>CM054058.1:248341838-249541838 GCA_028641055.1 Alopecurus myosuroides
CCTTTATCTCCCTAGCTAAGGTTGGTACAATCCCTCTATAAGTATTTGTTAGTGGCTTCGCCCTTTGTAAGAGCAGAAGAGGCCAAAGGATATAGGTTTCGAACCGCACCGTCATAATAAGTATCTTTAGCTTTGATGAGTTGACCATCTTCAGAAGCTGACACTGGACTGCCAAGACCTCGCTTTCTTTCCGATGAAATGTGGGTCCGAGCCAAGGAGCAAAAGAAAAAGTAGGATCATCAGTTGACTCCTACGCAGTCTTAGTCTTAGGCTTCGGTTGAACCGAACAAGCAATTTCTCCTTTTTTGCATCGATCACTCAGGTGCAGCTTATCTCTTTCTCTATCTATTCCAGACGACTGTGTGAAGGCTCTAGCTAACATACTAACTAATGCTTCTATCAAGCAGGAGGAGCATCTCTCTCTGTCAATAGATTCCCTTGCGCAAAGGCTTTCGAGTCAAAACTCTATGAAATAGAGAGAAATTTCCTACGGGGATCTGGATTGGATACTGATGATAGGCCAATTCGGTAGCTTTTGGGACGAGCACCACCTTGTGAAGACAGTATCAATCGGTTGTTTTATTGAAAAGTCGCTATTAGAAAAGAAATAGTCATTTCTTGCTCGATTCGAGAGGTGATTTCATTCCACAGTGACAATTCATGTTGAACGCGTCCTCCGGCATTTACGATTCTTCCTACAGAGGGCACTACTGGCAAAGAATAACCTTTCCACCCGGCGAGATGGACTTGGAGACAGAGGTTTGCACTTGGTCCTCTTGGTTAGGATGTAGAGGGGATCTATCAACAATCCCGTCGTCTTCTTCCAGCTTTTTCCTCTTAATTTGATGGGCTTACTGAAAAAACAAATCACTCTTTGAAGTATGAATGGCTCACTCTCCCATTCTTTCCGGCTAGGGCAGCAGCTAGACCCATATCTTTTGATGGCGAGCATCGATCGTCGGTGAAAGCTAGAACCAACTCTGCGAGGAAAGCGGAAGCAAACAGTTATGATGTGGTTGATAGAGGCCTCGGATAACCTAAGTCGGCGTTACCCGACATAGTCAACGGGGTACCTTCATTCTTTAACAATTCCGGACATAGGAACAATGAGCTGTCTCCACGGCTTCTCTTCCAAACCAAGCAATGGATCTATCTGGCTTTCAGCTTATTCTCTCAATCAATGAATGCGGGTCATCGTGGAGAATCAGGGGAAGTGTAGACTATAAGTAGCCAATTTGCAATTAATTTCCTTGGCAATGACGAGTGATGGTATCTCGAAGCCATTCATCTTATCTCTGCAGCAGGAGATTCTTCACCGGACAAAAGATAAGGAAAAGACAAAGAAATCCCATGGGTAGTTTTTGGAAAAACCAATTCAGACTTCTCTTCTGATCTTCTTGGCTATGCGGAGGAGTCAGTAGAAACTGAACTCTATAACTCTTTTATTTAAGCTGAGTCGACCAATCCATGTGGAACCATAGGAAGCCGAAAGAAAGATAGAATGAATAGAATACAGCTCAACATTTGAAGAATGGAATCTGTTCTGTCCCTTAAACCTCCAAGAAATCGAATAAATCTAATTCTTTCCGAAGTAGAAGCAGCTCAGTCAAACAGGTCGGTGAATAACTCTCTTGTCTGGTTTCAGGTCTTGCTCGAGGGAAGCAGCAGTGTTTCTGGGGAAGCTGGTTGAAACCTGGAATGGTGCCAACGGAACCCACTCATATCATATGGATTGGCCACTGGCTGGCTATCCCAGCAAGCGCCACTATAAGAGGAAAGCTACACGAACGGATGAAGCGAACTCGAACTTCTAAAATGGATGAATCGAGGTGCCGGTATTCATTCTTACTTTTGTTGACTTCGGGCAAGGTCAAGTCATGGGATACTAGTACTACCTACTGGAGGACAGGAAAGGTCTAGGATGGAGACTACTAAGTCTGGTAGAATCGATCTCCGCTCCTGTGTCCAGAACCTTCTCTGCCTATGAAGAACCCGTCTATTGATGCTTCCATGTCTTCTAGTAGTTGTAGCGACGGTCTCTCTCCTTTCTAATCAAAATAGATCTCACTTGTCTTCCTGATGAGGTGGTGCGAAAAGAGAAATAGAAGCTGTACCAATTCCTAGAAGAGAAGCATATGTTCTGACACTGAGGGTGTTCACTCTGACGATTAGGATGAAGGAAGTATACAGGGGCCAGCCATTTCATGAAGAAGGTGGTCTGCATTTCTCTTGCGTAGATAAGGCGGAGAAAGCTTCTTACCAACGGATGAGATCCAGATACGAAAGACAGGGATTCTAGTGGAGTGGAAGAGAAAAAGGAAGAAAGATAGATCGATTTATTTGCCCTTTCTCAATATCTCTATCTGGAAAGCAGCTTTGAACCAACGGATGATAGCAAATAAGTCTCAACTCAACGGAGAAAGGAAGCCCTTCTCCTCAGTAGAATACACAAAAGAAAGGTTGAATACTTGCTTGAAAGGAAGAGTGGTATAGGAAGTTTGATTAGTGAACTGAGCTTAAGTGGATTCTGAGATTATGCAGATTAAGCGCCATCTAAGTCAAGCCTGTCTAAGCCAGCCCAGTGATCCATCCCGAGATCGGACTAGTACTTTCCAGGTTTCGAGAAGCAGGTCGTATATTCTCCATGGGTATGGGATATCGACTAGAAAGAGTGCCAAGCTAGCCTAGTTACCCCCGATGAAGAACCGCCGGTCCGTCCTTTCCTATGCGAACTTTGCCAATGCCCTAAAATAGCCGTAATAATCTATGAAATAACATTCTGGATAGAGAGTCCATTCCCTTCTTCCAACGTGGAACTCTTGACTATGTTTGTTTGCCGGTGCGGTGAATCCATTGTTTCGAAAAAGAAGAAATAGAAAGAAATGCTCACTAAAGTCGTAGTGAAAGACCAGTTATGAAAGAGGAATTCAGTCCATCCTCGAGTATCTAGCCTTCCAATCGAGTATCTATAAAATCAAGTCAAGATGGGATGAGAACCACTCATCGAATGGATTTGCTGTCATCGAGCAGGGCAGGGCTGAATAGAGATCTGTTGGCCCCGCTCTCCTTTTCGTTGGTGTACGAAGCATCTATGCCCTTTTTTCCTATTCATTTTCATTCAAAACTCAACCAAACTTATTCTTGATTCAAAGCAGCTCATACCAAAGCCGAAACTCTCCGGGACCTTCCCTTTTCTCCGTCCATGCGTTTTCCAATGAGTTAGAAGCACTAGGGCTAGCCTTGCTTGTATCCACTCGTTCGTCTAGGTTTGACCCACCCATAAAAGTAAACCTTAGCCCACTCTATATACATCTTTTTATGACTTTGGTTCCATGGAAAACTTGGAGGGACATCAGAGTAACAAGCAACATTTGCCTCCACTCACTTTCTACTTGTGGCCCTGAGAAATATAAGCCTGGCACATTCAGTCTAGTTCGACTTGCATCCCACAGCTCTGGCATCTTCTTTCTGTATTACACAAGCAATCACGAAGGCAGGCGAAGCTATGTTGAATCTCTTATCCGTGATAGAGAAGCCAGAACTACTCCGGCTATTTTACTCGAGTACACAGACTTACTTATACCTTTTGTATGCTCTATCCTACCCATCGGACTCGCAAGTTTCCACCGCAATGAACTCTCCGTGATTTACATCAAATCTAAAAAGAGATAGACGGAGAACTCTCTAATTCACAGAACCTTAGAAGTTGGAGCTTGCAGGAAGAGAGGGTCAAATGCAAGAGGAGTGGGACCTGTGGTGTTTTACTGGGAAGACAAGTCCCAATCGGGGATACAAGCTTCTCATAGAGCCAAATTGAAATGGCAAGATAGAAATCTGCCGTTGGTGGAGATGGAAAGCTTTGTATATTCTACGCTCGCTCAGAGATGAATCATACTTGATCACTTGATTGACCCACTTGGTGCCATAGGGTTGCCTACTTTTGCGCTAAGATAAGGGATCTACCGCGGGCTGTGCCTAGCGGATCCCATACAGATCTATATATAACCTAGTCATTACTCGAAAGGTTTCTCGCTTGAATAGGCTGTAATAGATCCTTCGATAAGAAGAGGCCTAGCTGGCTTTATGGATCCTTCCTCGCAGAGATGAGAATGGAATCCAATAGAATCGAACATAGTCAAGTCAGCTCGAGGCAGAGGTATCCATCCTTAGGCCTGGACTCACGAGACCAGGTTGGGTGCGGAAAAGGTGATGAGAAGTGTTTGCATAGAATTTATGGGTGTTGGCTATTCCTTTCCTTGGCCATGGCCAGTAGAAAGAATGGAAACCTTGGCCAGTAGATGGAAAGGGTACGGGAATGGGGATAGGGAAAGTGTACCGTTTCTTGTTTTGGTATGGGTGCGTGCAACACTGATTATTGATCGAGGCTCGTAAAAGAAAGACTTGGGTTTGATAGATCTCCTAGACTAGAATCACTCCTTCCGGCATGCAAGACTTGAGTCGCCATCTCCATATCGGGGTCTGGGAAGCTCGTCTGTCTGTTTGGGGATTTCGATTTCCAATCTTAGGCTGTATGAAACAGAAGAATGAGAGAACTAGTTTCAAAGGATAGCGATAGCATTCCCGGAAAGTGAGCTTGACCCACGGATTCCAGAATGATGCAACAAGAAATGGTAGCTTTCTGTGTTCCTAGGTGGATGGGTAAAGGCATTCCTAAGATGAAGATGCGGATGAAGATGGGGCTGGGCTATTGGTAACACCATTCCAGGCTCTCCAATTCGAATAGATCAATGGCTTGGTCTAAGCTTCCCTTGGTTCTTCCGTTTCGAGAGGAGGGGTATCAGATTGTGCATAGGTTGGTGGGTCAGGCTCGGTGTGAATACCTTTTGTGAGTGACTCACCATTCCTGCTTGATCTGTCTCCTGCTCCAGCCCCTGCTCCTGCTAGAAGGGCTGGAGACGAATAGATTGTTGGAATGGCTTTAAGTGAAAGGGAATCCGGCAGCTTATATAGCGCTAGTGAGAGGCCTCCTAGTCTATTTCGATGGACGTCTCCTAATCCTTCTTTTTCTATGGGTTCAGGAATGCCATGCCAATAACAGATAGAGCAGCTAATGGTCAAGCCAGAGGCAGCAGGTCTCATTCCAGACTCCACTCAGAATACCCGGCTCTTTTTCTAGACTCCACTAGGAAGACCTTGCTCTTTCACAGATACGGGGATCAGACATGGCTATCGCTTCGACAGCTTCTCCGGAGGAAAAGACGCCGCCCATAAGATGTGCCTAGAGATAACAATCATTTCAGAATCTCGTATAAGTGATCATTCACTCGGTGAAGAGCCAAGACAAGGTAAGAACCCAAAAATGATAGACATATTGGTTCGCTAGTTAGATTAGTAGATGCTTATTTCACTGAAAGATCAGATTTCTTCGAATTTCCTTTCCTTTAGGGTGATGGGCTGATCATCTCCCGTTGCTATGGGGGAAGTCACTGAGAGCTCTGACTCGGATGAGGTGGAAACTTGTCTCTTTCTCCTTGGCCGGAAGGAGAAACTTCCTACCTTCTGGATATATCCCTCGGCTAGATAGAATGGATATCCATTTGTTGAGAATAGAAATAACCCTCCCTCCTAGAGATCCCCCACTATCAATGATAACGTTTAGGAAACCTAACGCACATCTGCGCCGTAAAGAACTCTTGATCAGCTTGGTCAGTAGTCATAGCATCACTGAACGATATCCTCCTTCACCACCTACATGCTCCACCGGGGGTACGCCCTAACCAGCTCTCCCATAAAGCTAGCTTTAGAATTCTCACACACCAATGCAGGGAATTACGCCCATGAGTGAAACCTCCATTTATCAACAGAACACTTCCCCATTCCTTGAACCTGAAACGGCAAGCGGCACGGGGAATTTCTTTCTTCACTCCTATGTATCACCTGCTTATTCACAATGAGCTGGGGATACAAGGTGGAGTTCTCAATAGGAAGGGCTGGATCTATGTTCGCGAGCAGGGTGATGTCAGAAATAACTTGATAAGAGAGATGCATAAAGGCAAGAAAATCAATCTAAAGGCACCACTCCTCTTATTATTAGTAAACGGTAGGAACCCAAGCCAACAAGGGAAGAGATGCTTTCTAAAATGCCAATAGCCGATGTCACTAGCCTTAACTTCTTTATCTACTTGAAAGCTGATGAGAGTACGGCTTTCTTAAAGGAAGTGTCCGTCCCTATGATATTATATCATAGTAAAGAGCCCTTGGATTCGCCTTTTTCCGTAAGCCTAAAGGCAAGGGAAGCTCTTCGTCGAGCTTCTTATCCATTGAAAAAGAAAGACTTCAACTTTCAGACTCAAACCTGCCCCTTTATTATTATTATTAAGTAAGATAGGTTGCTTGAGCCAATCCTTAAACCGTGGGGGGGAAAAGGCAAAAAAGTGAGCCCACCCGACTAAAGGAACGGAGAAATTCTGAACTTCAATAATCGAAGAGTGGTCGTAGGTGAGCCCACCCGCGTATCAAAGAGAATGAGGTCTAGCACTCCGAAATACCATCGAGAAAGAGCAATAGAACAAGGTGAGAATAAGATCTCCAAAATGGGTAGGACAACCAAAGGCAATTCAATGGATAATCGGTATACTTAGTGCGTAGGCAGGCCCAACGGTATCCAATCAATGTAGTCGGCAGAACAAAGGAAACAGGAATGAGAGATAAGAAATAAATCTAAGTACCGAGAGGAAAATAGAGCTCGAATCCATAGCATTCTCCACGCACCCACCATTCATTAGCAGCGACCTTACCACACATCATTACCACCAACCATTTCACTCGAATCTGTAGCTTTGCTACCTTCGCAACTAGAGGCAATGAAGATTGTATTCCTTTATTTATCTTTCTTGGCATCAATAACAAAAAGAACCATAGGTGCACCAACCAAGGCAGAGATTGGAGATACTACGATTGGAGTGCAGTGACCGTACCCGAGATAGATCTGAACCGACGGTTGCGGAGAATAGAATAGGTACAACGGAAAATCATGGGAATAACGAGAGGGTACGTAGGGAACATGGCTGACCAAGCTCCTTTTTCTAACGATTGCAAAAATTGGCCGGTGTTCTTCCCAACTGCTCCAATAAACGTGCCTACACCCCATTCCGTCTAGAAAATGATATGATTGACCGATAGTACTTATTCAACCCGGCACTGAACTAAGGGTTTGATTTGCGACCTCCTGAACTGTTCGCATTGCTCTCTTCGGTTCAAGGCTATGATGAAAGTGCAGATCGCCTTCCTAACGTACTACTTACGGAATTTAGTCGATGCTAAACCTCTGTTCTAGCTGAGACTAACGGCACAGATTTCTAGTGCTATAACAGAAACAACCCTTAACGCGCAAATGAAAGCCCTCACAACACTCTTTACCTGCAACTGCTCCCGCTTATGGTAGTAGATAAACAGGTGGCGGACATGTATCTGCAGCCTCTGCTGCTGGTAGATTTACTGTTTTATATGGACTGAGGCTGCAACTGAGGGTAGTGCTTGAGAATGCTACTCTATTCCTGGAATTAGCCATCCCCTTCTTTGACTATTCGACCTGCTCCTCGAAGCAAGGAAGGGAATGAAGATGGCATTGAATGCCCTTTCCGCAAGAAGGATAGGAGTTGGCTTACCGCATCTACCTTCTCATCGCGGGATAAGGGCTGGGCCGTTAACTTAAGTACTAAAGCTGCTGGAGCGGCTGCCTTCGTTGATTCCCCACGAAGGAATCGGAATATCGCTACTTCCCCTTACTGCCCTAAGCGGGGGAGATGGCTAAGCGTGATAGACGAATTCTGTCTATCTTAAGATCTGAGAAAGGCGCTGATTACAGCTCTGTCCTTGGATGGACCATAGGCCTGATGCTAGGAGAGTGTAGTTCGAGCATTCTATTGTGTGCTCGATCCGTGATACGCAAAGCAATCTCCTGTTTACTATTGATCTAATGACAGTTGATTGAGGCTTGCCATTGTCGTATTTCGAAAGCGAACTCTTATCTGGTTTCACTCGGGTTCTCCTGTCGACGGGAAGTGCTCGGTTCGGATAACTTCTGTTTCCGTACCGGGATCAGCAGGAGGGGAATTGGAGGTTCTTGGTCCTCTGCTAAATCAGTCCGCCAGCTTGCTCCTTTCGTGCATGACAGGTGCTCATTCTTTCGAATGGTGGTGTTGCCGCTAACCTTTTTTACCCCGGAATCGGTGGAAGTCAAAGACCCATAGGGGGCTGCGGGGAAGGATGGTTTCTCCCCTGTACTCCGTCCGGTTGCTCCCCTTGAGGAATCACTTGTGAAGCCCTGACTCACTAATTTTCTGGATACGAAAGTTTCTCTTTGTGGGAGAACTAGTACTTCCTTTTGGGACAGGATTCCACGATTCTCTCATTTTCATGAGAGCCCCTCTTCTATGCGGTATACTTTTGCTTTGACTTAAAACGAATTTGAAGCATTTCTTTGAACAGCACCAAATCATTCCACCTCGGATGATTGGATTTTCAACCCCAACAAGGCCTCTTGAGCCTCGGGCGCAGTTGAAGAAAGATTCTCCTTCGGCTTGTCTTTGTCGGATTTGTTTTTCGTCTGCTTCTGGGGTGCGTCTGTGTCAGCGACGGCTGTCTGCTCTTTAGGGCGACAACCCGAAACACCGAAGCGGCGAGTATCCCGGACTGTTTGATCAGCATTGCGCTCTGCCAGCGCTCGCTCTAACCCACCCTTTTGCCAACGAGGATAGCATGGCGAAAGAAACAAGCAAGGGATGAGCGCTTTGTTGCTAAAGCGCATACGTTTTCTTGCTCCGTTCGGGCTTCAGCTAAAGGAAAGACCCTCGCTGCCCAATAAACCATTATTTGCTGCTCAAGACATCGGCCAATGTGTGGCTCCACCATCTGTCATTTCATGCTGGTAGGGTAGGGAAGGACATACTGACCGACCTACCGGGAGAAAAGGCTTTCTACGTCCGCTTCTCCAGTCCCGCTAATCCAGAAGTCAGTTCATCTTCCCGGGAAATATCATGCTTCTTTCTCCGTGCCATCACAGGTGGGTGGTGCTGGCGAAACTACAACGACTGCTTTTGCTACTAGTGCGGAAGCATATTCGTCTGTGTTTGTGAGTCACCTCGTCTCGATCAGTCTATTCCCTGGTAATTTTGTAGGCACACATCTGAGGTATCCATATAGGGAGGGATCGCCCATACATACATAGTGCGAATGCCCATTGGCAATGCCGCAAGAGTTCAGGGACGGCCGTAGCTAAATTTCCATTGCTAATCTTACATGTTCCCACGAACAATAAAGAAAAGAAGAAAAGGCTATTCCTTAGACACAGAGGTGGGATTAAGGCGTCATGCGGAACTCCAACAACATAGACCAGATGACTTATTTATTGAAAATAGGTTGAGGAGCCTGATCCTGGAGCTGAGCAAGCATGGGCGCGATCCACATCGAGTGGAACTACTATAACTATATCTGTGGAAGGAAGGTTGAACCTTCACCGAATCATAGTTAGGTGGCACCCATTCCGCAGTGGGCCGACGTCACACTGCCGCTTCAATAGCTAGCGGGTAATAATCAGAAAGTGAATCATCAACCACTCATTTAGAAGCCGCTCATGCAACAACGTTTAAGTAAATCCTTCCGCCCTTATTTTCTTTAGCCTAGTTGTTGGAGGAAATGCGCCTTGAACACATTACGTATACTAGCTGAGCTTTGTCCCTAATCGTGACTAGTTGTTATTCGTTTCGATCAATTGTCCCCCCAGCCGGCAATGCCTCAGCTTCTCAAAATCTAGGAAGTAAGTTCTCTGAAAAAAAGTCATCATTATGAAAAGATACTAGCGCTACTAATAAGGGAAGCTACTTTTTTCTAAGAAAGGAATAAAGCAGAAAACTAAAGAAAGAGATCTTAAGTGGGTCCCGCGAGTAGTTTGTCTTGTTTCAGTCCGTACAAGAAGATACTTTCAGGGTTGCCCAAGAAGGGACGGGCCTATCTATTGGTGGTACTAGTTCCGCGGGAGGGGCAGGATTTCGGTGCCGTCAGCATGGGTCCGGCTATCGATCACAAGGGTCTAGATACGGGTCTCGAACGGAAAAGTATGCTACATATTGCTCTGCTCCAGTTCCCTCTGCTTACACCTGGTCAATTCGTTGATCGCCCCTTTTATTTCTGATTTTCAAAAGGGCCCCGCTCTCGTCTCTGCTGACGAAGCCTTTATCTCTGTCTCTGTTATCCTCGTACCTGCTGATCTCTTCGACTGATAGAGTCTATGCTATTGGTGAAGCTGGTTCTACCTCAACAACAGGATCTGCAAATGGATTTTCAACTAACAGCCTCTGCTTCAATTTGTGATGAAAGGTCGACTAGTTTTCACCGAATCTTCAATTACGCACCGGTAACTTTTTTCCATTTCCGAGGTTATCACACCAGATTGTAGGAGGGGAAGACGAAGTACAGCCTAGTTCAGAGAGTAACGATTGAATCCAGGTTAATTCAGCAGCAGCTAGAGCATCCGATATTGATTTTATTCTCCACTACCCACCAAGGTAGAAGACTGCTTGATCCGCAAAAGAAGTATGCTTTATTTGCTTATAGAACAAAAGTATACGCTTTTTCAGGGAAAGATAGACAGTCTATCATATGGAATAGGGCATTCAGCAGTTTGAAGAGGTAGCCTTTTTCAGTAGCAGTCTTATTATTGCTTCCACCTGAAGCAGCTCTGCTTCCGCTCTGGTTCTGATTATTTGCGTCCGACGAAATTTGGATAGTGTGGTTTTTGCCTTGAGCTCCTCTTCCCACTTGAATGTACTCATGATGGGTGACATTTCCACGTCTCAGTGTTGAGTTGAAACCTGAAAACAAAATGGGAAGTATATGTCGTCCAAGAGCACAAATGGGTAACAGCCAGAATAAATGGAGAATCACGTACCCGCAAAAATGTCTTAACTTAAGGAAGCCTTCAAGTATTAATGTTTCAGGGATGTAGATAGTCGTCGTCGAAGTGGTTTATGCGCAAAAGACCGAAGAAGTGTTATTCATGTTTAATCCTCTTTTTCTAGCTTGATTGCAAAGCATGGTTTGGAAGGGTCAGCTAAAAGAGACGGTATATATATAAATTAAAGCTGGCGCCTTTGGTTCTTGGTACGACTGGTACTTTTTCTCCAGCTTCGGTCTAGTTGGTTGGACTACTTTCCCCTCAAAGACTTTTTCGAGCTTAGGCTTTATGCTGAACAGCCCATATCAGAAAGGCAAGGGGCAAGAACTTGCAACGAATATTCGCCCCAGTGGAACTCCCTTCTGCTGATGAGAGATTCGGGCTAGGATATGAGCCCAAGAAAGGAGACAAAGAGAGAATCATTCAGGAAAGAAGAGAGAAGCGATTGGCCCGGGGAAGGGAACCCCAACACCAGCTACATCTGCAAACAATAAGGTCCTGAGAGGTGGAGGAGGGCCATCCCAAACATGCAACATATCCTCCATTTCTGCTCCGGTCAAAGAAAGGGTTCAGGTTTGTAAAAAGGACTGTTCGCCGGTCGGGCTATCTTATAGGCAGGTTTCTAATTATACTACACGATTACTCCTTTCACAATAGAAAAGAAAAAGAAGGCTCGGGTTTAATAACTGAATCCGAATCGGGATCAGGTTTAGCAGATGTTGTGGTAAAGTCAAAAGATAGGAATTAGTTCACAACCTCAATATAATAAGGATCGGGCTCGGGAACAGCTTATCTAGCAGCGGATGCAAAGGAAGAAAGCAAAGACGTGGCCCAGACCGAAGCTGAAAGGAACTTGATCACCCGGAGAAGATTTCTTTTCTTTGCTGATTCCTCTCAATGAAATTTGCCATGTTGCACTAAGTTACTTACGGATGTATGCATGCAATCCGGGAACACTTTGGGGTGAACACCCATCCGAACAAGTAGGGTCAATAGTTCAGCATTTAGGCCATAACATTTAGCAAAAAACGAATCTTAAACCCAACAAGTGCTCTCCGAACCAAGCTAGATAGTCTCCTATCACTAGGCTCACCAACCAACCTGGACTTTTATTCTTTCTTATTATTCTAACCGGATATAAAAACCATAAGGATTGTTTCCAGCCAAGAGTTCCCATATGACATAAGCGCTCTTGGGTGAGGTGGGCCCTCATTCGCCAGGTCTTTGAGTGCCCGTCGTACCACGTGGTTGGTACACTAGGCTGATAGATACTTTACTTTCAGGATCTGGCACCTGCGCCCGACTCGGTCTGCCAGTGAATTTAGGCTCTACGTCCGGTCGTGCGTGGTATGTTCGCGATTCGTACAAATGGAAGGCATCGCGTACGTTAACCCTCCTTTATTGGGCTGGGCCATTCCATCTTTGAGAAGGGGCCCAATCTCGTATTTGATGGTCGGCGTGGCAATAGGCTTCGCTTCGTAGACTGTTTTCCCAGCCGTTGCAAAGACTTCGCGAGAACGGTCAGGGGCGCGGATTCGCCAAGCTAGGGCAAACAAAGCCGTCCGGCCCTACCAGATTAAGAATGCGAAGGCCTTTCCTTCGAAAGAAAAAAAGAGCTATGCTATTGACCGACCCTTTCGTACTTACTTCGAATCAATAGGCCTATCATTTTTCATGAGGCGGGCCAAATAGAGAATGAAATGCAAAAGAATCGAGGCCGGGGGGTGTCGTCCATCAGGGCCCCCCGCCTTACAAATGGGCCGTCCCCCTTAATGAATCGAATGGTCCTTCGACCCTCGTTTGATTCCGACGGCCGGCATAGATGAAATCTCATGAGACCCGCCCACTATTACTACAAAAAGCCCTGCCCTGGCACCTTCGCTAGACGGAGAGTAAGCGACTTCTATTAGCACCGGACCGTCGAGTCGAATTTATCGTGTCATGTGCAACGTCCATCAATGGTGGTTCATTAATGTCCATAGATTTAGACTCCTTCCCCCTTCCCTTATACGCAAAAGATCGAGAGGGGCCCGAACCAAACCGAGAACGTAAACAGAATTCGACTCACTCTCGTATGGCTCGCCCTCGAGCCCTGGGCGAGTCGGCCGGGTCTTTCCCTCTTGTTCTGTTTCCGCCACGATAAAGACGCACGGAAGAACTATGGTATGCCCAGCGCGTGGAGGATCCGTTGAGAGTGTCCCTTGTCTCGGTAGGGAACAGTACCTATTGTCTTGAAAAAGAAAAAGTAAGTGCTACGGTCCCCTATTGTTTGATCCAATATTGACCGGTGCGGATCACGTTCTACTACCTCCGGTCCGTGGTTCGACCTCCCATAGTGGTCCTTGCTTTTCTTTTTGAAAGCTCCGCGGGGCTAATTTTGCGTACTTTCTCAGCGTGCCCCCCTTTCGTCGAGTGCCCCGCCCGGTTCACAGGGCTGTTGGCCTACCAAGCAAGCACTTGCCCGCAGCTCCTGCCGCCTGCCAAGTGGGCTCCGCGCTCGTTATCCTGACTGTTCTCTCTGCTGGGCCCTTTCCTATTGCTCTAACCATAAGCTATGGCAATTCCAGCTCGCACCCACTCTGGCCCGCCCAGCGAGGCCTGAGTGAGCTCAGTGGTCAGCCCCTGACGTTAGGGGTCTTTCGCTTTTGCCAGATCTATAGAGATATTACGAGTCCTCCGTCCCAGATTCCCTCGCCGCGGCCATCTGGTCACCGGTACTACCAAAAAGTCTCATGCTTACGTTACTGTGACTGATATATAAGTATGATCTCGGACTACGAAGACCTAGTCGTGCTTCTGGTTTCCATTCTCATCATCATGAAGGAAACTCCTCGTGCTCTGCCATAAGAACTTGGAGTCTGTATCATGGTGAAGGTAAGGTAACGCTGTGATTCTTGCTCAAAAAACTGACCGAACACGTTCGAGTTATTGGCTCGTCCGACCCGGCAGCATTCATGAGTCGCTCGTTCAACTGTCCCTCGGAGACACGGTCGAGAAGTGCCATGCATGGTCGCCCCCCCGTCCTTTCTTTCTCTCGGTCCCACCAGGGCGGGCCCCTCTGGGGTAATAAAGAAATGGATAAAAAAAGGGACTTCTGCTACGGGCTATGCCACCCATTACTTATGAGGGAAGTCGCATCGTCCCATCGCAAGCACCTACAATGTCATGATCACATTGGTTTACCCTTTTTTGGTAGTTCAACGGACGGTCGCCCCTCCAACAAGAAAAGGTAGAAATATAGAAACTTCTCTGCCATTTAGATCGGAGAATTTATAGAGGAAATCGGGTTTTAAATTTCCAGAAACCACACGATTATATAGCCAAAGGGAATACGCCGCGCCTAAAATCATCCCAAGCGCAGCTAATGTGGCTACTAAGCTATTTCTTTGGAAAGCTCCTACTAAGATTAGAAATTCCCCGATAAAGCTGCTAGTGCCGGGTAAACTCATATTGGCTAAAGTGAAAAAGAAGAAAATGGTAGAGAAATTCGGCATGGTGCTCACTAAACCTCCATAATATCTAACGAGTCGAGTCTTATGTCGGTCATATAGAACACCAACACATAGAAAAAGGGCTGAAGAAACCAGTCCATGACTTAACATAAGTAAAATGCTACCTCCAATTCCCTGTATGTTCGATAGAGCCTAATATTCCCCCAGAGTACGCCGCTTACCCCCCGAACCGTACAAGATAGTTACCACCTATCATACGGCTTTCTAACTCCACTTTCTGGTCGTTCCGCTCTGTCGGATCGATGGTAGTCTCAGAGATCTGGTAACCTCCGACATTTTTGACAACACGCTTCCTGCTTCCATTTTGAGTTGTGCATCTTTCTCCCCGGGGCATACTATAGTATCACATCGTAGACCCCCACCCCAACTCTATCTTCCTTATCAGTGAACCGGAACATAGTGCATAGGTACTCTTCGATGCTGTGAGGACGAGACGAGGTGACATACTACGATCACGCACTGAAGTTCTGCCCTTCGGCTCGGCATATGGAACCTCTCAGCTGCTCCCTCGGGATAGGTAGGCCCATCCCCCACCCCCCTTTCCCGAGAGGCGGCCGGGCTGTGTTTCCCCTGCGGCCACCCGGTGGCGTCAGAAAACGAAAAAGGGTGGGCTCCGCGCGGTTCGTGTTTTATTGTAAAGAGAGAGCTTTTCATTCTCTTATAGAAGCCCGCGGCCCACGCGGGTAAAGCCCAGCGAAACTGCAGGGAGCACTGAGCAATGGGGGGGATGAGGGCGACTCCGCCCACGGGTTGGACCACACCACAGGCAAAAGTCCTTCCATGGCAAGAGAAGGGTGACCGGAACAAGAAAAGGGAGCTAGTCGTTGGAGGGAAGACAAGGCTCGTTCCGTGCGACTCCACAGAAGAGTACGCGCGCTAGAAAAGGCAGCCAGCTTAAAAACGCTAGCTAGTTTTGTAGCCTTATTTAGTTTGGTTGCCTATGCTTGCTCTCCGGCGCGCTACGGCAACACCCCCTGCTTGCTTCTTTCTGTTCGACGCGGAGCTCGCAGCCTCCCCACCCTTGCTTAGCGTTCCACTTGTGATCCTGGAGGATTTGTAGAAATGCGCCCGACCATGAAGAATGGATTTTTTATTTTCTTTCATGTGAACGGCCCTATCTTGTAAAGAATGGTTTTTCGTGCTATAGACCACGTTGAGAAAGACCAACCAACAACACAAATAAAGACCGTTCCATTTGGGTACCTCGAAAGGGAGGTGCTCTTTATGATGCTACGGACGGCTGTCCGAAGTGCATGCAATGACGGGCTCGGATAGGAATATAGGATAGGATTGTGCGCGCCGGGCCCTTCGGGTGTCCATATTTTGGCCGACCTTAGCGTAGGCCCCTATGTTATGCGGACGTAATATTTTGATACCCTCCACCGCTGTTACGCCAGAAATCCAAGGTTCCACACGAGCTCCTGTTCTGCGGCGTGGTGGCAGGACCGCTAGGGAATTGGCTCCGGGTGTAGGCAGGGTCAAATCCGCAGGGGTCATGCAAATACATAGGCCCCTTCCCTTCTGCCGAGTTGTTTAGAAGGCGCTTTCCGTTCTACGGTCCCTCGGAGCGAGGGGTTAGGCAGGTAGTACGGGCCCTCTGACTTCCAGCTATGTGCTGTGTGCGACTCCCGCGAAGCGAATGAAGGGAAGCTCTTCGAGCTTTCTCCGCCAGCGGCTTATGTAGTGGTCGGCATTCCTACGTGCTCCGACTGATCCCCACTGGAGATTATATGAGGGGTCTTGGAAACAGTCGTGACGCTTTGGTGACGAAGGTCACCGGGGTGACTATGGAAGGATTCCGTGGTAGTCTCTGACTCCCTCCAACTCAATCAATATCAAGAACATGTCGTGAGCATGGGGGTTTGGTCGACTACTAAACTAGACTATTGGCTAGGGCTAGGCTAGTTATAGCTTCTATAGTGAGTGGCCCTTCCGCTTTGATCTAGTTGTAGTTTGTATTGTACTAAATTGAACACATATCAAAGAAAGGCGATCAATCAATAAGTAGTTGCCCTTCTCCGGCCTGGGAAAAGCAGCGAACTCGTTAAACTAGGGGCTTTTTTATCCATGGTCGCTACTGTTGTATTGTATATTGTCGGGGGAAGCTACTGCTTCTACGACAGCTCCGCTTCCTCGTCTTGCTTCTACTTTGCTTGTTTGCGCGAAGGCTTAGAGTCCTTTTCGCTAGGTCCAAATTCGTCAAAGCGAAAGATCTGACCCAACGGAAATCCCGCATATTGAGCGCAGCTGATATGTGGCTACTAGGCGCGATCATCCCGCATGCCATAAAAAAAATACTTCTTTTTTTTATGGCCCGTCATATAAAGATAGAATAGATATGGATAGAGAGACATTCTATTGATTCGCAAAATGGCTCTTCGATCCAAATGAATCATTCTTCTGGTCTCTCTCTGCCCCCCGCCCCAAAACTGACCCACGACACAGCGCCCATTCGTTTCGCGCGCGGGAAGGCAACGAAGTTCAGTTCAAAAGACCGCAGCGGAGTGGAGCAGCCGCGACACGAAGTTCCTTACCTTAGCTGGATCTCGCTGGTGCCACCTAAACGGTAGGTATAGGCGGCGGATGTCTGACGTTTGGAGTTGTCGTTCGTGCACCTGTCCCCAATAGAAGAATGAGTGATCCCTTCCCCTGCGGATCATGGCCTTACCACTAGGTCCCCGATGGCCAACGGGGGATTCGGTATAGCAGCTCACGTTCGTTTGCGCTTCGTGTTCCCGCTGGACTGGACACGTGTTAGCTGTAGGAAGTATGGTTACGAAAGTGATTTCGGTTGGCCAGTTCAGGCTCAACTCCTCGCTTTACGTTAGCGGACTTACAGGTCGGGCCGGGGTTCCACGCTCTTTCTTTCTGTGTGGGACGATGCCGGGGAATGTGTCGAGGCGGCGAACAACAACAAGACAACTAACTACATTTGCTTTTTCCCTCCATGAGATGAGCCGGTGCATTGGACCGATGGATAATAGAACTGAGCTGGCCAAACGCTTGGGCGCTCTAGATACGATGTAGACTCCATCAGATACATATCGATTTCTTTCTGATGGATCCAGAATAGATAGATATCTTGTATCGTCAATAGATAGAAAGAGGTCAACCCTTATTATTGATAGAAAACCTTTCGATCTATCAGAACAGATCAGACCATCTATCAATCGATTTGGATCATCTCGCTTTTCGTTCATTTCAGCCACGCCATAATAGCCGCCACAATAAGAAAGAAGCAAGCGAAACAGCTAGAAGCGCTCGCTTCGCCGCGCCCAACAATTCTTATTCACGAGAAAGCCAACCGAAAGATTCGATTCGGACTTCGTAGAGCCGGTGCTGCTGCTGTCTGCGTAGGGCCGTCCCCCACTCCCGTCCCGGGGCGCTAAGGGGTTTTGTTTTAGGAACAGACGGCGGTGTTTTGCTGACGCCTCGAATCGACGCTTTTGTTGCGACATGCTAAGTTTTCTCCCCTATTGCTAGTAGGTTGATGGGTCGCACGCCCGGCACACATGTTTTGGCCTTGCTTGTGTGTCCATAACTCAAAATAGGTGACCTAACGGCCGCCGCCCGACTAAACATACCAATAGTCACCAAATTCATATGGGCTACTGAGGAGTAGGCAATGATCTTCTTAAGATCGATCTGTCTTAAAGTGGTCAAGGAAGTATATATTATAGCAATCG
Source organism: Alopecurus myosuroides (assembly GCA_028641055.1). Classification (NCBI taxonomy): domain Eukaryota; kingdom Viridiplantae; phylum Streptophyta; class Magnoliopsida; order Poales; family Poaceae; genus Alopecurus; species Alopecurus myosuroides. Next base: position 248,359,952 of record CM054058.1, read on the forward strand.
CGCTTAGAGTATAAATGAAAGGAGTGAAACAAAGTGTCGCTTCGGGAAACATGGGTATTGAAAATCTTAAAAACCCGTAGGTTCCCAATTTTAAAAGAATTCCAGCCAAGATGACGGATCCAGCCGTAGGTGCCTCTACATGGGCTTCGGGTAACCAAATATGAACTGGTACCATAGGCACTTTGACGGCAAAAGAGGCGAAAAAAGCAATCCATAGAAGGATTTGGCGCCGCTCACTAAATTCAGTGGTTAATAAAATTTGTAAATCGGTGGTTCCTGTTTGGAGAAGAATCAACAGAATAGCTAATAGCATAAAAACGGATCCAAGTAAAGTATATAGGAAAAACTGATATGCTGCCTTGATCTTTCTTTGTCTCGAACCCCATACCCCTATAATGATGGTAGAGTCAGGGGTGGCCCCAAAGCGGAATTGACCGGTGGTAGTTGGTCGAAGCTCCAGTGGGTAGCCACTCCCTTCTCAGGGAACCGTACGTGAGACTTCCGCATCATACGGCTCCGTCCCGAGCTTCCGTCGTCGGCCCTTGTCATTAGACCACTATGCTTGTCTTTTCCGCCTTGACTCTCTAATCTTTTGCTTCTCGGGTGGTGGCGAACAATGCTGCTTGCGTAGCGGGAGATGCCCGCCCGTCGGGCCCGGCCTGCTTCCTGCCCGAAAGAAGGCTAGCCGGACTAGTGGTAGGGGACCCGACCGTAAAAAACCCTACCCTATTCTCGAACCCTCTGCCGAGCTCTACCCTGTCCGCATTTATTTGGAAGGGGCCCAAAGAAATGTCTCCACCTGCTGCCAACAGTCTGTCTTTCTTCGGAATTCTACTGAACGGGTCGATCCTCCCCTCCGTTTGTTTTAGCAACTTATCCTAAGGTCTCTTCGCCAAGAACTCTCCGGCAACGACAGAGGAACTAACCTGCCTGCAGTGGCGGGGCGGCTTTTTTTTTTAAACAATAAGACCTGGACGATTATCCCTACCCTCGGTAGCTTACGAGTTTACGTCCATCCCTGGTCGGGTACAGTTTCCTTTATTTTTATCCCTTGTAGCCGTTACCCGAATTCGCGCAAGTGTGTCCACACCCCCCCCTGACTTGACGAGGAATCCATTCTCGCGAACAAACACACCCCCTACACACACCTAGGAGCACCCCTTCCTGCATATCCATACAAGACCTGAGTAGGCGGGTCGAGGTCCTACGAGGTACCCACTACTCGGAGTACCCTCCCACCAAAAAAAGATGTGTGGTTCGGTGGTTCGACCAGAAATGCTATGCTTACGCACAAGACTACCTTCTTCCCGAAAGCTTCGCGGGGACCTTTACTACTTTACGACGACGGGGGACCGCCCGTAGGGGGTTTACTGCACAAGGCCCCTGCAGAGGAAAAGCTTGATCCCAGCGAATAGAAGATGCTCAGCTCCGCACAACATAGGGATTGGCACGCTTTCGGAAAGAACATAGAATAGTAGAGGATCCAGCATGCAGGACACGGCGATCATTAGAAATTCACGAATTAGAAATGCTGTAATATACTCTTTCCCAAAACTTCTCATACCAGACCAACCCACTGAAATGCAAATAGGGATCAGAAATGTGGTCAATATCACGAAGAATAATGAAAGACCATCTATACCCATATACAAATGGATGTTTTCATAAGGAAGCCATCGAAGGCTTTCCACAAATTGAGATTTGGCCGTAGAAGGATCGAATTGTATCCGAGGAACAGGGGGATACAAAAAAGTAATAAGAGAAACGCACAGACCAGTCAATCGTATCGGTCTTATTGAAGAATTTGGAATGAAAAGAGGAGTAATGCTTCCTAGCACGGGACAGAGAATAGGACCACTTAGATCGAAATAGCATTCACAGAAATGTTCTAACATAGAGTAGAATTTCACATTGAAAAGATTAGTTGACAACAGTCAATCAAAAGATGGGGCGCCAAATTACTAAACAATAGGGGTCTTTCTGTGCAAGTCAGCTGAACACCGTAATTGATGAGTGATTAGGTGGGTTAGGTGCACCCCTCGCCCAATGGGAAGTCATGAGGCTAGCCCCCCCCTGAATGAAGCAGTAGTGGGGCCCCCTGCCCGTCCATGTATGCGCATTTATTTAGATTCTAACTAAATATTATACGGAACTTTATCCGGGAATCTTTCTACAGAATCCAGATGGAAATTTTTAGATTGAAATCTAAGGTGCACCTTGCCCTTTTCAGGTAGCTTTGTTACGCCTATTCAGCTAGGTGGGGCATTGGTCATAGCCGAAGTCGAATGGAAAAAATAAGGTAATGAGATGATGGTGCCATCAAGAAGTTTTCGACGAACGCGGCCAAAAATGAAACTCTTGCATGAAAGACCAGATTTGACGCAAGATGAATGGCGTTGGGGTTTTTCAAATGAAACCCGCGATCACAAAGTCACCAACAGAGCCATACAATCTATCTAGTAGTGTGTGTGCCATGGCACGGTACTCCGCTTCAGCAGTGGAAGGAGCAACTGTCTATTGATTTTATCTCATCCAAGATAGTGGAGAGTCTCCCCATAAAATAGATAAGCCTGTAGTTGAGCACCTACCTGAAGGCCCAATCGGCATCAGTAGTAGCACGCAACTCTAAAGAAGACGATGACGGAAAAAAGGACGGCTCGAGAAAAGGTACCTCGAATATATCTAAGAATCCGATGAACTGCTGCAAAGTGAACTGAACGGGGGGCAGCCATTAAAGGCGTACTTTCTTAGGAAAAGCCATCTGGGCAAGAGATCGTCAGATAAACCAAACTGCCGACCTACTGTCTGTACTGCGTCGGATCAGATAATGGTGAGCCATCAGTCGGACGGAGTTTAACGTAAAGCTCCAAGGGAGTGTCAACAGTCTTCTCATCATTGAGTTGAGCTCGAGTGATCAAGTCATGACGTTATTTGATCTGAGATACCAAATATCCACGAGGAGAATGTGCGACCTCCAAGCCAAGAAAAGGCTTAGGGCGCGTCAGCGCCTTCATAGCAAATAATTGATGAAGGCGACACTTGATCAGCGACATGGTAACGGAGTAATCACCAGTCAGTTTGATATCATCAACATACAACAACATAATAGCACGTCCTCGAGGATAAACTGATACGAACATGGCCGAATCATGATCACTCCGAGCAAACCCTGCCTGGATAACCACTGTGCTGAACTTAAAAAACCGACGCTATCGGAGCTTATTGAGACCATAGATCGCTTTGCGTAAAGGACAGACAAGAGAAGAAGTCAGAAGGGCAGGTTCTCTTTCATCCATCTTTTCTAGGTGCGCATCTCCATCTACTAAAAGTAGGGGTGGTTGCCATAGATAGATTGGGCCTGAGCAATAACCGATGCTACTACAGCAATAACGGAAATAACCGATGCTACAGCAGAAACTACAGCTATACATGGCGGCCCCACACGCAGCTTTGTTTAACAAGCATCACCCTTCCTTTCTTTTCAAATGCTTCCTCAGTCAATCAGCAGCTTATTCGATTCCTATTCTTATTAAACATCTGATATAGATGGTGGGAACAATGAAGCAGATTCTTCATCTGTAGGTTGCAATCCGTATGATTTCTTTTCTCGATCTCCTGCTTGTGTTTCACCTCGCACCTAAGCATCACGTTCCTTTCCTAGGGACAGAGACATCTGCGCTCTAAGGCAATCGATCATAGTACTACCAGCACGGTTACATCGTTCTGCGGGCAAGCTTCAACTTAAAAGTCACCTGATTTGGCACCAGCCAAAGGAGTAGGAACAGCAGCTGGGGAAGCACCATTACCATCCGTGGGATGCTTTGTGAACAGCCCCCTCTGTTCAATACCGATACCTGTCAGATTCCATAGCTTATGAATCTCTTTCTTTTTCAACTCTTTCCCCGTCACGCAAGACGCTTTTCTGGCACAAACCTAGTAGTTATTTGTCCTGCTGATCTTGGGTGAACTGATGCTCCAAGACCAAGAGTTTTCACAGCCAAAGCTATTGAAGCTGCTCCCTCCCATGAATCACAGCTTTCTGGACGCACTGCTTGAACACCATGGAGCAAGATAGAGAAAAAACTCCTATCCCAGTTGATCGAGCTGAACCCACCCACCGCCGGGCAGGTGCATCAGCCTCTTCTTTCTAGTTTCCGACAGGGCTACCCGCACTAGCCTCTGACCTCTACTCCAAAAAGGGAAGGCGAGGGGCTTACTTAGAGACGGGTAGATAGACTAGACCAAGAAGAAGAAAAGAAAGCGCAGCTATACTAGGCTCCACCCATACCGACCGATTGTCGCTTTGCTATCTTTTTCGAGTGCAGTGAGTAAAGTTGCTAGTTAACCTTACCGAGGCTGGCAGCTATGATGAACTCAGTTCTGTAGTAGAACGAGGTTTAGATAGATGGATCGAAGGTTGCGGGGGCATGCCAGCTGTGTCGGTCGTTCCTCTACTTGTGGTTGTCTCGACTGCATTCTATTTGGTATTCCCAAGCGAATGTGAACTATTGTTCAAATCTGTAGCAGAATCCGAGATAGGCGAAGGAAGGTCAACTCCTTACACTTCAGAAGTAGAAGTCAACTCTTTGCCTTCTTGACTGCCAGCATCAAGACGAGCGGTTACCTCAGAGCAACCCTAGGAGAAGGAATCCCTGTCTGGTTTTGAATGCCCCATTCTTTCTGCGAGTGGTTGGGTGGCCGAATACACTAAATAGGCCTTGTCAAGCTTTCAGCTAGGCTCCATAGCTCTCTTTGTAGCCAAGGCCAGCAAAAAAGAAGAAGGCGCTCCCCTAAACATTTCTCATAGCTCAAAGGAAGTCGAGCCCCTCCTAGAGCGAATGGACAGACCAAATCAACCAACTCGGTCTTCAAACGTATGCTTACTAAGTGATGTGAAACCAATGGTGAGGATTGGTCACATAGGTGACCTACAGTTGGGTATATACACAAAAAACCTAAAAACGAGAGGAAAGACTCCATGAATCATGGTGTATGGAGCTCTCATTCCCCGGTCACCAGTCTACGATTGGCAGTACCGCATCGATTGGGAGACATAGAAAGCGATCGTTTACACAAATTGATCCACCCACCGCCTGTGCAAGAGCAAGAGCGTTAAGCTTGGCATGAAAGGCAGTGACGTCAGAAACCTTTTTTGCAAAGGTTACCAGACTTGGGGTTAGCTACACGGAGCATCTCTTTCTTACCCTTCGGGTGGTCACAGGGAAGCTCTCTAATAGATCACTTAAGACAAAGGGAATTAACTACAGCACAGGACTTAAACTTCATAATACTTCCCATTTTAAGGAAGAAGAGCATAATGAACCCGGCAACTCTTGGATAAGACTCGCAAGCGGATACCTTCGTTCGGTCATTTAGCACGAACTTCACTGCCGGTACAGGAATGCTTTCTATTTGGGTAATGAAGACAACGCACGCAGGGATCTTTTTAGCCAAATGATAGACCTCTATAAGGATCAAGTGGCTTCAGGAGCTCTAGTGAATTCCCAGCAAGTTATCCCAGATAAAAGAATCATTAACATTGGCTGGGCCATCTTTCCAAGTTGTAAAACTTCAGTTAGATGCTTACTCTTCGCCCTGTGCCTCTAGAGCTGCTGCCGGTGGTATAGTCTGAGATTGCCGTGGAGATCAAAGGATCTATGTATAACCTTGGTTCAAGGTCTGCCTTATGTGCTGAATTATGGGCAGGGACTGAAACAGCTTTGGGAGAAACAGAGGCCCCTTTGTGCATTCCAATAGCACGAGCACGAGTGTCATAAGATTTGTTCAAACTTGAAAGGAACCCATCTCTTGCATCACCTCGGTTGAGGTCATGAGGTGGTAGTTGTGTATTCATTGAAGGATCTTCATGTCCACGGGCTCAAATGGCATGAGGGAACTCATGTACTTCCTCTTGATCCAAGCATCATCCACATGAGTGGCACCAAGACCACTAAAGGCGGTGGCAAGGGTCTTGAGTCTCCGGTACATGTCCTCATGGCTCTCACCGTAAAAAATATAGAACCTTACTGTCTTTTATTTACGTGTACTTTAGTTATCTGATACATCGAAAAACCCAGAAAACCTGGTTGCTAGTATTTAGAGTGAATCCTTGATCAAAACTGCTTTTCAACACCTTCTGCTCATTGTTGGGTTCGACACTCTTATTTCTCGAAAGTACTACGATACACCCCCTATACTTGTGGGTCATAAAGACTATTTTCTAGCGCCGTTGCAAGGGAGTGAAGTGCTATTGGTAAGGGTAACTTTTACTGTGCGTGATTTTTTATTTTTGTCTGCTGCTTTATTTTATTATGGAGAGATCTCCATTCTATTCCCTATTTGGGAGTACTGCTGCCACTGCTAAAGTAGAAGATGACCCGCCATCTGCTCAATTGGATCCTTTAAAAATACCTATGAAAATTGTTGAACGTGTTATGTATAACTGTTATTTTGGAGATGGAACTGTCCATCCTGGTGACCATTTACTCTTTATACATGAATTATGCGAGTTGTTCAAGTGTGCAGGTATTTCAATGGACCAAGTTAAGAGGAAGATATTATCTTTATCACTAAAGGACAGAGCTGTGGAATGGTATAAGATGTTGAAGAATGGCCGATCTATTGGATGTGGGGAAATTGTACCTTTTTTAATTTAAATTCTATCCTCCAGTGAGATTTATAAGGATAAGAATCAAATATATAATTTCTGGCCACGTGATGGAGAGATTATTAACCAAGCATGGGGAGGTAGAAGTTACTAATGCTCAAATTTCCCATTCATGAGCTCCCCGATAATATTGTTATTAATAGTTTCTATGCAAGGATTTTTCTTCATGATAAGAATTTATTGGATTCTTCTTGTTCTGGATCATTTACACGTATGAAAGGAGAAGCTAAATGGGATTTTCTTGACCGTATTCAGGAAAATACTGAAGGATGGGAGAATGACAAAGGAAGAAAGTCAGGTATAAATTATGATTATGAATGCATTAAATCTTTTACGGGAACTGATGATTTTCATAATGTTAATGATGTTTATGGTATTGATTATCAAATTATTGCAAACTGTTTTAAGGCTTTTGCCTCTTATATTGATATTCCCAAAAAGGAGTGGAACAAGTACCATGCACCTTATAAATATACTGTTAATCGTGTTCCTGCTAGAAATATAGAAGTTCATATTGGTTGTGTCCGAATCTTATATTGAGAAAATGACTTTCCATGCTAAGGTAAAGGAACATTCTATTATAGCTAGTGTGGTTAACAAAAGTACAAATAAATCTATTGAACCTGATGAACAAATAACTCTTGAACCTACAGTAGCGATAGTAAAGGACCTTGTCACTGAAAGTGTAGAAGATGGACACATTATCTTCTTTGAATATGCTTCTAATATTGTTTCTCATCATAGTATATCTAGAAAAACTGGTGTTCCTGTGCTTTTTGTCAGGATAGGTGATCATTGATATTATGGTTTATGTGATATTGATGCAAGTTCAAATGCTATTCCTTATGAGATTTATAGAGAAATCGGCCATGAAATTGGTTCTTGTGAACTTGAAGAAATTGATGTGGTTATTCAGATTGCTAATAGAGAAATTATCTCTCCAATTGGTATTGTTGGAGATGTGGAAGTTTTATGTGGTAAAACTAAATATCCTGCTGATTTTCTAGTACTTGGTGAAGCTGCTGGTAAAACTTGTCCTATCATTTTTTGGTAGACCTTTCTTGAACACTTGTGGTGCTGTTATCGATTGTAAGAAGGAGAAAATATTAACTAAATTTGATGGAGAATCTTATGAGTTTAATTTTTCTAAATTTGCTAAATCTCCTTATGAAACTGAATTGCCTAATGAAGATTTTAAAGTTGAACAACTTGCCTCTATTTCTCTTGCTTCTAACAATGCATTGCAGCAATACATGGAGGACCACGAAAGTGAGGTCTTTATGGATGAAACAAATGAGATTGACGAGATTCTTCTTCGTCAACCAGAGATGCTGAAACACAATTTACCGGTGGAAGACTTGGCTACCACACCACCACCCAAGGGGGATCCTGTTTTTGATTAAAAACCTTTACCTGATAATCTTAAATATGCTCACATTGATGCTAAGAAAACATATCATGTTATTATTAGTTCTAAACTTTCAGGTAAGTAAAAGGAATGGTTATTGGAAGTATTGAAGAAACACTGAGGAGCTATTGGATATACTCTTGATGATTTGAAAGTGATTTCCCCTGCTATATGTAAAATGCTATTAATATGGAACCTGATGCAAAGCCAGTTTTTGAACATCAATGTCGTTTAATTCCTGAGATGAAGGTAGTGGTAAGAAATGAGATATTGAAACTCCTTGATGCTGGTATTATTTATCCTATTGCTGATAGTAGATGAGTAAGTCCTATGCATTGTGTTCCTAAGAAAGGAGGAATTACTGTTGTGCCAAATCAAAATGATGAGCTTATTCCTCAAAGAGTAGTAGTTGGTTACAGAATGTGCATTGATTTTAGAAAAGTTAACGAAGTTACTAAGAAAGATCATTATCCTTTACATTTTACTTGTCCTTATGGAGCTTATGCTTATATACATATGCCTTTTGGTTTGTGTAATGCTCCTGCTACGTTTCAAAGATGCATGTCTGCTATCTTTCATGATTTTTGTGAGGAAATTGTGGAAGTATTCATGGACGATTTCTCCGTCTATGGAACTTCTTTTGATAACTGCTTGCACAATACTGATAAAGTTTTGCAGAGATGTAAGGAAACTAATCTTGTTCTTAATTGGGAGAAATGCCACTTTATGGTTAATGAAGGAATTGTTCTTGGACATGAAATTTCTGAAAGAGGTATTGAAGTTGACAGAGCTAAAGTTGAAGCAATTGATAAATGTCATGTCCCAGTGATGTCAAGGGTATTCATAGTATTCTTGGTCATGATGGTTTCTATAGAAGGTTTATTAAAGATTTATCTAAAATATCAAATCCTCTTACTAATCTTATCCAAAAAGATGTACCTTTTGTTTTTGATGATGATTGTAAAGAAGCTTTCGAAATTCTAAAGAAGGCTTTAATTTCTGCTCCTATTGTTCAACCACCTGATTGGAATTTACCCTTTTAAATTATGTGTGATGCTAGTGATTTTTCTGTAGGTGTTGTTCTTGGACAACGAATAGATAAGAAATTGAATGTTATTCATTATGCTAGTAAGAATCTTGATTCTGCTCAAAAGAATTATGCTACCGCTGAAAAAGAATTCCTAGCTGTAGTTTTTGCTTGTGATAAGTTTAGACCTTATATAGTTGATTCGAAAGTTACTATTCATACTGATCATGCTGCTATTAAGTACCTTATGGAAAAGAAACATGCTAATCCTAGGATTATTATATGGGTGCTGCTTTTAGAAGAGTTTGATTTGCATATTGTAGATAGGAAGGATGCTAAAAATCCTGTTGCAGATAATTTTTCTAGATTGGAAAACATTTCTTATGACCCTATTCCTGTTAATGATAGTTTTCCAAATGAACAGTTGGCTGCAATAAAATTAAGCTCGCGAGATAGTCCTTGGTATGCAGATTATGCTAACTTTATTGTTTCCAAGTACTTGCCTCCAGCCTTTACAACTTAGCAAAGAAGGAAATTCTATTATGACTTGATGCATTATTTTTGGGATGACCCACACTTCTATAAAAAAGGAGTATATGGTATTATGCGAAGATGTGTTCCAGAACATGAACAACGAGAGATATTGAGAAAATGGCATAGTAGTGCTTATGGAGGACATCACGCTGGAGATAGAAATGCACAAAAGGTTCTGCAATCAGGTTTCTATTGGCCTACTCTTTTTAAAGATGCACAAAAGTTTATTTTATCTTGTGATGAATGTCAAAGAGCTGGTAATATTTCTAGACACAATGAAATGCCTATGAATTATTCTCTTTTTATTGAACCCTTTGACTGTTGGGGATTTGACTTTATGGGTTCGTTTCCTCCTTCGAATGGTTATAGTCATATACTTGTTGTTGTTGATTATGTTACTAAGTGGGCAGAGGCTATACCTACAAAGATTGTTGATGGTGAAACCTCATGAAAAAATCTTAAAGATGTTATTTTTCCTAGGTTTGGTGTGTCTAGATATCTTATGACTGATGAATGTTCTCATAGAATTGCCTCAGGTTATCATCCTCAAACAAGTGGGCAAGTAGAATTATCAAATAGAGAAATTAAATCTATCTTGCAAAAGACTGTTAATAAATCTAGGAAAAAATGGGCTAGTAAGCTAAATGATGCTTTATGTGCTTATAGAACTGCTCATAAAAATATTATGGTTATGTGTCCTTACAAAATGGTTTATGGAAAAGCTTGTCACTTGCCTTTAGAATTAGAACACGAGGCTTATTAGGCAGTGAAGGAACTTAATAGAGATTTGAAACTTGCTGGTAAGAAAAGGTTGTTTGACTTGAGTTCTTTGGATGAATGGAGAAGTGAAGCTTATGAAAATGCTAGACTCTTTAAAGAGAAAGTTAAAAAATGTCATGATAGGAGAATTCTTAAGAGAGAGCTCCATGTTGGTGAGAAAGTTCGATTGTATAGGTCTCGTCTTAGATTTTTTGCAGGAAAATTACTCTCGAGATGGGAAGGACCTTTTATTATTGAAGAGGTGTATCGTTCGGGTGCAAACAAAATGGTTTCACTTAAAGATAACACTACACAAGTGGTGAATGGGCAAAGACTCAAACATTATATTTCTGGAGATTCTTATAATGAAGATGTTGATATTATTCAAGTGGTGACTCCGGAAGTTTTTATTAAAGAGAAAATTCAAGAAACCACGGAGTCCGTTTTTGAATAGGTAACTATTTCTGTAAGAAAAAGTTTCCTTTTAACTCTCCAACACATATTTTTGTGGCTTTTATTAAATATGGAAAATTACGAGACGAAAAGGGGTAGGAAACGATGCCCGAGGGCACCACACCATGCTATGGCGCGGGCCCACCCCTGGCTTCGCCACCACATGGTGTGGGCGCCTCGGAGCCCGTCTCTGACCCTTTTTTACCCTCTACCTTCCTTTTGTTATTAAACTTTTATCTATATAATCCTCCGGATACCCCGAGGTCTGTATATCATTTTCTCATCGTGTTTTTGTTTCGATCTGTTTCTGTTAGGAATTGTTCTCAGTTTTAGAGGCACCATGGTCTTTGACAACAACGCCTAGAGGAAGGAGCCTTTGGAAGATGATCTCCAAGGTCCTAAGCTGGAGAAGGAGATTGAGAGTGAAGCTGGTGGAGACGTAGAAGAAGACCCGCGTGTGTACCCTCACGCCACCATTGCAAGCATTAGAGTGGTGGTAAACCCCTTCAAACTCAAGAGAGGCGCGCAAATGAAAGCTGGTGGGAAGGTTCCACGTCACTACTTAGCTTCAAGGACACCATCTTCAGGAATCAATAACCCCTTCCATACTTTAATCCATAAGCATCAATTTCAAAGGGTGCCTGAGGCAGAGTTGCCCTCTAGCTGGAATCTGGATCATTCTAACAATGCAGGAAAGGAAAGCTCTCAATTTGAAGAGGTGTGTGGGAATAATTCCAAGAGCTGGGACTCACAATCTGACAAGTTCATGAACCGTATTCAGCACAATATGGAGTTGATTCGTACTCTCACCTACAATATTGATGAATTGAAGGAGTTGGTTGATAGGCTTATTAAGGATTCACCACCACCACCAAAGGAGTAATGCGTCATTGGTATTTAAATCCCCTTGGCTTGTTCCCAGCTTGGGAGGAGTGTTGCGGTATGACACCATTATCTTTCACCTTTTTACTTTTGAGTAGAGTCATATCATTAATAGAGAAGTTACCATATAAGATGGTTTGCAGTGTGGAAGTATCTCTCCTTTAGTTGGTTATCTATGTATCCCTTGGTGTGAGTTGCCGTTATGGAATATTAATGAGAAGTTTTATCATTTACTTTTTGCACACCTTATTCTAGTTTGTAGTTTCTGTTATATGGTTGATCTTGTTGTTAGTATTGGTGTCACTTTGGGAGCATCAAGTTAATTTGTTTGGTTTTGACAAACTTAGCATTGGTCAGTAGCAACAATACTTTGAGGCTTAAGTAGAAAAGAGGAGATGCATGTAGATACATTATTCCATTATCTTTCTTTCTTGTTGGCTCATAAGCTAGTATTCTCAAGTTAAGATCGTTTGTAGTTCCAAGGAAGATTGCATGCTTGTTTTCTATCACATGTATATTTGTGTGTTTTCCTCAACTCTTATGCTTGCTACCCAGCCTTGCTAGCCAAAAAATTGTACGGAGGGGGAATGCTTCTTGTGCATCCAAACCTTGAGACAAAATCCATGCCATTTGTGTCCACCATATCTGCATATATGTGGTATTTCATCGCCACTCTAAGTAAATTGCTTGTGTGCTACCTTTAAAACCTTCAAAACTATTAAACCTGTTTTGTGCTCCTGTTTTACCTCACGAGGAAGTAGTATGTCTTATGTCAAGCAAAGTTCTTCCCCCTCTTTCACCCGATGAGTATGGAATCTGTGCTCATCTTAATATTGCCGAGAGCCGTGCCAAATAATATTAACTGCAATAATGAATAAAAGGCACTTCACCATGGATTGATGATTGTTGATCGACACCCAAAGATTCGGTTAGCAATGGTTTGTGTAAGAGAAGATGGGGGAAGTGCCAACAATAAGGAAAAGAGAAAAGTGTCAATGAAAACCGCTCTCAAAAGTCTGAAAACCTTGCTTGACATGAGTTAGCATAAGTTTTTCATTACCATTCGTTGACATAGACATACACCATTTTCAAAATTATATTTTCAATACCTCTGATTTATTTAAAATAAAAAGCTCTAGCACATGAGTGATACCTGTTTCCCTCTGTGAAGGGCCTATCTTTTACTTTTTTGTTGAGTTAGTAAACATGTTCCCTTCTATCTTAAGCAAGCATTTGAGTTGTTGTGATCCAACCATCTATATGTTGATTTATTCAATCATTTCTTTTATCCTTCCTTGTTTAGCACAATGCTTTTATCTGAATGAATATAAGTTTGAAAGTTATCAATGACTGTAAAGAGACGGTTATGATTGAGCATGTAATTTCTGCAATATCTCTACTATATAATACGGCTTCGTGTGTCGCATCGTTTTTTATTTTATTCCCTCAGAAAGTTAGAAATCAACCCGCAATCCATTATTCGCGTCCAACTTTTGCACTTTAGTCCCGCTCTGCCCGTACCGGTTCATACTTGTTTTCCTTCCCACCCGGCCAAACTTATCGACAACGCCTGTCAAAAAAAAAAACTTATCGACAACGATTGCTTCTTCCCCAACTGGCGGCCGTCCCTTGATCTCCGGCAAGTGGCGCCGCCTCCCTCCTACGGCTGGAGGAGCGAAACCATCCACTTCCGATGCACCTGATCCACTATATAGCGAGCCTCTGCCGACCCACTACTTGACCTCACGAACCGCCCTCTGGCGCCCTGCTGCCTCGGCGACTGCGGAGGAACCCGGATCCGTCGAGGAGAAGCCATACCTACGGCCTCCCAGTTGGAAAGGTAGGGGAAGAAGCAGGGTGGTGGCGAGTCCATCAAAGGAGTGATGCTCCGTGTCTGATTGATTGAAATCTCCGGTTGTATGTGGACTAGCGTTGCTCGTCTGACTGATTCAAATCTGCGGCTGTACGTTGTAGATGCAAAAGAACTCTTAGATCACGCCACCGCTCCCGAGCACACGCAAGATTGCGATTATACATGACTTCCGCCTAGGGATACCTTGTGGTACTGATGGCAACTTCCTTTTTTTTAGCAAATTTCAGTACGATTTACAGCTTTGTTATTTTTACCTGGCCCTTCCATTGACTCAATCGAATGTCTCGAACTTTCCTGTAGTATGCTAACCTATCATATTTTGTGAAAGTTGCTGAAGGAGTGGGAAGTCCAGATCGCCATGCGTAGTGTCTCAAGCATGTATTTCAATAGTCGCATTCTGTTACTATAAGCAAACTGAAGCGCCACATAAAAAAATAGTACAATATATGCTAATTAACCTGCTCTGCTCTGCGCTTACAATTTGTAGCTGCGGCTGCATGGAAGAAGTGCCAGGCTTACACCAAAGTAAGTGGCAGTGCCAATTGGACTACATAGGAATATGATTGCAACAATTCTAGATTGATTTCAAGAATTTGCTCGGTAAGAAAGGCTACAACTAAAAAAAAGGGGTACAAACTGTTAGTTGGTTGTTTGCTTCGACATCGATATGTCAATTTTGGGTGTGAATCTGCTTTACATGGTTCAGAAAATTATGTACGTGTGTGGTGCTAGGGCAATCCACAAGATAGTGGCAGTGTAGTAGGATGACTTCTCTGTGTAATTGAAATAGAAAATACCACTGGTAAACAGCAAGCTCATGGCCATCTTAGTACACGTGTTTCTATGTAATAGTTGGCTAGCTGTGCCAGTAAAAAATTATAGAATTTTATTGCCATAAGGACTTTACTGAGCAGGGTATTCATTCACGTAGTCCTTGGGTGTGGGTGAGCACAATTATGATTTTATTATAGGTTCATCATCGGTGGTGGTGACAGAGTGAAAATATATTGTTGTTACTCTATTTTAGACAACAATGCAATTCATAGGGTTGAAGCTTGGGCGTTGCTTTGCTTCAGCCTCCTCAAACACTCATGGTACCATGACATCGCACACGAGGGACTTGCATTTGTCCCATTTTTTTACACATTCCTTGATGCTAAGTGTTGACAAATATGTCTCTTTTTTTACTCACTCCGTCTCATATCTCATATTTACTGTTGCAAAAAATCGTGAAAACGGACGTAACTTGCACTTAAACACATCTAGATGCATTCACTTTTGTGACAGTTAATATGAGATGGAGAGAGACGTTGATGTATCATGGTAGGTGAAGTCAAATCTAAAATGTTTCAAATAGTTTAAAAGAAATTTTTAAAGAAAAGTGTAATTTTTCACGATTGTGAGTATGGAGTGATTTATTTTAGAGCCGTTGCAACGCACGGGTAGTTTGCTAGTAAGCTCTAGTATAAAGACTCTCTTCGGAAGATAAGTACAATATGTTAATTGTTCTCTAACAAAGAGCAAATTTGCCATCACCAATTATGATTTTCTCTTTGCACCTTTATTGTGACTCTCTCTACTTGTTTCAAGTTAAATTATATGAGAGTAAGTTGATGTCTAGAATGACTTGTGTATTGATAAATGTGATGCTTCTTGTCCGTATTTTATTTATTGACACTTCACTCCATAAACCCGTGGTCTTGTTTACTAAGTTCAGTTTTGCTTGGGGACAAGCGAGGTCTAAGCTTGGGCGAGTTGATACGTCCATTTGAATCACTATTTTATATCATAATTTAGTGATGTTCACTAATATATTTCATATTTAGAGATGATACTTATGTTATTTCATCTATTTTGCATGTTTCATGATTATTGGAGAATTAACTGCCGGAACCAGAATTCTGCTGGAAAAGGACCGTCAAGATACCATATTTCTGAACATCAGCGATTCACGGGAAACATCGGGAAGTTCCTATTTTTTCCAGATGCCGGAGCCAGCCAAAAGGGGAGGCAGAGGGGGCCACTAGGGGCCCACACCATGTGGTGGCGCGGGCTACCCCTGTTCGTGCCGCCATGTGGTGTGGTGGCCCTGGCCCACCACTGTCGGTGCCCTTGGCGTATTTCATCCCCCCGAAACCCTAAGACTTGGGGAGCCATCGAGAAAATACTCCGCCGCCTCCACGAGGCGAAAAACAACAGAGAGAGAAAAGCTCTCCGGCAGGGAGAAATTTGTCGTGAAAATTCCTTCCCGGAGGGGGGAAATCATCGCCATCGTCACTGTTATCGAGCTGGACTTCATTCGGATCATCATCATCTCCATCGCCATCACCATCATGTCAACCGCTCCACTCCGTTCCTCTGTAACATCTAGGGTTGAATCTGTCTATTTCATAGGGGAAACTTTCCCGGTGTTAATTACTCCTTGTGGTTGATGCTATTGAGTGAAACCGTTGAATTAAGGTTTATGTACAGACTGTTATTCATCATTATATCACTGTTGATCATGATCCATATCATGTCTTGTGAGTAGTTCGTTTAGTTATTAAGGACATGGGAGAAGTCAAGATGTTAGTAGTGGAATTATGTTGAGTAATATTTAATGGTTTGATATTTAAGTTGTGGCCTATTTTTCTAGTGGTGTCATGTGAACGTCGACTACATGATACTTCACCTTTATGGGCCTAGAGGAATGCATCGTGTATTCTCCTACTAATTGTGGGGTTGCCGGAGTGACAGAAACTTAAACCGCCCTTAGGGAACCGATGCATGAGGGAGTGTAGGATCCCATAGTTTAAGGTTGTGGTTAGATTTATCTTAATTACTTTCTTGTAGTTGAGGATTCTTGGAAGGGGTATAATCACAAGTATGTACTAGGCCAAGTTAGGGAAGTGCATTAGAATAGGTTAACCCACAAAACACCTATCAAAACAATAAAGATTAATCAGTTGTATAATGCGAAAGCACTTGACGAAATTCCCGTGTGTCATCAAGAACGTTTGGTCATCATAAGTAAATCAAACGGCTTATCCTTTGCTCTAGAAAGGATTGGGCCACTTGCTGCAATTATTATTACTGTCTTTTATTTTCTTGTACTTTATTTATCCGCTACATCAAAAACTCCTAAAAACCTGGTTGCTAGTATTTACAGTGTATCCTTGATAGAAATTGCTTGTCAACACCTTCTGCTCCTTGTTGGGTTCGACAATCTTATTTATCGAAAGTACTACAATACACGCCCTATACTTGTGGGTCATCACTCCTGCAGACGGCTAGAAAGGGCCTAGTGAAGGCCACCGTCTGCGAGTACAACGTCGCCCACGACTTCACCCTAGCGCCAGCTGGGCAAATAAGGTACGGCGTCGAGGCGACAACCTCAACAACGATATGAACCAAGCGGAACACTCAGCCTCGCTTGGCTCCAGGCGGCCAGTCTACAACACCCCGATGAAGAACATGAGGGCGGCCCAGATGGCCGCACATGAACTAGCCGGCCTAGAAGGGGAGGAACTACTCTGCCAACAACAACGCCTCAAAGACCTCGTGAGGGCCGCCAACCAGCAGCAGGCAGCGTACGACGCCTAAAAAACACGTTCAGCCGGCCAAGGAGGAGCTGACGGATCTCATGGTGGCCAACAGGCCTCCACCCCGAACCACCATCGCATCACCAACCAGCAGCTGGCAGCCGGAGGGCGCCGCAAGCACGTCGTAACCTCTGGCCCTCGGGCCGAACCAAGCGCTGCACCGATTGTAGGTAACAGCCGTAACAATGACCAAGGGGGGCGACAACACCAGTCGGCCGCACAGGGTAGTCGGTCGAACATTCCTCCACCATGCCAAGGGAACTGTCCCAGGAACCCGAGCAAGCCAACCCCTGAGGTAGCATCCAAGGAAGCTTAGGACCTCTTGGACCCGCGGTCACCAACGACCTCCACGGTCGCGTTGACAGACTCAGGCTCTCCCAGGAGATAGAAGATGAGCCGTCAAACGGCCCCGCATTCCTAGGACCACGCATTGGGGGGATCCCTTCCCAGAGAAGTTCTGGGTTCCCCGAGATACCACCAAGTACAATGGATCCACCAAGCCGGAAGACTCGCTAACCGACTACGTCACCATTGTCGCCATCGCAGGCGGCAACAAGAGGGTGGAAATACTCTAAGTGTCCCTAATGCTCCAAGGGCCTGCTAGGGCGTGGCTTAACAACCTTCTAGTCGGCAGCATCAACACCTGGCTAGACTTCAAAGAAGTATTCGTCTACAATTTTGGTGGCACTACCAGCGACCAGGCCGGTCGCAGCAGCTCGTGCAATGCGTTCAAGGAGAGAAAGAGACCGATCGGGAGTAAGATGGACCACCCTGCGCAACACTTGCAAGGGAATTGGCAAGAAAACCGCCATCAAGCACTTCTCAGCCAGGTGCCAGGATGGCACCATGTTGAAGCACAAGATCTTAAGGGCGGACCCGCAAACCATGGAGGCACTCCTGACCATCACCGAGAAGTACGCCATGGACAACAGAACCATGAAGAAACCCATCCGGCTGGACGGAGCCAGCCTGCTCATCACCACCCTGCCAGCTAAGAAAGATGTAGCCTGCCCAAGCACCGCACTCGGCCAGTCTAGCCGAAACGATCGCGACTACTGACTCGTCCCCACCCTTGGTCGTGCCGACAAGTGGTGTGGCTGCCCTGGCCCACCACTGGCAGCCCCCTTTCACGTACTTCATCCCTAGGGAACCCTAAGACCTAGACAACCATCGAGGAAATATTCCTTCGCCTCCATCGGGCGAAAAACAATAGAGAGAGAAAAGCTCTCCGGCAGGGAGAAATCTATCGGGGAAACTTCCCTTAGGAGCCGCTTGATACCTTGCACACACTCCTACACAGAACACAATATATGTCCTAGATGCACAAAGGTAAAGCAAAGAACAAATCATAGAACGATACAACTTTTGGTCCACATCTTTACAGTCCGGATCGAGCTTGAGATGGCATTTGACTTGCATTGGAGAGACCTTCTCTTTAGCACCTTGGAAGTTAAACCTCTTGAGCATGTCTTGGGTATACTTGGCTTGATAAATGAAAGTCCCACGAGCCAATTGCTTGATCTTAAAGCCAAGGAAGAATGGTTGCTTAGAATCCAGAGTCATGGTTGCTTCCATATTACTTTATCTTCAAAAGAATGTTTTGTTGATCGAGGTGATTTAGAAACTGAAAAGAGTTGTTTTTCAGAAACAATCAAGTGAAAGATATATTGATATCTAGAAACTTATTTGTGGCAACATGACTGATTATAATTTAGCGTGTCAATGTTTGCTTATATTATCTGAATATATGCAATGATTGAAGACGCTAGGCGTTTGAATATTCCAAGAAGTTGGGCGCTAAAAATTATCCTCTAAATTCCTTCCTTCGAGCTATAGTAGCTTAATCATAAAATTGTTATGATGGGATGGATTAAAAGTATAGGTAAAGTCGTTTACCTTACTTATATGATTGCTAAGAATGGAATCTAGAAGAATACTATTAATATGGTAATATTAGTAGAACAATCAAACTCAAAGTATGACTCAATGGGTGATAGTATATGACTAACATGCCAAAGAAAATGAGCTAGTACGACTAGTATTGTTTGATGTTGAATGATTCTTCTATAAAGGAAAGGGAATGTTGAAAATAGAATTACAAAAAGATATATGGCAGAAAAAGAAGATAACTGGAAAAGTCCAGCTCAGGAGTATATGTCTTCGAGGGTATGTGTTCTCCTTAACCCTCTCTTTGACCGTTGCACTTCGTCTCCTAGATTAGATCTTGGCCTTTCGGGTGTCTCTCGCGTAGGAATTTTTTTGTTTTCTATGCAACGACCCCTTCAGTGGTATCAGATCCGGATCTATGCGTAGATGTTTTGTACGGGTAGAACACATAGGTGGATGTGGGCGTTGATGATCATGTTATTGCCTCTTTGAGTATTTTATGATCTTAGTGGCATAGTAGGATGAATCTGTCCCAGACTAAGTTTACGT
Source organism: Alopecurus myosuroides (assembly GCA_028641055.1). NCBI lineage: Eukaryota > Viridiplantae > Streptophyta > Magnoliopsida > Poales > Poaceae > Alopecurus > Alopecurus myosuroides. The sequence goes on from CM054058.1 coordinate 248,379,572, forward strand.
GTACAATGTACGCGAGAATTGTCTCACTTGTGGCTAAGGGGGTGTCCGTTTCTCCTACTATATGTGACGCCCCGAGATCGGGCACTATGCAGATTTCAGCATTCCCGCCAAAATCCACATAATAACCGATTCCAGGTTGCCACTTGTGATAACATTACAACAGTTCACGAATAATCCACAACCACAACAGAAAAGATATATACAAGATGACTCAAACGAGTCAGGGATACAACTGATACAATACAAAGATCCAAATAACAGCGGAAGAAACAACATAGCGTCCGACTACGGACAAGATACAAATTGGACTAAGAGTCCTGAAGATAACCGAGAGCGTCCAATCCCTGCCCAGGCCAAGCCGGAGGGATTCCCAAGCTAACGTTGTCAGACTTCAAACCTGTTGACTGCAATGTGGAATATGCAGCCACGAAAGGGATTCGTGGGTCAGTACGGTTAAGTACTGGCAAGTGGATAAACCATACTCACAAGATACCGGCGTAACCAGTCATCACAAGATACAAATACTTTGGGTTCAACGGAAAGGAAAGGATTATTGCAAAGAAGCGGCAGCGGGCTGCACTAACTAACTACAGAGACTCGATACAACATCCGGCTAAAAGAGGGGGATAAGATAGCGTATCGTAACCAACTACAACTAACATCAAACAAACCCATCCTGGATCTCACCCCTTATCCAAAGAAGCAATCCGAGGATAACTCACACAGTTGGATTAATGATGGTTCAAGTTATTGTGTCAATAATACTATTACTAGTCAAGTTATCATTAGTTAGGTGTAAGTTGTTCTGAGTACTTGTTAGCCAGCACTTTCACCAAGTCATCCATAACCGCGGAAAACACGGCTTCTCGAGAAGATTTAACCCTGCAGGGGTGCACCAATTTGGCCGTACACGTAAGAATATCCCGCCAGACGGGGATCAAACCCACCAAGCGAGGCACTCTACACAACCCAACTCTTCTTCGCATCAAGCCCAAAGAACCCGTGCAGTTGAGCGCACGGCTAATCAAGCCCCACGAAGAAAAGGGGACCCTCATAGCACTCTAAGAACGTGTCTCCCTAAATGCCGACTACAAAAGTTCCACCCTGGCGCCAAGGGTTCGCACCTGCATATGCATGCGGCAAATGGAAAACCCGAACTAAATGAGGCGATTTGGACGAGATGCGAATCGAATCAGAATTGCGGGGGGCGCCCATACTCGCTTCCCACATGCGGTTAGTGCGCTCATCATGGATCAGTAGACAAGACCCTTTTCCTAATTAGGGTCGACACTAGCAGGCTTCAAAACCACGCCGGGCCTCCTGCCGGTGCCTTATCATCAAATTATTATTACCCAAAACATTAACATGTTGTTGATTGAATTGAAACCCAACTACCAACTAAACAGGTGGTAAGACGGACAACAAGACTTGAGCGCAAACAACACTAAGCATGCAACTACGACACGAGGGCCAACAAGGTAAACAAACAACAGTTAATAGGAAGTGGAAGTAAGGCTATATCATGGCTGCAAGGTAAACATATAATAGGATCGAGACACAAGCATCGAATCAACAGGCTAGAATAAGAACAACGGAAAGAATCGGTAACAAGTGATGAAAGGAAGCCATTTGGCAGCAAGTGAGTATACTTGCTTGGAATCCAGCAAGTAGAGGTACATCCGCAGAACTTGTCGTTGCTCACATCATCTCAACGTCCTATCCGGGAAGAAGCAACGAACCTCGAACAAACACCGGATGCAACAATTACTACTACGGCAAAAGATCCAGCATGATCAAGATATGGATGCATGACAAGTTTAAGGATGCATCAAAGATAAATTAGTTGACATGGTAAACATATTTAAATGGGCCCATATGCAATTTGGATTGCATATGGAAAACCCATGAATTAAGGTTGAATTAACTGATCTACAATTAACCAACATGTGAAGGTGAATTAGCATGATGCATGGATGAGGAAAGCAATAAGAAAACACCAAGGTATTCAATTTGAAATGAAGTTTACCAAGGTTGGAATTTTATTTATTAAGTTAGGAAATTTTGGTTTCTTAAAGGTGTTACAAAAGCATTTGTTGTTTTCACCAATTTTAATTGTTCAAAATAGATAACAAAGTTCATATTTGGAAAGAACACAAAATTTTAGATGGAATACATGTTTCATTTGTTGAATAAAGAATTAGAATGAATTAGTTATGAATTAAACAAGTTTAAACAAGATTTAATTGAATTTAATTCAAGTATGAATATTATTTGAATTTTATTTGTTCAAAACATTAAACCAAATTCATATTTGAAAATTTTATACTTTTCTAGTTTGAAAACATATTTTATATGTTCAAAAATAATTTAATTTGAGCAAGTTATGAATTTAGCAAATTTAAATGATTTAAACAAGGTTTAAATTATTTAAGCAATTTTAATTATTCAAAACATGAAACAAATTTTATATTTGGAAAGGTGGTTTAAAATAGCATGGAACACATATTTTATTTGTGTTATTTGAATTAAGTGTGAATTATTTATGCATTTAATCAAATTTGAAATGATTTGTATGAATTTGAAATTTGAAACAATTTGAAATGTGCAAAACAGAAAACAAATGATGTAATCAGATAGAGTGTTAAATTTGGGGCAGAATACATATTTTATTTACATTATTTGAATTTGGAAAATAAAAGTTATGTGCATTTTTAAAACAGGGACTAATCTGTAATAACAGGGACCTAAAAGAAAGAAAAAGGAACGCAGATGGGCCCCTGGGGCGTTTTTCACCCAGGGCACCCTGGCATGTGCCTCTGCGGTGCGGGCCAGTGCCTCCGTGGCATCCACGCGTGCGTGTGTGTGGAGCTAGGTGGCAATGGGGGTGGATGACTGATGGGCCCAGGGGGGTCTGCGTGGAATAATTGGCAAAAAGCCAGGGAATTGCGGCCGCTAGGACTCGATCCACTGCCCTCGCGGCGCGCGCAGGGATGCCTAGCCACTGGGCTACTCTGCGAGCTGTTGTCAGGTAAGTGTAGGGTGTGGTTTTGAGGCACATCTGCCCGATTAACTGAACCCGAACAGGTTCTGTCGAACTGAAGGAGATGTTCAGTCTACGCGCGTGCATGCAGTTCCTCGACGGTGATCGGAAGGCGACGGTGGCTGGCGGTGCGGTGGGTTTGCTGGTGCGTGCGCTTGCGTGTGGAGGCGGCAGATCGGAGCGGGAGGGAGAGAGGAAGGAGGGAGGCGCTCACCTGCTGCTGTCGCGGAAGCAGAAGGCGGCGGGGATGGACGACGGAGGCAACCAAGACGAAGCGGAAGGCGGCGATCCCCGGCACCTGGCGCTCAAGCTTGGTGACGAGGATGTAGACGCTGGCGGTGCGGTTCCGTTCCATTGGTCTGACGGCAACGAGGTGGCCTAGGGCGCCTACGTGGCCAGAAGCGAACTCCGGCCATGGCAGCAGGTGGTAGAGTTCAGAAGAAAAGAAATTCAGAGCAGAACGATAAAGAAGGAGGGGATCGTGGGGAAGAGAGGGAGGTGGCGGCGGAAGGAAGAGGAGGGGGAAAGACTAGGGTTTGGAGGGAGCCTCGAGGGGGAGATAAAGGGAAGGGGGGAGCAGTTGAGGTGGGGAGCTCGGTGACAGCGACAGCGCTTTTCTCCCCCGCGTCCGTACGAGGAAGAAGAGCGACGTGGGCTGTAAGAGAGGGGAGATGGGCTGGAAGGGAAGGAAAAGGGGAAGTGGGCTGTGGGCTGGCCTGTCTCCCACAGCTCACCCTTCTTTTTTTATTTTTTTCCCTTTTTTTTGCTTGTAAGAAAGAAAAGGAGAGAGAGAAAAGGATAGCTTGGGGTTTGGGGTTTTAATTTTTATGAAATATTTTATTAATTTGCAAACAGCAAGTCAAAGCAATTTAACATTAACTTCAAAATTTGTAATATTAATTTGATTTTTAATTTGTTAGTTGAATTCCAAATAGGGTTTAGTTTGGAATTTTGGAAATAAACAAGTTTTATCTAATAAGATCAAACACTATGAAACTTAGTGAGTTTTAAAATGTTTGGAAGATTTTTAATTCTTAAACCACAATTGGGATCATGCCCATTATGATTGATTTTGAAGTGAATTTGAATTTGCCATTTAGGGTGTTGATTAAAGGGAGTTTTTTATTAACAAGCAATTTGAATAAATCAACTTCAAACTATTTGAAAACAAGTTGAGTTGTTTAGGTTGCAACTTTTAATTGGAAATTTTAGACATGTTTTTGAAAGTTTAAATTGGTTTGGATTTTTGAGTGGTTTTGAGAACAGGATGCAATGCATGTGATGCATGTGATGCAAAAAGAAAAAGGAAAGCAACCAACTCTACTTAGGGGGGGAACACCCCAGGTGTTACAGACGACACCACTAACAAGGGATTGCGCCCTCGCAATCCACCTACTAACCCGGGAGGGGAAAGAAGTTCGACTAGCGATTCTTCATGCTTCCAGTTGATCTCCTCGACACCACTAACAAGAGATTCTTGCTCGGAGTGACGACGATGTTCTTCCACCAGGAATCTTCCGATGATCGAACCTATTAGGTTAAAAGCTCAGAAAGCGTCCACCCACGTAGGATCCTAAAACTTTGAAAGATAGACAAGGGGGGAAGACTCCAAAACAAATAAGATGGGAGGGGAAATAGAATAGAGATAAGGAGAAAACAAGAATCCTGTTGAGATGTCTTCCAAAATAGTTTAGCAGAAATAGTTTTTGGCTTTCTAGAAACAACGACCGTTAGCTAGGTTATCCTACAGGCTTTGCGGACCCGTTGCTTCGATAACCATTCGTATCGAAACAATATCGGGAATCGGAAACCATGCTCTGATACCATTTGTGACGCCCTCAGATCGGGCACTATGCAGATTTCAGCATTCCCGCCAAAATCCACATAATAACCGATTCCAGGTTGCCACTTGTGATAACATTACAACAGTTCACGAATAATCCACAACCACAACAGAAAAGATATATACAAGATGATTCAAACGAGTCAGGGATACAACTGATACAATACAAAGATCCAAATAACAGCGGAAGAAACAACATAGCGTCCGACTACGGACAAGATACAAATTGGACTAAGAGTCCTGAAGATAACCGAGAGCGTCCAATCCCTTCCCAGGCCAAGCCGGAGGGATTCCCAAGCTAACGTCGTCAGACTTCAAACCTGTTGACTGCAATGTGGAATATGCAGCCACGAAAGGGATTCGTGGGTCAGTACGGTTAAGTACTGGCAAGTGGATAAACCATACTCACAAGATACCGGCGTAACCAGTCATCACAAGATACAAATACTTTGGTTTCAACGGAAAGGAAAGGATTATTGCAAAGAAGCGGCAGCGGGCTGCACTAACTAACTACAGAGACTCGATACAACAACCGGCTAAAAGAGGGGGATAAGATAGCGTATCGTAACCAACTACAACTAACATCAAACAAACCCATCCTGGATCTCGCCCCTTATCCAAAGAAGCAATCCGAGGATAACTCACACAGTTGGATTAATGATGGTTCAAGTTATTGTGTCAATAATACTATTACTAGTCAAGTTATCATTAGTTAGGTGTAAGTTGTTCTGAGTACTTGTTAGCCAGCATTTTCACCAAGTCATCCATAACCGCGGAAAACACGGCTTCTCGAGAAGATTTAACCCTGCAGGGGTGCACCAATTTGGCCATACACGTAAGAATATCCCGCCAGACGGGGATCAAACCCACCAAGCGAGGCACTCTACACAACCCAACTCTTCTTCGCATCAAGCCCAAAGAACCCCATGCAGTTGAGCGCACGGCTAATCAAGCCCCACGAAGAAAAGGGGACCCGCATAGCACTCTAAGAACGTGTCTCCCTAAATGCCGACTACAAAAGTTCCACCCTGGCGCCAAGGGTTCGCACCTGCATATGCATGCGGCAAATGGAAAACCCGAACTAAATGAGGCGATTTGGACGAGATGCGAATCAAATCAGAATTGCGGGGGGCGCCCATACTCGCTTCCCACATGCGGTTAGTGCGCTCATCATGGATCAGTAGACAAGACCCTTTTCCTAATTAGGGTCGACACTAGCAGGCTTCAAAACCACGCCGGGCCTCCTGCCGGTGCCTTATCATCAAATTATTATTACCCAAAACATTAACATGTTGTTGATTGAATTGAAACCCAACTACCAACTAAACAGGTGGTAAGACGGACAACAAGACTTGAGCGCAAACAACACTAAGCATGCAACTACGACACGAGGGCCAACAAGGTAAACAAACAACAGTTAATAGGAAGTGGAAGGAAGGCTATATCATGGCTGCAAGGTAAACATATAATAGGATCGAGACACAAGCATCGAATCAACAGGCTAGAATAAGAACAACAGAAAGAATCGGTAACAAGTGATGAAAGGCAGCCATTTGGCAGCAAGTGAGTATACTTGCCTGGAATCCAGCAAGTAGAGGTACATCCGCAGAACTTGTCGTTGCTCACATCATCTCAACGTCCTATCCGGGAAGAAGCAACGAACCTCGAACAAACACCGGATGCAACAATTACTACTACGGCAAAAGATCCAGCATGATCAAGATATGGATGCATGACAAGTTTAAGGATGCATCAAAGATAAATTAGTTGACATGGTAAACATATTTAAATGGGCCCATGTGCAATTTGGATTGCATATGGAAAACCCATGAATTAAGGTTGAATTAATTGATCTACAATTAACCAACATGTGAAGGTGAATTAGCATGATGCATGGATGAGGAAAACAATAAGAAAACAACAAGGGATTCAATTTGAAATGAAGTTTACCAAGGTTGGAATTTTATTTATTAAGTTAGGAATTTTTGGTTTCTTAAAGGTGTTACACAAGCATTTGTTGTTTTCACCAATTTTAATTGTTCAAAATAGATAACAGAGTTCATATTTGGAAAGAACACAAAATTTTAGATGGAATACATGTTTCATTTGTTGAATAAAGAATTAGAATGAATTAGTTATGAATTAAACAAGTTTAAACAAGATTTAATTGAATTTAATTCAAGTATGAATATTATTTGAATTTTATTTGTTCAAAACATTAAACCAAATTCATATTTGAAAAGTTTATACTTTTCTAGTTTGAAAACATATTTTATATGTTCAAAAATAATTTAATTTGAGCAAGTTATGAATTTAGCAAATTTAAATGATTTAAACAAGGTTTAAATTATTTAAGCAATTTTAATTATTCAAAACATGAAACAAATTTTATATTTGGAAAGGTGGTTCAAAATAGCATGGAACACATATTTTATTTGTGTTATTTGAATTAAGTGTGAATTATTTATGCATTTAATCAAATTTGAAATGATTTGTTTGAATTTGAAATTTGAAATAATTTGAAATGTGCAAAACAGAAAACAAATGATGTAATCAGATAGAGTGTTAAATTTGGGGCAGAATACATATTTTATTTACATTATTTGAATTTGGAAAATAAAAGTTATGTGCATTTTTAAAACAGGGACTAATCTGTAATAACAGGGACCTAAAAGAAAGAAAAAGGAACGCAGATGGGCCCCTGGGGCGTTTTTCACCCAGGGCACCCTGGCATGTGCCTCTGCGGTGCGGGCCAGTGCCTCCGTGGCATCCACGCGTGCGTGTGTGTGGAGCTAGGTGGCAATGGGGGTGGATGACTGATGGGCCCAGGGGGGTCTGCGTGGAATAATTGGCAAAAAGCCAGGGAATTGCGGCCGCTAGGACTCGATCCACTGCCCTCGCGGCGCGCGCAGGGATGCCTAGCCACTGGGCTACTCTGCGAGATGTTGTCAGGTAAGTGTAGGGTGTGGTTTTGAGGCACATCTTCCCGATTAACTGAACCCGAACAGGTTCTGTCGAACTGAAGGAGATGTTCAGTCTACGCGCGTGCAGGCAGTTCCTCGACGGTGATCGAAAGGCGACGGTGGCTGGCGGTGCGGTGGGTTTGCTGGTGCGTGCGCTTGCGTGTGGAGGCGGCAGATCGGAGCGGGAGGGAGAGAGGAAGGAGGGAGGCGCTCACCTGCTGCTGTCGCGGAAGCAGAAGGCGGCGGGGATGGACGACGGAGGCGACCAAGACGAAGCGGAAGGCGGCGATCCCCGGCCCCTGGAGCTCAAGCTTGGTGACGAGGATGTAGACGCTGGCGGTGCGGTTCCGTTCCATTGGTCTGACGGCAACGAGGTGGCCTAGGGCGCCTGCGTGGCCAGAAGCGAACTCCGGCCATGGCAGCAGGTGGTAGAGTTCAGAAGAAAAGAAATTCAGAGCAGAACGATAAAGAAGGAGGGGATCGTGGGGAAGAGAGGGAGGTGGCGGTGGAAGGAAGAGGAGGGGGAAAGACTAGGGTTTGGAGGGAGCCTCCAGGGGGAGATAAAGGGAAGGGGGGAGCAGTTGAGGTGGGGAGCTCGGTGACAGCGATAGCGCTTTTCTCCCCCGCGTCCGTACGAGGAAGAAGAGCGACGTGGGCTGTAAGAGAGGGGAGATGGGCTGGAGGGGAAGGAAAAGGGGAAGTGGGTTGTGGGCTGGCCTGTCTCCCACAGCTCACCCTTCTTTTTTTATTTTTTCCCCTTTTTTTTTGCTTGTAAGAAAGAAAAGGAGAGAGAGAAAAGGATAGCTTGGGGTTTGGGGTTTTAATTTTTATGAAATATTTTATTAATTTGCAAACAGCAAGTCAAAGCAATTTAACATTAACTTCAAAATTTGGAATATTAATTTGATTTTTAATTTGTTAGTTGAATTCCAAATAGGGTTTAGTTTGGAATTTTGGAAATAAACAAGTTTTATTTAATAAGATCAAACACTATGAAACTTAGTGAGTTTTAAAATGTTTGGAAGATTTTTAATTCTTAAACCACAATTGGGATCATGCCCATTATGATTGATTTTGAAGTGAATTTGAATTTTTTCCAATTAGGGTGTTGATTAAAGGGAGTTTTTTATTAACAAGCAATTTGAATAAATCAACTTCGAACTATTTGAAAACAAGTTGAGTTGTTTAGGTTGCAACTTTTAATTGGAAATTTTAGACATGTTTTTGAAAGTTTAAATTGGTTTGGATTTTTGAGTGGTTTTGAGAACAGGATGCAATGCATGTGATGCATGTGATGCAAAAAGAAAAAGGAAAGCAACCAACTCTACTTAGGGGGGGGGGAAACCCCAGGTGTTACACTATAGTTAAGATCTAATCTACGAAGGGTTGTTAAAAATGTGTTTATCAACGTTGTGGTTGATGTTCGTAGGTATGAATGGTTCTATCCTCGAAATCCCTAAGCCACGTAAAATATGCAAAAATAAATTAGAGGCGTCTAACTAGTTTTTGTTGGGCATGTGATGTGATATGGTCAATGTTACAAATTTGATTATGAGATGATCTATTTTGTAAATTATTGATATACCGGAAGGTATCCATATGTTTGTCTTATTATTGATGGACAATCAAGATTGGGGTGCCACGATACTTGGTACCATGACGGTGGAATGATGGAGATCATACCATGATGCACATGATGGAGATCAAGTGCAAGGAGGACCATATCATATCACGTTATCCTTACATGTGATGTCTGTGATGTTAATCCTTTTATGCATCTTGTTTTGCTTAGATAGCAACGGTAGCATTATAAGATGATCCCTCTTACTTAATATCAAGATAATAATGTGTTCTTCCCTAAGTATGCACCGTTAAGAAAGTTCGTCGTTTCGAGACACCACGTGATGATCGGGTGTGATAGATTCAACGTTCGGATACAACGGGTGTTTTCAAGCCTAGCATGTATAGACATGGCCTTGAAACACACGCGATACTACGGTTCTACTTGGCGATCCTAACATGTACAGACATGGCCTCAAAACACGTAACCGAAAGGTAAAGCATGAGTCATATGGATGATATGATGAACATGTCGATGTTCTCCTTTGAAGCTACATCATGTCACGTGATGATCGGTTTTGGTGTAGTGAATTTGGTTCATGTAATCACTAAAGACGACTAAGAGGAATGTTGTTTTTGAGTGAGATTTCATGGCATAATTTTGAATTAACTTGAACTTATTTATCATGAACAACCAAATAAAGTGAAGTTGCACAAATTGTAGTATTCATTAGCATCCACATAACTACCTTACACTTAGATTGTTAATTGAGATATAACTGTTATGATCTGGTAAAAATCATTTAAAGATTGGTACCGTATTAGTGAAATTTAAAATTGAGTCCTATTGTAGATTTTCGGTATTTCCTACCTAGATCCATATGGTTAATGATTGATTGATCTAGAGAGCAACCAATTCCTACTTAGAATCCAGAGTCATGGTTGCTTCCATATTACTTTATCTTCAAAAGAATGTTTTGTTGATCGAGGTGATTTAGAAACTGAAAAGAGTTGTTTTTCAGAAACAATCAAGTGAAAGATATATTGATATCTAGAAACTTATTTGTGGCAACATGACTGAGTATAATTTAGTGTGTCAATGTTTGCTTATATTATCTGAATATATGCAATGATTGAAGACGCTAGGCGTTTGAATATTCCAAGAAGTTGGGCGCTAAAAATTATCCTCTAAATTCCTTCCTTCGAGCTATAGTAGCTTAATCATAAAATTGTTATGATGGGATGGATTAAAAGTATAGGTAAAGTCGTTTAACTTACTTATATGATTGCTAAGAGTGGAATCTAGAAGAATACTATTAATATGGTGATATTAGTAGAACAATCAAACTCAAAGTCTGACTCAATGGGTGATAGTATATGACTAACACGCCAAAGAAAATGAGCTAGTAAGACTAGCATTGTTTGATGTTGAATGATTCTTCTATAAAGGAAAGGGAATGTTGAAAATAGAATTACAAAAAGATATATGGCAGAAAAAGAAGATAACTGGAAAAGTCCAGCTCAGGAGTATATGTCTTATATATAAGTTATAGATGTATACCACATTGGTTGGTATGAGTTGTCATACAAAGAAACGCAATGCAAGAAATACAAGGGCCTAAAAGGAACTAGTAATAGATGTGGAATCGATTATGACAAGAACAGAAATAAAGTGTTATTGCGTTCATTGTCGTATCGAACCAAACATTCAAGATTTATTTTAAGAACTTAATAAGTTGTTATTTTGTTCTGGTCTTTTGTGAGAACAAATGAGATTGTTCAAACTATGACCATATTCCATAATTGATGGATATGTTAATATAAATCATGTTGGTAAAGTAAACATCTATAAGACTAAATGCTAAACGTTGCAAGACGTAAAAGAGTTTCACTTAAATTGTGACACCAGCATTTCAGTTCATATCGGAAAGGAAAACATGAAGGAACTCCATAATGATGGACTTCCAGAGTCATTTTGTTTTGAATAAATTGACGCTTGTGAGACCTCTTCCAAAAGATGACTAAAATTCCGTTCATAGGCCAAAGTAGAATGGACGACTAATTTAGTGGAGATTATACATATTTATGTATATAGTCCATTATGTGTAGTCATGTATGGTGGATTAATTTTTCCTTCATAAAATTATGTCGATGATTTGAGTAGATATGTGAGTATATCTATTTAAAGAGAACGGAGTTTGACATTTTGAATTGGTTCAAATGGTTGTTAATATGAAGTAAAAATCATTGTAACAACATAATCAAGTATTTATGATTGGATCATAAAGGATAAAGTTTGAGCTACAAGTTTAGCAAAACATCTGAGAAGTTGCAGAATTGTTCTAAAACTTATATTACTCGAATACCCCACATTAATTTGGAGTATTCAAGAAACAAAATCAACCTTGTTGGACATGGTAAGATTAATAAAAATGCCATTATAATTTTGTAGTTTATACATTAAGGACATCCGCTTTTACACCGAAAAGAGCACCATCATGATCCGTTGAAATTGACAACATATAAGATATGGTTTGGGTAGTGACCCGAATTGTCATTTTCTTAAGTTTTGGTATGAATAGCATGTGTATAATGTTTACAACCAAAATAGGATAAATATATGTTTATAATGTTATCCCAAATAAAACATTGGGTATTTCTCCTATCACCAAACCAAGAGACAAATGTTGTTTGTCAGAAAGGGTTGATTTCTCGAGAAAGTAGTTCTTGCGAAACAAGTGAGTGGGAGCACAATACAAACTGAACGAGATTAGAGAATCTTCATTATCATGTCAAGAGTAGCGCAGCAGTGGAAGTTGTTCCGGGGTTTGCTATTTTTACAAAGTAGAAGACACTACATGTGTTGTAGATACTTCGGATGAGTTTGCATACTGAACCACAAAAGTACTTAAACTTTGTACTTAAACCAACTTGTGGTTTAAGAGTAAAGTGTTGTTTTGACAACATAAGGACCTGGAACTTATAAAGGAAGCAAATGATGGGCCCTGGCTTCATAAAAATTGACTATGAGTCATTATATCCGCCATAGTATCCTTGTATGAATATCAAGTATGTGACTTGGTAGTCCTCTCGATAGGCATGATTCCTAACGATAGCAAAAGGGTCTATATATCGACAAAGACATGGATTTTTACATCCTTTGAAAGTTGTACTTATCAAAAAGTTGTTTTCGACGAAGTTCAAAGAGTTGACTACTACAAGATTTTGATCTTCCGTAGTGATGCTTTAGTTTTTGCGGATAGTTCTAGCAAAAGTTACATATTATGATATGGCAGTTGAATAACAAAACCAACTCTCCTCTCTAGGAAGTTTGATAGAGGATGTGTATTTGACACAGTCTGAGAGTTTTGTAAAATTCAAAAGGTTGCTAGAAATGTATGCACACTTCAATGGTTGAAGTGAGCATAACGAAGTTGAAATCTTTACCTTAATTAAGTTATCAAAAGAGTTTGATTCCATCATGAACGATAAATATGCTTGTAGAGTTACAAGAAATTAAGTGGGAGCGCTATGACATATTTCCAATACTTTATGTAGATGACATATGGTTGATTGGAAAATATGTATTTTAAATTAACACGGTTCAAATTTTCATATTGATAAAAGGCTTAGAAGATATTGGACATCGATATCTATAAAAGATGGATTGAAGCGCCTGATATGACTGAAGCCAAATTACATAGATGAAATATTGAAGTAAGTCAATATAGAAATGACAAGAAGGAGTTCTTGTCACATGGAAAATAATTGAGAAAGATTCAAGTGTTTTGACACATGATGAGCATCATTGAAATTGAGATTTCTAAAGTCATGTTTCCATCCTATGTACACAACCAGATGAGTCCTATGCTATAAAATGTTATAGCAGGATAATTCATATGATGATTAGACACCATTGGGAGAGATCCTTATGTAATTTTAGAAATGCTAAGGATATGTTTTCCTATGTAGTAATGACAAAATATTAGTTGTAATATGTTACACTAATAGTCTTGTCATTTATTCAAATAATTTTATCTCAATTAAAATATGTGATGAAGGGTAGCACAATAGGCTAGAAGAAAGTTCCATGCTGGATTTGAAAGAGTTTCAAAATTAAATTATTGTGACGGATACTACAACAAAGGCTAAAGTATATCGTTGTGTTGACAACTGATAATAAGCGTATTTTGTGTCAAGGAGTTTATTATTGAACTTGGTGAATTTCCAAGAATGCTGACACTATGAAGCTACATTTTCACAATATTAGTAACATTAGTTTAAGCCGAGGAATTAAGGTATCACCAGAACTTGGTGAATTTCCAAGAATGCTAACACTATGAAGCTACATTTTCACAATGTTAGTGACATCGGTTTAGCTGAGGAATTAAGGTTTCAGCGATTGACCATATATATATATATATAAAGTCATCTCATTAGAGAATGAGTGATGCGTGTAGACGCAAAGAACATGCAAATACAATAGGATCTGAACAGTTCAGATCTTTTTGATGATGTTTACCACATGCGAAGCATGGTAATAACACTGGAACGCCATATGTGTTAAGTGCTTACAAACTAGATTATTGACTCTAGTGCAAGTGGGATACTGAAGGGAATATGCCCGAGAGGCAATAATAAAATGGTTATTATCTTATTCCTTGTTTATGATGAAAGTTTATTTCTCATGCTAGAATTGTATTAACCGGAAACGTTGATACATGTGTGTTTAATAAACAAACAATGGTTCCTAGTAAAGCCTCCCTTTTAACTAGCTCGTTGATTAATAGATGATCAATGTTTTCTGATCATGAACATTGGATGTTGTTAATAACGGGGTCATGTCATTAGAAGAATGATGTGATGAACATATACCCAAAGTGAATATAGCAATGCGATCAAGTCATTAAGTTTACATTGTTATATCAAACATACGAAGTAACTTATTCCTTAGACCATGAGATCATGTCAATCACTGATGCCGGAAGGGTGCTTTGATGTCATCAAATGTCACACCGTAGCAGGGTGACTATAAAGGTGCCGTTAGGTATTCGAAAAGTATTAGTTGAGGATCATGGATCAAGAGTGGGATTTGTCCATCCAAAATGACGGAGAGATATACTCTGGGCCCTCTCGGTGATATCACATCGACACGGCTTGCAAGCACGTGATATGATCACAAGGATGTTATATCATGGGAACGAGAAAATAGTGCTTGTCGGTAACGAGATTGAACAAGGTATGGTTGATACCAATGATCGAATCCCGGACAAGTAAAATGTCGCGAGACAAAGGGAATAGTTCAGTACGTTGTTGGTTCACACGATCACGACAGTCATCGTTGAATATATAGGAGTCATCACGGATCTCAAGATCCCGCTGTTGATTATTGATCGGAGAGGAGTCTCGATCATGTCTATCTTATTCGCGAACCGTAGGATGAAACACTGAAGGTTCGATGAAGCGTTTGAGAGGATACGGAATATCGAAGAATATTTTGAGCAGAACCAAAATTGTTTCGGGGAAAATTGAAATAGTTCAAGGGGTTTTTCGTCGAATGGTTGTTAATAGAATTAACAAATGATTCGAGGTGCTATATGCAAATTTTTGTTAATGGAATTAACAATATAAATAAAGAAATAAAAATGTTTTATTTATTTGTTAAAGGAAAACCTTTGGATTTTCCAAGTGGGAAATAATGGGAGCATGAGTGGGTGTGAGTGGGGCTTCCACTCACATGAAGAGGGAAGAGGTGGGGGCACCACCATGGCTGGCCGCACCCCCTCTTGGGCTGCCTCCCCTCCCCTATAAAATGAGGATGAGAGCTCCTCTTCTCTACACACTTGCCTACCTCATTTCCTCTCCACCCGCTGCTCAATTCCATGGTCTCCGGCTTGGCGAAGCCCTGACCGTGGGATTCTTCACCACCACCACGTCGCCGTGCTGCTAGAGTTCTGAGGGATCCTCTACTTCCGTGCCCTGCTGGATCGACGGAACGGAGGTCATCATCAACCGTACGTACGACCGATCACGGAGGCACCGCCGTATTGCGGTGCACATCTTCTCGCTATCGGGATCGGTGTGAGCACGGCTACGCCAACAACGAGATTTGATCTCATAACGCTTTGTGTCTTCGAGGTCCCTCTCTTTGCCTGTTGCACTTCGTCTCCTAGATTAGATCTTGGCCTTTCGGGTGTCTCTCGCGTAGGAAATTTTTTGTTTTCTATGCAACGACCCCTTCGTTCTTCCTATGGTTTCTTGAGGTATTTCAACATCTACAACGGAAACACGAAACTGCCCAACTTGGGAGCCATCATTTTCTTTGAACACCATAATACTAGACTCAATGACAATCCATGAGGCCTTGTCAAAGACTCTATAAGTGTGGGATTCGACACCATAACCAACAAATGTACCCTCAATAGTTTTAGCTTGGAATTTAGACAAACAAACACCTTTGATCAAATATAAACACATACAATCGAAGACACGGAACTAGGAGATGTTGGGTTTGTTGTCGGTGAGAATCTGATATGGAGTCTTCATTAGGCCCTTGCGAATGTAGAGTCAGTTAGATGAGTGACAAGGATGGAGATGGCTCCGGCCCAAAGATATTGGGGAGATTAAACTCCGCCAACATGGTCCTAGCCATATCCAAGAGTGTCCTTACTCTCGGCTACACCATTTTGTTGAGGGGTATATGCACCAGAATATTAATGACGAATAGAACTCATTAAGGGTGTAGTTCTTGAACTCGGAGCCATTATCACTCCAAATAGCCAAGATAGGAAGATTGTGTTGATGTTGTACTTGGTTGGAAAATTCAGTGATGGTTTGTTGAGTCTCACTCTTCAACTTTAAGAAATAGACCCATGTGTATCTAGAATAGTCATCCACAATCACCAAGCAATACTTCTTGCCTCCAAGACTTGCCTCGGGCACGACACCAAAGAGATCAACGTGGAGAAGCTCCAAGATCCTCTTTGATGAGATAATTGTCTTGCTTGGATGCGAAGAATCATGAATCTTGCCTTCAACACAAGCCCTACACACACGATCTTTGTCAAATGAAACATTTTCTTTTAGTATGAGGACGTGTCCACCCTTGTGAATACTTTGCAAAGTTCTCATGTTGACATGGGATAAGCGTCGATGCCACAAACACCCCATGCCGTCCTTACCAAAGAGACACATCTATCGAGTGTTGGTTGACTCCAGAAAGTCTACCACATAAAACTCATTTTCGACATGCCCAACGTAAGCAAAATCGAGAGACTTGCTCCACATGATGATCACCTTGTTAGAATCAAATAAGACGGAAAAGCCCATCTTCCCTAAAGCAAAAACTGAAATCAAATAGAAACAAAGGGATTCGACAAGCATGAAATTTTCAAGGGTGATATTAGGAGCAACAACCACCTTGTTGAAACCCTTTACCTCAGATTTTGACTTATCTCCATAAGTGACGGTTGCTTGATTTATATTTGGTTTCAACCCCGTCATAAGTTCTTTGCTTCCAGTCATATGACTTGTACACCCACTATCAAGTATCCATTTTGATCCACCGGAAGCATAGCCATACAAGAAATCATTGGCTTGAGTTAGGACCCGAGGAGGGTCCTCTCATGTCAGCAACAAGGATCTTTGGAACCCAAATAGAGTAATCAATGAAACCCTCAATATGACCAACATATTTAGCTTGCACAACACCATGATAATCAACAAATAAGAAATAGTGCGGATTGTTATTTCCCGCAGAATTGCTACGAGTAGTGTTGTACCAAATGACAATACCACTCGCACCAACATTCTTCTTTGCTTGTGCGGGCTTGGCCTTGTTCTTGTTGTTCTTCTCCTTGCTCTTGCTCTTGGCAACATAGCCAAGACCTTGCTTGCCATTTTGTGGTCTAAGAGAAACCACTTGTGGCTTACGGGCCACAACCTTCTCAACACTAGGGTCCTTGCCCTTGATTCTTGATAGCTCATCCTTGAACCTAGCATGCTCCTCAATAACATTTGCATGATCACAAGAAGAAATAGAAGTACTAGGCACATTTAATTGATCAAGTTGAGTTTGAAGTTGTTCACAAGTCTTGTTGAGGGTAGAGTGTTCACTCTCCAAGGCCTTGAGGGACTCGGTGAGCTTCTCTAGGTCCGCGGTTAGATTTTCATGACCAACACCAAACAGAACCTTCTTCTTTTTAGCCCTTTTATATTTAACAATTGCATGATCACAGTCTTGAGTGAGTTTAGACATTAACTCATTATGTGACTCTTCAATGGATTGAAGTTTCTCCTCAAGAGATACTCGAAGCTCATGTTCCTCCTCAAGAGCATTTCAGAGGCAACCCTTTTCAATGCAATCTTCCCTCTCGGTTTCAGATTTCTTCTCAAGAGCCTCTTGGTCCCCTCCCAATTTACTCATGAGAAGATTCAAGTACTTCTTGGTCTCACCTTGAAAGTTAGTCATAAATAGATTCAAAGAGGCAATTTCATCTTCAACACTAGGACTAGCAAGTTTAATCGCTTAACTTTGAGTCTTAGTGGTGGAACAAGATGATACCTTGGTGGCCTTAGCCATGAAGCACTTTGCGGAGGGTTGAGGAAGATTCTAATTGGGGGATTCAAAGAGTGATGGAGATGATTAAGATGCAATAGCAATAGAGGCTACTTCACTTGTGGTTTCTTCTTCTTCATGACCAGAATCATACTATTGTTGAGTCACAAGCACAAATCTGGATGATGGCTTCTTGTTGAAGGGTTTCTTCTTGAAATGAGGCTTCTTGTTGGGGAGATTTGACTTATCCTTGAGGACAAGCTTTCCTGCATGGTTTTCCCTATTCTTGAAGGGGCATTCAACAACAAAGTGATACTTGTCTTGACAATTGAAGCAAGCCCTCACTTTTTGAGTCCCTTCTTTGCCATAGTTTGACTTGGCCTTCTCCTCAACATATTCCTTCGTCTTGGGAGGGTTCTTCCAAACTTTTGCACCGCAAGAGCAACATAATCCTTAAGCACATATCATATTTTTCATCTTAATTGAGCGGGGACAAGTTTTATTCCAAAGCAACCTTTTCTTGTTGATCCACCACCTTGGTTACCACCTTGGTGACCACCTTGGCCTTCAAAGAAACGGAGGCTCCTTTGTGAATTCCAATAGCACGAGTGTCATTAGCAAGCTTTGTTTGCACTTTGAAGGAGGCCATCTCCTGCATCACCTGGGTTGAGGTCATGAGGTGAAAGTTGTGTCTTCCTTGAAGGCTCTTCAATTACAAGGGCTTAAATGGCATGAGGGCACTCATGTACTTCCTCTTGATCCAAGCATCATCCACATATTTGGCACCAAGAACACTAAAGGCGGTAGCTAGGGTCTTGAGTCTTCGGTACATGTTCTCATGGCTCTCACCATCATGCATATAGAACCCTTCGGCATCATTGCACAAGCTATCATACGTATTCCTATTCATGCTTTCGTTGCCCACAAACATGGTGACAAGAGCATCCCATGTTTCTTTGGCGGTGGAGTATTGCTTAAGATGAGGCCTTGTTGAATCATCGACAAGGCGGTGTAGTTGAGTTGGAAGTCTACTACTTCATTTCTTGTCAAGTTCTTGGGGTCATGAGGCTTGTATCCATCATGAATGACCCTCCAAAGCTCAATACAAGAAGAGTTCAAGTGAGTTTTCATATAATATTTCCATTGATCAAAAGTATGTGCATCAATTTTAGGAGGTTCGCCTATAGGATTAATATGAGGATGTGGGATAGGAGGATCGGGAGAGTACCGTCCTTCTACATTGTGGTACTCGTCCTTCTCATCCTTACACATAGCAGTCTTGTCTTTATATTAGTAAATTTTAGGTTCTCCACCCTTATCCCCATTATCCGTCTCCTCCGGAATTTCTTCCGAAGGAGATGAAGTAGAAGTTTACGAACCCTTGGCTCTCAAGAGTTGCAACATTAAATCTTACAACTCCGTCATTTTGGCATCCATGGATGAGGTCAAGGATTCTTTCAATTCCTTCAGATCATCCATAGTGACATGTGTCGTAGACTCGATGTCTTCATCTCCATTACCCATACTAAAACTCTTAGGCAGTTAAGCCCAAAATAAGAGCCGAGGCTCTGATACCAATTGAACAGATAGTATGGGCACCTAGAGGGGGGGGTGAATAGGTGTTACGACCAATTTTATTTTTCCTTCAATTTAGGATTGATACAAAGTTAATTCTCTAGATATGCAACTACGGTGAATTTACCTATATGACAAGAACAACAATAAACAAGATACAAACACAAATTAAAGAGGAGGGGACGAGGTAACCGATAACGGAAGAACACGGAGACAAGGATGTAATCCCTAGTTCCTCCTTTTGAGGGGAGTACGTCTTGTTGGAGGGGTGTGAGTTTCGCCATAAAGGCCTAATCAGTGCCACAAAGGCCTCACCCTATTCTTCAATGAACCTTGCCACAAAGCCCTAGTTCACCTTCCACTATTGATTCCCTTTGTTGAGAAAATCGAATCCTTTACAAAATTTGAGGCACACACCCACAACCGAATTGGGGCTCCAAGAATTACCAACAATCAACAAGAGTAGCAACGGGGTCTAGATTTTCCATAAGGAAACCCTATACTAGATTCCCTCAAGTGAATAAGGGGGAAAAGAAGAACGACTTCGTGAAATAGTAGATCGGGGCCTTTGATGGAGTGTAGACACACGCTTGTTGGGAGACCCCAAGTGCAAGGTGTGAAGAGTGCAGCAGCAAGTTTTCCCTCAGAAAAGAAACCAAGGTTGAATCGACCAGTAGGAGGAAGAAGCACTTCTGAAGGTTGATGCAACTGAGATGGCAGAGCGCACTACCGGTGCAATAGCAACGTGGAACCTACACAACACAATCAATTCAATTTTCCCCAACAAAGCAGTGAGGTTGTCAATCTCACCGGTTTTGCTGAAAACAAAGAGGTTAAACGTATGGTGTGGAAAACAGTAGGAACAGTATGAGAGCAGTATGAAAGCAGCAGGTGTTTTATCAGTATGAGGAAAAAGGACCGGGGTCCACAGTTCACTAGTGGTGTCTCTCCGTTAAAGATAAATAACATGTGTGGTGAACAAATTAAAGCTGGGCAATTGCCAGAATGAAGGCTACACCGTGGTGCATATGCAAGACATAAAGATTACTATGTGATTCATGCGGCCATTACAAAGAAATACATAGACCGTTATCCAACTGCATCTATGACTATTAATCCACCCTCCGAATATCATCCGAACAAACGTTGGGTATTAAGTTGCAAGCAACACATAATCGCAGTCAGCAAAGTGTGTAATGTAAACAATAACATCATCCTTAGACAAAGAATTTTTGTTTTCTCCCTAATAGCAACAGCACATCCTCCATCCGTCACATTTCTGTCACTCGAGCACAGATGAAAAGGACGCATGAACCCACTATCGAGCATAAATACTCCCTCTTGGAGTTACTAGCATCTACTTGGCCAGAGCATGTACTAATAACAGAGAGCATGCAAGATCATAAATAACATAAGCATGAAGATAATATGATAGATTGATAATCAGATGACATAGCATTCAACATCATCAGATCCCAGCTAACACAACATGTAGCATTACATAAAGATGATCTTGATCATGATAGGAATCTCACAAGATATAACATGAGGCACAAGGTGGAGAGAACAACCATCTAGCTACTACTATGGACCCGTAGTCCAGGGATGAACTACTCACGCATCACTTTAGAGGAGGGCATGGCGGTGTAGACCCCTCCGGTGATGATTTCCCCCTACGGCAAGGTGCTAGGGAGAGCTCCAGAATCCTCCCGATCTCGGGATAATGGTGACGGCAGTCTTGGGTGTTTCCCAAGAAAAAGTGGAATATATCTAGGGTTTATGTCTCGGGGGATTAAATAGGAGAAAGGGCAGAGGCGGTGGAGGCCTGGGGACCCCACACCACCCCCCCGGCGCGGCCAAGGGGGGCGCCCTATGGTGTGGGACCCCTGAGGACCCCCTTCGGGTCTCTTCGGGAGTCCGTGGAACCTTCGGGAATTCTAAGACTTCCGGGGTTCGAATTTTCCAATTCCGAGAATATTTCCAGAACAACTTTTCTGAAACTAAAAACAACAGAAAACAGGGAACTGGCTCTATGGCATCTTGTCAATAGGTTAGTCTGGGAAATCGATAAAAATGACATAAAGTGTATAGAAAACATGTGGGAAACAATAAGAAAACAACATGGAACATCAGAAATTAAGGATACATTTATGATGTATCAACATCCCCAAGCTTAGTTCCTACTCGTCCTCGAGTAAGTAAACGATAAAAACACAATAATTTCCGAGGTGGCATGCTACCAACATAACTTGATCATCAATAATGTAAGAACATAAGTAAGCTGAGATCATAGAAATTTAACACAAGCATGATAAATAAAACTTCAATAATAATGCATAGCAATCACTTTCCATCATGGGAAGTAACTCACATAAAAGATCATGAATAACAATGCAAAGAAAGATATACGTTTGTTTCAAGTATAGGGAGAACATCTCAAAGTGATATTTCGCTAGTCCTTAAGAGTGGGGCAAAACATAAATGCCAGGACACCTTCAAAGTTCATGAGAAAGACTAGAAAAAATAATTAGAGAACAAGCAATAACACATCATGAATCAATTAAAAATATTTCTGGGACAAATAAACATAAAACTCAGAATGGAAAAAATGCTCTCTCAACTGTGCATAAAGTTAGAAGATGGAGACT
This sequence comes from Alopecurus myosuroides, assembly GCA_028641055.1. Lineage (NCBI taxonomy): Eukaryota > Viridiplantae > Streptophyta > Magnoliopsida > Poales > Poaceae > Alopecurus > Alopecurus myosuroides. The sequence goes on from CM054058.1 coordinate 248,401,758, forward strand.
CAACATAAAAGTAAAAGAAAGGCCCTTCGCAGAGGGAAGCATGGATCACTCATGTGCTAGAACTTTTATTTTATTAAACAGAGGTATTGAAAACATTTTTAAGAGAGGTGTATTCTTATGTCAACAAATGGTAAACAGGAAATACAGTACGTCACAAGCCAACTAGACTTCACAAGAGCGGCTCCCATAGAAGGACGCATCTGGCTAGAAGGTTATCCCTCTTTCTCTTTTGTTTACACAATTATGCTTTGATTGATAAATCAGGGGAAAAATAGTGAAGATAATTCGTGTTGTTAATTTGGGGCTGGGCACCCCGCTGCCAGCTCTTCTATCATTGGATAAGAGGATGAAACCACTAGTCCAGGGTGTGAAAGTCCAATCAACAAGTGATATAAAGATTCTCTACTTACATCCTCATGAGTTAAAACAAGAGCACAAAACAGGCAATTTACTTTGGAGTGGCGGTTAAATACCACATGTAGGCAGGTATGGTGGACACAATGGGAAAACTTTGGTTTTGGGGAGTTGGATGCACGAGTAGAGCTTATACTCAGTACAGGTGGAGGCTAGCAAAAGACTGGGAGCGACAAATCAAGAGAGCATAAGAGCCATAATCATGCATAGCGACATAAACATCATTAATCAAAGCATAAATGGTACCAAAAGTTCAAAAACTAAATAATCATGGAGGCTATTCGTGACTGGTTCATAGTCATAAACATGTTGTGAGCATACGCCAAGTCAACCAAATAAAACATTCAAAGAAGAACACCACAAATTTATGCTTCAATATGACAAGAAAAACTCATGATTCTTTCAAAGAAACAGTAAACACTCTCAGCTATTTGAGGCTAATAATGCTACTAAATAACCACAAGGCTTTAAAACTAAAATAACATCTAGCATGATATGAAAAAGTATAGCACAGTCTATACAAGCTTCTACTTGCACCGTTAAAAATTCTACCTCAAGCAACAGTTTCTTTTCCCAACAAGCACCATACAAGACATGCTTTAACAAAAACTATCTAAATTCTACAACAAGAAAACATGATAGGACTCATATAACAGTACTAAAACTAACAGCTCTGAATAAGAGATGCAATAAAAACGAGAGCTAAACAGGATTTTTTTTTTGCAACAATTAGAAGAAAAACTAAGAATACTAGCATAGCAAGTATTCAAACGAAAAAGCGGAGCGTGTCTCTCTACCAAATAAATAATTATAGGATCTAACTATATTATTGCAATAAGGAAAACAAAATAAAACAAAGTAAAAAAACAAAATAAAAACAAACAGACGCTCCAAGTAAACTTCATATGATGTGACCGAATAAAAATATAGTTTCACGAGAAGTGACCTGATAGATAGTTGATGAAGAAGGGGATGCCTTGGGAATCCCCAAGATTAGATGCTTGAGTATTATAAAAATATGCTTGGATGAACCACGGGGGCATTTCCAAGATTTGACCTTGCACTCTTCTTGATCACATATATCACCTCTTCTCTTGACCCTTGAAAACTTCCTTCACACCACACTCAAATATTAATTCGCATTAGAGGGTTAGTGCAACAATTAAAAATCTATGGGTTCTGTATGTATCAAGTGCTATTGATACTCTTAAACATTATCTACAGCCACTGATGTTTCTTGAAGCAAAGAAATCCAATTGACATTGCAAAAGAGCAAATACAAGAAAAATGGCAGAATCTGTCAAAACCAGAATTATCTGTAAAGCCGAATTTTTTCGAGGCACTTACGTTGCTCAGACCGAAAAACTTAAAGAACGAAAAAGTTGAGTAATTAGCTGAGAAATAACCACAAAAAAGTTCAGATCATTCTGATCTTCCAGGATTTTATACGATTTTTTATGGTGGACAGCAGAAATCTGTTTCCTGCTCAGAAATCCGAAAACCAACTCCAACTCTCGTCAGAAACCTTACTTGGCACTACTAAAACATGAAAAGAAAGATACAAAGGAGTTTCTATAGAAGTATACAACCCCTTGAATCAAAGAAAACAGAGAAAAATAAAGCAAAAATAAAACCATGGGTTATCTCCCAAGAAGTGCTTTTCTTTAACGCCTTTTAGCTAGGCCCAGAAAAGTGGAATCAAGTTTTTTCAAGTGAAGAAGCATCCAAATTGTAACTTGTTCAAATAACAGAATAAAAAGGCAAATTAATTCTATTTCTAGTAAATTGTTCCATACCTTTCTTTAGTGGTAACTGAAATTTAATATTCCCTTCTTTCACATCAATAACTGAACCAACAGTTCTAAGAAAAGGTCTTCCCAAAACAATTGGACAAGAAGCATTGCATTCAATATTCAAGACAACAAAATCAACGGGGACAAGAGTATTATTAACCATGATAAGCACATCATAAAATATACCCAAAGGTTTCTTTCTAACATTATCAATAAGACGAATATCCAAATAACAAGGTTCCAATGGTGGTAAATCAAGAATATCATAGAGTTTCTTGGGCATAACAGAGATACTAGAACCAAGATCACATAGAGAATTGCAATCAAAATCATTCATTTTCATTTTAATAATAGGCTCCCAACCATCATCTAGCTTCCTAGGGATAGAGTCTTCACATCTTAATTCATCTTCTCTAATTTGCATGAGAGCATTTGTAATATGTTTTGTGAAAGCCATATTCATGGCACTAGCATTAGGACAACTAGCAAGATTTTGTAAGAACTTAATAACTTTAGTTATGTTGAAATCATAAAAGTCAAGATCATTTTTATCAAAGATAATGGGACCATTGTCTCCCATGTTTCTAAAAATTTCAGCACTTTTATCAGGAGCATTTCTAGCAGTTTCAGGCAGTTTTGCATTTTTACTAGCAGAAGTGTGAGTGTTTCCAACAAAAATTACTTTACCATTGATAGTAGAAGTTTTTGTAGCATGAGAAGCTTCAGTTTTACTAGTGGTGGTAATGGTGCAAACATTAGCTATATTATTCTTTCTAGCTATTTCATCTTCTCTTTCCCATCTAGCATGCAATTCAGCTAACATTCTAACACTATCATCAATTCGAATTTGGATAGAATTCAAATTTATAATTTATTTAACATTATGATGCATAACCTTTAGTTTCAGAAAATCAACATCAAGAGCAAGACTATAACTTTAGAAGCAAGAACATCAATTTTGCCAAATTTTTCCTCAACAGATTTATTAAAAGCAGTTTGTGTACTAATAAAATTCTTAAGAATGTTCTCAAGATCAGAGGGTACACTTTTATTGTTGTTGTAGGAATTACCATAAGAATTACCATAAGCATTGGTATTATTGGGAGGATATGGCCTATAATTGTTGCTACCAAAATTATTCCTATAAGCATTGGTGTTTGTCGGATATATTCCGATTAGGGGTATGTCCGGCATTGGCCCAAAAGCCGGATTACCAGGGTCACCTGTAGGTAATGGATCATAGTTCATTGGGATGCCCAGTAAGCTGATGCGCAGGAAGTCAGATTCTAGAAGAACCCGGACCACGACCCAAAGTGGTGCGGCTTGGAGGAGAAGACAGACTCCTTACTTTCCAAGTTAGATACTTTCCGTAGTCTTTTAGGTTTCCTTTCCGTAAGCCCTAATCCGGCTATCTATATAAAGCCGGACGAGAGAGAAGACACACAACAAATCTAGCTAGAAGCCAACTCGCCGAGAAGTTGATCCTCGTCGAGTTAGCGAAACCATACTCACCTTGTACTTTGTATACTTCAGGCTTCAGCCCTGATTTAGTGAGATTGCAGGAGTAGGAACTACGCCTAGTTGCGTCCTACCGAACCTGGGTAAACTTGGTGTTCTCGTTTTTCGTACTACCACGCCCCCCCCACCCCCCGCGAATCTACCAGTAGGCTCATGGAACCCCCGTCTATGATCCTTACTACGATGTCTCGAAAGTTGGCGCCCACCGTGGGGCCAGCGGCGTCAGGAGTTACGCTTCAATCGGGAATACTCGGCGGAATCGGCAGTACAGTAACTGTCGAAAGCTTGAAATTCAACGGCGATGTCGGGCGCTTCCTCGACAACGGATCATACATGCCAGCACGGAATCACCTAGTAAGTGCCTATGTTTTACCAATCGGATCTGCAAATATTTTTATCGGATTAAGAACAGAGGCAATGGGATTCTGTGGTGGAAGCAAATTTATCCCACCCGCCCTGTACCCAATTGAGGAAAACTATGATACCGGATTCTGCTCAAATCGCCAAAACAGTGCTGAAATTTCTGCCTCTCTGGAGATGCCTGCAATCAAATCTCACTTTATTGATATGGTGCAATCCAAGATCGCGGACAACACGGAAGAAATTAATCCCGTGGATGAAGCAGAAAACAATCATCCCACAGAACAAGTCGAAGATCCAACACCCGTTAGTGAAACGACGAACTCGGAAGCCGACTCTGTGTTAGCTGCCATAGAAGCAAGATTGGAGTCGGAACCCGGATCTGAAGACATAGATTCCGAAGATGAAGACGCTTTCGAGAGAAAGGTCAAATCTATGCAGGGGAGCTTCCATGAAGTACTTATGGAAAAACCGACTGATAACTCGGATGCCGAAGACCATGAAGACCCCAAAACACCTCCGCAAGATGAGGAAAGAGAGGATGGTGAAACTAGTCTAAATTACCCGATGTCAAAGAATTGACAGAGGAAGAACCTGGCAAGAAATCTCCTTCTTCCAAAAAGAAAAAGAAGACTGCCAAGAAACTCCAGTATAAACTCTAGAAGAAAAAGTTGGCAGATATTGCCAACCAAAACATGGAAGTAGGAGGAGGAAGCAGAGTCAGACCCGCGGAGAAGAAAAACAAAGAAATCCATGTTTCTCAGATGTCCGAACAGGACGAGATCGATCTGATCAAAACCACGGTTGGACCTCACGAACCACCGGAAGTGCTGGAAGCCAGAAGGCAAGCCCTTATGCGACAACAGCAACACATATTCCGATCTCAAGAAAACCTCCTCAAAGCCCAAGCTACTATAAAAGCGAAGCAGGAGGAAATTGAAGAATTCGAACGATTTAATATGTCCGGGATAAAACCTACGAGATTACCAGGAATTTCAAAGCCGGATGTACTGCCAGCAAAAGAACGGTTCCAAAACCCTTCTTGGCAAAGGCAGGTTAACGACATCAATGCCAAGGGTGAACGCATCTACAAAACCGCAGTTGAAAACGCGGAGGCCGCATTCGCCATCCTTAATGACGATTTGTACTCCAACGACGAAAAACTTCAGGGAGTGTATGCTTTCCTAGGAAAAGCATTACAACAGCAACAATGAGGACATGCAAGATCAGGGAAGTTGCATGATGACTCGGCCCTATGCAAAAATTCCACATGCGCCGCTGGAGCACCTGGACCTGGCGAACCTGGCGATTCTAAGGAAAAGAAGGGAGACCCCAAGAAGGACAAGAAAATCCCGGACAGTAAGGATGCAGCGTCCAGGACAGGATCCCATCTGCTGAAAGGTGGAATTAATCCCCGCGATCACAAAGAACGGGAGGAGAAAAACCGGAAAGACGGAAAAATAATGCCGCCTCCGAGATGCCCAGCTGATAAAGCCGGAAGATACGACAACCCTCACAGGCGTGAGAGATCCCGTACCCCTACTAGGAACAAAGAAAGTCCAAGGAGTAGAACTCCACCTTATTCCAAAGGACACGACAACAGAAGAAGCAGGGATAATCCCGGAAGAGCGCATTCGCGCAACAATGGCCCAGAAAGGAGCAGACCCCCTTATGTCCATTCAGTCGGCAGATATTCTGCTCATGCCGATAAGGCGGAAAGAGACGATCTATACTTTGGACCTAAGTGCTTCACTGACAGGATCCGAAGAATCAGTCTACATTATGGTTTTGCAAAAGTTGGTCCAACTTATCAAAAGTATATTGGAAGTACAAACCCAGATATGTGGCTTTCAGATTACTATATTGCCGTCCAGAGTAACAAAGGGACAGATCTGAAGGTTGTAAAGTTTCTTCCCTTGATGTTATTGGACGGAGCCAGAGATTGGATCAATGGGTTACCGTCAAGGACGATGGGCAGCTGGGAAGACATGGCGAAAGTATTCGCTCAGCACTTTTGGGGCACGTACAAACGTCCTAAGACTATAAACTAGCTGAACTGTTGCGTTTAATACGAGGATGAGTCGTACGCTGACTTTATCTCAAGATGGAAAACAATGAAGAATAGTTTCTCTAGACTAAGTGATGTACAAGCAATGCATGCTTTCATCAACGGCCTAAAACCCGGCCTCGTACCGTTCATGGTTGGTTTGAAGGAGCACAAATATCTCGGATCTATGCTTACCACCGCCAATGAGCACGCATCGGCTGAAGATGATATCAGAGCGATAGGTGAAAATATTGATGCCTTGGCTCAGGCCAAAAAGACACCTCGTTTTGAAAACATGGCTATTCCAGAAACACAGCCAAAACCCAAAGAAGTAAACTTAAGCTTTGGGAAGGATAATGGCAGCAAATGGAAAGGAAGAAGCACAGAACCAATCTCCTATTCTAAAGAAGAGTGGGAAAAGATAAAGTCGGAAAACTGTGTCTACCATTCGCAATTCGGGAAGCCTACCCACACTAATGCGCAATGCCGGCTTAATAAGCACATGAAGGGCACTGCAGGATCCGGGAATAAAGGAAAGAATTCCAAAAGGAAATTCAACAAGCAAAAGCCAGAAGCTGAAAAAGAAAAAAGTGAATCGGACACTGATGATAAAATCCAGGAACAGCAGCGGAAAGGTGAGCCAAAATTCCCAAGAGTCGAAGGAGAATGTAACCTAACTTTCCTGGCAACTCCATCAGCAAAACAGGCGAAAAGAACACTTCGAGAAATTAACGCGGTTGTTCCTCCAACACCAAAGTACTTGAAGTTTTGAAATACGCCAATTACCTGGGATCAGTCAGATCACCCCGGAAACATACCAGAACCCGGCACGCATGCTTTGGCTGTGAGCCCTATTGTTCAAAACACTAGGCTCAAAAGAGTGATGATGGATGGAGGATCTAGTATCAACATCATGTACTTAAGTAAATTGAAGCAGCTACACATCTCCGAGACCCAGCTCAGGCACAATAACATACGTTTTCATGGTATTGTTCCTGGCAGACAAGCGCAATCCCTAGGAGAAATTTACCTAGATGCAACCTTCAGAAAAAGAGAACACTTCCGCCAGGAAAAGATCTCATTCGAGGTGGTGTCGTTCGAGAGTGTTTACCACGCAATACTCGGACGTCCGACTTTCGCCAAATTAATGGCAAGATCATGCTATAACTATAACAAGATGAAGATGCCAGAGCCAAAAGGTGTAGTAATCACCATAACTGGAGATTACAAATTGGCGAACGAGCTGGAGGAAGGAAACACCCTTTGCGCCAAACAAGTGATTCAGAAGGAAGAATTGAAGGAGCTAGCTAAAGAAGTATCGCCGACAGAAATGCCGGCAGGAAAAGAAAGTCGGAAGACAACAGATAGTTTCAAAGCCTCGGAAAATACAAGACATGTTATCCTAGATCCCAAAGATTCGACAAAATCTGTCGTAGTGGGAACTGGGATGACTGACAAATAGGAAGACGCGCTCATCAAGTTCCTACGTGAGAACTGGGACATTTTCGCCTGGTATCCTGCTGAAATGCCAAGTGTGCCCAGGGAACTTGCTGAGCACCAACTCAAAGTAATTCTAGGATCAAAACCCGTCAAACAAGGTCTCCATCGTTTCGATGGAAGAAGACGGAAGGCTATAGGCAAGGAAATTATCCGGCTTTTAGCAGCTGATTTTATCCGGGAAGTTATAGATACTGATTGGTCTGCGAACCCAGTATTAGTCCCTAAGAAAGACATTATTGTTCTTAGGATGTGTATAGATTACACCGGCTTGAACAAATTGTGTCCAAAAGATAGGTTCGCGTTACCGCGAATCGATCAAATAATAGATGCCACTGCTGGCTCTGAGCTTTTATGCTTTTTGGATGCTTATTCCAGGTACCATCAAATACGTATGAAGGAGGAAGACCAAATAAAAACTTCCTCCATAACCCCGTATGGAACATAATATTACATAACCATGCCCTTTGACCTGAAGAACGCCGACGCAACTTACCAGCGTTGCATGCAAAGATGCTTGCATAGTCAAATCGGCAAAAACTTCCATGTTTACATGGATGACATCGCCGTAGTTTCCAAGGAAAAGGATACACTCCTTGAAGATCTACGAGAAACCTTCAAAATTTGCGCACTTATAATATGAAGTTGAATCCATTAAAGTGCGTATTCGGGGTTCCCTCAGGAAAGCTTCTCGGTTTTGTCGTTTCCCACAGAGGAATAGAAGTAAACCCGGAAAAGATCAAGGCAATCTTGAACATCACAAGGCCTACATGCCTAAAAGATGTCCAAAGATTGAAGGGTTCTACAGCCGCTGTTAGCAGGTTTATAAGCCGGCTCGGTGATAAAGCTCTGCCATTATACAAATTGTTAAAGAAATACGGCAAATTTGAATGGACAGAAGAGGCAGACAAAGCATTAACCCAGATAAAAGTAACCTTGATGAAGGCTCCGATTTTGGCATCCCCAAAAGACGAAGAACCCATGTTACTGTATCTTACAGCAACAAACAGGCTTATCAGCGCGGTGATAATCGTGGAAAGACGGAAATATGAACAAAGTGTACCAGATCAACATCAGGTGTATTATGTCAGCGAGATATTCTCCGAGTCAAAGCAAAGGTATCCACATTATTAAAAACTGGCATATGGCGTGTTCTTTGCATCTCGAAAACCCCGTCAGTATTTCCAAGGACATTCCATAACAATGGTAAGCATAGCACCACTAGGGGATATTATCAACAATGCGGACGCAACTGGACGAGTGGCCAAATGGGGGCAACTGTCGGATATATTCTGATTAAGGGTATGTCCGGCATTGGCCCAAAAGCCGGATTACCAGGGTGGCCTGTAGGTAATGGATCATAGTTCATTAGGTGCCTCAGTAAGCTGATGCAAAGGAAGCCGGATTCTAGAAGAACCCGGACCACGGCCCAAAGTGGTGCGGCTTGGAGGAGAAGACGGATTCCTTAGTTTCCAAGTTAGATACTTTCCGTAGTCTTATAGGTTTCCTTTCTGTAAGCCCTAATCCGGCTATCTATATAAAGCCGGATGGGAGAGAAGACAGACACCAAATCTAGCTAGAAGCCAACTCGTCGAGAAGTTGATCCTCGCCGAGTTAGCGAAACCATACTTACCTTGTACTTTGTATACTTCAGGCTTCAGCCCTGATTTAGTGAAATTGCAGGAGTAGGAACGCCGCCTAGTTGCGTCGTACCGAACCTGGGTAAACTTGGTGTTCTCGTTTGTCGTACTACCATGTCCCGCCGCGACTCTACCAGTAGGCTCATGGCACCCCGTCTATGATCCTTACTATGATGTCTCGACAGTGTTGAAATTATTATTTTTAATGAGGTTCACATCAACATGCTCTTCTTGAGAAAACAAAGAGTCTAAAGGATTATTATTTGTATCAATAGAAGCATGGCCATTCACAAGCATAGACATAATAGCATCAAGTTTTTCATTCAAAGAAGAGGTTTCTTCAACATAATTTACCTTCTTACCAGTTGTCGCTCTCTCAGTGTGCCACTCAGAATAATTTACCATCATATCATCAAGAAGATTTGTTGCTAACCCCAAGGTCATGGACATAAAGGTTCCTTCAGCAGCTGAATCCAGAAGGTTTCTTGAAGAAAAATTTAGACCTGCATAAAAGGTTTGGATGATCATCCAAGTAGTCAGTCCATGAGTGAGACAATTCTTTACCAAAGATTTCATTCTTTCCCAAGCGTTAGCAACATGATCATTATCAAGTTGCTTAAAATTCATAATGCTATTAAAGATAAAATCTTAGCAGGAGGATACTATTTTCCAATGGAAGCATCTTTGCACTTAGTCGAAGAATCAATACTATTTCTAGGAAACGACAGCAACCATTCTTTAGCTCTTCCTCTCAAAGAGAAAGGAAACAATTTCAGTTTAATAATATCTCCATCAACATCTTTATATTTTTGCATATTGATCTCACATAGTTCAACAAAATTATTAAGATGGGCAGCAGCATCATCAGTACTAACACCAGAAAATTGTTGTCTCATAACAAGGTTTAACAGGGCAGGTTTTATCTCATAAAAATCAGCAGTAGGAGTAGGTGGAGCAATAGGTGTGCTAATGAAATCATTGTTGTTGGTGCTAGTAAAGTCACACAACTTAGTGTTCTCAGGAGTAGTCATTTTAACAAGACTAAAAACAGGAATAAAACTACAACTAGTATAAGAACTAATTTTTTGTGTTTTTGATAAAGAGAAGCAAACAAGACAAAATAAAATAACTAAGCAAAACTAAAACAAAGTAAAGAGATTGGAGGTAAGAGACTCCCCTTGCAGAAATTCTCTTCCTCCCCGGCAACGTGGACAGAAAATCTTGACGGAGTGTAGACACACGCTCGTTGGGAGACCCCAAGCGCAAGGTGTGAAGAGTGCAGCAGCAAGTTTTCCCTCAGAAAAGAAACCAAAGTTGAATCGACCAGTAGGAGGAAGAAGCACTTCTGAAAGTTGATGCAGCTGAGATGGCAGGGCGCACTACCGGTGCAGCAGCAACGTGGAACCTATACAACACAATAAATTCACTTTGCCCCAACGAAGCAGTGAGGTTGTCAATCTCACCGGTTTTGCTGAAAACAAAGAGTTTAACGTATGGTGTGGAAAATAGTAGGAACGGTATGAGAGCAGTATGAAAGCAGCAGGCGTTTTATCAGTATGAGGAAAAAGGACCAGGGTCCACAGTTCACTAGTGGTGTCTCTCCGTGAAAGATAAATTACATGTGTGATGAACAAATTATAGCTGGGCAATTGACAGTAATGAAGGTTGCGCCGTAGTGCATATGCAAGACATAAACATTACTATGTGATTCATGCGGGCATTACAACAAAATACATAGACCGTTATCCAACTACATCTATGACTAAAAATCCAGCCTCTGAATATCATCCGAATAAACGTTGGGTATTAAGTGGCAAGCAAGAGATAATCGCAGTAAAAAATGTGTAATGTAAACAATAACATCATCCTTAGACAAAACATTGTTGTTTTCTCCCTAATGGCAACAACACATCCTCCATCTGTCACGTTTCTGTCACTCGAGCACAGATGAAAAGGAGGCATGAACCCACTATCAAGCATAAATACACCCTCTTGGAGTTACTAGCATCTACTTGGCCAGAGCATCTACTAATAACGGAGAGAATGCATGATCATAAATAACATAAGCACGAAGATAACATGATAGATTGATAATAAGAATACATAACATTCAACATTCATCAGATCCCAGCAAACACAACATGTAACATTACATAAAGATGATCTTGATCATGATAGGTAGCTCACAAGATCTAAACATGAGGTACAAGACGGAGAGAACAACCATCTAGCTACTTCTATGGACCCGTAGTCCAGGGATGAACTACTAACGCATCACTTCAGAGGAGGGAATGGCGGTGTAGACCCCTCCGGTGATGATTTCCCCCTCCGGCAGGGTGCCGGGGAGAGCTCCAGAACCCTCCCGATCTCGGGATGACGATGACGGCAGCCTTGGATGTTTCTCGGGAAAAAGAGGAATATATCTAGGGTTTATGTCTCGGGGGGATTAAATAGGCGAAAGGGCAGAGGCGGTGGAGGCCTAGGGGCCCCACGCCACCCCCCAGCGTGGCCAAGGGGGGGCGCCCTATGGTGGGGGTCCCCTGAGGCCCCCCTCCGGGTCTCTTCGGGACTCCGTGGAACCTTCGGGAATTCTAAGACTTTTGGGCTTCGAATTTTCCAATTCTAAGAATATTTCTAGAACAACTTTTCTGAAACTAAAAACAGTAGAAAACAGGGAACTAGCTCTGTGGCATCTTGTCAATAGGTTAGTCTGGGAAATCGATAAAAATGACATAAATTGTATAGCAAACATGTGGGAAACAATAAGAAAACAACATGGAACATCACAAATTAAGGATACGTTTATGATGTATCAGCCTTCTCCTTCAATCCACCAGAGATCAACGAGTTTGGGTGGACGGATTGGGAGAAATCTAGGATTTGGTGAGCTCAATAAATGTGCAACGAATGCCTTGGATGAACTAGGGATCTTGGGGAAGAAGGAGAGGTATTTATACCCCCTCCATAATTGTGGCCATTGGAGCAGCAAATTGGAGCCGGATATTTCGTTTCAAACTTGGACCAGAAATTTCGGTTAGCCTTTCTGCCTCAGATCTGGATTCGAAGGCAGTGGACTTAAACCAGAAATTTCAGTTTCACCAAAATTTCGGGTAAATTTTTTTTTGCCTCGCTTCTATGCTGAAATAAGGTTCCAACCGAAATTTCTGGTTGGTCTCGAAATTTCCGGTTGACTTCTGCGGGCACAAACTTCAAGTCCTTAGCCATTTTTGCTCTGAATCTTCCCAACCGGAATATCCGGTTGAAATTTTTGGCTCACTTCTGCGGCAAATCTTGAGAAAATCTTCACAACCGGAAATTCCAGTTGGTCTAGAAATTTCCGGTTTGCAATATCCGGCTCAATTCTATTCCAATTTTCTAGAGGAGATCTTCACAACCAAAATTTCCGGTTGCACCAGAAATATTTGGTTGAAATATCCGGTTGCCATCTAAGACAAATATGGCTGATCTAACTTCACTCTTTTTCGGTGTTTGATGCGAAAGAGTACTAAAACACCTGCACCACTAAACACCTTGATAAATAATATCGTTAGTATTGTTAACTAACACTCAAAATCTTAGGGATCAAGAAATGAACTTTCAACGGCGCCGTCAACCACCATGGTGGTTACGTTCTCCACCCCGATGTTCGTGCCCGCCTCATCGGCCGCCCTGGCCATCTCGAACGCCGCCCCGAGGGATGGGATGGAAAACTCCGATTCTGTGGCCTAGCCGCCTGCGCCCTCCTCGGTGCGTACTTCCGGCACCAAAGAAAGTGTCGGTGTTTCAGACCTCCCATGGTTCAACTTCTTGGGTGGGCTGCACGTACAAACGACACAGAATAAGAAGGCTGGAATCCCAGCCAGACAACATCTCGGGAAGAAAAACTTATGCATCAATGGTCGGAGGCTCCACTGGCCTCCTCTTATTCTTCTTCGATGAGCCGCATGCTGCGTCGGCATGTTCCTCCACCCCGACCGGCTTTGCCCACTTCAGAGGGCGGGCCGACAAAGAACCTGCGGATGGCGCATCATCGTTAGAAATAAAGAAGACATTGGGGGCGGTGTTGGAACGCGTAGAGATAAACAAAAACATTTCCTACGCGATGCTTCCAAGATCTAGCCGAGGTAGAAGGCCACGAGTATTACCACTAGACGCGCAGGTGCGGATTATCGATGCAGCGCGTCGGGGCAGTGCAGTCCCACGATCCGGTCCGGCCGATCCAATCCCTCGAACGTCGAAGTGCTGAACGTACAGCACCTCTGCCGGTATCCACACGTACGAGGAGGAGCTCCGACGGCGGACTGTTAGGTCCGGTGCGGCGGCTGGACTGAGTGGGGCTAGGGTTCCCAACGCATGGGAGAGTGGTTTCACGTGCCCGCTGGGCAACCTGCGCCCCTCTTTATATAGCATATGGTAATGGGCTTCACAACACTTGTGGCCCATTCCCTCTGTGAGTCCGACTCACAAAACCAGTCCATTTCCGGTTCGGGTCCAACCCGACCAATACTTGCTCCCGCTCTTAAGTGTGCGACCCTGCAGGCTCATGGCGACTTGGACACGATTGGAGTCCAACTCCCAATCGATCAATCGGTAGCGGCTCCTAGCAGAACGTGCCGACTCCCAAGTACCATTGAGTCATGATGACATACCTTTCAATGTGATATTCATCTTAGTCCCTTTTGCCTCACGATATACCTTGTCGAGCTATAGGTGATTTATCGTCATCCCTTAAATAGCTCAACTCTCTTCTCGATCTGTGACATGTGATTCATCTGACTAACTCTTAGTCAACCGACACAGTTAACACTTAACTGAGTCGCGCATGGCCATGCTTCCTGAATCATATCACTCGAGAGGGCCCAGAGAATATCTCTCCATTCGGAGGGGCAAAATCCCATCTTGATTATCCACATCACGCAACTTGCTTCTCATTCGACCCGAACTCTGCCTTTATAGTTGCCTTGTCACAGAACAACGTTTGACAGAACCTAAGTTGGTGATCCACAACTCGGATTGTGCGACAACCTCAGGTCTAAGGATTACATTGATTGAGACATGCAAATGACGACTTGATCGTTGCATCTCAATGTGGGTCAGTCCGACTTGCTAAACTCTTTAGCCAAGTCCGTGAACGTTGGAATGGCATCACCATGCCCATGATAAGTGGAACCGTGTCATCAGCCAACACTCAATTAGTCTAGGGTGTGTGTCCAGCACAACCTAAATGACCAAGGACAATCTAGTATGAACAACATGAATATAGAGTTCCACAATCGAATCACATATTCAATGACATGTATCAAATGTTCAAAACAAGGACAACTTAATAACTTTATGAATACAGTGGGAATTACATCATACATGATTGCCTCTAGGGCATATTCCCAACAGGCGGCCCGTTGCTCTCCAAATCAGACGACTCACCCTGTTGGGCCGCCCCGCTGCGGGCGAGATCGCCTCCGCTCTGCACGGGCTCCTCCTCGTTTGGCTGGGTGGCCTCGGTCTCGGCCGCCTGGGATGCCCCTGCTTGGGCCGCCTAACTCCTGGGTGGAGCAACAGGTCCGGCAGAAATACAAGAGCGCTGTTAGACCCGTCCTCACGGTCCTGCGCCTCGAACTTCTGCAAAAGATTCCGGACGGCTTAGGTAGCCCGCGGAAGAAAAGCTAAACGACAAGAGCAGAAACACCAGCAAGCGAAGGACTTACCCGGGGAGGCAGGTGCGTGCGGCTATAGGGCTCTCGGCCCCATGACAATCCGGAGACAACCCACTCCTTCATCACCATCTAGAGCCATTCGGTCAAGCCCTACATCTTGAGCGGCTGAGGCGATAGCCTGGACGAGTCCAGCCGGCTCGACATATGGAATATCTTGTGTGAGGGATCCTACAACGGCTACACCTGGTGCGCAAGCCAATTGAGCATGAGGTCACTCCTAGTCAAGCCTTTGCTGGTCAACTCCCCCAACCGGTGGTTCATCCGGTTGAGGTCGTCCGTCTCAAGACCCTTCTTCGTGTCCCAAGCGTTCTTTACTGGCGCTCCCAAGGTCCAGGCGGGCAGGTTGATCTGGTCCACCCCCTCCTTCAAGTTCCGGACATAGAAGACAGACTTCTGCCAGCCCTTGTATTTCTCATGCGTCTGGAACAAGGGCATATTGTTCCAGAGCCGGTTGTAGACGATGCAGCCGCCATACTCCAGAGGCGACAACGGAAGTAGTACTGCCAGCTCTACAGCTCCACAGTTGGCCGCACGCCAAGGTAGGCCTCGCAGGCAGCCGCGAAGGCCAAGATCTGCGAGGTGGAGTTCGCCCCGAGGTGGTGCGGCTGGATGTCGTACTCGTCGAGAAGACTCTGGAAGAAGGCGCTCTCCGGGAGCGCGAGACTGCGGTCGAGCTGGTCGAGGAAAACCACATACTCTTCCTCGCGTGGCGTTGGCTTCAACTCCCTGTCGGGTGCGTGCTTCGATTTCATCAGCCTCGCCGATGACACCCTCGCAACGGGCTTTGAAGATGTCATCAGCGGTGATGTGCGAAGCCCGCCACTCTCTCTCACGAGGCATCGCTGCGGCGGCGGAGAAGAAGACATCGACGAGTGCGTTGCAGAAAGAAGTGGAGTCCCACGGTGGCCTCCTCCTTGAGCACGGCGACGAAGCGCTTCGGTGGCGGAAACTCCGACAGAACAAAAGTGGCAGAAGCGAGGAGGCGAGAAGGAGAGGAAGAGAGGGAGAAGTGGCGAGCGAACCCTTTGCTAGTCGGGTTGCGTCCCCTTTTATACGCGATGGTGGTCAATCCGTCTCCCTTGCGAATCGCCACGTTGCCCCAAAAAATAGGAAACCGCCACATCGTGGGCTGTCTTCACACCGGATCCCGTAACAAGCGCAGTCGGCCGCAGAAGATCCCAACAGGTGAACCGAAGCGTCGCCGCCTGACAGTGGGCGGCACAGAGCGATGGGACGCGGCTGGCGTTGGCCACGACCCGCACCATGACATCATCATCCCAGTCGGCCAAAGAGGATAAGCCGAGGCATCCGCAGCTGGGCAAACTCTAGCCGGAAGCAGAAGAAACAAATTACACCAAGTTTAGGGAGAAGAACACGCATAATCCTTCTTCCCCGTGCCGGCTATAAAGTTCCAACGTGTTCGGGGCTACTGTCGGGGGGGGTACCCCCGGATAAGTTAACTGCCACAGATTATCACGATATTAAGGAAGGTGACAAGGTTGGACGGCTGGTTTCCAACTCCCTAGCGGGGAGCGGCCAGCTAACACATGGCCGGGTAGTTCTTCCAGCCGGATGGCTCTGCCAACGCAAGGACGGCATGGGAAAAAGGAAGCATGGGCAAAAGGGAGACAAGACCTCACACCTAATGTCAGCTAAACTTTATCAGAGGAAGCAGGCGGACGTACGCGTAAACTTTGGCCACCTACATCATGACCTGTGGCGGACCGCCTTGTCACATCGTGTACGGTGCTGACGTGCCTGGAAGGAAATCTCCTGTAGGTGACCGTTTGGTGGGACCCAACCGGCTGGTCGTACAACCGGCCCCATCTGTCAGTCGGACTGCCAAACTCTATATAAGGCAGTCTGGGCCTCACTTAGAAGGGGTGAATTCACTTAGTAAGAACAGCTATAGGAGCACCTTGTAGCACCAGATATACCACCATATAGTCATCCTTGCAGGAGTAAGGACCTCACAAGGCTGAGGTCCCGAACTTGGGTACATTGTGTCTCTCTCACGCTTGTTGCCCAATCCCGCACGGACACCAACGGTCGCAACCTGTGTCCCTTAGTAAACTCCATTGTTAACGCAATGGTGCCACCGTGCATGATACCACGACACCCCAGGTTATGAAAATTGCGATGCACCTCATCACATTTGCAAACTTGATAAAACTATCCATGGATGAAAACAAGCACCACGAGCATGGCATTCCAGGATTTGTTCCAAGATTCATGATCTTGGCTTCACATCATCTAAGGCTGACATATCTTTGTTTTTTTTTATCAAAGATCAGGTATCACCATATTTGTTATCATATATATTTATGGCATCATTGTGACTAGTTCCTCAGATGAAGCCATTTTTGTTTTACTTCAAAATCTCAATAGACATTTTGCTATCAAAAATCTTGGTGACTTACATTTTTTCTTGGTCATTGAAGTCAGGAATATAAAAATAGTGGTTTGACGTTGACACAGGGAAAATACGCTACAGACTTGCTCTCTCGGGTTGGCATGTATCACTGTAAGCCTGCTCTTACACCACTTTCTCCTATAGAAAAATTGCCGCTGCATGAAGGTACATCTTTAGGCCATGATGACAACTCACATTATATAAGCATTATCGGTGCTCTTCATTACTTGACACTTACTCGTCCAGATTTATCTTTCTCAGTTAACAAAGTGTGTCAGTACCTCCATGCACCCACCACGGTTTATTGGAAAGCTGTTCAACAGATTGTGTGTTATGTGAAGGACACCTTACATCTTGGTTTTACATTCATACAGTCATCTCACACACTCTTGACTCTTGAGTGCCTTTTAAGATGCAGATTGGCAGACTGTCTTGATGACCGTTGGTCCACAGGGGGATCTGCTATCTTCCTTGGACCGAACCTAGTATCTTGGAGTGCTTGTAAGCAAGCTACAGTGTCTAGATCAATCACTGAAGCTAGTATAAATCTTTAGCCAATACAACAACTGACCTGATATGGGTTGAACCTCTTCTTGGAGAACTTGGTATTAAATTGAAGAACAAGCCATGTTTATGTGTGACATTTAGGTGATGCATATTTGTCTGGAATCCTACTTTTCATGCACGTGCAGAACATATTGAGATTGATTATCATTTTGTTAGAGAGAGTAGCAAGCAAAAACCTTGAGGTTAATTTTTTTCTAGCACTGATCAAATGGTTGATGGATTCACAAAATCCCTTCTTGCTCGAGAGCTATCCGAGTTTGAGCGTAATCTAAATCTTTATACAAGTTTAGATTAAGAGGGCTGTTTGACATGTAATATACGTGTACGGTATGGTGCAGTACATCAACCGTATACATACTTGGTATACGCCTTTGGGGGCTTACCCGGTGCTATACTAACACGCAACACGAACCCTAACAGGTATCGGTTCCCATCTTTTCGACAAATCTATCCTTGCTAGCTCGGCAATCTTGGATGACATTGACCGTACTAGAGAGTTTAAGCGCAAGGGTTTTAAAGGCCGTTTATTTCCCTAAATGTGATCTACTGCCAGCCATCCCAAGGAGATCACGTTATCAAGTGTAGCGTTCTGTTCATGAGGAGATCAATGTGTTTTGTCAAGGATTGATTCGTCGTGGCCAAGCTACAAAAATGTGGGAGGACAATTGGTTAGAATTATTAGGTAGTATTTCGGTGCTAGTCGTGTCCACCAAGTTGTAATTCAACCGCATCCATTTGTACAAGGATATGCGATTAGTATCTAGGGTTGTAACAACTTGTAATTTTCCTCCCGATGGTTTGGTTAATCGGCCTATTTAACACGTAACAGGCGACCACTAAGGGAACAACGCCTTTCACCCTAAACCTTAGGTATCGCACATGGTATGAGAGCCTACCTCCATGGATCGCATCTAGTTCTTCACCTCCTAGCCAATGACATCCAAGGCAGCCGCCATTACCTCGCCCTTCACCCGATATGTATCAGAGAAGCTAGGAAAGGGTAACTTCCTCATGTGGAAGGCCCAAGTGATGCCCACAATTCGCGGGGTGCTAATGGTGGGCTTCATCGACGGCACCTCCGATGCTCCTCCTATGGATATCACCACCGACACCGGGGATGCGGCAAAGAAGATCGCCAACCCCGAGTACACTCGTTGTGCTGCCCAAGACCAGCAAGTATATGGGTATCTCTTCTCCTCACTGCATCGCGAGGTGATGGCGCATGTCCTCACCACCCACACTGCGCGAGAGCTGTGGGACGCCATCAGCGCCATGTACAGCGCCCGCACCCGTGCATGCACGGTCAATACACACATTGCCCTCGCCACGACCAAGAAGCTGCCGGGCATGACCATGGCAGAGTACGTGGCTAAGATGAAGGGCTACGGGGACAAGATGTCCTCTGCTGGTAAACCCCTCAACAACGAGGACATGGTGTCCTACCTCATCGTCGGCCTCGACGAAAAATATGTTGCACTCGTCGCCGCCGTCCTTGCTCGGGAGATTCCAATCTCAGTGAGTGAATTCTATGCCCAACTCCTTAACTATGAAAGCCGCCAACATCTTATTCATCGAAGTGGATCATCCAACTCCTCGGTGAACGCTGCGAATCGCGGTGGTCGTGGAGGCTTCACGCGTGGGGGCGGCCATGGCTACAACGACACCTACAACGGCAACACAGGACGTGGTCGTGGCAACCCAAATTATGGGGGAGGCAATGACAAATACGGAGGAAACAATCACGGCGCTGGTGGAGGCGGCCGCGGCATCGTCAACAATAGTGGCCGTGGTCGTGGGAACCAGTACGGAAACGGGGAAGGAGGAGATCGCCTCGCTGCCAGCTGTGCAATGTCTCTGGCCACTCGGTCAAAGACTGTTGGCACCGCTACGATCCGGACTACGTCCCTAGAGAGAGATTTGCATCGAAAGTCTACAACAACAACAACAACACCAACGAGTGGCACATCGACACCGGTGCCACCGACCACATCACAGGCGAGCTTGATCGCCTGACAACCCGTGAGAAGTACCAGGGGTACGATCAGGTCCACACCACGAACGGTGCAGGTATGGACATTAGCCATATTGGAAATACTATTGTTCACACCCTCTAAAAATTTGCATCTCAACAAAGCTCTCTATATTCCTCAAGCAACCAAAAATCTTGCTTCTGCTCATAAGCTTACTTATGCAATAACGTATTCCTTGAAATTCATCATTTGTCGTTTTGTATCAGGGACCAGGACATGAAGAAGGTTCTTCTTGGAGGACCATGTCGAGATGGCCTCTATCCACTTCCTAGCTCCGTCAAGCAAGCCTCGGTTGTAGTCAAGCCATCATCGACACGATGGCATAATCGTTTAGGCCATTCGGCTCTTCCCATAGTTCAAAGAGTTGTTAGACAAAATAAATTAATATGTTTGAGTGATTTCAATAAGGAAGGTGTGTTTGATGCATGTCAAAAAGGCAAACATCATCAACTTCCATATCGTATTTCCAGTAGCAAATCCACTACTCCATTAGAGCTTGTTTTCTTTGATGTATGGGGGCCAGCTCCTGATTCTGTTGGAAGAAAGAACTATTATGTCAGTTTTATCGATGATTTTAGCAAAAATTACTTGGATATATTTGCTTAAAAACAGATCTAAGGTTTTTGACATCTTTCATGAATTCCAAGCGTTGGTTGAGAGACGCCTAGGCCATAAAATCAAAACCATGCAAACGGATTGGGGAGGCGAATATGAGAAACTCAATTCGTTTTCAAGCAAATTGGTATCACTCATCACGTGTCATGCCCTCATGCACACCAACAAAATGGATCTACAGAGAAAAAGCACCGCCACATAGTTGAAA
The DNA here is from genome assembly GCA_028641055.1 of Alopecurus myosuroides. Taxonomy (NCBI): domain Eukaryota; kingdom Viridiplantae; phylum Streptophyta; class Magnoliopsida; order Poales; family Poaceae; genus Alopecurus; species Alopecurus myosuroides. Next base: position 248,422,574 of record CM054058.1, read on the forward strand.
CAGGGTTATCTTTTCTTGCACATGCGTCTATGCCCATAAAATATTGGGATGAAGCATTTATCACCGCTACCTATATTATCAATAGGCTACCCACCAAAGTCTTAGATTTTTTCACTCCTTTAGAAACACTCTTTCATGAAAAACCAGATCATATGTCTTTAGAATCTTTGAATGTGCATGCTGGCCAAATTTGCGTCCGTACAACACTCGCAAACTCGAGTTTCATTCCAAGCAATGTGCCTTTCTCGGATATAGCATTATGCACAAAGGGTTTCGGTGTCTCATATAGCCTTCGGGCGAATTTACATCTCTAGAGATGTTATATTTGATGAAAGAGTGTTCCCTTTCTCCAAATTAAATCCTAATGCTGGTGCATTGCTTAGATCCCAAATTCTTCTCCTACCAGATTCTCCACACTTTGATCAAGGGGGAGAACAACTAGTTAATCCAAGTGCGGCTAATGCTCCTGTTATTCCTGCTAATTACTTTGATAATTTTGGTGTTGAAGATCTTAGTACAGATACTGATTCAGAAGGGGCAGAAAATTCGGATGAATCGGATGCAAATTCAGGCGAAAATGGTGAATGTCTCCGAGAAGGAGACCACCTCGTACTACCAGCATCTAGCACACAATCTGGAGCTGATACGGCGTCGGGATCCTCCTCGGCTGTCTCGGCCGGATCCGCTCCGGAGTATGCGACCAGCCAATCGCAGGCCGCCATGCCACTACGACCGGACGTGCGAGTGGGTCGCACGATAGCGACGCCTGACGCCTGCCAGGGTGAGCCGGGATCGTCTGCGCCGACTCAACGCACCCGCGCTGCTCCGAGGAGCCACGGGGAATCCCACGCAGAGCACGAGAGGGATTCGTGGGGGAAAGCTGCTAAGCCTGCAGTGACGGGATCTGTGCCAACGTCAGGGCCGAAATCTTCTGTGGATACACGTCATGTGTCTAAACGACCTGCTACTAGGCTACGTACAGGTAAAATGTAACGAAAAAATTACAAATCGATGAGTGGTAATTCCGTGGTAAGGTATGGTTTACTTTCTACTTCTGGGGAACCTAAAACTTTGACCGAAGCTCTAAAAAATAAAAATTGGGCACAAGCTTTGAATAGTGAATATGAGGAACAAATGAAAAATAACACTTGGCATTTAGTTCCACCTAGTGAAGGAATAAATATTATAGATTGCAAGTGGGTTTACAAAATTAAGAGGAAAGCTGATGGGTCAATAGATAGGTACAAAGCTAGACTCGTAGCAAAAGGTTTTAAGCAAAGATATGGTGTTGATTATGAAGATACATTCAGTCCGGTAGTAAATCTGCTACCATTAGACTTTTTCTACCCATTGCAGTATCCAGGGGGGTGGAATCTTTGACAACTTGATGTTCAGAATGTGTTTCTTCACGCTGTTCTGGAGGAAGATGTCTATATGAGACAACCACCGGGTTTTGAGGTGAAATCGAGACTACATCATGTGTGTAAGTTGGACAAGACCCTATATGGGTTAAACCAGGTGTCGAGAGCTTGGTACTCTCAATTAAGCATGAAGTTACAAAGGCTTGGCTTCACTCCATCTAAAGCTGATATTTCCTTATTTTTCTACAATAGAGAAAATGTGACTATATTTGTACTCATCTATGTTGATGACATAATTGTAGCTAGTTCATCACAGGAAGCTACTACAGCTCTACTTCAGGATTTGAAGATGACTTTGCACTCAAGGATTTAGGAGACCTACACTATTTCCTTGGCATAGAAGTGCATAAGCAAGAAGATGGGATTCTTCTTACACAAGAGAAGTACACATCGGATATTCTCAAGCGTACTGGTCTGACTAAGTGTAAGCCGTCAAGCACTCCTTTATCTACTTCAGAGAAGTTGTCAAAATTTGAAGGAGAACCATTGAGTTCAGATGATGCTACCAACTATGGGAGTGTGGTTGGGGCCCTTCAATATTTGACCCTAACCAGACCAGATATTTCTTTCTCTGTTAACAAAGTATGCCAATTGCATTCACCTACTAGTGTACATTGGACAACAGTAAAAAGGATCCCGAGGTATCTGAAGGATACATTAAGTGTTGGGTTAAAATTGAATAGAAATTCATCTATGCTTGTCAGTTCCTTCTCTGATGCAGATTGGGAAGGATGTCCAGATGATAGAAAATCAACAGGTTGTTATGCAGTATTTTTGGGCTCTAATCTTATATCTTGGAGTGCTCGAAAGCAACCCCCGTGTCTAGATCGAGCATCGAAGCTGAATACAGGAAATGACAAATGCCACTGCAGAAGTAATATGGATACAAACTCTTTTGAAGGAGTTGAAAATTATACACCCCAAGACAGCTATTTTATGGTGTGATAATACAGGTGCCACGTATCTCTCAGCGAATCCAATATTCCATGGAAGAACGAAGCACGTTGAAATTGACTATCATTTTGTCAGAGAAAGAGTAGCAAACAAGTTACTTGATATTCGGTTTATACCAATAGGAGACCAAGTTGCTGATGGATTCACAAAGACTCTCAATAGTCAACAATTACTTGCTTTCAGAAACAATCTTAACTTAGAAAAGTTATGATTGAGGGGGAGTGTTAGAATTATTAGGTAGCATCTCGGTGCTAGTCTTGCGCACCAAGTTGTAATTCAACCGCATCCATTTGTATAAGGATATGCGGTTAGTATCTAGGGTTGTAACAACTTGTAATTTGCCTCCCGATGGTTTGGTTAATCGGCCTATTTAACACATACCCGGCGACCACTAAGGGAACCATGCCTTTCACCCTAAACCTTGGGTATCGCACAGTTGCCACACAATGAATGGTTCAAACCTTGTTCAGCTCGAAGAGACAACTCAACGATGATGGTTTAAGAGTTGGTTTATCATTCTTCCGCTAGATGGGATCATACTAAATTGGAAGCGAATTAACTACTAATGGACATGACTGTCATTCGGTTGATCCCCCCTGAGTTCGGTTCCTTTCGAGGATGAGTGGGCCTGGCATTTTGAGAGAAGTGGGAGATCTATTGTAAAATCATTAAATCAGCTTATCGCATGATCCGTTCAATAAAGAAGCGATGAGAGAACTGGCTTGATCGTCACCCAGTTGTCTCAAATATCCAGGGAGAAGAACAAAATTGGACCAAACTATGGCAACTGAAAATACCATCAAAATATTTGTCTGGAGATTGGCGCGCCATTCTATTCCTACTATTGTAGTACTCCCTCCGTTCCATAATATAAGATATTCTAACATTTGACCATATTCATATATATCTATATGTATGTAGACATATATTAGTGTGTAGGTTCACTCATTTGTGTCCACACCTAGTCATCATTGTGAGGTATGTAAAACGTCTTATATATTAAAACGGGGGGAGTACATCATCAATGAAACATGTCCACTACAACTGCTTGCCACTTAGGCCGAGGAGTTGGTTGAGCACATATCGGTTAATGAAATTGCAGATGCCAAGCAGTGGCATTTCATGACGAATGATACGCTAAAACATGAAAGAGTTTGTTACGGTTGTGGTTATCCTTTGGGCCATTTGAACTGCTCGGAGGAAAGCATTGCACGAAGAGGTTTTCCAAAACTGTCTGGGTACTTTTTCCTTTATTCAGTCTTTCCTCAATGATCTACAGCTGGTCCAAGTGAAGCAACATAGCACTCGAGGAGCAAAGGTAATTCGCCCCCGCCAAATTTATGAAAATAAATGTTGATGCTGCAGTTGCACAACGAGATAATAATCCACAACCTGAGAGTCCAGCGAGCGCGCATGTGCTGAGGGGTTTAGCTTTGGCTCGGGATCTCAGCAGTCCAGCAAGCGCGCCTTGTTTCTGATTATCTGGAAGTTGTGCAAAGTGTGTTGACGGCATCTATGGGACTACATGGAGCTATCATCAGAGACTTTATTTCAAGGTCACCGGCTTTTGAGGAGGTACAAATTTGTCATGAGAATCGCAGGCATAATTCTGAAGCTCATTTGTTAGCTAGGAGAATGCTGTATCTGATCCAGTGAGGCGCCATCGGTGGCTGCTAAATCCCACTGGATTTGTACCTATTTCTATTTCGTTTATCTTTTTATTTTGTTTTCACGTTTATTCTCTTCTTTTTTGCAGTTTATTCTTGTTTTCAAAATCACAGAATTACTCAAGACCGAAATTAAATTTGACCAGATTCAGCAGATACAATTGCAACATACAGTACAGCTAGTCAAGAAACAGCCACAACTTGCGGCTAATACACACCATTTTACATGATTACCATCACAATATCATCAAACAGCTCTTCCACATTTTTGTTGTTCACCCTAAAATCACTTTCCATGTGACCACAAATATATGAAATACAGGAAGGCAGCCATACCTATATCTTATAACCATTTTGTCTGCGAGAGAGAATCATACAAAAGCCAGACTGAGATCAACAATCAATATAGATCCCCTCGTCTAGCGGAAGAGTTGTGGAACAGATCGCTTCGGGATCTTCCCTTCAAGCTTCAGTCTTCTGTATGCTTCTCTGATGTGGCAAGGTCTGATGGGTCCAGAATCCTTCCTCTCACTCATAACTATTCTGGCTGCGATACAGAGGTTGAATTGTTCAAATAAACTTTTTAAAATCAAGGTGACTATTCTACAAACATTTTATTGACAAAGAACAGGTATTTCTTAGAATATTATACTGAGCTGGCAGGGACATGTATAGAAGACCAATTATAAACATAATGAGTTAATAAATACTACCTCTGTTCCAAAATGTAAGCCTTTTTAGCAAGCTAAACTAGTTTGCCAAAAAGGCTTACATTTTGGAACGGAGGGAGTACTTATAAAAGCAGATACTTTGCTTGGCATGCCAATGCGTAAGTAAAAAGTCTTGCATACATCGATAACTTAGGTAGTAGAGTTCTAGAAGTATCAAAGTAAATGTGATATAAGTACACTGAACTTGCCTGTTTCAATAACCTCACCAACAAACATCTTTGCTATTCCTGATACTACGATAGTCGTTGGCATAGATATCTTTTGACTGCCAGTGATACTCGCCAACAGCTGCCAAAAAGGATAGCAAGTGAAGTCATACAATCTAAGCATAAACTCATTTGAATCACTCGTGAAAAAATTAGATAAAACAACCTATCCCTGCAACTAGTGCAGCATTTTTGTAGACACAGTTAATCCACACACATGGCCATCATGGTATGTGATGATTTTTGTTTTGGGGGGTCTCAACTGAAGGTTAAAGCAACAATTCATGAAGTTCATCTATATTTCGAAAAATATAGACATATACGATATACTAGTAGGGGCCAAACCTTCTTCATATTAGATTTCTGGAATCCAGATCTCCGGAAAGACTCGTAACGGTTCATCTGGTCTTCAGTAAATTGGGACAGTAGGGCACTACAAAAGGAAAGCTCTTGGCACTTAATATAAAATTCTGTATCATTACGAAGTATATAAATCCTTCGCTGGAACAAAAATCCTAGATGTGAAGAATACCAATTTGATCTGTTACTGTAATTACTCGGATAACAGTTGAGAACAGCTTCCATTTCGAATCCATAAATCATCTTGGGGCAAATACCAAGTCACAAAGTAACTTAAAAAAATTAATGGGTTAATGATGCTAACATAATAGATTTTCGTGATGAATCTGGATTATGCAGACACCTATATGCTTCCAAAATCTACATGCACATGATGTTTATTATGCGGTTAACTTTTAAGCCAAAATTATGGTACACAGACTAGCTGGTTCACAAAGGAGAAACTGTTTTATCATACAAATCAGCTAAGAATTTGAAACAAACACAACGAATTTCTAGCACCAGATACGCCAAAGCTAGGTCGAGCAAGGATAAGGGATACCGACTTCATCTTGGCGAGCTTGTCGGGGTCGCTTGTGCCGGAGGGCAGCTTATCCATGTCGACCTCCATCTGGTCTTCCTCTTCATCCTCTTCATCCTGCTCCTTATGGGCCTGAACCTTAGCCTTCGGCGCCAGCGGGGCGGCGGAGGTCGAGGGCGCGGCTAGCGACGCAGGCCGCTGCCGCGGGGGCGGGGCGCGTGGGACACCGGCGCCACCTCCTCCATCATAGTCCTCGGAGATCGCGTAGGACGGTGCAGCGGCGGCATCCTCCTCGGGCTGCGCCGGCGATTCCGGCGGCGACTCCTGCTCCTCGACGGCTGCCTCGAAGGGGTCTTTCATAGGTCGCGGCGGAAACAGAACGACTCTGGATCTGCGAGTTGGACAGCCGGTCCCTAGGTTCGGCCTACATACTGCCGGGGACTTCTTCCATTTGTCGGGACGGGAGAAGGTACCCAGACCCACGTTCTGGCACGGGCCGAATCGCGTGAGTGTTCGAAATGTTATCGGGTTTTTTTTGCGACAAAGGCTTCACCTGCTCTACTCCTTCAGTCTTCGAACCTGTACTGTACACACCTCCCGTGAAGACAACCTTTTTTTTTTGACCGGTGTGAAGACAATTTTATTTTAAAACAAGGCAAAAGGTTTGCTTTTATATTGATATAGAACAAGCAAACGTAAAGTACGAGCCATAAAAAGAAAAAGGTACAACACGAGTCGACTACCATGTCGCCCTATCAACCATAGCCGACACTATCACGGTGGAGGAAACCTCACGCAAGATCAAACCCGGAGTCGCCTCTCTGACATCCACGCCGGCCTCGGGGCCGCGCCCAAATGATCAACGTCCAAATCCAAAACATCAAAGTCCATTTGATGTCCATCCTCACGTGGTGTGGTCCAGCTCCAATCCACGATCACTTGCTCAATGTCCAAGTCCATCCAAATCCAGCAAGCTAGAATATTGGATATCCAAGGTCCAAATGGACATCAAACCTCAAATTGCATGGATGTACTTGAGCTACGAGGGAGAGCTCCGGGGCTGGGGTTGCCGGCGAGCTGCGGGGCTGGTGTCGCTGCTGAGCTACGGGGTTGCGGTCGTCGGCGAGCTACTTGGGTCACCGGAGAGCTGCGGGGCTAGGGTCGCCGGCGAGTTGCTAGGGTCACCAGCGAGCTGCGGGGGTCACCGCAGAGTTGCGGAGTTGGGATCACCGGAGAGTTGTTGGGCTGTTGTCGCCGGCGAGCTGCTAGGGTCACCGGCGAGCTGCGGGGCTGGGATCGTCATAGAGCTGCAGGGCTGGGGTCGCTGGCGGGGCTCGTCGGAGAGCTGCGAGGCTGGATTCGTCAGAGAACTGCGAGGTTGGGTCGCCGGAGATATGCGAGGGTGGGGTCACCGACGAGCTGCGAGTATGGACGTGTTGGTGGAGGAAGATGTGGCGCAGACGCGTGCTAGCAGCGATGGAGAGGAGGATCGATGCAACACATGTCGAGTGGATATTGGACTACCCACGTACGAGGTCCAAAGTTGTCCGGTGCAATTGGACCTGATGTCCAGCGTAAGCCGACGTCCAATGAGGCCCTGAAGGGAATATGCCCGAGAGGCAATAATAAAGTAGTTATTATCTTATTCCTTGTTTATGATAAATGTTTATTTCTCATGCTAGAATTGTATTAACCGGAAACGTTGATACATGTGTGTTTAATAAACAATGGTTCCTAGTAAAGCCTCTCTTTTAACTAGCTCGTTGATTAACCGATGATCAAGATTTCCTGCTCATGAACATTGGATGTTGTTAATAACGAGGTCATGTCATTGGAAGAATGATGTGATGAACATAAACTCAAACTAAGTATAACAATACGATCAAGTCATTTAGTTTATGTTGTTATGTCTTACATACGAAGTAGCCTCATTTCTTAGACCATGAGATCATGTCAACCACTGATACCGGAAGGGTGCTTTGATGTCATCAAATGTCACGTTGTAACAGGGTGACTATAAAGGTGTCGTTGGGTATTCAGAAAGTGTTAGTTCAGGCTCATGGATCAAGAGTGTAATTTGTCCATCCAAATGACAGAGAGATATACTCTGGGCCCTCTCGGTGATATCATATCGACACCGCTTGCAAGCACGTGACTAGGTCACAAGGATGTCATATCACGGAACGAGTAAAAGAGTACTTGTCGATAACGAGATCGAACTAGGTATGGTTGATACCAATGATCGGATCTCAGACAAGTAAAATATCGCGAGACAAAGGGAATTTGTTACGACATTGATGATTCACACGATCACGAGAGTCATCATTGAATACATAGGAATCATCACAGAACTCCAGGTCTGGGTGTCGATTATTGATCGGAGAGGTGTCTCGATCATGTCTATGTTATTCGCGGACCGTAGGATGACACACTTAAGGTTCGATGAAGTATTTGAGAGGATACGGAATATCGAGGAATGTTTTAGACAGCACCGAAATTATTTCGCGTAAAATTGGAATAGTTCAAGGGGTTTTTGTCGAATGGTTGTTAATAGAATTAACAAATGATTCGAGGTGCTTGATACGTCCATTTTGCATCACTATTTTCTATCATAATTTGCTATTATTCATTGATATATTTCATATTGGAGCATGATACTTATGTTATTTCACCTATTTTGCATGTTTTCCAATAATTGGAGAGTTGAACCCCGGAGTCAGAATTCTGCTGGAAAACGGAGCGTCAGGATACCGTATTCGCGAAGATCAGAGCACCCCGAAAATCATCGTAAAGTTCCTATTTCACCCGAAGACGGAGGAAGCCAACAGGGGAGCCGGAGGAGGGCCACCAAGGGCCCTCACCATACCCAGGCGCGGGCCCACCTCTGGCCGCGCCTAGGGTGGTGAGGAGGCCCTGGTCCACCTCTGGCTTGCCCCTTCGACGTACTTCATCCCCAGGGAACCCTAAGACACAGAGAATCATCGAGGAGTCTTTTCGCCGCCTCTGTGAGACGGAAAACAACAGAGAGAGAAAAGCTCTCAGGCAGGGAGAAATCTGCCGGGGAAATTCCTTCCCGGAGGGGGGAAATCCTCGCCATCGTCACCGTCATCGAGCTGGACTTCACCGGGATCATCATCGTTATCATCATCATCATCTTCACAATCATCACCCTCAGCTCCACTCCGTTCCACTGTAACATCTAGGGTTGCATCTTGTCTATTTCATGGGGGAAACTTTCCCGGTGTTGATTACTACTTGTAGTTGATGCTATTGAGTGAAACCATTGGATTAGGTTTATGTCCAGATTGTTAATCACCATTATATCACCTCTGATCATGATCCATATGATGTCTTGTGAGTAGTTCGTGTTGTTCTTAAGGACATGGGAGAAGTCAAGTTGTTAGTAGTGAAGTAATGTTGAGTAATATTTAATGGTTTGATATTTAAGTTGTGGTGTTATTCTTCTAGTGGTGTCATGTGAACGTAGACTACATGATACTTCACCATTTATGGGCCTAGGGGAATGTATCGTGTATTTGGCTACTAATTGTGGGGTTGCCGGAGTGACAAAAACCTAAACCCCCGTTAAGAAACCATTACACGAGGGAACGTAGGATCCCGGAGTTTAAAGCTGTGGTTAGATTTATTTCTTAATTACTTTCTTGTAGTTGCGGATGCTTGCAAGTGGTATAATCACAAGTATGTATTAGTCTTGGATGGGACGGTACATTAGCATAGGTTCACCCACACAACACTTATCAAAACACTAAAGATTATTCCGCGGCATGAAACAAAAGCACTTGACAGAAACCTCCCGTGTGTCCTCGAGAACGTTTGTTAATCATAAGTAAACCCACCGACTTGTCCTTTGCTGAAGAAAGGATTGGGCCACTTGCTGCAATTATTATTACTGCATTTTATTTACTCGCACTTTATTTATCTGCAATATCAAAAACCCCTACAAATTTATCTTTCAGTATTTACAGTTATTCCTTCATCGAAACTGCTTGTCAGCACCTTCTCCTCCTCGTTGGGTTCGCCACTCTTATTTATCGAAAGTACTAAGATACACTCCCTATACTTGTGGGTCATCAAGACTATTTTCTGGCGCCGTTGCCGGGGAGTGAAGCGCTATCGGGAAGTGGAATTGATAAAGGAAGCTTCTGTTGTAAGTGGTGTTTTTATTACTGTCTACTGCTTTATTACACTATGTTTGGATCTCCTTTTGAATCCTTATTTGCGGGCATTGCTGCCACTGCTAGGGTAGTAAGTGACCCACCCCCTGATGATTTAGATCCTTATAAAATACCTATAAAGATTGTTAAACATGTTAGGAATAACTGCTATTCAGGTGATGGAACTGTCCATCCCGGTGATCATTTGCTCTTTTTACATGAATTATGCGAGTTGTTGAAGTGTGCAGGTATTACAATGGACCAAGTGAAGAGGAAATTATTCTCTATATCATTGACAGGCCGAGCCGCTGAATGGTTCAAACTTCTGAAAAATATCCAGACTATTTGATGGGAGGAAATTGTACCTCTGTTTTATTCTAAATTCTACCCTCCAAGTGAAATTCATAGAGATCGGAATTATATATATAATTTTTGGCCTCATGATGGAGAGAGTATTGCCCAAGCGAGGGGGAGATTGAAGTTACTAATGCTCAAATGCCCCATTCATGAGCTCCCCAGTAATATTGTTATTAATAATCTCTATGCAAGGTTTTCTCTTCACGATAAGGATTTATTGGATGCTTCTTATTCTGGATCATTTACACGTATGAAGGATGAAGCTAAATGGGATCTTCTTGGCCGTATTCAAGAAAACACTGAAGGATGGAAGAATGACAAAGGTAGAAAGTCAGGTATAAATTATGATTATGAATGCATTAAAACTTTTATGCCATCCGATGATTTTCATAATGTTAGTATTGTTTATGGTCTTGATTCTCAAGTTGTTGCAAACTTATATAAGGCTTTTGCTTCTTATATTGATATTCCCAAAAAGGAATGGGATAAGTACCATGCACCTTATAAACATACTGTTAATTTTGTTCCTGCTAGAGATATAGAAGTTCATACTGTTGATTCTATTGTGCCTGAACCTTATATTGAGAAAATGCCTTTCCCTGCTAAGGTAAAAGAACATTCTATGTTAGCTAGTATGGTTAATAAAAGTGCAAGGAAACCTGTAGAACCCGAGGAACATATAACTGTAGAACCTACAGTAGCAATAGTAAAGGACCTTGTTTCTGAAAAATGTAGAAGAGGGACACGTTATATTTTGTGAAGATGCTTCTAATATTGTCTCTCATCCTAGTAAATCTAGGAAACCTAGTGTTCCTGTGCTATCTGTTAGGATATGTGATCATTGCTATTATGGTTTGTGTGATATTGGTGCTAGTTCTAGTGCGATTTCTTATGAGCTTTATAAAGAAACCATGCATGAAATTGGTTCTTGTGAACTTGAAGACATTGATGTGATTATTCAACTTGCTAATAGGGAAACTATTTCTCCGATTGGTATTGTTAGAGATGTGGAGGTCTTATGTGGTAAAACTAAATATCCTGCTGATTTTCTAGTACTAGGCACTTCTGCTAGTGATACTTGTCCTATTATATTTGGTAGACCTTTCTTAAACACTTGTGGTGCTGTTATAGATTGTAAAAAGGAGAAAATCCTTACAAAGTTTGATGGAGAGTCTTATGAATTTAATTTCTCCAAATTTGCTAAAGCACCTTATGAAGCTGAATTACCTAATGAGAATTATAGAGTTGAACAATTGGCTGCTATTGCTCTTGCTCCTAACAATACTTTGCAGCAATACATGGAAGACCATGAAAGTGATGTCTTTATGGAAGAAATAAATGAAATTGACGAGATTTTACTACATCATGCAGCGATGCTGAAACATAATTTACCAGTGGAAGACTTGGGTACCACATTACCACCCAAGGAGGATCCTGTTTTTGATTTAAAGCCTTTTCCCGACAATCTTAAATATGCTCATATTGATGATAAGAAATTATATCCTGTTATTATTAGTTCTAAACTTTATGGTAAAGAAGAGGAGAGATTATTGGGAATATTGAGGAAACACAGAGGTACTATTGGTTATACTCTTAATGATTTGAAGGGGATTTCTCCTACTATATGTCAGCATGCTATTAATATTGAACCTGATGAAAAGCCAGTTGTTGAACATCAACGCCGTTTAAATCCTAAGATGAAGGATGTGGTAAGAAATGAGGTATTAAAACTCCTTGATGCTGGTATTATTTATCCTATTGTTGATAGTATATGGGTTAGTCCTGTGCATTGTGTCCCCAAGAAATGAGGTATGACTGTTGTGCCAAATGAAAATGATGAACTTATTCCTCAAAGAGCAGTGGTTGGTTATAGGATGTGTATTGATTTTAGGAAAGTTAATAAGGTTACTAAGAAAGATCATTATCCTTTACCTTTTATTGATCAAATGTTAGAAAGGTTGTCTAAGAAAACTCACTTTTGCTTTCTTGATGGTTATTCTGGGTTCTCTCAAATTGCTGTTAGGAAGCCTGATCAAGAGAAAACAACTTTCACTTGCCCTTACGGAACTTATGCTTATAGACGTATGCCTTTTGGTTTATGTAATGCTCCTGTTACTTTTCAAAGATGCATGTCTGCTATCTTTCATGGTTTTTGTGAAGAAATTGTGGAAGTCTTCATGGACGATTTCTCCGTCTATGGAACTTCTTTTGATAATTGTTTGCACAATCTTGATAAAGTTTTGCAGAGATGTGAGGAGACTAATCTTGTTGTTAATTGGGAGAAATGCCACGTTATGGTAAATGAAGGAATTGTACTTGGACATAAAATTTCTGAAAGAGGTATTGAAGTTGATAGAGCTAAAGTTGAAGCTATTGAGAAAATGCCCTGTCCCAGGGATGTCAAAGGTATTCATAGTATCCTTGGTGATGCTGGTTTCTATAGAAGGTTTATTAAACATTTCTCTAAAATATCAAAGCCTCTTACTAATCTTCTTCAAAAAGATGTACCTTTTGTATTTGATGAAGATTGTAAAGAAGCTTTTGAAATTTTAAAGAACGCTTTAATATCTGCTCCCATTGTTCAGCCCCCTAATTCGAATTTACCGTTTCAAATTATGTGTGATGCTAGTGATTATGCTGTAGGTGTTTTTCTTGGACAGCGGATAGATAAGAAGCTAAATGTTATTCATTATGCTAGTAAAACTCTTGATGCTACTCAAAAGAATTATGCTACCACTAAAAAAGAGTTCCTAGCTGTAGTTTTTTCTTGTGATAAATTTAGGCAGTATATTGTTGATTCTAACTTTAATATTCATACTGATCATGCCGCTATTAAGTACCTTATGGAAAACAAAGATGCTAAGCCTAGGCTTATTAGATGGGTGCTTCTCTTACAAGAGTTTGATTTACATATTGTGGATAGGAAGGGCGCTGAAAATCCTGTTGCTCATAATTTGTCTAGATTAGAAAATATCTCTGATGACCCTATTCCTGTTAATGATAGTTTTCCTAATGAACAGTTAGCTGCAATAAAAGTGAGCTCTGAAGAGAGTCCATGGTATGCTGATTATGCTAACTTTATTGTTTCCAAGTATTTGCCTCCAACCTTTACAGCTCAGCAAAGAAGAAAATTCTTCTATGATTTGAGGCATTATTTTTTGGATGACCCACACTTATATAAAGAAGGTGTTGATGGTGTTATGCGAAGATGTGTTCCTGAAAATGAACAACGAGAGATATTGAGAAAATGTCATAGTAGTGCTTATGGAAGACATAACGCTGGAGATAGAACTGCACATAATGTCGTGGTGGTGTCACGGCAGATGCCATGGGATGGCTAAAGATGTGGGGACGAAGGACGATGGAGGTGCTCGGGGAGGGATCACGCGACGAGTAGCCGCGTGAGGCACGAAGTAAACACTGCAAACAACACGATCTACCCAGGTTCAGAGCCCTCGTGAGGAGGTAAAACCCCTACTCCTGCCTTTCTCAATGTATTCTGGTGTCTCACCGAGTAGCCACAATACAATGTTCTTGCTACCGAGTAGCCACTCTCCTCTCTACGTGATGAACTAGGTCCAGAATCTAGGTCACAATGTGTTCCAGCATGCGATCCCTTATGCGATCCCTCACGCAGGAGGCGGCGGGGCACCTTATATACACGGTGCCCAGCCAGGTACGTCCAAACATGGACAAGTGTCGACATAATGTGCACACCGTCCTTCTTCCGGGTTCCCGCTGACAGCTTTGGTTCCTAATCTTGGCTGGATCCGTAAAATCGTTGGGCAAAACCAAGGGGACAGACTGGTATCACTGTGCCAAACACAGAGTAGGCCCCCCTTATCCTGCGACCGCCTGCTTCCATGTTGTCACTGTCAGACAGGCCGGCCCCAGATGAACAGTAGTTCGAATAGTGCCAAGTACGGACCCGGGATACGCGGGATCCTGTGTCAGAACGGCTCCTTTGACTTTCTGGCCCGAGTAGGTTCCCGCCAATTTTACTCGGGCCAACTCTTCTACTCGAATGTACAGAACTTGATTGATTCTTTCTTCTGGTCATCTTGAGGTGAGACCGAGTAGCAGTCGACCGGGTAGCAAGTACCGGGTAGGCGGCTACTCGACCAAACCTCTCTTCTGATAGTTGCTTTTACCACTTGTCTTTACCCTACTCGGGGGTAACCCCCCGACAGCAGTCCCCGAAGCTGGTAGAGTCTTGCGAACTCGTTCACTAGGCTCTGCCAGCTTAAAACCAATCTTTGCAACACAGCCCTTGAACCTCAAGATACCGAGTAAGAAACTCCGAGTAGTACTCTAGAAAGTACCTTGAGTCTCCTGTCTTCCGAGTAGCACCAGCTTTCTACTCTGTAACCGAGTAAAAAGACTTAGAGAATTTCTCCTCTAGCGTCTCTGCAGCGCAGAGCACAATCCAGCCTTCCGTGTCGCAACTGGACACGTGTCAAGCATCCGCGACCCCGACGTCTCTCTGCCCAGGACACGACGTGCCACGCGCCCAGTTTTCACGGGGTGGGCCCCCCGGCTCGTCATGTCCCATCAATCGCAGTAATAGGCCACGATCTGGTCGTGGGATCAACTGTGGCCGTTACGCGCGCGTTCCGCGCTTGCGTGCGTTTCTATCCGGCCACAGGCCCCACCACACGAGAATTGTGGCCACGATCGATCCCACTACCCCGATGGTAACGGTAATATGAGGCGAGGGTATAAATACCCCCACCGGTAACTTCCCCTTCTTCCTCCTTCGCACTTTCCTCTTTCTCTGTCCTGTTTCTTTCTTCTCCGCCGAGCTCTCCGCCGCCGCGCAACTGTTTGCGCCGCTGCGGATTCGTTCTCTCCACCCAATTCCTCCAACTTCCACCACCTTCTCGCTCGCTGCCATGGCTGCTCGCGCCGGCTGGGCTGGTTCCGATGTTACTGTCGACGACTGCTCCTGGCTCGTGAACACCCGGAGGGTTCCTCCTGGTGTTCAGTGCCGGCCGTCCGACGGCGAACTCGTTCCGGCCCCGCGGGAGGGCGAGCATGTCGTCTTCCTCGTGCACTTTGCGCGAGGATTTGGCCTGCCAGCTTCCGATTTTCTCCGTTCCTTCCTGGATCACTTCGGTGTTCAGATGCATCACCTCCCTCCGAATGCGGTCGTCTTCCTCGCCTATCATACCGTGGTGTGCGAGGCCTTTCTCGGCGTCCGCCCCACGGTACAGACGTGGCTGAAGTACTTCCATCTTCGTCAGCAAAGCAAGGGGAAGAAGGATGGCGCGGCCACTGGCAGTCGGGTAACCGACACCGGCAGCGCCATGATGCTGCAGCGGACGGGAACCAACCACCCTCGCATCAAGCGGTTGGATTCCGTCCGTATGTGGCAGAAATCTTTCCTTTATGTGAAGAACATCCCCGCCACGAAGGGGGGACCAGTGACGGACCGCATCAACCTGCCCGCCTGGAGCAACCGAGCTCCGTCCGGGCAGAACTGGAAGACGAGGCCCTCCAACGACCGCAACGCCGTGCAGATGGAGGAGCGGCTTGCTGCGCTAATCGGAGAGGGCCTCAGGAGCGATGACCCCGTCGCCTGCTGGATCAAGAACCGAGTGCTGCCTCTGCAGCAGCGTGCTCATCCAATGTGCTACCTGGGAGGCCCCCGCGATTGCACTCGGACGACCACGTTCGAGCTCAGCAACGCGGACGTCGCCGAGCACGCGAGGTCCATCCTGACCACGGGCCTCCGCGACGATTGGGAGTACGGGTTTACCCCCTTCAGCCGCACGAAGCCGATTCCACGGGTATGTTCCCCTTTCTCTGCTTTCAGTTTATGCAATCCGAGTAAATATTCTCTTCTTCCTACTGCGATTAGCAATTGCATTCCGCACCGAGTAGAGCACTTATCAGAACTGTTTAGGCTTAGTATGCTTGATGTTTGCACGCCTTGTCGGGTAGCATACTTAGAAGAAATTCTTAGGCTTAATATGCTTGATCCTTGCACGCCTTTCCGAGTAGGACTCTTAGCAAATTTCCCTAGGCTCAGTGTGCTTTGTGTTTGCACGCCTATCCGAGTAGAATGCTTTCTCGCTACTCGGCTAATTTGCAATGTTTCTCCGTCTTTCAGGTCCTTGACCGCCAGCTAGCTGAAAGCTGTGAGCGGTTCGAGGGCAATTGGTCAGATGACCGAGAAGAAGATGACCAGGCCTCCCTCGAGACCGCGGATCAGATCAATCTTCCTCATTCCCCTTCGACAGAGAAGCAGCCTGCCGAAACGTCTCTCCGCGATTGGTCTGATGACGAGTTAGAAGGTAACTGAATTCACGCTTTCTCTCTGCGAGAAACACAAGCCCTTTGCCTGCTGTTTCTGAAGTGTTTTTCTTCCTCTCTATTTCACAGATGCTGCAGATGCTGAGGATGATGACGAGGATGAGGACGAGAGAGCCCTTGAGGCCAATCCTCTATCAGTTGCTGCACCTGCTACCCGCAAGCGGACAGGTAGTGGCGCCTTAGAGCCCCCCGCCAAGAAGAAGAAGGCGACCGAGAAGGCGACCAAGAAGGTCGTGAAGAGAACCAGACGAACGATTCCCTCCACCAAAGCGTAAGCTTCTTCTCGGTTGCACATTTCAGTTTACTTTGTTCTTCTCGGTTGACTCCCAATCCTTTTGCTTCACTGTTTTCTCTTGATTTCCTCTGCCCTCCTCTAATTTCTGATTTTACCTTCCTCATCAGAGCTCCCTTAGATGCGAATGCTGCTTTCGCGCCTGACCAGGCCAAGAAGCAAGCTGCCATCGACGTCGACAAGTTAATCAACCTCGACGATGATGAGAATACCACCGCCAACGCACAACCACAGGGCACTGATGCCCAAGACACCGACCCGGAGCAACAATCCCGCGCCGAGCAGGAGGCGCAGGATGCTGCTCACCAAGAGAAGCCACCTTCCCCTCCGGCCGACACCGCCGAGGGGAACCAAGATCAAGATACAGAGATGCACCACGACGCCGCCCTTGAGCGGCAGGAAACAGGAGAGGAGCAGCCAGCAACAGGGGCTGCTGAACAAGAAGACCCCGCGGCCCAGGCGCGGGTGGAAGCAATGGATATCTCCCAGCCAGATCCTGCTGCTGAACAGCGGGTAGAGGACACGACTGGGCGTTACCCTCTGAGCGACGTGCAACCAGACGCCGTGCGGAGTAGCGCCCAGCCAGATGGCGCATCAGACAGCGCGCCCCTGGCGTCACCAACTGACCAAGGTGGCGCTCAGCCAGACTCCTCCCTGGTGCCGCAACCCAAAGCTGCAACCGGCCCTTCAACCAAGCCGGTTACTAGGAAGAGCACCCAAGATGCTTCCGAGAAGGAGGCAACCGAGAAGGAGAGAGCTGAGAAGGAGAAGGCTGAGAAGAAAGAGACCGAGAAGAAGAAGGCCGAGAAACCAATCTCCGAGAAGCCAACTGCTCAGAAGGAGACATCAAAGAAGAGAGCTGCCGACAAGCCGCCGCCGACATCAGCTGGCCAGTCCAGGCAGCTGGTTATCCGCAATCCCAACGTGGTTCCTGCCGCCGCTACTATAGCTGACCAGCCCTGCTACCCTGATTACATGGTGAAGGTTAGCCAACAGCACCAGATCGGCTTCTCCCCCACAGACCGGACTCTTGCTCTTCAGAAAGGGAGGAAAGCCGTGGCAGTGGACTCCAGGCCCCCGGCCTCACATCAAGACAAGTCTGTCTCCATTGCTTCTCGGGGAGCTCAAGACCAGGCGATAACGTCCCAGAGCCTCGAGCAAGTGCTCGACCTGATCGGCTTCATCGACGCCAAGTGGGACAACAAAGTTCTCGGCAACCCCAACTGGAACGGCATCGATCTGGGAGATATCGACCATATGCGTCAGGATTGTAACAAGGTGGACTTGGGTTGCAAACCCATGACCGTCTCGACCACCTCTGCTACACTTGCCGCCAAGATGTTTGTTCACCGCAGGAACGCCGAGGACCTCGAGCAATTCTTCGCAGTAAGTTCTTAATCATCCTTTCCGAGTTGCATTTTTTCTTGTTTTCTACTCGTCTTCCTTTTCCTTAGCCATCACCCAGTCCCCGAGATTCTGGCCGAGTAGACAAATACTCTCTCGAGTAACCGTCTTCTCGGGTTGAATCTCAACTTCTTTGTCTGATTCATCTTCTTTCCTCTTTTCAGAACAGCGTACTGAAGCGGACTAACTTGCACCGTCAACTTCTCTGGAATCATGCCATTGCCAAGAGACGCATTGCTGCCTTGGAGAAAGAGAAAGTGAGCGCCGAGGAAGCCGACAAGGAAGTAATGAACAGCACCATGAGGCTGTCTGAGGTGGAAGGTACGCTTCGCGGTTCTTGCGTTTTTTGTTTACGCCCGCTTCTGCTTTTTCGCGTTAACCATTTCTACTCCGCAGGGAAACTGAAAGCCCTGGCTGACGAGCACGCGAACTGCCGTGCCTTTGTTGAGAATGGCGAGGCCACCATCAAGAAGCTTGAAGGTAAACCACTGTCTACTCGGTTCGCCCTTGTGTCTGTTTCTTTCTTTCGCTTCTCCGCTAACCGTGCTTTGCTCTTTTCAGAAGATCATAAGAAGTTTGTTGTAGAACATCAGGATTGCCTCAAACCGGCTGAGGTGCAGGTGCAACTGGCAAGCCAATCCGCAGCTCTGCAGAGTGAGCACGCTACCGAGATGGAGAAATTGCAACTCCAGCTGCAGAAGGCACTCCAGGATGCTATCAACCTTGGTGCCGAGAGGGACAGAATCATCGCCGAGAAGGCAAAGGCCGAGACAACAGCCAATGCCAAGGTGAAAGCCCTCAAGCAGGAGTGCGAGGTGCTGACAAAAGCCAATGCTGGGCTCTTTACTCAGCTGGAGGGGCTCCGCTTGCTCGAGGAGAAGCATGTGTCCAATGAAGAAGCATGGAAGAGCCAGCTGCAGGGGCTGCGCCACGAGTTGAATCGTAAGTTTTCTCCTTTCTGCATCTCTTCTTCTCGGTCCTACCTCCTCTCTAACTCTGTTACTGAATTTCTCACTTGCTTTTTGCAGAAATCTTCCCTGACATCGTGTCCTCTTGCGCGCCTGCTTTGGCCAAGGCCCAAGCAGCTCGTATTGAGAAGGGCGAGGCTGCGGACACCAGAGCCGAGATCGAGGATAGCATGCTGGTGATGCGAGGGCAGTTCGAACGCCTAGCCGGCGTGGGCATTGACCTGGTGCGCACCGCCTTCCAGCTCCACAAGCTCTTCTGGCCCCAGGATCCTGCGCCAACAACTATTTGTGGCCTTGCTCTGAAGCTGTGCAACGTGAAGGCCGAATTGAAGAAGTGGCGCGCCTCGGGAGCTCGGGCGGGTGCTGATCTGATGCTGCTCTGCGTCGCCTCCTGGTATGAGAACTTGAACATGCAGATTATCCGCGGGAAGCGCGCCAATTCCAAGTGGGAGACGAATCCCAGCTGCGTGACCATGCGCAAGCTGATTGCGCATGAGGTTGCGGAGTATGCTGACACGGCAACCTTCATCGATGGCCTCACTGAACCCGACACCGAGGTGGAGGAGGACGAGGAGGAGGACGAAGAATCAGATCCCGAGTTGGGCTTCTTCGATTCACCCAGGGGCAAGGCCGGGAAAGGGAAGGCCACGGTCGTCGCGAGTAGCGATGAAGAAGTCGAGGAGATCGACACAGCCGCCCTCGAGTTTGGCACCTCATCAGGAGCCGCCCTCGACGACACGGTACGCCCCCAAGGCCAAGCTTCTGTTTCTTCCCTGGCAACAGGACCTGTCTCGGTGGCCACGGCCACCTCAGACCAGGTAGCCACCGAGCACGACGTCGAGATGGAGCAGTCCACCACCGTCCACTTGGAAGCGGACGCGACCCACGCCAGCGCCGAAGAGGAAGCCGCGAAGACAACTGATGCCAGCTCGGAGGCGGAGGCGACCAAGGCCACCACAGAAAATGAAGCCGCCAAGGCCAGCACCGACAACACCGCTTCCTCAACATGATTTTATCCTGCAAAATTTTTACTCAAACACTTATCAGATCCCCGGGATGCCGGGTGCAGATGTATCGGACTATTTATCTTGTTGCTTGCTACTCAATTTTATTCCCATTTGGTATTTTCAACTTAATCAGTTTGTTCAGCTTGGGCTTGATGCCGAGTTGCGTTATCATGCGAGTCCCCGAGTTGCATTTCTTATTCACTCTCTCTTTTTGTCTCAGCTCTACCCGCAACTTGTTGCTTTTTTGGTATTCGAGTCACAAGAGTTAAAGAGTAGAGCTGCAAATACTTAGCCGCTTAGAAACAACCATAGTAACGCAGCCCACCACTTAGCCGAAAAGAAAAGACACAGAACAGTAATAAAAGCACCCTACTCGGTTCCTGCACTCTTCCTTTCCTTAGTAATTTTTCTTGTGCTCATGGACCTTTTGCTTGTTCTCTTGCTTGCCATGAAGCCGGGTTTCGGATAGCAGCAAAGTCGAAGAGTTGGCATGTAGGTTTAAACACAGTACTCAATGTACCTTTGAATTTTGAAGTAGAGCAACCGAATAGGCAAAAGGTAAAGCCGAGTAAAAACACTTAGAGCAATTTTGGACGAGGTCAGTCCCCAAGATCAATTTCAGATTGCAGAGTAAAATTTCAACTCGGATAAGAGGGTACATACACATCTTTGCTCACGAATGAAAACGACGGAGTAGGGCTACATTCCAGGGGCGCTTGGTTTCCTCTCCAGCTTTATCTGCCATGTTCGCCTGTGGTGGGCGCGCATCTATAAGATAGTAAGCATCGTTGTGCAGCGCTTTGCTCACAATGAAAGGCCCTTCCCATGGAGGAGACAACTTGTGCATCCCGGCTGTGCGCTGCACAAGCCTAAGGACCATGTCTCCTTCTCGGAAAACCCTTGGGTTCACCTTTCGGCTATGATAACGCCGCAGGTTTTGCTGGTAGATAGCCGAACGTGACAGAGTCAGCTCTCTTGCTTCTTCAAGCAGGTCAACATCGTCTTCTCGAGCTTCTCTCGCCTCCACCTCAGTGTAGAGGGTTACTCGGGGGGAGTCATGCTCTAAGTCTATTGGCAACACGGCCTCAGCCCCGTATACCAAGAAGAATGGCGTGTAGCCGGTTGACCGGTTAGGGGTAGTCCTTAGACTCCACAACACCGCTGGCAACTCGTCTAACCAACACCCAGGTGTTTTCAGCAGTGGCTCCATCAGCCTTGGCTTTATGCCTGCCAGTACCATGCCGTTTGCTCTTTCAACTTGCCCATTGGAAGCGGGATGCGCGACTGACGCAACGTCTAGTCGGATATGCTTATCTCTGCAGAACCGCACCATTGCTCCCTCAGCAAAATTTGTGTCGTTGTCGGTGATGATGCTGTGCGGGTAGCCATATCTCAGGATCACATCCTTCACGAATTTCACAGCTGTGGCCCCATCGCACCTCCGAATAGGCTTCACCTCGATCCATTTGGTGAACTTGTCCACCATGACCAAGATGTGAGTCATGTTGCCTCTAGCCGGCTGGAAGGGCCCAACCATGTCCAAACACCAAACAGCAAATGGCCAAGTGATAGGAATTGTTTTCAGCTCGCAAGCAGGCATGTGAATCTTACTTGCGAACATCTGGCAGCCATTGCACTTCCTCACGATATCTTCAGCTTGCTGCAGTGCTGTGAGCCAGTAGAAACCATGCCGAAAAGCTTTCTTGACCAACGCCCGAGAAGAGGCATGGTGCCCGCATTCTCCTTGGTGTATCTCTACCAGAATTTCTTCTCCTTCTGCTGGGTCCACACAACGTTGCAGCACGCCAGTGGCACTTCTCTTGTGCAGCACATCTCGGACTATAGTGTAGCCCTTGGATCTTCTTTGAATCTGTCTTGCAGCCACCTCATCTTCTGGTAGAGTACCGTCCCTTAGAAAGGATAATATGGGCATAGCCCAACTTCGGTGTCTCCCGTGTGGGAAACACTGGTTCATCCACTTCCATTGGGACGGGTACCTCTGGTTGCTCTTTAGGGATGGGAGCACTTCTCTGAAGCCCAGACCGATTAGCAAGGACTTCCTCAATGAATGCGACAGTCCCCGGGTTAAGGACGGCAGTCCTCGAGTAAGGAATGGCAGTCCCCGAGTAAGGAGTGGCAGTCCCCG
This sequence comes from Alopecurus myosuroides, assembly GCA_028641055.1. Classification (NCBI taxonomy): domain Eukaryota; kingdom Viridiplantae; phylum Streptophyta; class Magnoliopsida; order Poales; family Poaceae; genus Alopecurus; species Alopecurus myosuroides. The sequence goes on from CM054058.1 coordinate 248,445,097, forward strand.
AGTAAGGAATGGCAGTCCCCGAGTAAGGAGTGGCAGTCCCCGAGTAAGGAGTGGCAGTCCCCGAGTAGAGGACGGCAGTCCCCGGGTTTCCTGTAGCATTCTCCCAGTCAATCTCCATGGGATCAGATTCCTCACTTGGCAGAGAAGGAACAAATATGGACTCCGAGTTGGGAGAAGGCTTGATGGATGGCTTCCTCAAGTGCTCCAAGGCGACTCCCTCCGGGATGGATTGCCGAGAAGATCCCAACTTGGATAACTCATCTGCTGCTTCGTTCTCTGCTCGGTGAATGTGCTGGAACTCACAGCCTTCGAAGAACCCAGTCATAGACTGCACCAGGAAGCGATATGATGCCATGTTGGCATCCAGAGCATCCCATGTGCCAGAGACTTGCTGCACCACCAGATCGGAATCACCATAACATATGATGCGCTGCACTCCAACTTCCTTGGCTACTCGCAAGCCATGCACCACTGCCTCATACTCTGCAACATTGTTGGACGCCTTGAAATGAATCTGCACCACATACTTGAGTTGATCTCGCTTGGGTGACGTAAGCACCACACCAGCGCCAAGGCCTTCCTTCACCTTCGAGCCATCAAAGTGCATCTTCCAGTAGTTAGAAACTGGAGCAGGAGGTTCATACTGCACCTCGTCCCAGTCCACCAGGAATTCCGCCAGAATCTGAGACTTGATGGCTTCTCTCCTCGCGTACGCGGGTGCATATGCGGCCAGCTCGATTGCCCACTTGGCTACTCTGCCACTCGCCTCCTTGTTACCCATGATATCCGAGATGGGAGCAGAGCTCACAACCGTGATAGGATGCTCTTGGAAGTAATGCTTTAGCTTCTTGGCACCTAAGTACACGCCGTAGGTCATCTTCTGGTAGTGTGGGTAGTTTTGCTTGGAGCTGGACATCACTTCACTGAGATAGTACACTGGGCGCTGCACACTCTTGCCTTCTTCTTCTCGTTCCACCACAATTACCACACTGACTACTCGGTTAGTCGCGGCAATGTACAACAGCATAGGCTCCTTGGGTAGCGGACTAGCCAAGATGGGAGCGCTAGCCAGCATTGCTTTCAACTCGTTGAATGCCACATCCGCTTGCGGAGTCCAGACAAACTTGTCACTTTTCTTCATCAATTGGTACAGAGGCAGTGCCTTTTCGCCCATTCGGCCCAGAAAGCGGCTCAGAGATGCCAAGCAACCAGTGAATTTCTGCACATCCTTCAAGGATCTCGGCAAAGACATGCTCTCAATAGCTTTTATCTTTGAAGGATTGGCCTCAATGCCCCGACTAGACACCAGGAAGCCGAGTAGCTTGCCAGCCGGGACACCAAAGGTGCATTTACTCGGATTCAGCTTCATTTTGTACTTGCGTAGGTTAGCAAAGGTTTCCTCCAGGTCGGCAAGCAGAGTATGTGTTTCATTCGTTTTGATGACAATGTCATCTACGTACACCTGCACATTCTTGCCGAGCTGGTCGTGCAAGCATTTCTGCATGCATCTCTGATAGGTTGCACCCGCATTCCTCAAGCCAAAACACATGACACGATAGCAATAAGCCCCGTACGGGGTAATGAACGCAGTCTTTATTTGATCAGCAGGATTGAGTGCAATCTGGTGGAAACCAGAGTAGGCATCTATGAAAGACAACAGTTCACAACCAGCAGTGGAATCGATCACCTGATCGATGCGAGGTAGCGGGAAGGGATCCTTGGGGCATGCCTTGTTCAAGTCGGTGTAGTCGACACACATGCGCCATGCAGTGGCAGCCTTGGGATCCTCCTTCTTCTTCTCGACCATGACCGGGTTGGCTAGCCAATCCGGATGCAGTACCTCCATGATGAACTTGCTTATCAGTAACTTGGTGATCTGGTCACCAATGGCCTTACTTCTCTCATCTCCGAAGCGGCGCATAGCCTGCTTCACTGGCTTGGCGTCAGGACGCACATGTAATGAGTGCTCAACCAACTCCCTCGGGACCCCTGGTAGATCTTCATTGGACCAGGCGAATACATCCCGATTCTCACGGAGGAAGTGGATGAGCTCGCTTTCCTATTTCTCCGCCAACCCGGAGCCAATGATGGCTACGCGGTCGGGGAACTCGGGGTCGACCTGGACCTTCTTGGTCTCCTGAGATGCCTGGAATGCGGTCCCGTGCTGGGTACTCGGCACGCCTTGCGCGCCAGCTTGCGCGGATTGCGCCATGGCCACCACCTCATACATCTTCTTCTTCTCGGCAGCAATCACCATCGACTCCGCCAACTGGGAACCAGCAGAGGCACACTCCATGGACTTCTTGTAATCACCAGAGATAGTAATTATGCCATTAGGACCAGGGATCTTCATCTTCAGATATGCAACATGAGTAGAGGCCATGAACTTGCTCAGAGCAGGCCTGCCGAGTAGAGCATGGTAAGGACTCTGATGATCAACCACCTCGAACTGCAGGCGCTCTGTGCGGCAGTTATCCCTGGTGCCGAATAGCACATCTATCCACACTCGGCCAATCGGGTTGCACGAGATCCCGGGCACAATGCCATGGAAAGTGGTCTTGCTGGGCAGCATCATGTTCTCGGCCAGGCCAAGCTTCTCGACCGTGTCTTTGTACACGATGTTGATGCTGCTGCCGTTGTCGATTAGCACCTTGCTGAACCTCACATTCTTCTCGGGACCCAGGAAGGTAGGATCCAGCACCAAGGCATAGCTACCCGGATTGGGCATCACCTTGGGATGATCTACTCGGGACCACCTGATCTCCTGGTCACACCAATACATGTAGTGAGGGACAGCAGGAATCACTGCATTGACCTCCATGGCCCGCCTGTGCTGTGATTGCTTGTCGACTGGCTCAGAAGTGAAGATCATGTAGCTCTCGTGGTGCTCTTGGTACCGGTTGGAGCCTCCGCCCCCATTGTTGCCGTGGTTGTTGTTGCCCTGGTAGTTGTTGTTGCCTCTGTTGTTGTTGTTGTTGCGGTTGTAGTTGTTGTTGTTGTTGCGGTAGCTCTCATTGTTGAAGTTACGGTTGGCTCCTAAAGCCACCTGGTTCACATTCTCTCTTCTCGGGTACACTGGCGGCCGAGCTGCGGGTGCGCGAGTAGGCTGTACATTGGCATTGGCCGCTGGCAGAGGAGGAGGAGGAGGCAAGCCATCACTCTTGATCACATCCCACCACTCGCACTGCCGAGTAGTGTGGTTAGCAGGCCTCGAGGGATGGTGAGTGTGAAAACTGCATGGACCATCCTTCATGTCATCAAAGACAAACTTCTTCGGCTGCTCGGAGTTTCCGCTACCCGACTGAGAGGTGCGAAATGGCTTCTTGTTGCCTTGGCCCTGGTTCTGGTTCTGCCCGTAGGCTCCAGCAGGTTTCTGCCTTTGGCTACCACCAGCTCCAACAGTCACTGCATTCACCTCTTCTGGATCATACCGAGTATCTATTCGGCGCTTGTTGCGGAACTCGTCTAGGCGAGGAAACTCGGCAGCTACAGCCTCTGCAGCTCTAAGTGTCTTGGCGGGTGTGCTATATCTGGGCCTAGTGGAGGTGTTTGCGGTGGCGGACTGAGCAGGAACCTCTACAACTGTCGCCATCTCGGCACCAAGGTTGCGCCGAGTGGCGTCTACTCTGCTAGCCCTCCTAGTGACTGGCGTGAAGCCGTGAGCCTTGTTGTACTCGAGCTGATCTAGACTCAACTCCAGCCTCACCTTATCCAACTCTGCCTGCTCGGCAAGCAGCTCCTGGCGCTGCCGCTCGAGCTGCTCCCTCATGGCTAGAAGCTCGATGTCGGTGGGAGTCGGCATGCTAAGTCGCCCAGCCGACGCAGGAATAGTCGGAGTAGTGGAAGGCGGCAAGTTGCACTCCTTCTCGTAGGGCCGGTGAGTCCTGCCACCAGCGCTCGGTGCAGCAAGATCCTCAACGACGGCAGCAGCGCCAGTAGCGGCTGCGCCAGCGTTTGCCGCCGAGCCCGCCACCATCACCTCAGCGCGGTCCGCAAAACGGCACGCGGGCCTTCCGCGAGCAGCGATCACCGCGGGAGGATCCTCCGCGTCATGCACCAGCTCGGGGTACGCGCGGTTGGCGACGGCGGCGACGTAGATGAGGTGAGAGCCGAAGGAGATCACCGAGCCGCCCTCCGGCATGGCCCTGCCGCCGAAATCGCCGGTGTTGTCGGTGACGAAGTCGAAGGAGACGAATCTGTGGACAAGGCCACAGACCACGCGCTCCGCTGAAGAAGATCCCATCCGAACAGAAACTCCAGCCAGCGCCGCTGGTTGCCCCACGGTGGGCGCCAACTGTCGTGGTGGTGTCACGGCAGATGCCATGGGATGGCTAAAGATGTGGGGACGAAGGACGCTGGAGGTGCTCGGGGAGGGATCACGCGACGAGTAGCCGCGTGAGGCACGAAGTAAACACTGCAAACAACACGATCTACCCAGGTTCAGGGCCCTCGTGAGGAGGTAAAACCCCTACTCCTGCCTTTCTCAATGTATTCTGGTGTCTCACCGAGTAGCCACAGTACAATGTTCTTGCTACCGAGTAGCCACTCTCCTCTCTACGTGATGAACTAGGTCCAGAATCTAGGTCACAATGTGTTCCAGCATGCGATCCCTTATGCGATCCCTCACGCAGGAGGCGGCGGGGCACCTTATATACACGGTGCCCAGCCAGGTACGTCCAAACATGGACAAGTGTCGACATAATGTGCACACCGTCCTTCTTCCGGGTTCCCGCTGACAGCTTTGGTTCCTAATCTTGGCTGGATCCGTAAAGTCGTTGGGCAAAACCAAGGGGACAGACTGGTATCACTGTGCCAAACACAGAGTAGGCCCCCCTTATCCTGCGACCGCCTGCTTCCATGCTGTCACTGTCAGACAGGCCGGCCCCAGATGAACAGTAGTTTGAATAGTGCCAAGTACGGACCCGGGATACGCGGGATCCTGTGTCAGAACGGCTCCTTTGACTTTCTGGCCCGAGTAGGTTCCCGCCAATTTTACTCGGGCCAACTCTTCTACTCGAATGTACAGAACTTGATTGATTCTTTCTTCTGGTCATCTTGAGGTGAGACCGAGTAGCAGTCGACCGGGTAGCAAGTACCGGGTAGGCGGCTACTCGACCAAACCTCTCTTCTGATAGTTGCTTTTACCACTTGTCTTTACCCTACTCGGGGGTAACCCCCCGACACATAAGGTTCTACAATTAGGTTTTTATTGGCCTACTCTCTTTAAAGATACTAGAAAGTTTATTTTATCTTGTGATCAATGTCAAAGGGTTGGAAATATTTCTAGACGCAATGAAATGCCTATGAATTATTCTCTTGTTATTGAACCGTTTGATTGTTGGGGATTTGACTTTATGGGTCCTTTCCCTCCTTCATAAGGCTACACTCATATTCTTGTTGCTGTTGATTATGTTACTAAATGGGTAGGAGCTATACCTACTAAAAGTGTTGATGATGAAACCTCATTAAAAATGCTTAAAGACATTATTTTCCCTAGGTTTGGTGTGCCTAGATATCTTATGACTGATGGGGGTTCTCATTTTATTCATGGTGGTTTTAGAAAGACTCTTGCTAAATATGATGTTAATCATAGAATTGCCTCACCCTATCATCCTCAAACTAGTGGGAAAGTAGAATTATCAAATAGAGAAATCAAATCTATCTTGCAAAAAACTGTTAACAAATCTATAAAAAATTGGGCTAGTAAATTAAATGATGCTCTGTGGGCTTATAGAACTGCTTATAAAAATCCCATGGGCATGTATCCTTATAAAATGGTTTATGGAAAATCTTGTCACTTGCCTTTAGAATTAGAACACAAAGCTTATTGGGCAGTGAGAGTCCTTAATAGAGATTTTAAACTTGCTGGTGAGAAAAGGTTGCTTGACTTAAGTTCTTTAGATGAATGGAGAAGTGAAGCATATGAACATGCTAAGCTCTTTAAAGAGAAAGTTAAAAGGTGGCACGATAAGAAAATTATTAAAAGAGAATTTCATGTTGGTGAGAAAGTGTTATTGTATAGGTCTAGTCTCAGATTTTTTGCAGGAAAATTACTCTCAAGATGGGAAGGACCTTTTGTTATCGAAGAGGTATATCGTTAGGAGGCAATTAAAATTGTGTACCTTGAAGACAACACTTCACAAGAGGTGAACGTCCAAAGACTCACGCATTATATTTCTGGAGATCCTTATAATGAAAATGCTGATTGTATTCAAGCCATGATCCCGGAGTAATTTATTAAGAAGGTTATTTCAGAAACTGCAGAGTCAGTTTTCGAATAGGTATCAGTTTTGGTAAGAGAATGTTCGCGAATCATCTTCCAACATTTATTTTTACTGTTTTTGGAAAATATGAAAAATTATGAGCCGGAAACGGGGCGTAGATGGAGCCCGGAGGCTCCTCACCATGCCCAGGCGCGGGCCCACCCCTGGCCGCGCCTAGCTATGGTGAGGACGCCTCGGAGTCCGTCTCCGACCCGTTTTCACCCAGTACCTTCCTTTCGTTGTAAATTTTTTGCTATATAATACCCCGGACCCCCAGGGTCCGTATATCGTTTTCTCGTCGTTTTTTTGTTTCGAGCTCTTTTTGCCAGAATTATTTTCAGATCTAGGGCCACGATGTCTTCCTCTGAACCCTCCAAGGACAGTTTCTTTGAGAACGTCGTCAACCCATACCTGGAGGATTTGAAGATGCTTCCCAAAGAGTTGCTGCTCAAGGACGGGAAGGTGCAGCAAGAGGATGTTCAAGGTCCTAAAGGAGAAGGCAGCCTGGAAGCAAGGATGGAAGAGCTAGAACAAGAAGTTTTAGGTACAAGAAGATGGCGGAGCGTGAAGTGGACATAATCTATAGGATGAATGCAGAGCTGATTGCCGAGCACAAGAAGGAGACCGCCAAGCCTTTGGATGAAATTCTCTCGCTCCACAAGACCACCCACAATCTGCAAGCACAACTCTATGATGTGCAAAATCAAAACTACGAGTATGAGACCAGGTTTAAACGCATACGTTCTGCTGTAAGTTTCAGGATATTAGAGACCACGTCATCATTTGTTGACGGAGAGGATTTACCTTGGAAGTCTGATGATGAAGAGGATTCGTCACCACCACCAAAGAAATAATTCGTCATTGGTTTTGGCATCCCCTCGGCTCGTTCCAAGCTTGGGGGAGTGCCGCGGTATCACATCACTATCTTTCATCTTTTTACCTTTTTAGTAGAGTCATATAATGAGTACAGAAGTTATCATATAGGATGGTTTGCGGTACGGAAGTATCTCTCTTTAGTTGGTTATCGTTGTATCCCTTGGTGTGAGTTGCCGGTTTGAAATATTAATGAGAAGTTTCATCATTTACTTTCTGTACACCTTATTTTAGTTTTCAGTTTCTGTCATATGATTGAGCTTGTTGTTAGTATTTGGTGTCACTCTGGAGATCATCAAGTTAATCTAGTTGGTTTTGGCAAACTTAGCTTGGGTCAGTAGAAATGATATTTTGAGATGCTAGTATAAGAAAGAGGAATTTGCCTATTAGCTCATAAACTTAGTATTCACAAGTTAAGATCGCTTGGGCTTTCAATGAAGATTGCATAATTGGTTTCATCATATGTATATTTGTTTGTTTTCCCTCAACTCTTATGCTTTCTACCCAGCCTTGCTAGCCAAAAACCCTATACTTAGTATGAGCTCTACTCGTGCATCCAAACCCTGAACCAAAAACTTTCCATTTGTGTCCACCATACCTACCTATACGTGGTATTTCACCGCCACTCCAAGTAAATTGTTAGTGTGCTACCTTTAAAACCTTCAAAACTATTAAACCTGTTTTGTGCTCCTGTTTTAGCTCATGAGGAAGTAGTGTTAAATTTATTATGTCTTATGTCAAGCAAGGTTCTTCCCCCTTTTCACCCAGATGAGTATGAAATTTGTGCTCGTCACAATATTGCCGAGAGCTGGTACCAAATATCATGAAAAAAATATAATGGATGAAAGGTACTTCCCATGGATTGATGATTGATTGGTCGGCACCCGAGGATTCAGTTAGCCATGGTTTGTGTAAGAAAAGGTGGGGGAAAGTGCCAATGATGTGGAAAGTAGAAAAAGTATCAATGGAAACCGCTCTCAAAAGACCGACAACCTTGCTTGATATGAGTCATGATAAGTTTTTCGTTGCCATTCGTTAACATAGACATACACCACTCTCAAACTTTATTTTCATTACCTCTGATTCATTTAAAAATGAAAATCTCTAGCACATGAGTGATCCCTGCTTCCCTCTGCGAAGGGCCTATCCTTTACTTTTATGTTGAGTCAGTAAACCCATTCCTTTCTGTCTCCAGTAAGCATTTGAGTTGTTGTGATCTCACCATCTATATGTTGATTTATTCAATCATGTTTTCTATCCTTCTTTGTTTAGCACATGCTTTATTATCTGAATGAATATTACTTTGAAAGCTATGAATCACTGTAAAAGGATTGTTATAATTAAACATGTTAAGCTCTACAATATAAGCACTGTGATGAAGACTTCACCTAAGATAAGTATGATATCATTAAATGTTCTCTGACCAAGAACGAAGTTTGCCATCACCAATTTTGATTCTCTCTTTTGCATCTTTGTTTGTAACTCCCATTACTCGTTTCAAGTTAAGTTATATGATAGGAAGTTGTTGTCTATAATGATTGGTGCATAGATAAATGTGATGCTTCTTGTCCGTATTTTATTTATCGACTCTTCACTCCATAAACTCGTGGTCATGTTTACTGAGTTCAGTTTCGCTTGGGGTCAAGCGAGGTCTAAGCTTGGGGGGGGGGGGGTGATACGTCCATTTTGCATCACTATTTTATACCATAATTTGCTGTTATTCATTGATATATTTCATATTGGAGCATTATACTTATGTTATTTCACCTATTTTGCATGTTTTCCAATAATTGGAGAGTTGAACCACGGAGTCAGAATTCTGCTGGAAAACGGAGCGTCGGGATACCATATTCGCGAAGATCAGAGCACCCCGGAAATCATCAGAAAGTTCCTATTTCACCCGAAGATGGAGGAAGCCAAAAGGGGAGCCAGAGGAGGGCCACCAAGGGCCCTCACCGTGCCCAGGCGTGGGCCCACCTCTGGCCGCGCCTAGGGTGGTGAGGAGGCCCTGGCCCACCTCTGGCTTGCCCATTCGACGTACTTCATCCCCCGAGAACCCTAAGACACAGAGAATCATCGAGGAGTCTTTCCGCCGCCTCTGCGTGACGGAAAACAACAGAGAGAGAAAAGTTCTTCTGCAAGGAGAAATCTGCCGGGGAAATTCCTTCCCGGAGGGGGGAAATCATTGCCATCGTCACCGTCATCGAGATGGACTTCATCGGGATCATCATCTTCATCATCATCATCATCTCCACCATCATCACCCTCAGCTTCACTCCGTTCCGCTGTAACATCTAGGGTTGCATCTTGTCTATTTCATAGGGGAAACTTTCCCGTTGTTGATTACTACTTGTAGTTGATGCTATTGAGTGAAACCATTGGATTAGGTTTGTGTCCAGATTGTTAATCACCATTATATCAGCTCTGATCATGATCCATATGATGTCTTGTGAGTAGTTCGTGTTGTTCTTGAGGACATGGGAGAAGTCAAGTTGTTAGTAGTGAAGTAATGTTGAGTAATATTTAATGGTTTGATATTTAAGTTGTGGTGTTATTCTTTTAGTGGTGTCATGTGAACGTCGACTACATGATACTTCACCATTTATGGGCCTAGGGGAATGCATCGTGTATTTGGATACTAATTGTGGGGTTTCCAGAGTGACAGAAACTAAACCCCCGTTAGGAAACCATTAAACGAGGGAGCGTAGGATCCCGGAGTTTAAAGCTGTGGTTAGGTTTATTTCTTAATTACTTTCTTGTAGTTTTGGATTCTTGGAAGGGGTATAATAACAAGTATGTATTAGTCTTGGATGGGACGGTACATTAGCATAGGTTCACTCACACAACACTTATCAAAACACTGAAGATTATTCAGCGGCATGAAACAAGAGCACTTGACAGAAACCTCCCGTGTGTCCTCGAGAACGTTTGTTAATCATAAGTAAACCCACCAGTTTGTCCTTTGCTGAAGAAAGGATTGGGCCACTTGCTGCAATTATTATTTCTGCATTTTATTTACTCGCACTTTATTTATCTGCAATATCAAAAACCCCTACAAATTTATCTTTCATGATTTGCAGTTATTTCTTCATCGAAACTGCTTGTCAACACCTTCTGCTCCTCGTTGGGTTCGACAGTCTTATTTATCGAAAGTACTACGATACACCCCCTATACTTGTGGGTCATCAGTGCTATATGAAAATGTTTGTTAATGGAATTAACAAATACTAGCACAATACTCGTGCGTTGCTACGGAAAAAGGCAAGAAATGCCTCCAAGTGGCCGCAACAAGCTCTTAGGTTTGTTTACTACATCGGCCCTTCGTTTTAGGGATGACACAAACTCACGTATTGCAGTAGGCAAGAATGCACTTGAAATATAATTAATGGGGAACAAGAAAATGAACAAAAAAGTATTTTCTCATGCATACATTGCCGTTTGTGCAAGAACAAATAACTATATGAAGCTATGTTGTATCAGGGCCAATATTGGGTGCCATTGGTGTGATTGGGTGTGGGATACAAAGTTTTAGACCCGTAGTAAGCATTAGAAGAAAACCCGAGAGACCACGGCGATGTGTTTGGAACTTTGGATAGCAGCATATCAGAGGTAAGCAGCTATGCTGAGCGTGACGACAGGCGGCCATCTTGTCCACTATGGGCTCTTGATCGTGAGAAAACTGCTCAAGTTCAGCACTATTATATTCAACAAGGTATGTTGCGGTTTTGCAGAAAATTCAGCTAGCAAGCAGTAAAATTTAAAGCGGAATTCTGCCTCAATCAAGATAAGGTTCTTCAACAACAACAGAAGCAAAGTACTCAGCATGTGTATCAGATTAAATTTATCATATACGTTTATGGATGCATATGTAGTAGGGTGCAAGTGGGACTGCTCGCGGGAGGCCCGCTTTATACCCGCAAAGTCCCGCACTTGTTAAGTGGGCGCTCCGCGGGAGCCCGCTAATCGTATGCGGGTGTCCACCTGCCCAGATAAGCCTACATGTACCCACATATGTATCACTATTGTTGTCAAGCATTTCTTGCACGATCGGGGCAACAACGAGACGGTCACCAGCGAGGTGTCGCCAGAGATGGGATGACCCTGCCGCGCGCGAGGATGGAGCGGTACATATCGACGACCACCTTCTCGTCGTACTACCTGGGCGGCCACGGGAGCACGAAGGGCTCGCCGCCGCGGTAGTAAGGGGTGGAGCCGTTGCCAACAACAGCGGAGGAGGCGAGTCGAAGCATGGCATTCACGTAGGCGTCATGGAGCCGCACCATCCACCACCGGGGAGAGCGCGCACATGATCCGCCGCCCGAGGCCGCGCCACCGAACGCGCCACCCACAGCGTCGGCTCCCCGTCATTGTCGTTGCCGCTGCTGGCGCCGAGTTCGGCCGTGGCGAAGGGCGTGCGGCACTGCGCGGCGGCCGCGTCGAGGCGGTCGTACCCGTGGAGCTTGCGGTAGGCCTTGATGCCGCCCTTGCGGGTGCATGTGGCGGACGCGCCTGCCATGGCTCTGCTCGAGCTTCTTGGTTCCTTGGAGAGGATTAGCTATAGCTTTGGTGCCGTTTACATGTGGCTCCTAGCCAAGGAGAATGCGAGACCTTCTAGTGCCAAGTTTGCTGGCTGATTGTAAAAACCTGTTCTTAAGTTAATAAAGCTCCGGAATTCCATGCAAAAAAAAAAATGCAACTGTGTTCGTAATGATAAGATGTCCAAATATTTTGCACGTTCTTAAAAAAACATATGAATGGTATTTCTAATACTTACAGGAGTGCTTCAATAACATTTACTTCCAACTTCCAAGGGAACAAAAGGAGATAGCTACGCCTCAATGATCTTGACCAAAGGAAATAGAGGACGCATTACTGAACTCCAGAGGAGCCTCCTCACGACTGCTGGCTTGGCCAGCGCTGGGATCGCTCAAGATGGCGCTGCATGCCGGAACTGGAACTGGCCCTTGGATGCATCCTCCACCAAGCCGGAAACAAACTCCACGGGATGGCACGTGCGGCGAGAAGCAAGTTTGATGTAGATGGACAACAACAACATTAGGTTGACGTCCGAGTTCTCCTTGGCGAGGAGCCTCATGTAAGCCTGCAGCTAGCGAACGCCGGTAAACTGCGTCGGAGTCAAACTGCAACGGCACCCTCTCAGACCCTACTTCAAAATCCATCATCGGTGGCCTAGACCGAAGAGTCGACCATGTATGTATGGTTCCGTATTTTTTTTTTACTTTTGGGCAGAGAGAATCGAGATCGCCATGCAAGACCTCATAGACGGTCTTCTTCATTAGAGGTTCATCCACACATAAGCACAGGCTTTGCCTAACTTTCTTGCTTGTTGCTTCCTATTTTGCTTTAGATATAGGCGCTATCTCAGGAGCCTATGGCCTGCTCAGCCTAGGGTTTTGGAGCGGCCACGATGTCCGGGCCCGAAAACACAGGGTCGGGGTATTTTTATTGCGACTTTGCAAGGACGCGATGGTTGAAGAGTTCGATTTTGATTGGGACACAATTCGATCACATGTTGGATCGGCTTTTCTTTTGGAGACCGACATGGATAAAACAAAAAGACTAAACAAAAAGAAACGTACAAAATTGTGAGAGAAAAAAACCTTATAACTTACATGTGGCGTAGTGGGTAATTTATGTCAACTTTGGGGGCACTTTTAATGACCGATCGACCGACCAAGTAACCAACCAAGAAAGCCTTAGCGCTTTTATTATTAGGTAAAGATTAAAATAAAGAAATAAAAATGTTTTATTTATTTATTAAAGAAAAACCTTTGAATTTTCTAAGTGGGGTTTTAAGGGAGGATGAGTGGGTGTGAGTGGGGCTTCCACTCACATGAAGAGGGAAGAGGTGGGGGCACCACCATGGCTGGCCGCACCCCCCTTGGGCTGTCTCCCCCTCCCCTATAAAAGGAGGGTGAGAGCTATCCCTCCTCACACACTTTTCCCTCCTCCTTTCCTCTCCACCCGCTGCTCGATTCCATGGTCTCCCGCTTGGCGAAGCGCTGAGCGTGGGATTCTTCACCACACCACGCCGTTGTGGTGCTGGAGTTCCGAGGGATCCTCTACTTCCGCTGCCTCGCTGGATCGAGGGAACGGAGGTCTTCATCGAGCTGAACGTGTGACCGATCACGGAGGAACCGCCGGATTGCGGTGCACATCTTCTCGCTCTCGGGATCGGCTTGAGTACGACTACGCCAACAACGAGATTCAATATCGTAACGCTTAGAGTCTACGAGGGTATGTTTCCTAAGACTCTTTCTCCCCGTTACACTTCATCTCCTATATCAGATCTTGGCCCTTCGGGTTTATCTCACGTAGGAAAAAAAAATTCTATGCAACGTACCCTTCAGTGGTATAAGAGCCGGATCTATGCGTAGATGATTTGTACGGGTAAAACATATATGTGTATGTGGGCGTTGATGATCATGTTTTTGCCTCCTTGAGTATTTTATGATCTTAGTGGCATAGTAGGATGAAGCTGCCCTAGACTAATTTTACGTGTACTTTGTACGCGAGACCTGTCTCACTTGTGGCTGAGGGGGTGTCCATTTCTCCTACTATAGTTAAGATCTAATCTACGAAGGGTTGCTAAGAATATGTTTTATCAACGTTGTGGCTCATGTTCGTAGGTATGGACGGTTCTATCCTCGTAAGCCCAAGCCACGTAAAATATGCAAAAAATAAATTAGAGATGTCTAACTTGTTTTTGCAGGACATGTGATGTGATATGGTTAATGTTACAAATTTGATTTATGAGATGATCTATTTTGTAAATTATTGACATACCGGCAGGAGTCATGTGGTTGTTTTATTATTTATGGCATGCGTGGTGTATATCATATCCATGTGATATGTTGTAATTTTGATGGACAATCAAGATGGAGGCACTACGGACCTTGGTGCCACACCGGTGGAATGATGGAGATCATACCATGATGCACAAGATGGAGATCAAGTGCAAGAAGGACCATATCATATCACATTATCCATGCATATGATGTTAATCCTTTTATGCATGTTATTTTGCTTAGATCGCGATGGTAGCATTATAAGATGATCCCTCTCACTTAATATCAAGATAATAAAATGTTCTTCCTTAGTATGCACCGTTAAGAAAGTTCGTTGTTTCGAGACACCACGTGATGATCGGGTGTGACAGACTCAACGTTCGCATACAACGGGTGCTGATGAGCCTAGAATGTACAGACATCGCCTCGGAACACAGGAAATACTACGGTTTTACTTGTCGAGCCTAGCATGTATAGACATGGGCTCGGAACACGTAACCGAAAGGTAAAGCATGAGTCATATGGACGATATGATGAACATGTCGATGTTCGCCTTTGCAGCTACATCATCTGACGTGATGATCGGTTTTGGTGTAGTGAATTTGGTTTGTGTAATCACTAAAATGACTAGAGTGATGTTGTTTTTGAGTGGGAGTTCACGTAGTAATTATGAATTAACTTTAACTTATTTTATCATGAACAACCAATCAAAGTGAATTTGTACAAATTGTAGTATTCATTGGCATACACAAACTAGCTTACACTTAGATTGTTAATTGAGATATAACTGTTATGATTTGGTAAAAAACATTTAAGATTGGTACTGTATTAGTGAAATTTAAAATTGAGTCCTATTGTAGATTTTCGGTATTTTCTACCTAACTCCATATGATTAATGATTAATTGATCTAGAGAGCAAACAATTCCTACTTAGAATCCAGAGTCATCCTTGCTTCCATATTACTTTATCTTCAAAAGAATGTTTTGTTGATTAAGGTGATTTAAGGAACTGAAAAGAATTGTATTCAGAAACAATCAAGTGAAAGATATATTGATATTTAGAAACTTATTTGTGGCAACATGACTAAGTATAATTTAGCGTGATAATGTGTGCTTATATTATTTGAATATATGCAATGATTGAAGACGCTAGGAGTTTGAATCTTCCAAGAAGTTGGGAGCTGAAACTTATCCTCTAAAATTCCTTCCTTCAAGTTATAGTAGCTTCATCACAAAATTGTTATGATGGTATGGATTAAAAGTATGGGTAAAATCGTTTACCTTACTTGAGAATTGCTAAGAGTGGAATCCGGAAGAATGCTATTAATATGATGATATTAGTAGAACAATCAAACTCAAAGTATGACTCGATGGGTGATAATATATGACTAACACGCCAAGGAAAATATGCTAGGGTGACTAGAATTGTTTGATGTTGAATGATTCTTCTGTAAAGAAAAGGGAATATTGAATATAGAATTACAAAAGGTATATGGCAGAAAAGAAGATAACTGGAAAAGTCTAGCTCAGGAGTATATGCTTGATATACAAGTTATAGATGTATTACTAGTTAACAAAGTAGTGTTTGGGTATTCTGATACCAGATTGGTTGGTATGAGTTATCATACAAGGAAACGCAATGCAAGAAATACAAGGGCCTAAAAGGAGCTAGTAGTAGATGTGGAATCGATCATGACAATAACAAAAATAAAGTGTTATTATGTTCATTGTCGTATCGAACCAAACATTCAAGATTAATTTTGAGAACTTAATAAGTTATTATTTTGTTCCGGTCTTTTCTGAGAACAAATAAGATTGTTCAAACTATAACCATATTCCATATTTGATGGATGAGTTAATATAAATCGTGTTGGTAAAGTAAACATCTATAAGACTAAATGCTAAAATAAAAGAATTTCACTTAAATTGTGACACCACCATTTTAGTTCATATCAGAAAGGAACACATGAAGGAACTCCATGTTAATGGACTTCTGGATTCATTTTGTTTTTGAATAAATTGACGCTTGTGAGACCTCTTCCAAAAGATGACTAGAATTCCATTCATAGGCCAAAGTAGAATGGACGACTAATTTAGTGGAGATTATACATATTGATGTATATAGTCCATTATGTGTAGTCATGAGTGGTGGATTAATATTTCCTTCATAAAATTCCATCGATGATTTGAGTAGATATATGAGTATATCTATTTAAAGAGAACGGAGTTTGACATTTTTTTGAATTGGTTCAAACTATTGTTAGTATGAAGTAAAAATCATAGTAACATGATAATCAAGTATTTATGATTGGATCATAAAGGATGAAGTTTGAGTTACAAGTTCAGCAAAACATCTGAGGAGTTGCAGAATTGTTCTACAATTTATACTTCTCGAATACCTCACATTAGTTTGGAGTATTCAAGAGAAAAAATCAAACCTTGTTGGACATGGTAAGATTAATAAAATTGCCATTATAATTTTGTATTTTATACATTGGAGACAACCGCTTTTACACTAAAAAGAGCGCCATCATGATCCGTTGAAATTGACACCATATAAGTTATGGTTTGGGTAGTGAACCGAATTGTCTTTTTCTTAAGTTTTGGTATGCATAGCATGTGTAAAATGTTTACAACCAAAATAGGATAAATATATGTTTATAAGGTTATCCCAAAGAAAACATTGGGTATTTCTCCTATCACCGAACCAAAAGACAAATGTTGTTTGTCAGAAAAGGTTGATTTCTCAAGAAAGTAGCTCTTGCGAAACAAGTGAGTGGGAAGACAGTACAAACTCAACGAGATTAGAGAATCTTTTTTATCATGTCAAGAATAGCGTGACACTGGAAGTTTTTCCGGGGTTTCCTATTTTTACCAAGTAAAAGACACTACACGTGTTGTAGATACTTCGAATGAGTTTGCGAACTGAACCACAAAAGTCCTAAAACTTTGTACTTAGACCAACTTGTCGTTTAATATTAAAGTTTTGTTTTTTACAACAAAGGACCTAGAACTTATAAAGGAAGCAAATGATGGGCCCTGACTTCGTAAAATTGTCTTTGAGTCATTATATCCGCGATAATATTCTTGTATGAATATCAAGTATGTGACTTGGTACTATTTTTGAAAGGCCTGATGCCTAACGATAGCAAACGGGTCTATATAGCGAAAAAGACATTAATTTTTACATCCTTTGAAAGATGTCCTTGTCAAAAAGATGTTTTCGACGAAGTTCAAAGAGTTGACTACTACAAGATTTTGATCCTTTATAGTGATTCTTTAGTCTTTACAGATAGTTCTAGCAAAAGTTACATATTATGATATGGCAGTTGAATAACAAAAACCAACTTTCCTCTCAAGCAAGTTTGATCAAGGATGTGTAATTGACACAGTCTGAGAGTTTTGTAAAATTCAAAACGTTGTTGAAAAGGTATGCACACTTCAATGGTTGACGTGAGCATAACGAAGTTCGAATCTTTACTTTAATGAAGTTATCAAAACAGTTTGATTCCATCATGAACGGTAAAGATGCTTGTAGAGTTACAAGAAATTAAGTGGGAGCTCTAATACATTTTTTCTAATGCTTTATGTAGATGACATATGGTTGATTGGAAAATATCTATTTTAAATTAACACGGTTAAGATTTTCATATTAATGAAAGGCTTAGAAGATATTGGGCATCAATATCTATAAGAGATGGATTAAAGCGGCTGATATGATTGAAGCCAAATTACATAGATAAAATATTGAAGTAAGTAAATATAGAAATGACAAGAAGGAGTTCTTGCCACATGGAAAAGAATTGAGCAATATTCAAGTGTTTTGAAACATGGTGAGCAAAATTGAAATTGAGATTTCTAAGTCATGCGTTCCATGCTATGTACACAACCAGAGGAGTCCTGTGCTATAGAATGTTATAGCAGGATAATTCATATGATGATTAGACAACAGTGGGAGAGATCCTTATGTCATTTTCTAGAAATGCTAAGGATATGCTTTCCTATACAGTAATGAAAAAATATTCGTTGTAATATGTTACACTAATAGTCTTGTCATCTATTCAAAAAAAATTATCTCAATTAAAATATGTGATGAAGTTTAGCACAATAGACTGGAAGAAAGTTCCATGCTGGTTTTGAATGAGTTTCAAAATTAAAGTATTGTGACGGGTACTACAACAAAGGCTAAATATATTGTTGTGTTGACAACAAATAATATGAGTATTTTGTGTCAAGGAGTTCTTTATTGAACTTGGTGTATTTCCAAGAATACTGACACTATGAAGCGACATTTTCATAATTGTTAGTAACATTATTTTAAGATGATAAATTAAGGTCTCACCAGTTGACCAAATATATACAAAGTCATCTCAGTAGAGAATGAGTGATGCGTATAGACGCAAAGACATGCAAATAAAATAGGACTTGAACAGTTCAGATCTTTTGATTAAGTTTACCACATGCAAAGCATGGTAATAACACATGAACGCCATATGTGTTAAGTGCTTACAAACTAGATTATTGACTCTAGTGCAAACGGGAGACGGAAGGGAATATGCCCGAGAGGCAATAATAAAGTAGTTCTTATCTTATTCCTTGTTTATGATAAATATTTATTTCTCATGCTAGAATTGTATTAACCGGAAACGTTGATACATATGTGTTTAATAAACAAACAATCGTTCCTAGTAAAACCTCTCTTTTAACTAGCTCGTTGATTAACCGATGATCAAGGTTTCCTGATCATGAACATTGGATGTTGTTAATAACGAGGTCATGTCATTGGGAGAATGATGTGATGAACATAAACCCAAACTAAGTTTAACAATACGATCAAGTCATTTAGTTTATGTTGTTATGTCTTACATACGAAGTATCCTCATTCCTTAGACCATGAGATCATGTCAATCACTGATACCAGAAGGGTGCTTTGATGCCATCAAACGTCACGCTGTAACAGGGTGACTATAAATGTGTCGTTGGGTATTCGGAAAGTGTTAGTTGAGGCTCATGGATCAAGAGTGGGATTTGTCTATCCAAATGACGGAGAGATATAATCTGGGCCCTCTCGGTGATATCACATCGACACCGCTTGCAAGCACGTGACTAGGTCACAAGGATGTCATATCACGGAACGAGTAAAAGTGTAATTTTTGGTAACGAGATCGAACTAGGTATGGTTGATACCAATGATCGGATCTCGGACAAGTAAAATAGCGCGAGACAAAGGGAATTTGTTAAACGTTGATGGTTCACACGATCACGAGAGTCTTCGTTGAATATATAGGAGTCATCACGGATCTCCAGGTCCCGCTGTTAATTATTGATAGGAGAGGTGTCTCAATCATGTCTATGTTATTCGCGAACCGTAGGGTGACACACTTAAGGTTCGATGAAGCATTTGAGAGGATACAAAATATTGAAGAATGTTTTGGACATCATCAAAATTATTTCGGGTAAAATTGAAATAGTTCAAAGGGTTTTTGTCGAATGGTTGTTAATATAATTAACAAATGATTTGAGGTGCTATATGAAAATGTTTGTTAATGGAATTAACAAATATTAAAATAAATAAATAAAAATGTTTTATTTATTTATTAAAGAAAAACCTTTGGATTTTCTAAGTGGGGTTTTAAGGGAGCTTGAGTGGGTGCGAGTGGGGCTTCCACTCACATGAAGAGGGAAGAGGTGGGGGCACCACCATGGCTGGCCGCACCCCCCCTTGGGCTGCCTCCCCCTCCCCTATAAAAGGAGGGTGAGAGCTCCCCCTCCTCACACACTTGTCACTCCTCCTTTCCTCTCCACCCGCTGCTCCATTCCATGGTCTCCCGCTTGGCGAAGCGCTGACCGTGGGATTCTTCCCCACACCACGCTGTCGTGCTGCTGGAGTTCCGGGGGATCCTCTACTTTCGCTACCCCGCTGGATCGAGGGAACAAAGGTATTCATTGAGTTGAACGTGTGACCGATCACGGAGGCACCGCCGGATTGCGATGCACATCTTCTCACTCTCGGGATCGGCATGAGTACGACTACGCCAACAACAAGATTCAATCCCGTGACGCTTAGAGTCTACGAGGGTATGTTTCCTAAGACTCTTTCTCCCTGTTACACTTCATCTTCTAGATTGGATCTTGGCCCTTCGGGTTTATCTCACGTAGGAAAATTTTGTTTTCTATGCAACGTACCCTTGAGGCCCAGCCCAATTAGATCCAGTTAATTTGAGATCCAAAGTCCGTCGATATTGGAAATCCAGTTCCAGATTTAGCCGCGTCCCTAAACTAGCTGACGACCATGTCTCCTAGCAATCATAGCCAACACTAAACACGGCGGAGACAATCTCAACGCAAGACGAAAACCCGGAGCCGCCGCTCCAACATCCATGTCGGCCCCAAGGCCGCGTCCCTAAACTAGTCGACGACTATGTTTCCCTACAAACCAAAGCGGACACTAAACACGGCGGAGTCAACCTCAGCGCAAGTCTTCAGGGGCCGCCGCTCCGACATCCACGCCGGCCCTCGGGGCCACAAACCACCTAGCCAATGACGACAAGTCGCCACCGCCAACCACCACTACTCCATGAAAGTAAAGTATGGGCACCTAGAGGGGGGTGAATAGGTGCTACGACCAATTTTTTTTTCACAATTAGGCTTGACACAAAGGTAAATTCTCTAGATAATTCAACTACGGTGAATTTACCTATATGACAAGGAAAACACAATCACAATAAAAGTATGAGTAAAGGGAGAAGGGAACGAGGTAACCGATATGAAGACGCGGAGACACTATGTAATCCCGAGTTCCTCCTTGTTAAGGGAGTACGTCTCGTTGGAGGGTTGTGAGCTCACAACGAAGGAATACTCAACGCCACAAAGGCCTCACCCTATTCTCCGATGAACCCCGCCACAAAGGCCTAGTCCACCTTCCACTATTGATCCCCTTTTAGGCGGGAATCGAATCCTTTACAAACAACTTGGGGCACACACCCACAACCAAATTGGGGGCTCCCAACAATCTTGAATCACCAACAATTTGCAAGATGCCTAGGTTTTCCACAAGAGGAAACCCTAGGCTAGATCCCTCGAGCTAGAGGGGGGGAAATGAAGAACGGCTCGGTGAAGATGTAGATCGGGGCCTTCTCCTTCAATCCTCCAAAGATCTTTGAGTTTGGTTGGAGGGATTGGGAGTTATGGAGGATTTGGTGAGCTCTTAAATGGTATTGAATGCAAAGGGGGAGAACTAGAGATCAAAGAAGAAGAGGAGGGGTATTTATAGCCCCTCCTCAAAACTAGCCATTTTGCAGGAAATTGGATACCGGAATATCCGGTCCAAGTTTGGACCGGAATATCCGGTTTGCAGATCTGTTTCGAAACCGTTGACTTCAACCGGAATATCCGGTTGTCTTTGAATAATCCGGAACAAATAATCCGGCTCTTCTCTGTCCCGCGCAGCCGACTGGACCGGATATTCCAGCTCCTCCGGAATAATCCGGTACAAATAATTCGGTATGTTTCCGTCAGTTTTATCTTCAGTCCTTAGTCGTTTTCGAGCAGAATCTCCACAATCGGAACATCCGGTCTGAGATGAATAATCCGGTACCAAAAATCTGGCTCATCTCTGTCCCGAAAATGGACCAAAACTGTGATAACCGGAATATCCGGCTCCTCCAGAATAATCCGGTTTGAATAATCCGGTTGGCTTTTGTCCCAAATCTCTTAGGCCAATCTTCACCGATCTTTTTCGGTGATTGATGCCGATGTTAATTATAACACCTGCACACTAAACACCTTGATAAATAATGTACTTGGTATTGTTAACTAACACACAAAACACCGGGGAAAACGAAATGCACTTTCAATCTCCCCATTTTTGGTGTTAGATGACAATACTAAGATTTGCAATAGAATCTTGACGAGAACATGTTTGAAACAAAATGGAAATGCCTCCCCCTACTTATATGCACCTGTTTTGTTTGCCTCAAATGCAAAAGGTGCAATAATATATAGGGAGCAATTTCCAACAAGTAGCAAACATGCCAAAGTAACAATATGACCAATATGTTGAGAGTAAGAGAGAAATATTTACCTTGTGCGTAGAGATGATAATCAAGAAAATCCAAGAAGAACAAGATAATATCCTCAACATATAAGATAGATAATCCAAATAACCACCAACATAGATAATCCATGATAACCGATAACATAGTCTCACAACACAATAACACATATTTTTAAACAAGAAAATAAAATGAACAAGGTTCACGAAAATAAGACTAAATGAACACAAGCTCTCACGAAATGGTAAAAGCATATGTCTGTGCCCGAAACCCATGCAAATCCCGTAGTCTAGAAGCTACTTCTCCCTTTTTGGCATCGAGACACCAAAAAAGGAAAGAAACAACTGTGCTAACGTCCCAAGGAAGACCTAAGCATCCGAATGCTCAGGGGACTCTCCAGCTGACGTGTCAGAAGCTCCCTCAGCCTCCCTCTCCAGATCATCATCTGTCTCCTCATCATCCTCATCAACAGGAGCCCTGGAAGAAGCAGAAGTGGTACAGAGGGCCTTCTCAATGCTCTCCCAAGGAGTGTGGTCACCAGCAGACCACTGAGAATAAGACTGAGGCACAAGTGGAGCAGGCAGATCACCAGTAGCACCACTCACGTGGTGGAGAATCTGACTCTGGGTACTGGACATGGCAGTGTCCCGGCAGTAGTCTTTGTACTGCTCCTTATGAATGTCCACCTTCATGCACAACACATTGCGCTGAAACCAGGATAGCTTCCTGATATTGCGCAGAGTGGTGGAAGCAGGCCGAGCACTAGAAGAGGCCACACCCATCATAGAGGTACCACCTCAAATGGAGGAACATGAGCAGCAGGTACGGCCTTCTTCCTCTTGATGTCCAACTTCTTGACCTTGTGAGGCTCCATGGGTAACTCAGAGAAATCCTTCTTCATCACATCCTTGATCAGCATCATGATATAAGGACCATAGGGAATGGTGTTCCCACCAACCATAGCATTGTACAGCTCATGGAAGATAATGTCCATGACATCCACAGTATAAGAGGTTGAAGGATCCTCATCCTCAATGCACTGCTTAGCCAGCATAAGAAGATTGCACAATGGACTGGTGGAGCATAATTATTACCTCCACTCGGCATCAAGAAGGACCTGAAGATACGCACTAGCTGATCATAGAGAGGAAGAAGCCCCTCCAGCTTCCCAACAGTGAACCTAGGAGCATATAACTCTGCCATGTACCTCTCCATCCTAGGTCTCTCCACCTCATCCACACGGTGACCAACAGGAGGGTGAGTGTTGTAACGATAACCAAGAAGACGAGCCAGTCTATGGAAAGGAATCCCACATGGAGTGTTCTAGGTCATCCACTTAAGGATGCAAACAGAGTCAGAGCTGAAGGCCAGAGTGGACATAAACTGAGTGATGAGCTCTGTGTTGTACGGGCACTGGGTCTCCATCAACTTCACAAGACCGAATCTCTCAACAATAGTGGCTGCATCTGCAAACTCTTCCTTCTCCTTCATCACATGAAACTCGAAAGGATGCATCTCACGAATAGGGAACCTGAAGTCACAGTATATGTCTACATAGATATAAGACTGCTCCAGACACCAGAAACGAGGATCATCACAAGTACCATCCTGTGGTGTGTTGTACCAATCCTTCTGCCTGATCAGAGTGTAATCCGGAACACTGATATCATTCTTGTAGTTGAGCCGGGTCTCCTTCTTCTTCTTGGGCTTAGAGGAGACAACCTTCTTGTGAGCAGCTTTCCGGGGAGGGCGAGAATCACCGGGATCCTCATCGCTAGTGTCCTTGTACGAGGGACGCTTGCGAGGACCCAACTTGTCAGGACGAGAGCTACCTGTGAATAAGAGAATAGATGGAAAGCAATAGGGGTAAGTGCACATGTGTTGAGCAATGTAGGAAACATACATGAAAACAATAGAAAAGATTCCAAGTAATGATCTAATAAGAATTCTAGCAAGGATCAAACATGGGCTGTTCTCAAACGGTACTGCACTCAGCCGGATATTCCGGTACAGAACTGACCCGGATATTCCGGTACACCCGGATATTCTGGTTCAAACCTGGACCAGATATTCTGGTGCTACAAAAACAACACAAGATTGATTCTAAACTAGATCTCAAAAGTAGATCCGTGACAAGTGAATCTATACTATTGTATCTAGCATGCGTAGGGTACCCTAGGGAGCAATTTCTACCAAGCATTGACAACAAAAACGCAAATCCATGGATAGGTATGGTTATGGCACCAAGATTCAACGAGATTGAACATTACCGGAGTCCATGGATGGAGATACTTGGATGGAAACGCTCCCGAGGACAAGGGGAACAAGATCTGGGCAAGAGCTCGAAGATCCCGCGGAAGAAACGGCCCGGGAGGCCAAGAATCAGAGCGGCGGCGTATGGGGTGGAGGAGTGGACTTGGGGAAGAAAATGCACGAACTGCCTCTTCCCTGTCCCTGCCTGGAATAAGTGATGTTCGCCGAACCGGATATTCCAGTTCAAAACTGAACCGAAAATTCCGGCTGCCTTCTGATTCGAAATTTCCTTGTTTCAATGGACTGACACAAGTGCTAGAAGAAGTTGGTTTTAAGGTAGAATGGCTTAGGATAGAAACACCAAACTGAAAGTAGTACTTATCCCTCTCAAAAGTAAGAAACAAACAAACAAAAAACAATTGAATGAGATTTTCCTACGAAAGAACACTTAGAAGGGAAAAAAAAGAAATGCAATGAAATATCAAATAAATCCCAACTAAGATCCAACTCTTCGAAAAGAAGAGGTTGGTGGCCTAAGCCACCATGTAAGAGATCATGGTATGCCACCGCGAAGATATACCTTGGGTGCATTGCCAATTCTCAACATTGAAGCTCACAATTCAACATTAGAAATAGAGAGATAACAATGAATTTTTTCTTTGGGCATAATGGGGGGAGGGAGAACCCAATGCGTTAGGATAACACTCCCCCTATGTCCATGCCTACACCTAAACCCAAAAACATTTCATCTATAGGGGTGTGTGCAAGATCCTCAAGTCAAACTCCTAGAATCAATTATATTTAGTTCATTCCTCTGGAACATGAATCTTGCATCATCGAGCGCCTTCGTGAAGATATCCGCAAGATTGTCCTTGGTGGGCACATAAGATAGAGCAATATCCCCTCTTGCCACATGGTCTCGGATTAAATGATGGCGAATCTCAAAATGCTTCGTTCTTGTATGTTGCACGGGGTTGTAGGCGAGCTTGATGACACTTTCATTGTCACACAAAAGAGGCACCTTATCCAATTGAACGTCATATTCCTTGAGAGTTTGCCTCATCCATAGCAATTGGGTGCAAGAACTTGCGGCGGCTACATAGTCGGCTTCGGCGGTGGAAAGAGATATGAAAATTTGCTTCTTGGAAGACCAACTCACCAAGGACCTACCAAGAAATTGGCAAGCCCTGGAAGTGGACTTCCTATCATCTTGATCACTCGCCTAATCGGAATCTGTGTAGCCCTTGAGAGAAAATTGTGCCCCCTTTGGGTACCACAAACCAAACCTTAGGGTATGAACCAAATATCGAAAGATCCTATGGACCGCCATTAAGTGGCTTTCCTTAGGGGCCGCTTGATACCTTGCACACACACCTACACTCAAAATGATATCGGGCCTAGATGCACAAAGGTAAAGCAAAGAACCAATCATAGAATGATACAACTTTTGGTCCACATCTTTACCCTTTGGGTTACGTGATAGGTGGCACTTGACTTGCATAGGAGATGGCTTGATTTTTTCATTTTGGAAGTTAAACCTCTTGATCATGTCTTGGGTATACTTGGACTGAGAAATGAAAGTCCCACGAGCCAATTGCTTGATCTCAAAACCAAGAAAGAATTTAAGCTCCCCCATCATAGACATCTCGAACCTGTGAGTCATAAGCTTTGAGAAATCATTATTGAAAGCTTGGTTAGTTGAGCCAAAGATAATATCGTCCACATAGAGTTGGCATATGAAAAGTTCTCCCTTTACTCTTTTTGTAAAGAGAGTGGGGTCGATCTTCCAAACTTCCAAACCACGGTCATCCAACAACTCTCTAAGGTGCTCATACCACGCACGTGGTTCTTGTTTAAGTCCATAGAGCGCCTTATCGAGCTTGTAGACATGGTTAGGAAAGTTGAGACTCTCCAACCCCGGAGGTTGCTTAACATATACCTCCTCTTTTAGTGGACCATTCAAGAAATCACTTTTAACATCCATTTGTTGCAATTTGAAATTATGTGAAGATGCATAAGCAAGAAGGATACGGATGGACTCAAGGCGAGCCACGGGAGCATAGGTTTCATCAAAGTCAATGCCTTCAACTTGAGTGTATCCTTGAGCTACCAATCTTGCCTTGTTCCTTATAACAATGCCATGCTCATCTTGCTTGTTCTTTAAAATCCACTTAGTGCCAATAACATTGTGACAATATTTGGGCTTCTCAACTAATCTCCAAACCTTGTTACGCTCAAAGTTATTGAGCTCATCATGCATAGATTCAACCCAATCGGAGTCCTCAAGATCTTTAAACACTTTCTTTGGTTCCACCATAGATATGTGAGCTTGGTGTTCACTAAAATGTGCTAATTGCCTTCTTGTGGATCTTCTAGCTTGAATATCTTCCAAGACCTTGTTGTCTTGGGCATCAATATGCTTCAAAGCTCTTCTTATCCTTTTAGCACGACGGGCTTCGATCTCCTCATTATTGCGAAGAGGGTCACTTGATCATCTTGATCATTTGGGTCCCCGTTTTGACCAAATTGGCCTTGATCATCATAATCATCATCATCATCAACACTAGCTTCAACTTGAGGAGAGGATGAATAGGATGGTTGATCTTGGCCTTGACCTTGACTAGCATGAATGATAGGAGTAGTAACATCTTGCATAATGACTTGATCAATAAGAGAAGGGTCTTCAACATGTTCTTGGGTAGGTGCATCACTTGGCTCCTTGGCTTGTTCTTCTATTGTAGAGGAGGGCTCCACTTGAGTAGAGCATAGTCCTTCTCGAGTCGCCACAAGGTATCCCTCGATGGTGCAAAAAAATCCCACACTCATCCTTCCTATGGCTTCTTGAGGCATTTCAGCATCTACATTAGAAACATGAAATTGCGCCACTTGGGAGCCATCATTTCCCTCGAAAACCACACTACAAGATTCTATGACAATCCGTGAGGCTTTGTCAAAGACTCTATAAGTGTGGGATTTGGCACCGTAACCAACAAATATACCCTCAATAGTTTTGGATTGAAATTTAGACAACCTAACACCCTTGATCAAATAAAAGCACTTAAAACCGAATACAGGGAAGTAGGAGACGTTGGGCTTGTTGCCGGTGAGGATCTCATAAGGAGTCTTGTACAAGTCCTTGTGGATGTAGAGGCGGTTGGAGGAGTGGCATGTGTGTGGTGACCCAGCACACCACTGCATGTGTAGTGCGCAAGTCGGTGACATAATACTCACAGAAGGACTTATCCGTGAATATTACATTCCCCAGAGTGGTACAACAGAAACACAGCGGGTCCAAGCAAAGCTATAGGATACAAACTTCATTACAAAATCTTGAGAGTCTCCTTGATGAATTGTAACATCCCAAGTCTGAAAAATAGCCATTAGAATGTTTGCTATCTGTTATTTTATGTTTTGCATCATGGCATCATGTTGATTGCATTTGTTTTCCTCTGTTGTCATTTGATTTCCAACTGTTTTCAGTTGTTTTCCTTTGTTTTCTATTTGAATTCCAAACCAAAATTCAAACCCTTTGTTTCATCCTTGTGATGTTACAATTTCTAAAATGATATTTCAAAATAAAACAATTATTTGTTTCCATTAAAGTGTGATTCCAAACTATTGTTTTATTTCTATAAAAATGCATCCAATAATCAAACCCTTTTCAAATTCAATTTGTTTTCCATTTGAAATTCCAAACCAACATCCAAATAGTTGTTTCCAAATCAAAACCTTAATTGTTTTCCAATCATCCCATAATGTTCAACTAATAAAATGGTGCTTTATTTCAATTAATTATTTTCCCAATTGGTTCCAAATTCAAAGCAGTCACCAAACAACAACCCCTTTTGAAAGTTATACAAATTGCAAAACCATTCAATCATTTGTTTCCAAATAATCCCATAATGCTCACTTATAAAATTTGTTGGTTTCAATCAAACCATTAAATCACTCAATTAATTAAATCACCCTCAATTTTCAACCAAATCCATCAAACAAGAACCATTTTTGAATTTATAAACTTTAACAAACCAATCAACTAATTTTTTTTTTAACCAAATTAACCATAGGGGGTCACCCTATTAAAATGCCTGTTTTCAGAATGTTTAAGTAATATTAAAATTCCTTCAATTTTGCTTTATTTTCTAAACCTCAATAATTTTGGGAAACTTTGTGAAAACAAAAGCTAGCTTTTGGTTGCTATTAACCTAATAAGCCTAAACTAAATTTTCTAACCTTTTTACTAACATAGACATCATGTTTTTCTTCCTAAAGCTAAAGCTACAAACAAAAAAAAACAGTAAAACAAAAATAAAAATACCAAAAGAGAGAGGGAGAAAACCAGCCAGCCCATCTTTCCCTTAAGCCCACCAACCACTCAGCCCACTACCTATCTCTTCCACCTCCGTACAGTGCTGTCGTCAGCCATGGTGCGTGCTGCCTCACCAGCTCCCATCCCCTCTGCTATATCTACCCCTCCTAGACCCTAACCCTAACCCTAACCCGCACCCTTTCCCTCTCCTTCCTCCTCTAGCCGCCACCCTCTCTCCCCCCAAGTCTCCTGTTTCTTTCATGAACAGAGCACCGTGAGCCACCTCCGCCTCCTCGTCGCGAGGACGACCTAGGCACCTCGAGGATGAGCCGACGACGGGAATGGAACGAGGACACCTCCCTCGCCAAGTTTGCTACAGGGGTCATCGTCAGGTACCTCTCCATCTCGCCGATTCATCCCCGTCGTCTTCTCCGTTTTTTTCCTGTCGCCATGAACGCAGCAGAGGAGTTCAGAACGGGTTCGTTGCCCCTGCGTGCACCATCGGACTCCCGCACGTACGCAGGTGCCACACCCATCTGCTGGACGCGTAGGGGTAGCGCTGGTGCGTGGTCGTTGCCCCTGTGTGCACCAGCCCCTTCCGATCTGCAACCAAGCGAGGTCCATTAGCAGTTCGTCAGGTCCAGTACCTGTTCGGTTCAGTTAGTTCAGAGAACATCCCGCGAGTACACCTTATCTACCCCCCCGAGTACCTTACATCCAACAACCACAGCACACCCCAGTGGTGCTGTTCCTTGCGCAGCAGCAGGAGGTTTGGGGTTCAAGTCCCCCCTCCCACCATTTACCCAAATCTTTTTTATTTTCCTTTGTTTTAGAACAGCACCTTCTCAGTAATCCCAATAGGTCCCTGTTGATTAAATCTAGGCCCCTGAAATATTTCCTAAGTCCCTAGATCATAAAAAATGGCAGATTTGCACTATATTTTGGAAATTGCATAATAAAATCATTGTAACTCCAAATTCAACATTTTTTATATGTTTTCAATACCAAATTAAATGATCTATCCAAATATAAAATTTGTTTACTGTTTTGAATATTTTAAATTGGTGCAATATTTGAAAACTTGTCAAATTCACTTAAATTTGCAAAATTCATAACTTGTTCATAAAAATTCCAAATTTCACAAACCAAATATGTTTTCCAATCAATTTTTCATGTACTTTCCAAATATAAATTTTGTTTGCTGTTTTGAATAATTTAAATTGCTGAAAACAACTGTTTCTTGATTATTGCATTTAAAATTGCCAAAATAATAACTTGCTCATTTTAAATCCAATTTCCACAAATGAAATATGTTTTCCATGCAAAATTAAACCCTCTTTCCAAATATAAACTTTGTTTACTGTTTTGAATAATTAAAATGGGTTAAATGATTTAAACCTTGTTTAATTCATTTAAAATTGGTAATTTCATAACTTGATCAAAACAAATTCTTTTGGGACATATAAAATATGTTTTCAAACCATCAAAGTGTGAACTTTTCAAATGTGAATTTGAATTTATGATTTGAACAAATAAAATTCAAATAATATTCCAACTTGTTTTAAATTCAATTAAAACTTGTTTAAAATTGTTTAATTCATAATTAAATAATCCAAAGTCCAATTTCAACATGTGAAACATGTAATCCAACTAAAATTTGATGTTCTTTTCAAATATCAACTTTGTATCTTGTTTTGAGCAAATTAACTTGATGAAAACAACCCCTACTTGTTTAACATCATTAAGCAACCAATCATTTCCAAAACTTAATAACTGTTTTCTTAACTTGTTAACCCTCATTCCAATTGCAATTAATATTGTTATCTTATTGTTCTCCATCATGCATGCATCATGTTTAACTACTTACACCTGTTAATCAAATGTAGATCATTGCTTCAACCTAAACCATTTGCATCCATATGCAATTCACCTTGCATAGGGGTCCAATTAAATTGTGTTATGTTGTTAAGTAGTTTACTTTGATGCAACTATTAACATGACATGCATCATCCATGTTTGTGCACCTATGCCATGTTATTGATTGCTTATCTTTCTGCATTGTTTGTTTGCTTCTTCCCGGATAAACGACGACGTTGAGACCGACGATACTTACGACATCCCTTCTAAGGATTTAGCTCAGTACCAGGCTACTGGGTTTTGCAGGCAAGTTATCACTCACATGAACCACTGTGTTCCTTTCAACATTGATTACCGATACTTTCCGTTGTTCTTTTCTGCTAGCCTTAGTAGTAGTTGTTTCTGTTACGAACCTATCACATGTATCCCTTAACCCTGATATTGCCTCACCTCCATACCTATAACCATTGCTTGTTGCCCGTGTCTTACTAGCATGCTTAGGTTGTTTTGCTCGAGTTTGTTACCCGTTACTTTCTGTTACTATTTCTATTACGTTGTGGGGGCTCGATGTTTAATCAATCAATCATGCTAATGTTACTATTAATAATAATTTGATGATAAGGCACCGGCAGGAGGCCCATGAGAGGTTTTGAAGCCTGCTAGTGTCGACCCTAATAGGAAAAGGGTCTTGTCTACTGATCCATGATGAGCGCACTACCCGCATTTGGGAAGCGAGTATGGGCGCCCCCTCAACTTGACCTGATTCGCATCTCGTCCAAATCGCCTCATTTAGTTCGTGTTTTCCATTTGCCGCATGCATGTTTTTGCGAGCCCAGGCCAGGGTGGAACTTTTGTAGTCGGCATATAGGGGGACACGTTCTTAGAGTGCTATGAGGGTCCATTTTCTTCTGGGCTCGATTAGCCGTGCGCCCAAGGTTCTTTGGGCTTGATGCGAAGAATGGTTGGTTGTGTTGAGTGCCCCGCTTGGTGGGGTGATCTCCCATCTGGCGGGATATTCATGAGTGTACGGCCAAATTGGTGCAACCCTGCAGGGATAATCTTCTCGAGAAGCCGTGTTTTCCGCGGTTATGGATTACTTGGTGAAAGTACTGGCTAACAAGTACTCAGGACAACTTAAACTTAATGATTAAACATGCTACACCCCATGATTAATAACTTGACTAGTAATAGGCTTATTGACACAATAATTTGAACCATCATTATTACAACTGTGTGAGTTATCCTCGGATTGCTTCTTTGGATAAGGGGCGAGATCCAGGATGGGTTTGTTTGAAGTTATCTTTCAGTTGGTTACAATCCTCGATCTTATCTCCTTTCTGTTAGCCGGAAGTGGTAGAATCTCTGTAGTTGGTTAGCGCATCCAGTTGCAGCATCTTTTATATCCCCTCTCTTCCGTTGAACCCATGGCATCTGTGCTTGGTGTTGACGGGTTACACTTTGGTGAACTGTGAGTCTTGCTTGCCAGTACGTTTATGTACTGACCCCTTTGGGGCTGTGGTTTCCGCAGACCTACGTTTCCGAGGATCTACATGGTGGCTACTACGTGGAGTATGACGAGACTGCTGACGAGTAGATAGCGGACCCGGGCAGGATCCGAGACTTCGTGGATGGGCTCCGTCTGTTTGTTTCCGGCCTCTTAGGCCTATTTGGTTCTTGTCTGTACTCAGACATGTTGAATGCTTCCGCTGTATTGTAATGATGTATTGTTGGGGCATGTGCCCTCTGAATGATTGTATTTGCTATCTCTGCTCTAATGAGAGCCCATTGCAACTTATTTCAATCTTTTGTGTCGTAGAGATCTGTTGTGATATCACTTGTTAAACGCCGTTGACGTACCATGTGTGTATGGTTTGAAGTACGTCGACGGAAGTGCCTTTGATCTCTAGTGGATAGTTTACATCGACGGTGGAATAGCAGGGCTTGTGTTGTCGCGCATAAGCGCAGGCCTACCAGGAAGCTGGGACGTGGGAGCAGTTATGCCCCATAATCCAAGCATCTGCTATCCAGTTCGTACGGTGAGTATCCCCTAGAAATCAGGGTGCGACAAATGGTATCACAGCCTGTCTGCCTGTAGGATCCCTTTTTACTGGTCGCAGTTGAGTCTAGAAACTATTTTGTAGCTATATAGGAACAAAATGAAACGTGAGAGTAGGAATTCTGACATTTTTCTTCTTTCCCCACCCACCCACCCTTTTCTGGTAAGGAAGTGCAACGTTGATTTCTCCCTTCTCATCTAAACTTTCAAGTTAGGATTTCACGAATTCTGGTTTCTCTAGGATGGTTATATCTAATAGACCATAGGAATGGAGGTGGTTGTGACATGATTTATCATGTTGCCTACTCATGATTGAGAACGGAGGCGTGTAAGCCCCGGAAGCAGATCCTCTATTCCTTAAGCAGTAGATATTGATCCTTTAGAAGCCTGGATGGGTTTTTCCATAGTACCTCAGGAGTTTTGGTCTCGTTTTTCCCGGTGTTGCTTCGTTATCCTGTTCTTCTCAACATCCTTTTCGTCCGCTGAAATCTTGTTGTTGTTTTCCACTTCAAATCTTCTACCGGCGTATAATCAAAACTTCGTCTTAAACTCTTATCCAGTTAAAGTGTTATTTCATACCGGAGCATCACATTCCCTTGTGTCAACAATCTTTTCCACAACATACAACCCAATTCTGGTTCCACTAAGCAATCAAAACTCTGTTCACTCTCCGGAATCTCAAATGTTGACTTCCAAGATAAGTAAGAACAATCCAATTCTAATGGGAGGCCACATATTCCTCGTTACTCTCATGTTGATGATTCTGACATTGATGATTATTCCTGGTGTTGCATTGATGTCAATAACTCTGTTCCACCATTCTAGCCAGATAATCTATTCTACAAATGAGTCAAATTCTATCCAGCTATACACCCTCAATACAAAACCTCTCCCTTTACTTGAAAATGTTCCGGTGGTTTGCTAATTTCCTGACGTCTATCCAATGTGCACGATGTGTTTCACGTGTCAAAGCTCAAGAAGATCTTCCCAAGAAGTTTCCGGACCTTTTCTTTTCTCAGTAGGAATCTCGAGGCGCGATTCCTTCAAGGGGGGGCGTTTTGTAACATCCCAAGTCTGAAAAATAGCCATTAGAATGTTTGCTATCTGTTATTTTATGTTTTGCATCATGGCATCATGTTGATTGCATTTGTTTTCCTCTGTTGTCATTTGATTTCCAACTGTTTTCAGTTGTTTTCCTTTGTTTTCTATTTGAATTCCAAACCAAAATTCAAACCCTTTGTTTCATCCTTGTGATGTTACAATTTCTAAAATGATATTTCAAAATAAAACAATTATTTGTTTCCATTAAAGTGTGATTACAAACTATTGTTTTATTTCTATAAAAATGCATCCAATAATCAAACCCTTTTCAAATTCAATTTGTTTTCCATTTGAAATTCCAAACCAACATCCAAATAGTTGTTTCCAAATCAAAACCTTAATTGTTTTCCAATCATCCCATAATGTTCAACTAATAAAATGGTGCTTTATTTCAATTAATTATTTTCCCAATTGGTTCCAAATTCAAAGCAGTCACCAAACAACAACCCCTTTTGAAAGTTATACAAATTGCAAAACCATTCAATCATTTGTTTCCAAATAATCCCATAATGCTCACTTATAAAATTTGTTGGTTTCAATCAAACCATTAAATCACTCAATTAATTAAATCGCCCTCAATTTTCAACCAAATCCATCAAACAAGAACCATTTTTGAATTTATAAACTTTAACAAACCAATCAACTAATTTTTTTTTAACCAAATTAACCATAGGGGGTCACCCTATTAAAATGCCTGTTTTCAGAATGTTTAAGTAATATTAAAATTCCTTCAATTTTGCTTTATTTTCTAAACCTCAATAATTTTGGGAAACTTTGTGAAAACAAAAGCTAGCTTTTGGTTGCTATTAACCTAATAAGCCTAAACTAAATTTTCTAACCTTTTTACTAACATAGACATCATGTTTTTCTTCCTAAAGCTAAAGCTACAAACAAAAAAAAACAGTAAAACAAAAATAAAAATACCAAAAGAGAGAGGGAGAAAACCAGCCAGCCCATCTTTCCCTTAAGCCCACCAACCACTCAGCCCACTACCTATCTCTTCCACCTCCGTACAGTGCTGTCGTCAGCCATGGTGCGTGCTGCCTCACCTGCTCCCATCCCCCCTGCTATATCTACCCCTCCTAGACCCTAACCCTAACCCTAACCCGCACCCTTTCCCTCTCCTTCCTCCTCTAGCCGCCACCCTCTCTCCCCCCAAGTCTCCTGTTTCTTTCATGAACAGAGCACCGTGAGCCACCTCCGCCTCCTCGTCGCGAGGACGACCTAGGCACCTCGAGGATGAGCCGACGACGGGAATGGAACGAGGACACCTCCCTCGCCAAGTTTGCTACAGGGGTCATCGTCAGGTACCTCTCCATCTCGCCGATTCATCCCCGTCGTCTTCTCCGTTTTTTTCCTGTCGCCATGAACGCAGCAGAGGAGTTCAGAACGGGTTCGTTGCCCCTGCGTGCACCATCGGACTCCCGCACGTACGCAGGTGCCACACCCATCTGCTGGACGCGTAGGGGTAGCGCTGGTGCGTGGTCGTTGCCCCTGTGTGCACCAGCCCCTTCCGATCTGCAACCAAGCGAGGTCCATTAGCAGTTCGTCAGGTCCAGTACCTGTTCGGTTCAGTTAGTTCAGAGAACATCCCGCGAGTACACCTTATCTACCCCCCCGAGTACCTTACATCCAACAACCGCAGCACACCCCAGTGGTGCTGTTCCTTGCGCAGCAGCAGGAGGTTTGGGGTTCAAGTCCCCCCTCCCACCATTTACCCAAATCTTTTTTATTTTCCTTTGTTTTAGAACAGCACCTTCTCAGTAATCCCAATAGGTCCCTGTTGATTAAATCTAGGCCCCTGAAATATTTCCTAAGTCCCTAGATCATAAAAAATGGCAGATTTGCACTATATTTTGGAAATTGCATAATAAAATCATTGTAACTCCAAATTCAACATTTTTTATATGTTTTCAATACCAAATTAAATGATCTATCCAAATATAAAATTTGTTTACTGTTTTGAATATTTTAAATTGGTGCAATATTTGAAAACTTGTCAAATTCACTTAAATTTGCAAAATTCATAACTTGTTCATAAAAATTCCAAATTTCACAAACCAAATATGTTTTCCAATCAATTTTTCATGTACTTTCCAAATATAAATTTTGTTTGCTGTTTTGAATAATTTAAATTGCTGAAAACAACTGTTTCTTGATTATTGCATTTAAAATTGCCAAAATAATAACTTGCTCATTTTAAATCCAATTTCCACAAATGAAATATGTTTTCCATGCAAAATTAAACCCTCTTTCCAAATATAAACTTTGTTTACTGTTTTGAATAATTAAAATGGGTTAAATGATTTAAACCTTGTTTAATTCATTTAAAATTGGTAATTTCATAACTTGATCAAAACAAATTCTTTTGGGACATATAAAATATGTTTTCAAACCATCAAAGTGTGAACTTTTCAAATGTGAATTTGAATTTATGATTTGAACAAATAAAATTCAAATAATATTCCAACTTGTTTTAAATTCAATTAAAACTTGTTTAAAATTGTTTAATTCATAATTAAATAATCCAAAGTCCAATTTCAACATGTGAAACATGTAATCCAACTAAAATTTGATGTTCTTTTCAAATATCAACTTTGTATCTTGTTTTGAGCAAATTAACTTGATGAAAACAACCCCTACTTGTTTAACATCATTAAGCAACCAATCATTTCCAAAACTTAATAACTGTTTTCTTAACTTGTTAACCCTCATTCCAATTGCAATTAATATTGTTATCTTATTGTTCTCCATCATGCATGCATCATGTTTAACTACTTACACCTGTTAATCAAATGTAGATCATTGCTTCAACCTAAACCATTTGCATCCATATGCAATTCACCTTGCATAGGGGTCCAATTAAATTGTGTTATGTTGTTAAGTAGTTTACTTTGATGCAACTATTAACATGACATGCATCATCCCATGTTTGTGCACCTATGCCATGTTATTGATTGCTTATCTTTCTGCATTGTTTGTTTGCTTCTTCCCGGATAAACGACGACGTTGAGACCGACGATACTTACGACATCCCTTCTAAGGATTTAGCTCAGTACCAGGCTACTGGGTTTTGCAGGCAAGTTATCACTCACATGAACCACTGTGTTCCTTTCAACATTGATTACCGATACTTTCCGTTGTTCTTTTCTGCTAGCCTTAGTAGTAGTTGTTTCTGTTACGAACCTATCACATGTATCCCTTAACCCTGATATTGCCTCACCTCCATACCTATAACCATTGCTTGTTGCCCGTGTCTTACTAGCATGCTTAGGTTGTTTTGCTCGAGTCTGTTACCCGTTACTTTCTGTTACTATTTCTATTACGTTGTGGGGGCTCGATGTTTAATCAATCAATCATGCTAATGTTACTATTAATAATAATTTGATGATAAGGCACCGGCAGGAGGCCCATGAGAGGTTTTGAAGCCTGCTAGTGTCGACCCTAATAGGAAAAGGGTCTTGTCTACTGATCCATGATGAGCGCACTACCCGCATTTGGGAAGCGAGTATGGGCGCCCCCCTCAACTTGACCTGATTCGCATCTCGTCCAAATCGCCTCATTTAGTTCGTGTTTTCCATTTGCCACATGCATGTTTTTGCGAGCCCAGGCCAGGGTGGAACTTTTGTAGTCGGCATATAGGGGGACACGTTCTTAGAGTGCTATGAGGGTCCATTTTCTTCTGGGCTCGATTAGCCGTGCGCCCAAGGTTCTTTGGGCTTGATGCGAAGAATGGTTGGTTGTGTTGATTGCCCCGCTTGGTGGGGTGATCTCCCATCTGGCGGGATATTCATGAGTGTACGGCCAAATTGGTGCAACCCTGCAGGGATAATCTTCTCGAGAAGCCGTGTTTTCCGCGGTTATGGATTACTTGGTGAAAGTACTGGCTAACAAGTACTCAGGACAACTTAAACTTAATGATTAAACATGCTACACCCCATGATTAATAACTTGACTAGTAGTAGGCTTATTGACACAATAATTTGAACCATCATTATTACAACTGTGTGAGTTATCCTCGGATTGCTTCTTTGGATAAGGGGCGAGATCCAGGATGGGTTTGTTTGAAGTTATCTTTCAGTTGGTTACAATCCTCGATCTTATCTCCTTTCTGTTAGCCGGAAGTGGTAGAATCTCTGTAGTTGGTTAGCGCATCCAGTTGCAGCATCTTTTATATCCCCTCTCTTCCGTTGAACCCATGGCATCTGTGCTTGGTGTTGACGGGTTACACTTTGGTGAACTGTGAGTCTTGCTTGCCAGTACGTTTATGTACTGACCCCTTTGGGGCTGTGGTTTCCGCAGACCTACGTTTCCGAGGATCTACATGGTGGCTACTACGTGGAGTATGACGAGACTGCTGACGAGTAGATAGCGGACCCGGGCAGGATCCGAGACTTCGTGGATGGGCTCCGTCTGTTTGTTTCCGGCCTCTTAGGCCTATTTGGTTCTTGTCTGTACTCAGACATGTTGAATGCTTCCGCTGTATTGTAATGATGTATTGTTGGGGCATGTGCCCTCTGAATGATTGTATTTGCTATCTCTGCTCTAATGAGAGCCCATTGCAACTTATTTCAATCTTTTGTGTCGTAGAGATCTGTTGTGATATCACTTGTTAAACGCCGTTGACGTACCATGTGTGTATGGTTTGAAGTACGTCGACGGAAGTGCCTTTGATCTCTAGTGGATAGTTTACATCGACGGTGGAATAGCAGGGCTTGTGTTGTCGCGCATAAGCGCAGGCCTACCAGGAAGCTGGGACGTGGGAGCAGTTATGCCCCATAATCCAAGCATCTGCTATCCAGTTCGTACGGTGAGTATCCCCTAGAAATCAGGGTGCGACATGAATCAAGAAGATATCCTGCAAATGAAACATCAGAAGAAGTAATACGCAGCTCCAAGCTGGAGAAGATCTCTAGCTCAGAAATAATCCACTACGGCTGATGCCAGCCCTAATCTATGACTTGAAATAACTAAGTCTAAGAATGGTCTCTAACTACATCTTGATAGCTTGCCCCCCCCACCAGCGTTGTTGATGACGATGCTTTACCGACTAAGTAGTAGATCACTCCACCTAGCTTCATGAGGTAGTGATGGCTTCTCGATGACGACTTCAATAGGGCTTCAACTCTAAGCAGGGGTCAAACGGGATAGAATGAGTAACGAGCGTTACTCAGCAAGTTCATGATACATAGTGGGTGGTTGATGCACTAACTACAGCTTTAGACTTGAAAGAGTCATAAGCTAATGCAAGGTTTTGTAAAACTTTCTTCAAGAGGTTGCTTTTATTTCTGAAAACTATGCCCGCCAGATCTTCACAGGATTAGAACTTTCATGGAGTTGCCTTTTCTGCGGCGTTCGCAGCTCCTTCCCGGAACAAGGGGTAACATGTCACATCCTTTTACACTCTACAGAGGTGCGTTACTTTACCCATGGACGACCAAGACCATTTTGCACAACCAGACTCGAGATCCTGTCCACTCCCACTCAGGTGTGGGGCTCGGTAGTTGGTCCAAGCCAAACCGTGCTTCTCCGCACAACGCATGCCCACCCATTTCTGCCAGCAGGTTGAACGCCTGATTCCACCCCTCACGATGGAGATCTACGCGCCCCTGGCAGACACTCATAGACCCCAGAGCCCGTGGGACGTAAGGGCTCCCACCCATGTGCATGTAGTCTCGCAAGACCTACAGCGTACGTCTCTGGCAGTCCGTTGACATGCAAACGAGAAAAGTATCACGGCTGACTTACTCCCCCCACAAAAGATCCATGGTCAACGCGAATTTACGGCGCAAGAATCCCGACGGCAGTTGTTGTTAATTCCTAGGTAATACGTTCCCATGCAGATGGAACCTTCCTTTGACCTATTCATGTTACCATGGTTCCATCCGCCCACCACATAGAACACTACCACTCGGGTAGTCATTCAGGTAGTCATATTATTATAAAAATAGGATCATGCATTCATTTGAGAGTAGGTGATAATACAATAGGGTTTTTGCAAATAGTTTGTTATGAAGTACTGCAAAGGATATGAGCAAGTGATGAACTTGCCTGAGATTGAAATAATGACAATAATAATGTCGTGGGATAATCACGGCAGACGTTACCGGGGGTAACTGATCTTGGGGCAAGACGACACAGGCGTTTGGGAGAGGGTTTAGCTCAGAGGAAAACATGGTGCAATTCGATCTGGTAGCCGGCAATCAAAGTCGCCGAGTCTCCGATCTTGATATAACAACTCCACTCTGGGATTACACTAGATGCTCGATATCAGGCGATATTGCTAGGGTTCTTGGATCTCTGCCTAAACTAGACCTGGGGGTCGGTTTATAAAGCACCCGTACCCCCTGGCTTATTCTCCAAGGCACATCCTGGATCCTGCCCGGACACGGCGCACAAACCCTAACTTTCCTCTACCATAACCCACAACCCGGGTTACTGGGCCTACAAGCTGGGGCCTTCACTAGTTTCCTTATCCTTAGCCGGATCCTGTACAGCGTCCTTTGGGCCGGGTTACTCCTTGGAGTTTGGCCTACCGGGTTATCATCCCCCCATCAGTAGTCCCCAGAATAGCCTGGGCTTCATGGATCCTTCCTTGAAGCGCTCGCTATTCCCTGCAAAGATATCAAACACACGAGTATGTGGAGGCCGGGTTAAAGCGCCTCAATAAATAGCTAGGCCTTACTCCATGGTGGCCATATAGTAACCCGGCTCTTCCCCAATTACCTAAGTTACTTTCCCAGGTAAAACCCCAAAATGTCAAGATTTTACACTTGATAATCGACCTGATATCACGGGATGGATCTCTTTCCCCTTTTCGTTCAGATCCCATGCTCAACATTTAAAGCGCATCTCGCAAAAACTCAAATAAACAGCCGTTTACTTCCGCAACTCCCGGCTCCCGCTCACTGAACCGGGCTTATCCATCCGCCCTATAAATAAGCTCCTTGGGGGTAACCCGAACCCTAACGGCTCATTTCCCCCCACTCCGCTTCCTTTCTCCCTCTGAGCTCATTCTCGCTGAGCGCCACCACGGAAATCCCGCGCGCATCACCGGAGCCCATCGGCCGGAGGCTGCGCTCCGCCACTGCTTGCCCCGCGCCGCCGCCAAGATCCGCCGGCGAATCCCCATCCGGCCCGTCAGGAACCGCGAAGGGACACCAGGCCTGCGCCATCTGCCTCCGCAAGGCTTCACTCAGATCCCCTCCGGTAAGCCTTTTGCACCCATTAATTTGCCCTTGCAATTTTTGATTTTACCTCAGATTAGATCCAAATCAGTCCGCCAAGGATTTCTCGGGCATGCCGAATTAGGCCACTAATAATCTTTCTAGCTCACCCAATAGATAAAGCGCATGCTCCAATCCACTCTCCTACTACCTGCAATTGTTATTTTCGCCACAAATCTGAAGATAAAATTCCCAATCTGGGCCCAAACCACTCAAAATTTCCGTCCTGGCTTCAATCACCCGGCTAATCTTCCCCTTTCCAGTTCCTTTTATTCGCGCTAAGTACCCGTGTAGCCATCCATCGCCCTCAAAAGCTCCTTCAACGTTTAGATCCCATAATTTTCGCCATAATGCTCGATACCCGGATAATTTCGAACTTTACTCGGCGAGCTAACACCCGGATTACGCGCAATTTCTCATGTCTCAATATTACCCTGCCGATACTCGGCCGGCTCACAACTT
This sequence comes from Alopecurus myosuroides, assembly GCA_028641055.1. NCBI lineage: Eukaryota > Viridiplantae > Streptophyta > Magnoliopsida > Poales > Poaceae > Alopecurus > Alopecurus myosuroides. Next base: position 248,486,360 of record CM054058.1, read on the forward strand.
CCGTGTCTTGGTCTTCTTATCCTTTTACCTTGTACTTTGCAGGTCAACCACATGGCTCCCAAAAAGCAGGGGAAAACTCCAACCAAAGCTAAAGCCACCAACTCCATATCCGCCAACTGGGCGCGGTCTACAGTCACCAAGGCCAAGTTGGAGGAGCTGGTGGAGCTGGGAGTCCTTCCTCCTCAAGAGGATATCCAGTGGAGGGTGCCAGGCAAGGAGACCCGGCCCACCCCGACAAAAGGCGAGGTAATTTGTTTCGTGGAACATGTGACCCGGGGCTTCCGCCCACCGGGTCACCCTTTTTTCCGTGATGTTCTAAGTCATTACGGCCTCCGTGTTTTTGACATCGGGCCTAATTCCGTATTAAACATCTCTCACTTCATCGTCCTTTCCGAATCATACTTGTGCACTTCGCCAAGTCTAGATCTTTTCATTGAGCTTTTTCAGTGCAAACCGTGCCGCGAAAGCGGCGACGGGGCGCTCCTTGCTTGCGGCGGGTTTCCATCCAGCGCCGCAAGAATTCTTTGATGCCACCCCTCACCCTTAACTCCCATGTCAAGCACTGGCAGCTCTCCTACTTTTACTGCCAAGACACCTCCCCACCCGGCCAAAAGAAGCTGCCGGGTTACTCAGAGGGTCTTCTTGACATTTCCGAGAAATTTAGTGCCTTCGCCTCTGACTCGGATAGGGAGGCAATTCAACCTCTACTAGCCAAAATCAACACTCTCACGGCCCAAGGCCTCATCGGGCTCAACCTGGTGAAGACTTGGGTCGACTTCCGGATTCAACCCAATTCCATCCGCACAAAGTTGATGTGCGAGTATTCGGGATAATCTACAGACCCGCTCTGGTACTCTAATAACATCTTTGCAGCTGCAATACCCACAAAACCATCAAGGGTTTTCTGACAGAAAAGCTTGAGGTAATCCAGAACATATCTGGATTGGAGCCCTTCACGCTCGAGAACCCAGCCCCCAAGGTGAAAACCCGACTTTAATGCCTTTATCTTTGCTCTTTCCACTCGATACAGTTGATAACCCTTGTACTGACACCTTTCAGGCTGATGATGATTTTTGGAAAACCAACACCTCTCCTAGCTCCAAAAGTCCAGAGGAGCAAGAAGCTGCTAACTCGGACGAAGGTATTTTCCGGATTTTGTTTGGTTCCTTTAAGCTCACCATAACCCCTTCATTTCCAACTATAACTCTGATGATATCCAGAACGAGAAGATGACGAGGAAGAAAACTCCGATGGCAAAGTAGAATCTGCCAGCGACGAGGAGGAACTGGAGCCGACAATCAAAGTCGGATCAAAAAGAAAAACCCAAGAGGCCACCTCCAAGGTTTCATATCTCCTCCTTGCATTCAATTCGTATTACTTTAATGATATATATGAGCTACCTTGATGTTATTCCACTGGCCATTCTTGAAGGAGTCGCCCATGACCAAGCGCAGGTCAACTCGAAATCACCCGGGTGATGATGCCCTTAACCCGGGTATTTCATCGACCCCGACTCGGCGGGCTGGTAATTACCCTATCTTTTCTCGGTCAAAACATTCTCCTTGAACCATTCCCACATGACATCTAACTTGATAATTTCCAGCCTCTCCCGAGTCCAGCGACGGATTTCCTTGTGACTTTGCGGTGAACACCGGGTAAAATCCTCTTCCTGATGTTCCACCACATTTCATCACCCTTTCCTGGCTGTGTATTTAGCTGCTCACTGACAACATCTACAGGGCCACGGTCGTTATCAGCGACCAAGAGGATATGGAGACCGAGGGCCCGGGTAAGGGGAGCCCGACTGATAAGACTACAGCCGCGTCTAGCGGCGAAAAACAAGCATCGCCGGCAAAGCCGTACACACAAGAAGCCGAGTATCCGATTGCTTCCCATGCAAGCAAGAAGAACAAAGCCACCGCCTTGGGTGCAGAAGAAGGAGCGTCGGATTCCGACACACAAATGACCCGGGTTCCGCCTCCCACTAAGAAGAAAGCTCCTTCTCGGAATTTCCACGGCCCCGGGTCCTCTGATACGAGTAAAGACACTTTTGATCAATTGATGAACACCCTCCTCACTATGAAGACTTCGGAGAGCAAGATCTTGGAGCGCATGGCTGCAGAGCACCAGGTAAGGACACTTGGTATCTCATATTGTATACCTAGTCCCCAAGTTCCGAGTATGACTTGCAAAAGTTATGCTTGGAACTTTACGCCATATTCAGCTTACCCTAATATCCAACTAATACTTGCGTTCCTTGCTACTTGCAGGCACAGATAACCCGGTGTGATGAAACTTTACTGAAGACCGAACAACTTCTTCTTGCCGAGATAAAACGAAGGGAAACTCTTGAGGATGACATGAAAACTTTGAAGAAGGATGTTTCCAAATACAAGAAGAAGTGCAATGCCGCTCAGACCGCACTAAAGAAACTATCGGACCAAGTCACCGATACTTATCAGATCTTGCTTAGTAAGTTTTTGCTGCCGATTGGCTTCATGTCTTTTCTTTATTATATCAGACTCGGGATTACTGATACGTTCTCTCTCTTGTTACAACTGTAGGTGCCAACCTTGCGGCCCCAGAGGAGGATGCCATTGTCAAGGCTAAAACCCTAAAGACCGTGCTCCGGACTTTCTTTGCCGGCACAAAATTTATACTGGATGCCGTGAAGTGGCCTACGGAAGTATATCCGGGTGAAGAAAATCTCATTCAGGCCTGCTCCACTGTGCCTGGCTGGATTGAAATCTGGAAACGCTCGTCATGCCGGATTGGGATGACCCGGGCTTTCACCCTGGCCAAGGCTTTCTTTCCGAAGCTTGACCCGGCAAAGGTAATATCCGGGTTTCCCGAATTTAAGGCGGACGGTTCCAAATTTACACCCAAGGATTTCAAAGCCATACAAGCCGCAGTGCGCCCCTCGGCTACCACTTTGGCCGATAGTTTGGATCTAAACACAATTATGAGTGCATACGACGCTGATGGCAAAGTTGTTACGGAGGAAGCACCCCCGCCCTTTGATATCTTGGAGAAGTGGGTTTCTAACTCGGCCAGGAAGAGGGAGGCGACTGCAAAGAGAGAGGCCGAGCTGGGATCAGGTCCGTCTGCCTCCACACCAGCCGTCCCTCCACCTGTCCGCCCTGGTGCAGTGAGTCCGGGTAAGGGTGCCGGGAAGGCTAAACAGCAAGCCCAGGACCCAGAGCCGGAAGACCGTACTCAGGAGGCTGAATAGGGCGGTACCATCATAATGCCTTGTTTACGTGGTGCTTTGTATTCAAACTATTATGCTTTTGATGGTGCGCCTGTGCACTCCTGATACTGATGTCGTAACTTGTAACGTACTTTTAGTCCGTGATATACATTGCGGCTTTCCTGGCCTTTTGATAACCGTATTGCTTGTCTATTCGTTGAGCTTTTTCTCGATACCCGACTCTCTATTTTGGCTCCCTTCGTAAGACTCGGTTTTCCGAGTACCAGGGGCTTTGATAAGTGGACTTTTCTTTAAGTCCCCAAGACTCGGATGCTAGGGTCTTTCGAACTGTGATAGCCAAGTAGTTTGCTTCTGTTTCGAAGTCCCCAGTCCCCATGACCCAAAGTCCGAGTCATGGGGGTGTGGCCTTTCTCAGAGAACAAATCGTTTTTTACCGAGTCGAAAACCTAAGGCCATTCCGCGGAAGTACTGAAGTTATGCTTGATAGTCATTGAGTTTCCGGCTATTAGCCTTGTACTCTGCATAAACTTGTGGTTTAGATGACCCTTTTGACTATCTTGTACTGTAAGCCGGCTTTCGCGTGGATACCATGTTGTTACATCCATACGAAAACAGGGTCAGACAAGTCCCATTGGGCTTCATGGCTGATTGTAATCGTAAGCGAACAAATCATGCCACTTTAGTGCGAGTCACATCGAGCTTAAGTAAGAAAAGTCAAGAAAATTTGGCTCCTTTGTCCAGTTATAAGATTGCAGCCGTACTCGTTTGCGAATAATCGGCCCCTATAACTTATAGGCATCAAGGCCGGGTCTTTCGGGTTTGTGGCTGGGCTACTTGAGCAACCAGCCCCCGAGACCTATATATGCTCAACGTTCTTAATGATACTGAAATATTGATGTCACATGGATACTACTTACTTGTAATCAGGCTGTAACGAAAATAGGACTTGATAACCATCTCTTTATTGATGCGAGAAAGTTTGGATCAGCAGGCCGCCTCATTAAAAACCTTCCAGTCCCCTTAGGTACCCTGGGTAGGAAAAGAGCGCGTCTGAAACCTGCTGCCCGTTACATTGTTTAGTTCTCCATGGGGACCGGTCCCGGACTGGCGTGACCGACGCACATTCTCCACATGCTGGACTTTTTCATGATGAGTACCGGGTTTACTAACCGACCCGGGTGAGGTGTTTCCGTGACACGGCTGGTTGTGAGCGTCCGTGCAGTTTCTTCCTTTATAGCGGATTGCTTGGGGGAGTCATCCTTGATAAAAGCCACCATTTTAGCATCTTGTGCTACTTTGGATTTTGCTCTTTCGCCTTCAGTACTCGGCCTTTTTGATGTGGTTCTATCCTCCGGGTCTGCTTGAGACCGGTAATGCTTGAGTTCTTCTTTTCTACAGGCCTGCTCGGCCATCGCTGCGTCTCCTTCGTCGCATTCAGCTGCTATGTCTCGATTTCCATGTATGGTAATGGTCTTCTTGGGACCCGGGATTTTTAGCTGTAGATACACGTAACACGGCCTAGCCATGAATTTGGCGTAAGCCGGCCTTCCAAATAACGCGTGATAAGGGCTGCGCAATTTGACTACCTCAAAGGTAAGCCACTCAACTCGATAGTTATCCTTTGACTCCCCAAAGGCTACCTCCAATGCGATTTTTCCCTCGGGGCACGCTGAATGACCCGGCACTATCCCATGAAAAACTGTTGAGCTTTTTTGTAGCTGAGACTCCTTGAGGCCCATGCGTAGGAAGGTTTCCCAATACAGTATGTTGATGCTGCTTCCACCATCCATCAAAACCTTTTTCAGCTCATACCCATTGACTTGTGGTGCGACTACTAATGCCAAGACTCCCGGGTGCTCCACTCTTTCTGGATGATCCCTTCTGCTCCATGTTACCTCCTGTTCTGACCATCTCAAGTATCTCGGGACAGCTGACGAAACTGAGTTGACAGCTTGCTTCAGTATCTTTTTGTCCTTGTTAGAGCCTCCTGTGGTATGCACATGATATTGACCCAGTTGTTTGGGGTTAGCCTGGAAACCTCCTGCCCCCCCCTTGGTTATTACCTTGATTTCCAGCGGCCGGGTTACCAGCTGGGGGTGGGCCGTTGCCCGGGTTTCCCCCTGGACCCGGTCCTCCTCCCCGTCCTGCACTTCGCATAGCTCTGTTCACTTCCTCATTTTTTCATCTTTGTAAGTCGGCGCACTGCTCCAGAGAGTGGTTAGCTGGCCTGCCGTTCCTGCTGTGCTTCGGGCATGCCATCCGGAATATGTCCCAATTGTTACCCGGCCTTGGCGGTCCTTGGTAGTTTCCTCCATTGTGATTACCTCCGTTGAAATTTCCTTCTGCTCTGGGCCTCGAAGACCCGGCTTCTGTGTTGGCGACAAACTCGGAGCCTCCTTCAAACGGGCGCTTGTTCTGGCTATTTCCGTTATTACCCGGTGCTGATCCATTGTCGGTTCTTCCGTTATTACTTGTGTTTGCTTTTACCTTCTTGTCATCAACTTCCTCTTCTGTAGTATCTGTCGCAGCGTGCTTGTTGCACGCATCCATCAATTCTCCCATTGTAACTTCCGACGCATTTCGACTAGACTTCATGCGAGTTAACTTTTGCACTAAAGGTATGTACTTGCATGTTTTTGCCATGGCCTGTAGTGCATCCTTGGGCTGAATATCCGTGGACGAGTGAAGTATTTCCATGACCCGGCGCACCCAACTGCGCGCCGATTCTCCCTTCTTCTGGACGCACCGCTCTAGATCATCAATAGTGAACAATTTCCTGCACGTCCCATGAAAGTGCTTGACGAACGCGGTCTTCAATTCCTCCCAGGACTTGATCGATCCTTCCGGCAAATTGGTGAACCACAACTTTGCTGCTCCTTCTGACATCATCAAGTACATGAACTTTGCTTGGAGATTCTCGGATGCGTTGCGAATCGACATTGCCATCTCATAACTACTTAGCCATGTTTCTGGATCCATAGTTGGCTCATAATTCACTACTTTCCCTGGCTCTTTGAATTTTTCCGGGTAAGGTTCAGCTCTGATATTGTCCGAGAGACACTTGGGTCCCGCAAGAACGGTTGAGGCCGGCCTTGCTCTAGAAACGTGTGATACCGCGGGGGCGCGGCTGGGCGCGATGCTGCGGGAAGTCCATGCGCTGCAGACCCGGCTGCGGCCCTCCGGGCTCTGGAACTGTCTACGACGGCCTGTGCTGCTGATGCTGCCTGAACGCGGGGAGGAGGCGGCATTTGCTGCTGCTCTTCCCTCCGCCGTGCTGAACTTGTTTGGATATTCCCTTGCTGTTGACTGACGTATGGCGTCCCGTGCATACCGCTTCTATGATCCGGATAATTGGCTTGCTGTGCCACCGCAGTGTGCAACAGATCGATGGCTTGCCGAGTCTTCTCTGCATGGGGCGACTCTCCCACAGGGATTTGATTCAACGCGAGTGTTGCCGCATACACATTGTCCATGGGATTATTGTAGTGACCGGCTGGTGTGCGGAATCGTGATGGTGGCGGTGGTGGTAGATCGTTGCCGGTTGTGACTCTAGTCTGTGGTGGAGGTAACCCGGTCCGTTCATTTGCCGGATGTGTCGCTGCTGTCGCCGGTTGGGGTGCGGTTCCCTGGTTCACCACTGGTATCGGCTGATCCTGAGGTGTGACAAATAAATTAGCCAGATTAATAACCCCGCCCGTTGCTGGCAACCTGGTTTGATGCCTTTGATGCACTCTAGACGTTTCCTCTCGGAGCCGAGTTTCCAGCGCATCCAGCTCGCGCTGCCGTGTGGCCATCCCTTGCCTTTCTGCCTCTACCTGCCTTCTTTGCTGTTCCAGCGCACGACGAGCCACATCCAGATCCCTGACACGTTCCGCTGCGTTTTCCGGAGTGATAACCGTTGCAAGAACCGTGGGGTCTAGAATCAGATTATTATCGAATAAGGCCGGGTGGCGCGGGTTCGAAGGACCCGCCCCTGGTGTCCGGTTTCCCAGGAATCCGAACGTGTTTGTATGCAACTCCTCATCTGCCGCACGGCTGGTTACTGATGCCGACTCCCCATCAACCCGGGCCAAAACCGGGTCTCCGTTAGCCGCGCCCTGCTGCTGGGCCACTGCCTGAGCCGCCCCGACTGACGCTGCGGTTGCGTTTCCTTGGTTGAGATTGGCCGCGGGAGCCGCATAGACTGCAACTCGGCGTACGATACCCGGTGTAAATTCATGTTGTTCTTCCTCGCCGTTTTCCTCCTCATACCGGTTTTCCAGCAGATCCAGGATAGACCCGGTATCATCTTCTCTTTCGACCCGGTCGCGCGGGGTCCATGCCGGCTCCTCCGGCTGTTCCCACTCTGCGATGGGTTCTTCTGCCGGGTGTGTCGTTCCAATCGATTCTTCATCATCTGATCGGATAGAAGTGGCTTCTCCTGGCACATAATCAGATCCAATATTGTCAGGGATCGAATTGGAAGTACATACCATACCAATGAAGACGCTGATCTGGCCGATTGTCACGACGGATCCGGATTCGAGGTGATCCGACTCTGGCCCCCAGCCGGAATCGTCCACCATCTTTTCTCCTTTGCAGTCGATGTAGATTTCGCCGGTGACAAGATTCTCCATGCTCTTCCGAGCTTCTCCCGTGATGTAAACACCTTTGGACGCAGGCCCCACGGTGGGCGCCAACTGTCGTGGGATAATCACGGCAGACGTTACCGGGGGTAACTGATCTTGGGGCAAGACGACACAGGCGTTTGGGAGAGGGTTTAGCTCAGAGGAAAACATGGTGCAATTCGATCTGGTAGCCGGCAATCAAAGTCGCCGAGTCTCCGATCTTGATATAACAACTCCACTCTGGGATTACACTAGATGCTCGATATCAGGCGATATTGCTAGGGTTCTTGGATCTCTGCCTAAACTAGACCTGGGGGTCGGTTTATAAAGCACCCGTACCCCCTGGCTTATTCTCCAAGGCACATCCTGGATCCTGCCCGGACACGGCGCACAAACCCTAACTTTCCTCTACCATAACCCACAACCCGGGTTACTGGGCCTACAAGCTGGGGCCTTCACTAGTTTCCTTATCCTTAGCCGGATCCTATACAGCGTCCTTTGGGCCGGGTTACTCCTTGGAGTTTGGCCTACCGGGTTATCATCCCCCCATCAAATAATCCATGTCTTCGGGGTTCGAGGGTCGCGTAGAGAAATCCAAACATCTGAAAGATTGCAAAGTAGTCCCGGTAAGGACTACAGAAAACACTGGCAAGATGATATATGCATAGTAATGAGATGCATCGTGAAATCCCCTGGAAAATACCCCAGCTTACAAGTGTAAGCCACGTTTGAAACGATAACATATTCACACAATTGTTAGGTGACTTAGAGTTGTTTCATTACTTGTGGTGATGTTGTTATTTCTTTTAGGCTTAAGTGTGTTTCACTTTTATTGAACAAACACTTGTTATCATGTTTAAGTAGAAGTGTTATAACATGGTTAGGCAACAAGACAATAACACATGGTAAACAATTATTGAAAAGGTAACAAACAGGTTTGGTTTTATATTTCAAAAGTGTAGAGCTAATGACAATGAGTTTAGTTGAAAATGATGAACTAGTACATCTAACTCTTTCATCACAATACTTGCTAATGACTTGTGATTATAGGTTTTAGTAGGTGTGGAAACCTAAGAGTTTTATTAGTAAAGAAAATAATAATGTGGCAGTTATTTATGTTATAATAGGATATTATAGAATTCCATTATTCCAACAGAAACAAGTTTATAAGTTAAACAAAAGGTTTTATATTTGACATATTTGAATTGGAAATTCTTTTCTCTTTAATTTGATATAACATTTTATTTTCTGAAAATATTTGAATAAATTATTAATTTCTCAATTTTAAATGAATTAAATGACTAAGCAAACTATTGCACACATGAAACTTGATCAAATGACTTTGGAAACATCATAGATGAGTTGTATTTGTGATTTGGAGCATTTTGGTATATAACTTGTATTTTTCTGATTTTATGAATTATTTATTATTTTCTCAATTTTAAATGATTTAATTTAACTAAAGAAAGTATTAAATTTTAAACTTTATTAAATACTATTGTAAAGTTGATAATCATTTAGATTATATTTTTATAATCAATTTGGGATATTATTTATATTTTTCTGATTAATAGAATTAAAATTATTGATTTTATGGGATTAATTATTTTTCTGTCTATTTAAATTGACAGGTGGGTCCCACCTGTCATAATCAGTCTTAATTCAAAAAATAAAACAGGAATGATATGACGTCATGATGACGTCTTGAACGTGTCATCACAGAGCCAATCTTCCTTGTCAATACGAATTCGATGAATTCGATGGAAATTGACCTAAGCCGTCTGCTCCACGAGCTCGAGAAGGACACATAGAGTCTAGGGACGACGATACCGTGACCAAATGGTCACCGGAACTCGGCCGGCGACCACCGGCGCGGCGGCAGAAGGCGGCGCGCGGCGACAGTGATGAATCTTCAATCAAACTTCAAATTGAACGCATGATGAGAAGCGGGAGCTCACCCTGAGCGTGTGGATATGCTCGATGGAGCCTGATGTGGTCGGAGTCGACGACGAGCTTCCATGGCCGCCGGTGACAGGGAAGAAAAGGAACGATGAGATTCGCGGGCCTCCGTCCATCCCTGCAAACGAGGCTTATGGAGGAGGGAGAGACAATCATGTCGCGTCTTCCGGTGGCCTCAGCTCGTCCAGAGTTGGCCGGAATCGACGGCGACGGCGGGGTCCGTACGGGTTAGGGTTAGGGTTGTTTCCTCGGTTCCTTACAGAGAGATACAGAGAGAGAGTGAGCGAGGAGGAAGAGAGGAAGTGAGGCACGGCGTCCTTGGCCTTTATCCGCACGCGAGGAAGCAGCTAGGAGGCGACACCGCGGCGGTGACTCGTTTTCCACCGCCGCTGCCTTCTGGCCGGAATGGAAGAAGAAAGGAAAAGAAAATGCCACTTTTCGATAACCCCCTGGAGTTTCAGAATTTTTCATATTGGTCCTTCTGTTACTAAAACTGAGAAGAAAACATTGTTTTCAGGGCTTTTCTGTGAACAGAAAAATTAATAAAAAATATATCTGAATTCCTTATCAAATTCTACATCTCACCATATTTTGTTTTGGTGAATTTGAAGAATATTTATATTTTTTATTTAGGGTGCTAGATTAAGTATTTTTGTGGTTTTCTCTCCTTTTAATTTATTTAATGGACTTAAAATTATGCCAAAGCATATTTAATAAAAGTACACACTCCCATCTTGTGGATACCAAAGTGGTGTATCATAGTTGGACACTTTTAATAATAATCCCTTATGGAAAATGGTTTGATAACACTAGTGAGTAGTGTTTTTTATATATAGTGATGAAATGCACCCAATTAGGATATTTTGTTCCATGACATACCCAATGCTTTTGAGTAAGAAATAGATTTGTTTTATTTTATGGACCTTGTTATTTTCCTATTTGAAACTCTGAGCAAGATTGGTTGACATTTTACTGAGGTATGTATATTCTATGTTTACTATTATCAGTACTTGTTCAAATGGAAAACATGTGTGGTTTTGGAATCTTATTTGTTTGTTTTCCACCAGTTTCCAAGTGTGGGTACTATCTCATGTTGTTTAAGGACATGAAACCATTTGTATGGTTATATCTGGTTGAATATTTGCTATCATCTGTTAGTCTTACATATGAAAAGGATTTGGAAAACAAGGTTTTAAGCTTGCTTTCATCTACCTCCACATATCAAGACATGTGGATCTAATGACTTGTTATTATCCCCTACTTGATAATTATTTCCATTAAAGATGTTATTATAAGTTCATCATCTCTGATGAGCTTGGCAGAGGTTAATGATTCTCTATTACATCCTAATGACTCACTGGATAAATTCTGGTGCTCCCTTACTGATGCAATGTTGCTTCTTGTGGTCTTCTGTTGCTTGATATTCTTCTCTTTAGTTGCCACTAGCCTTATGTTTTCACCTTGTGTCAATTTGCAAGTAATATCATCTCTTGGATTCAATCTTCAACTATCTCACCCTTGTGGTGAGAACAAACAGTTATTCCAAGCAAAGATTTTACTTAGATGATTATATTAGGTTTTCTTGTTTACTTGGTGTTATTCTTTCCATTGATTGATGATAAAAGGAGTGTAGGTGTAGTTTATGACATCAGTTAGCCTTGTGCAGATAAGAAGAATCTGTTGACAAGTTTGCAAGGCTTGTCCCCAAATTACTTTTCATATACAAGAGACTGAGATGTACTAGGTTATTCAACATTATGTTTGTTTGTGTATGACACTCAATTGTTTGAGTATACAAGAGTGATCTGTTAACAAGGTGTACAGGCTTGTTACCAAACTACTTCTATATAACAATAACATTGGAGTATCACACAATTTCAAGAGGGTTAATATGATCAGATCAAGTTATAAGAGTTTCCAAGTACTCTTATAATAGCTTAGAGTAGCACTTCTAGCACACTCTAAATAATCTTCTTGAAGATCTTCCTATGGTAGTTACTCCTTTCTTGTGAGTTGCTTCTCTTGCAGAATGACTTAGAGAAGATTGGGAAACAAGATAGGATGGTCTTGACAACATAACAAGATCTAGATTAAGAGTTAGTTCATGCTTTTAGTATCCTTCCATATACTTCTTATTTTATTTCCCAAAAGATATGTAATTATATCATATAGGATTTATTTACTTAGTTATCAATTCAATTCCTCTAATAGAGGTTATATCTTGTTATTCCTTAGTTGTATGCAAAGATACTTTAGTGGTTCAGTGATGGTTTGGATTTGGGTAGAGGTGTGAAATGCTTATGGACTGATGGATTAATAGTAAGTGGATCCAATGGTTCATTGAGGTGTTGAGATTTCATATGTTCACTTGTATAACATGATTGAAACAATGAGTATGTGAAAGTTATTGAGGTTTAATGACTTATGTCCAAGTTGTTATTTGTTCTCCCAGGTGTCATGATCTAATTTATATTCATCACTTTATTAACTTTGTTATTCTTAATGCAGATATAGAGATTTGGGAATATCATATGTAATGATCAAGGTTTATTATTAGTTGAAGAAGATTTATTTCTTCTTGTTGTTACTTCTTTTATGGTTGAGGAGATATGTACATATTCGATAAATATGTTATTACAATTATTAATTCATCTCCCACTTTTGGTTTTTGGGTTAACACTTGTTTGTATCTTTTGTGTTCTTTTGCACCTCTGTTATTTATTTGTGAAGGTTCACTTAGTAGGTACTAAATAACTTGGAAAGATGTTGTGTGAATGGTTGATAATTTAAAGAGTTATTGTTTTACAGAACCTAGGATATTTGTTGATGAGATGGTTCAATTATGTGTTACTCATTAGTGAAAGTGTGATCAGCATTTATGAGATTTGGATTCTCACCCCTCTTTGAGTTCTAGATACCTAGTGAATTATCCCAAGTCACTTATAGACTTGTGGTTTAGGTTGTTGAGAGATTGTGTAGGTCACAACCAATTATGGTTTATGTAATCAAATGATTTGGTTTGTAAAGATACTATGTTATAAAGATCATTCCAAATGCACTCTTGACTAGATGAACTAGACCTATTTCATCATGTCAAGTGAAACTTGGGTCACTTTGATTCGTTTAAACTTTCGCGCCAAAATTTCCCGTACTTTTAGATGCATGCTTTGCAAATGCACATATTAAATTTAGATCCTTATAACTTCCCAAACACTGGGATGTTACAATGCGGTGGATATGGCCTCGGCCCATAAATATTGGGGAGAAGAATACTCCGCCAACATGGTCCTTGCCATGTCCAAGAGAGTGCGATTCTTCCTTTTGGCAACACCATTTTGTTGAAGAGTGTAAGTGGAGGAGTATTGATGACGAATGCCTTCTTCACTAAGGAATTCATTCAAAGTGTAGTTCTTGAACTCCGAACCATTATCACTCCTAATAGCCATGATTTGCACATTGTGTTGACGTTGCACTTCGTTGGAGAAATCGATGATGGTTTGTTGAGTTTCACTCTTGCACTTGAAGAAATAAACCCAAGTGTATCTTGAATAATCATCGACAATCACCAAGCAATACTTTTTGCCACCAAGACTTGCCTCGGGCACGGAACCAAAGAGATCAACATGGAGAAGCTCCAAGATCCTCTTTGATGAAATAATAGTCTTGGCCTTGTGCGAGGTATCATGCATCTTTCCTTCAACACACGACCTACAAACGCGATCTTTGGAAAAGGAAACATTTTCTTTTAGTCTGACAATAAGGCCACCTTTGTGAAGACTTTGCAAAGTTCTCATGTTGACATGGGATAAGCGGCGATGCCACAACCATCCCACGTCCGCCTTTCCGAAAAGACACATTGATTGAGAGTTGGTAGACTTCGAAAAGTCCACCAAGAACAACTCATTTTCAACATGTCCCACGTATGCGACGTCAAGAGTCTTGCTCCTCAAAAGGACCACAATATCTTCATCAAAAAAGACGGAGAAACCCATCTTTCCAAGAGAGCGGACGGAAAGTAAATTGAAACCAAGGGATTCGACAAGCATGACGTTCATGATAGTGATGTCGGGAGCAATCACAGCCTTGCCGAACCCCGATACCTTAGACAAGGACGAGTCTCCATAAGTGACGGTTGCTTGTATGTCATTTGGGCGCAACTCCGTCACAAGTTATTTTCTTCCGGTCATATGACTAGTGCATCCACTATCAATTATCCATTTAGACCCACCGGAAGCATAGTCCTGCAAGAGATCATTGACTATAATTAGGACTCGAGGAGGGTCCCTTCATGTTAGCAACAAGGGTCTTTGGAACCCAAATGGTATAGTCAATATAACCCTCAATAGGACCAACATATTTAGCTTGCACAACACCATAATAATCAACATATAAGAAATGGTGTAGATTGTTAGTTCCCGCGGAGATGCTACGCGTCAGTGTTGCTACCCTTATGACACTACTACTCGAAGCCAACACGTTGCTTGCTGTGCGGGAGTGCTACGGAATAGTGTTGTCCCTAATGAAAATACCACTCGAGGCACCATTGGCTTGCCTTCTTCTTGTTCTTCTTCTTGGCAACATGAGCCAAGACCTTGCTTGCCTCAATTGTGGCACCTTGGAGCACTACAATTGTGGTCTAGCAACAACCCTCACATGAGAGCTAGAGGCCACCACTTATGTGGTAGATGACCACAACCTTACTCAACTTGAGGGCCTTCGCCCATGAGCCTTGCAAGCTCATACATTCCAACCTAGGGGGGCAAATTTTTATTTTTTTTTTATCCTCAATGATATTTGCATGATCACAAGAAAAAGTAGAGTTGTTAGGGTTCTTAAGTTGATTAAGTTGAGTTTGAAGTTGTTCATGCAACTCTTTGAGGGAAGAATGTTGACTCTCCAAAGCTTTGTGAGCCTCGGTTAGTTTTTCAAACTCCTCGGTTAGTTTACCATGACCAACACCAAACTCAAACTTATCCTTTTTAGCCTTTTTATATTTAGCAATTGCAAGATCACGTTCCTTAGTGATATTGGAAACAAGTTCATTATGAGTTTCTTCAATAGACTCAAGTTACTCCTCAAGAGAAACTCTACCATCATGCTCTTCCTCAAGAGTCATAGTGAGGGATGCAATTTCATCCGCATCCCTTCTTTCAACCTCACATTTCTTCTCAAGAGCTTCTTGGACATCCCTTAATTGGCTCATGAGATGTTCGAAGTACTTCTTGGTATCCCCTTGCATGTTAGACATAAAACGTTCCAAGGAGAGCATTTCATCTTCTGCTCTAAGACTAGCAATATTTTCTAGTTCATTTGGGGTCTTAGAGTTGGGAGAAGTTGATACCTCCGAGGCCTTAGCCATGCAGCACTTGGCATTCGGGTGAGGATGATTTTCATTGGGGGATTCAAAGAGTGATGAAGACGATGGAGTGGATGCAATAGCTAGAGCGGCCACTTCACTAGTGGTTTCTTCTTCTTCATCACTCTCGGAATCATATTCCTCTAGAGTCACTAGCACAAACTTGGTGGGAGATTTCTTGTTGAAAGGTTTCTTCTTGAAATGAGGTTTCTTGTACTCAACCTTGGACTTGTCCTTGAGAACGAGCTTGCCACCATGGTGTTCTCTATTTTCATAGGGACACTCCGCAATGAAGTGGTGCTTATCTTGGCAATTGAAGCAAGACCTCACTTTTTGAGCCCCATCATTGCCATAGAGAGACTTGGTCTTCTCCTAAACAAATTTCTTGGCCTTGGGAGGATTCCTCCAAACCTTTTGCACGGTGAGAGCAATGATATCCTTGAGAACGGGATCATACTCTTGATCCTTCAATGGAGCCAACACCTCATTGCCTTCTTCTTCATACTCAACCTCTTGTGACACAACCTTGGCCTTCAAAGCAACCGACACCCCTTTGTGCATTCCTATGGCCCTAGCACGGTTGTCAAGAGCATTCTTGGTTTGCACTTGATAGGAGCACATTTCTTGCATAACTTGAGTTGAGGTCATTGTAGGGAAGTCATGTCTTCCTTGAATGCTCTCCAAGTCCGCGCCCTCAAATGGCATGAGGGAAATCATGTACTTCCTTTTGATCCAAGCATCATCAATGTACTTGGCACCAACATTAGTGAATGCAGTGTCAAGTGTCTTGAGCCTTCGGTACATGTCTTCGTGGTTCTCTCCATCATGCATATAGAACCCTTCGGCCTCATTGGTTAAGGCATCATATCTATTTCTTTGCATGCTCTCATTGCCCACAAACATGACGACAAGAGCGTCCCATGTTTCCTTGGCGGTGGAATATTGTTGAAGATGCGGCATGTGGTTAGGACCCACAGCTTGCTGAAGAATTGAAAATGCGGTGTAGTTGAGTTGACAATCTACGGCTTCTCTTCTTGTTAGGTTCTTGGGGTCATGAGGTTTGTATCCATCACGAGTGACTCTCCAAAGCTCTATAAAAGAAGAGTTCAAGTGAGTCTCCATGTAATATTGCCATTCATGAAAACAAAATGCATCAATTTTAGGTGGATCTCCCCTAGGAATTATATGAGGATGTGGGACGGGAGGGTCGGGAGAATAACTTCCGGGAACGGAGCGAAATTCTCCATCTCCTTCCGTACCCTTCTTTGTGGAGTTTTTGGCGGAAGCATTTTTAGATGGTTCACCATCTACCCCTTTCTTGGCGCCCTCCGGAGGTACTTCCGGAGGAGATGAGCCGGTGACCTCCGGTCCTTTGGCTTTCAAGAGTTCCATCAAGACTTGACGTAACTCATCGATTTTGGTGTCTATGGATGAGGTCAATGAATTTTTTAACTCATTGAGATCATTCATGGA
The DNA here is from genome assembly GCA_028641055.1 of Alopecurus myosuroides. Classification (NCBI taxonomy): domain Eukaryota; kingdom Viridiplantae; phylum Streptophyta; class Magnoliopsida; order Poales; family Poaceae; genus Alopecurus; species Alopecurus myosuroides. Next base: position 248,502,966 of record CM054058.1, read on the forward strand.
CACCGCCGCCGCGGAACCTTCGGTATCCGATTCTTCACCCATACTTAAACTCTTAGGCGATTAAGCCCGATAGAAGAGCCGAGGGTCTGATACCAATTGAAAGTAAAGTATGGGCACCTAGAGGGGGTGAATAGGTGCTACGACCAATTTTAATTTTTCTTTCACAATTAGGCTTGACACAAAGGTAAATTCTCTAGATAATGCAACTACGGTGAATTTACATGTATGACAAGGAAAACACAATCACAATACAAGTATGAGTAAAGGGAGAAGGGAACGAGGTAACCGATATGAAGCACGCGGAGACACGATCTAATCCCGAGTTCCTCCTTGTTAAGGGAGTACGTCTCGTTGGAGGGGTGTGAGCTCGCCACGAAGGCCTACTCAACGCCACAAAGGCCTCACCCTATTCTCCGATGAACCCCGCCACAAAGGCCTGGTCCACCTTCCACTATTGATCCCCTTTGAGGCGGGAATCGAATCCTTTACAAACAACTTGGGGCACACACCCACAGCCAAATTGGGGGCTCCCAACAATCTTGAATCACCAACAATTTGCAAGATGCCTAGGTTTTCCACAAGAGGAAACCCTAGGCTAGATCTCTCGAGCTAGAGAGGGGAAATAAAGAACGGCTCGGTGAAGATGTAGATCGGGGCCTTCTCCTTCAATCCTCCAAAGATCTTCGAGTTTGGTTGGAGTGATTGGGAGTTATGGAGGATTTGGTGAGCTCTTAAATGGTATTGAATGCAAAGGGAGGGGTATTTATAGCCCCTCCTCAAAACTAGCCGTTTTGCAGGAAATTGGATACCGGAATATCCGTTCTGCAGATCTATTTTGAAACCGTTGACTTCAACCAGAATATCCGGAACAAATAATTTGGCTCTTCTATGTCCCGCGCAGCCGACTGGACCGGATATTACGGCTCCTCCGGAATAATCCGGTACAAATAATCCGGCCTGTTTTTGTCAGTTTTATCTTCAGTCCTTAGTCGTTTTCGAGCAGAATCTCCACAACCGGAACATCTGGTCTGAGATGAATAATCCGGTACCAAAAATACGGCTCATCTCTGTCCCGAAAATGGACCAAAACTATCCTAACCGGAATATCCGGCTCCTCCAGAATAATCCGGTTAGAATAATCCGGTTGGCTTCTGTCCCAAATCTCTTAGGCCAATTTTCGCCAATCTTTTCGGTGATCGATGCCAATGTTAAGTATAACACCTGCACACTAAACACCTCGATAAATAATGTACTTGGTATTGTTAACTAACACACAAAACACCGGGGAAAACGAAATGCACTTTCGCTCCACAGCTCCCTCTGGTCGGTCGAACATCCAAGGCGAGGCCCCAAGAGGAAAGTGACGCAGAAGCGCCGCCCTCGCCCGCCCCTGCAAGGGATCTAGAGTTTCCCCCGGAGAACCCGGCGCGGAGAAGTGAGGGCACCGCCTCGACGACGCCTTCAAGAAGAATGCGACACCTGAAGGCGTCGCCGTCATTCACCCCGGCCGACCGCCGGGGCAGAGATTTTGCCCGACGATGTGTCGCAAACCCCGCTGACCGCCCGATGGGGACCGGCCAGACCACCAACACCGCAAGCCGCCGCACCCACGGCACCTCCCGCCACAGGCAAATGCCTTGCTGACCACGACACATAGTCACAGATCCGGGGCCGCTGACCTGGCTTCCTCCTCCACAACGAGCACCACCGGCACTCACACCATGTCCCACCAGAGTTGGGGCCTAGATACCATCCATCCCACACTCAGAGCACCGCACCGCGCGTAGGCACCGGTCGGAGATGACGACGCCTCCCAGCACCATGCTAGCAGGAGCTCCAACACCACCAAATGGCGGCCACCACCAAGCAGCCTCGCCGCCTGACCAACCCCACACCGATGCAGCCGCGCCTAGCACCAGCTCGTACCGCTTCCGAAACCCGAGCCTGCAACTGCAGACCTCCACCCCATCCACGGCCTGATCGGGCCCGCCCGACGGCAGCCCACCCCCACGCCGGGACCTCCACAATCGGCACCACCGACCTCCATGTGCTGCTGCCGCGCCCCTCCGGCACGTAGTGCCCTCGTCGGCCCGCCCTCCTGCCGCCACACGGCCTCCCGCATCCGCCCATTGGGCCCGCTCGAACGGCGCCCCTCCTCCTCCACCTGCACCCCCTACCTCCAAGCTCCGCCACCACACCCCTCTGGCCCGCCCACCTGCCGCATCGCGGCCACCCCGAGCCGCTTGCCCGAGCCCGAGGTGCACCGCTCGAGAGAAGGGGCCCCGCCGCCACCATCACAGGAGCGCGCGGGCTTTATCGGCGACCCCTGTGGCGGCGACGAAGCAGAGGAGGCGGCGGGAGGCCTGTGGCGGCAGCAGCGGTTAGGATTTTTCCCGTGTCGCTAGAGGAGGGCGACGCCGAAGACAACTTGATAGCTGATGGAACTAGGTATGTGATTGATAAGCCGACCGTCCCTACACCAAGCACTTCCGGAACAGCCGAAACCCATTTTACAGCACTAGAACGATGATATTGTATCCCAGAATGCAAAAACTATCCACCATCACGTTACGATTCAGTTCTGACGCATAGATATTACACTAAGTGGCCGGCTAGTCCTGGTGTCCTACTACTCCAATCCGAGCTATTCCCCCTTTCCATCATTCAACATGACGGAAATACATTGTTCATCGCATTACCACGAAGTGTCCTACTACTTCCTGCAACGAGATCACTAGACCAGAGCTGCAGGATTTGTTATCTCTACACTGTCCATCTGACAACAGATATGCGGATTTGTAACCAGAACCAACGAATCCGTCCAGCCCGTGACACCGATTTCCCGATGGACGCAATCATCAAGCGCATTTATATACGTGCCATCGAGCTAATCCCCAACCACGGGCACGGGCAGGAATTTAGGCCGGAGAGGATTTGCCCCGAGCTTTCGTACGATTCGTATCCCATGTAGTCAGTGGCCGCGTTGTTTAATCGGCGGCGCATAGGATGCCGGGCTCGCTCGACTGCTTACACCAAATCACATTACAATAAACCATTGCCCCAACTGGATTAGGTGCCATCTGCAGGGCTCGGCTGCTTAAACCAGCAGCAGGGCGACAGAAGGGTCCTTTTTGGCGCCCATCACTGCCTCTCTATAATATTAGCAGCACAACACAACAGCATCGTCGTCGTTTTCGCCCTGCGGTTCGACGATCGTGGATATTCCTTGGGCTGTTCCTCTGTGCCGTCATCAGCTCATCATTGCTGTTGCTGTGCTTATTCCTCCTGCCCTTCCATTCCGTCAGCCGCGCTCGCTTTCGCGGGAAAGATGCATGTCCCCCGGCCGGTTGTGTCTCCGCCTCTTTGGACGCCACGGTGTGTGTGTGTGTGCATCTTTCGTCGAGGGGATTATACTATCTTGCAGTAGTACCATCTTTCGTCGAGGTGTATGTATGCCGTTTGTCTGGCTTCATCTGGACTGCGATGTGTCGCGCCCCTGCGAGACGAGATGACACGGGTGAGTGCGTGGGTTCGGTGGAGTTTCCCGGTGCTCGCTCGCTGCTATACGAATGGATATATGCCTCTCTCTTTCGTTATTTCTTTTCAATGGAGACAGACAAGAGCTTCATCCTTTTTGTTCGCACTCGTTATGGTGCAACTCTGCTTTCCTTTCTTCCCGTGTGGTTTCCATGGCCAGGAGCACTTCCCGCCCTTGTGCGATCCCATGGGCCATTAGTTATGGGAGGTGTGATCACAAGTTACGGGCAGACATTCAGGTTTGTACTAGAGAGTACCCCTGATTTTGATAAAGAGTTGAGAGTTGAGACTCACTGGCTGTACTGTCAGAATTGGGGAAAAAAATTAACGCTCCAATGACTCTGGAGAATCTCTCAGTCACTGAAGGACCAGTTGGCTGCTAAGTCGCCTCCATTATTGTGCAAATGCTTGATCTGAGCAGGGAGTATATATATATATATGAAATTTGTTTAACTTTTTTTGTTTTGCGGAAGACATTTGTTTAACTTGACACCAAACATTTTTTTTTTTTTGAAAAGGGAAACCCAGCCTCTGCATCAGGTTGACACCAAACATTTACCATACACAATACCTATCTGCTCCATTATGTAAATGCAGAAAAGCAGACCACTCCTCCATCTCCGTCCAACCGCTGCAGCTGCTAATTGCGTTCCAGATATTCAAATTGCGATTTGAGATGTCCAGCCAGTTAGCTTAGCTCTACGAGACTAAGACCCCCATTTCGCCGAGAAGCAAAGCCGTCGGATTAACTTGTTCTCGGTTGGGTCATCATCTGTGCTCTCGACGAATTAATTGAGAAGAAAGAGTGAGCCCGACATTCAAGAGCACGAACAGGGGAGCAAAAATCCACTGAGTTTGTCACTACGTGCGGCCGGTCCTATCATGGAGGGTTTGGAAATAACGGGTAAACAATATTCAGGTTCAGCGATTCGAGCTCATCAGTGCGTCATCGTGCACTGCTATGTGCGTTGCTGAGTCATGTCATCATTCCTAAATGGCATTTGTCCAAGTCTCTAGCTAACCGCGTGCGTCCAAGTATTAGTACGAGTAGTAGCTAGAAGCAATTCAGTTACGCGTACACAAGGGGTCTTTGCATATCGATTTTCAGACTCAGTATGGACATGTTTGGTGAGAACTGAGCAGGGTTTAATTTCCGAGTACCTTACAACTAGGAAAAACCTAACATGTGTGCAGCGAGATTAACTGGATCGCTCTTTTACACAGCCGTAAGGATATTCTTCGTACAGGCTTTATGATCTTTTGAGTTGACTTCATAGATAGGCTAACATTCCATCATTCGACCGCCGTATGACTTGACAACGATGGAAGAGAAGCGTGCGTATTTAGAACTATAGATAGACAGGGCTAGGGTATCGGAATCGAAATCAAGTGGCACGAATCAACAGAGTGCTCATCGCTGTTGTACGAGACCGATATATGTCAACCCAGTATAGCAACTCCAAGTTTCCAATCCGTAACATGTTGTGCGAGCCATTTTTTTTCCGTAATGTGAACATAGCCTCATCCCTTGCATCATGATGATGCACATAGACTCATCTTATTGCAAAGTTTTAGAATAACAAAGTAAAATGTATACAACTCAAGGATCAGCCAAAGTGGTTATATGAATCTACCAACAAAAAACAGAGTAAACAAAGCTTCTAGACACGTTGGATATCTAGTATGCTGCCAGCTAGCCTGGTTGAAATATAACTCATACGATCGTCATCGGTCGAATACATCCAGAATTCATAAGTTCTCGTTACTCTCATGGAAAGAAAAAAAAAATATGTGCATCAAATACGTAGCTCTCTAGAAAATCTGCAAAAAATAACAACTCCAAATTTGTTAAAAATAACTTCAATTCGCTATTTCCAAAATGTCCAAACAAAGGCACAAACACCGTTATGAATAAAAGATTTAGTTTTCTTATCAACCCTAGACAGCTAATTGCATATTAGCAATATTAGTTGGTGGAAAAATATTTAAGATAAAATGAACGAGTCTCCAAATGTGACATCGCTTACATCATGTCCAACATCTCTTAGCAAGGTTGTTTTTTGTGAGTAAAATTTTTCGATGAAGGAACCATATAAATATTTATTAGTAAATGCACCTTTCATTTCCAAAGGTATTTGCGCAAGAAAAAATACGCCCATGCATAAAATCAGAATACATGGATTTAACATAGAATCTTCTTGACACTCATTAATCTCTAACAGATTCAGCCAAGAGGTCCCTTTGTTACCTATCAAAGAACATCTAAACTCAATGTTCAATGGTGTGTTGGACAAAATGTCTGCAACCAAATAATTTTTGTGTTACGCTATATTAAAAAGAGAAGGCTATTAGACAGATAACGGTGTATCCATGCGTCACGTATCCTCCCAAAATCGAGTTCCAAGCCCGTTACCAACCACAAATGAGCTCCTAGCAAAAAAAAAAAAATCATCTTGAACTGGCATGATTCTTTCCCAAAAAGAAGAGTATGTGGGTTTGATTTGACTTGAGACAAAATAATTACCACATAAAAACATATTGTACAACAGCTCCTGCCACACCTTTTTTTTTCTTTTGTAGCAACTTAAATAAACAATTGCTTAATTAACATTTTTTATATCAAGTAACTCAATACCAAAACCCACTTGATCTTTGGATGACAAATGATTTCCATGTTAAACGGCGCTTTCTCATATGTTGATCGCTTTGAGCGGTAGTAATCTAATTTTTTCCGCACCCCATTCGAGATCTCAAAAAATATAAGAGAAACATTGGCAAGCTAGTATGAACATAATTAGTTAGGACAAGCCGATCTCCACCCAATTTCTTCTCAAAACGTTCCTCGACGGGGTTTCACTCTTTATTTAATAACTTTCGGTGATGAATAGAATGGTACTAAATATTTGAAAGTTAAAGTATCCACCCCACACCCAAAAATGTGACGTTACTCATTCTGTATATCGGTTGTTTTGCTAAAACAGTATATTTCGCTATTATGAAACATTATCTTAAGTCCGGATAGTTGCTCAAATAAAGATAAAATAATTTCCATATTAACAGCCTTCTCAAGGTTGTGCGCCATATGCCCATATGTATGAGGTTCTAGAGATTCTATGGAGTAACCTGACCTCAACTTTGGCGGTTGGATTCAAATCATAAAACAGGACGAAAACCTATTTCGAAGAACTGACCCATGTTTCCTAAATTTATAGTTAAGACTGCACGTGCCTTGTTCAGCTACAAGCACAACATTTTCTTGTAGTGGGAACTGGTCATGGGATCAAAGAACGTTTTTACCATTCCTTTTTGGGCGGCACGACGGAGATGGTTCGTATAACTACCGGACGTATGGTCATGGATATATCATGCTTGAACAGTTGAGGCTGGCTACAACTTTTTGCTTTCACATACCATTCAGGATGAATGGGTCCGGTGCACTCTACTTGTGTATACATGCACTATTTGGGATTAGGAGGATAAGTGCTAACTAGTTCCAAAAGTCTGCAACGTAATGGCCGGCTCTCTGTGGGTGAAAACAACTAGTGGCTTTCTCGATCGAGGTGGATAACCACAGAGCCCCTTTACATATGAGATGTAGACAAATCTGCAAAGCAAATAAAGGCCTCGACAATAGTCCAACTCAGAACTGAATGAAATGAAAAGAAAAAAAGGGAACAGAGAGGTCAAGTAGCACTGCGGACACACATACACACGCGACTAGGGCTGGAATTCGAGCCGAGCCGAGTCAACTCGGCTCGACTCGCTCAAGCTCGGTAAATTGACGAGTCGAGCTCGGCTCGACTCGTTCAACAAACGAGTTCAAAATTAAAACTCGGCTTGGCTCGGTGAACTCGCGAGTGGCTCGCGAGCTACTCGTTTAACTTTTTTTATTTTGTAAAACTATAAAAATACAATATTATATATTGTATATATAATTATTTTTCATTATTTGAGACATGTATAATAAAATCATCACAATAATCGATGAAAACATGTCACCATCTAATAATTTGTACTAAATAAACTACAATAATCAGTAAAACAATGTTCACATAGATAAAAATATCATTAGAAACTCTTTTTACCGAGTTAAACGAGCTAAACGAGTACTCGTGAAATCGGCTCGTTTAGCTTGAACTTGTTTACTGTCGAAAACGAAAACTCGACTCGGCTCGTTGGACAACGAGTTCGAGCCGAGCCGAGTCGAGTTGCGAGCTACTCGTTTAACTCGTGAGTTTCGAGTTTTAATTCCAGCCCTACACGCGACGACGGACGTAGCTGTCCAGTATAACACACACCGGGACAAGCAGCCGTGGAGAGGAAACAAGTCGTAACCCAAGTGGTGGTGTGGCTTTCCTCCTCTTTCTCTGGCAACATGACTGTGCCTAGTCAAAATGCTGTGATAAATCGCCATCTTTCTGCCCTGATTGCGCCAGCCACTAATCAGTTCATGGCCACCCCTCCTGATTTGTCAATGCTATATAAAACCTGGTGCTGCTGGCCCCGGCATCCACTAACCGCCCCGGCCCCAATTAGTGTAGTGTGCCTGATCAGAATAACTGTCAGCACCCACAGCAGTAGCGCCTCTGAGAAAATGCAGAGTGGGACAGCCAATTCTGGTAAAAAGAGGCGGACGATCTCTTCATATATCCTGCAAAACTCTCTTGTGGTACTGTCGAGGGGTCCTCTTGTGATACTGTCAAGGGGGAGGAATGTGGGATGATGAGTGATGAGCGTGTGTTATCTGTCCTCGCCATCGTGCTGCTTCGCACGTGTGTACGTCGGCACCACCACCACGACCAAATCATTGCCTCTTTTTATATACGTACGTGTGCGAACGCCACCGTGAGCACAAGTGCCCAGCTAAAATAAAAATGTCCAATTGCAATTGCTATTGTAGTATGCTACATAATATTTTTTCCAGTATGCTGCTTCATTTCGACCACAGTTAAAGACAGCAGAGATTCACTTGGTGTAGACTCCTGAACTAAGTATTCACTGTGTCTTAGAATAAGTGTCGCTCAAACGAATGTATCTAGGCTGTATTTTTAAACTAGATACATTCGTTTGAATGACACTTAATTTGAGAAGGGACGAGTACAATTTGTACTAGAATGATAATGATCTCAACGATTGTCTTGGGAGCCATGGAAATGCATCCAAGTTATATCTTTATAAAAAGCTGAAGAGTACGATGTAAGCATACCATGAGTGTGGGACTTGACATTTCACTAAAAAGAGGCTTAGGTAATGTTCCATTCATAGTAGGTCAATAGAAGCCTTTCTGAATACAATAAGCTAGCTCCAGCAAGTCACTCTTCTATAAAAAATGTTGAGAAATTGAAATCTATTTGCTACATGGTTCATATTTCTGCCCATCTTTCGGGTATTGCCATGAAAAATAACACCCTGCAAAAAAAAATTACCGGTGTTTTGTCTTTACATGCATGTTAGTAAAATGGAAGGTATTCTTAGGTGGTGGCCACATCGATGGACAACACTCCATTTGATGTCAAGAGGCACTAAGAAAGTTTCATGCAAAAGATATACTTGAAAAGGACTTAATATTAATGGTGGGGACATGGTACAAGGTAAATCTCGAAAACATATCAAGGTGGAACATGTCGATCATTTATAATATTCTAGAAGACTTTTTTTTTCCTGCACATTTTATATGGTGCGGTGAGTGGTGACTATGCTCACCTAGATTTAGTCACTTTATATGTAAATGACTATTTGGTGCTTGTCATATGTTGTCATTTTTGTGTGCAAATGGTACCTCTACAAGCAAAACTTTGTCTAGAACTGCAATATTCGTTGTTTTTGTTTTGAGACCATAGTGATCAAGGTAAATATGCACATGTGTGGCCCTATGTGGAGGTGCTCCATGAACTCGGTCATAGGCCTAAAACTTGTTGAAAAAAATGCAAAATACCTTTGCAAGAAAAATTGGATATAAAATTAGAAATTTTATTTGCATTTCTATTTTCTTAACCTTCTCTTATGCACGGACTTAATTATACACAATTTGTGCCAAGAGAGGCTACCCACTAAATAAAAATCAAACATAGAAGGTTATCACTATATTTTATATAATTCCATTCAATTTGTGCACATTCATCGTTAAATTAACATACCAAAACAGTACATTTGGTATAACCGACCAATGATGCTCATTCGGTTTATCTTGAGGTGGTAGACAAAAATACTATCGATTTTCCATGGTAAAATGGGCTGGTTTTAAAATTACATTTACTATATGGATTTTTGTTAACAATTTTGTGCAAGTAAATATACTCTTTATTTGAAGTGATCCTCAAGTATGTTTATATTTGTGAAAATGTGTTCTTCACACAATTCATCTCTTTTAGAAGTTCTAAAGCAAAGCACAAAATACTTGGTCCATTTACCTATTGAGCTAATAATCCAAACATTATTTGGTCCTATAATAAAAGAGTTTGTGACCTTTTGGTGCTCAACTGGTTTAGTAGGACACTATCATTTTTTTTTGCCAACACAACATTTTTCTACTTATCTAGCCTATTCTACCTAGCCAAACATGATTTAGGAGAGTTTATTACATAAAAAAAACAAGTAAAATTTCAATTCAATGAGAGGAGCAAAATGAAAATATAGACTTTGAAGAAAGACAAATACTAGTAACTACACATAGAACTTTGTGGTTCCGTAACTGCCCATGCTTATTTATAAATAGTGCTCCCCACTTCAAGTTGATCAACCCAAAATGATGAAACAACATCATAACCTCCTAGCTATCTTCCCACCTACTAGCCTCATCCTCTTGGCTCAACAATATTTCTAACTGAATCCATACAACTATCTTTTGAAAAATACAAATATGGAACTCTAGAACTGCTTTCATAATAGTATTTTTGCTTCCTCCTCAAGCTAACATAGCAATATGCAATATATAGTACTAGTTAAAATACAATTGTTTAAATATAAAACAACATGCTCAATAAGTCTTAGCATCATTAATTAGCAAATGTCAATTCTTTGGCCCGTTCGTTTCTCTTTATTTGTTACTTCCACTTTTGCATTGTTTTCTCCCTAATACATCCTTGAAGCCCAAGTGCGTGAGACATGATTGGCCGTGTGAGTGCAGATTACTTGTATAATCACTATGGTGCCCACTTAATTTGATGTGTGTGGACTTCATTCTCAGGCTGATTACGCCCCTCAACTAACCCAACTTTCCCTTTCTTTACCAACATTTTGTAATGTGGAGTGGACAACCAACCAGCCTTAAAATACCATATTACGCACACCATAAACACAAACTAAATAACGATGGTGCCTACTTACGGAAGTGAACTATTGTATTCATGTGAGCACAAGATATGTTTTATAGCATGATACAAAAAAAATACGAGGCAGGTACCTCGATTTACTTAGCTTCTTTTTTTAGAGGAGATGGATCCTTAGGGATTTTCTTTTGTATATTATTTGTTTTGCAAGACTCAGACCCTCAGGTTTTTTTTTTCCAAAGTATTCCTCTGTATTCTATTTGGGAGAAAACTTCTATCCATTCAAACTTTTTGCTATAAGTATGACAAACACTATTTGATGCTAATTCATGTAGCTTATCATGTAATCCTATGGATCAAATAGGCCCGTACGTAAGCACATATCTTTTGGTTTTACATGCCACTAAATTTCATGCTTTGTAGAATTATATTTGCAAGCTAACTATGCATCCTTTATCGTAAGGAACTGTTGACAAAAAATAATTTGGCTAAACGGAATTGGGTCGGCTGCTCAAAGTGTGTATTCTGTGGTAATCAAGAAACTATAGAACATTTATTTATTTCTTGTGAATTTGCAAAACGTATTTGGCGTTTGATTCACTTCACTTTTAGTATTAAAGCACCGCTATCGATTAACAACCTATTTGGGGATTGGTTAGATGGGATTGATAGAAAATTGAAAGCTAGCATACGTATTGGTATATGTGCTTTTCTTTGGGCAATTTGGAATTGCAGAAACGATGTTATTTTTAACAGGATGGAAGCTGGGCATTTTTTGCAGGTTATACACAGGGCCACCAACTGGATTCACCAATGGTCGCTCCTCTCCCCGGAAGAGCAGCGTGGAGGCTTGGATACAGGATGTGCACGATTAATGGCGGTCGTGCGGGCTATCTTCAGCCAGGGTTGGTGGCAGCACACTAGGAGGTTGCAACATGTGTAGTCTCCGTTTGTTTAGATGGCTAATCTTTGTAGCCACTCTGGAGTTCAGCTGAGTTGTAATACTTTCGCTTATACACTTGATACTGGATGATTTCTTAATAAATAAGCCGTATGCATCCACTGGATTCTGGGTTTTTCCGTTTCAAAAAAAAAAAAAGCTAACTATGCATCCTAAGCCACCATGTGATGTTGTCAATTGCCATGCTGAAACATACGCTACATAACAAAACATGGTTTCACTTTTCCAAGTACTCTTTTGTTATGTAAATGCAGTTGTTGGCAAGGTAACATCAGCGGATACTAAATGAGCATCTAGATGTGCTGGGCAACGATCGCATTCGCAGTGACGCAAGCATGCATACATATAAAATGGTGGTCGTGCTAGATAAAAACTGCTCACGCATGTACACAAAACAAGGCATCATTTGGAGGGACAGGGGAATATTTGCCTGTTCTGATAGGAGATGCTCTCTGATAGGCTCCAAATTAAGGAGCCAAATATTTGTGAAGATCGATGGTTAATCTAGAGAGATTGCACATCATAGGAGGGAGTATAGTAGTACTTGTAGCACATTCATATATCCTACCACTTCATCATCCATCCTTCTATGTCATCCATGGAAACTTATACTAGTACTAGACCTGATGATGATCTAACAAACTTATACTAAACCTTAAACCTTACAAACAAGCAACCACCATCTAGCATGCACGGTTCATTGATCACTATGTACACAAACCTTTGTCTACATGCATGTCTAATTTATGTGCCACGACATGCATTGTGCCGCTAGACTAGATGTACTGTACTTCCCTTGAGACTTTTCCCCCATCTTAATATTTCCATGCTGCATAGTGTGTTTCGGATGCTTATGCTCTAAAAGGAAAACAAAAAGTTGGCTTAAACGGTTTCAGCTGCACCTCCTCCCACGCCAACGCTGCCACTTGTAACGCTCTTGTCCTCGCCGCCTCCGTTGGACGCGGCGGCCACCTTGCCGTCGCCCTCCTGTTGCTTCTGCCGCGTGCTGTACTCGCCGTACAGGTAGGAAGAGAAACCCCAGACGCAGAGCACGGTGGCAATGGCCTTCTCCGCGCCGAACGGATCGCGGAACACCACCACGCCGCCGATGACGTTGGCGGTAAGCACCGCCGTCATGCACACGCCGCTGTGCAGCGACGACGTGAGGTACACCATCCCGGCGGTTCCCATGAAGCAGGCCTGCCATGTCGCCACCAGCGCGAACACCAGCGCCCAGTACGCCGCCGGGGACCCGTCCCACCGCGCAACCTCCTTGCCCCACCCTCCCGCCGCCACGAGCCCTGCCACCGCAAGCGCCGTCGCCGCCGCTTGCATCACCACCTGCACCTCCACCACCATGCGGAACCCGCCCGACACGGCCCGCCTGTACAGAAGCTCCATCACTGGCAGGTACGCCGCGAAGAGCCCCGCCGCGCCGAGCGTGACCGCAAAACCCACGAAGTACCTCGCCCGGCTCCCACCGTCGGGCTGCTCGGCCGAGTCGGATGACCGGAGCGCGAGCAGCACGGAGCTGAGGGTGAGGAGCACGACAGCATTGAGGTTGGAGAAGGTGAAGGGGTGGCGCACGATGACGGCGGCGAGCACGAGCGTGAACGCGAGCTGCGTCGACAGCAGGAGCGACGAGGTGGACACGGGCAGGTACGACGAGCTGTAGGAGAAGAGCAGGTTGTTCACCCCCATGAGCACCCCGATGACGACGCAAGCCATGAGCAGCCGCCGTGTGAACCACGTGAACGGCCGGGGCTGCCCGTCCGGCCGGCCGGCGTAGACGGGCACGAGCAGCACCGGGAACCCGACCGACTGCACCAGCGTCGCCACCCACCGATCGTGGCCGCCGTGCGCGAAGTAGTAGCGGGACAGCAGGCTGGACGCCACGGAGCCACCCAGCAGGGCGGCGTAGTTGGCGCACAGCAGCCGCCGCCTCCGCCTCGCCGCGCGCGCGCCATTGCTGGCCACGTCCGAAGCCGGCATGTCAAGGATCGCGGAGGACGTGGTGATGGACGACATTGGCCAGTGAGTGAGATGGACAAGTTGCGCTGGGTTGAGGTGAGGAGGGAAAGGAGCGGTGGTGGGGGAGTATTTAAGCGAGATAAGTGGGAGATTTGCGCGAGATTACGCTGTTCTCTTTTTAATAGTGGGGGTGGATTACAAACCTTTTTTTTATGATGAGTAAATTAATGGCAGGCGAATAAACGGACACGGGCAGACCGGGTGTTAGTTAATTTGTTTGGATTACATTTATTATTCTAAACAAGCATTCGTATATATCCTCCTTGGTAGTGCACGCTAGATCGTCACAATTCAACTGACACAACATATCCGTTATTTTGAAGGTAACTAGCTACTAGAACATATTTTTCACCAAAGGCATTTATTTCAATACTGATTCAGCAAAAGCATGGAGTATAGGACCATGTTTCTTATTCTTAAAACATGTTTTCACTCCGCTTTATAAATAAAATAAAAAATGGCCGAATCGATACAATAGTGCAGAGATGATCCTCCTTGGTAGTGCACGCTAGATCGTCACAATTCAACTGACACAACATATCCGTTATTTTGAAGGTAACTAGCTACTAGAACATATTTTTCACCAAAGGCATTTATTTCAATACTGATTCAGCAAAAGCATGGAGTATAGGACCATGTTTCTTATTCTTAAAACATGTTTTCACTCCGCTTTATAAATAAAATAAAAAATGGCCGAATCGATACAATAGTGCAGAGATGATCCCCCCCCCCCCCCCCCCCCCCCCTCTCTCGGCATGATGTTACTTCCATTTGCTCCAATTTCAATCAGATGGGGAGCAAATGCTTGCACCATAAGGGCATAGCGAGAAAGCAACAAAAAACAGTCAGGCTGGTTGCTAATTCCGCTGAGTCGAATGTGTAAAATGCAACAACACATGCACGTTTAGACTACTGGTGAGGATCTAGTGCCGGTAGACCATAGTCGGAAGGAAAGAAAAGCTCATGTGAACCATGCCTGCGTGAGGCGCTCTCCAAGAGAGCCAACTTAACTAATGATGATGATCCAGGTCGCCGCCCGCCGCCCGCTGCCACCGGCACGCAACGCGCGCAGAGGAGAGCCGAGCTGAAGACACGCTCGGCCCGTGTGCACGTGCTGCTTTCCTTCCCAAGCGGCGCGTGGGATTGGAAGCCATGACCCACGCCCGCAAGAAGGCGGCAAGTCAGAGCTTTGCAACCCATCCGCCGCTCGAACATAGAGAGATGACGAGAGCGTTTCGGCTGTTCGCCGAACATGCTGACAAGCTACCCAGCCCCTGCCTGCGCACACCTGCTCCACCCGGCTTCTTTCGTGCTCCAACAAACCAAGCACTGCTCTACCATCTAGGCATATCCGTTTCAGCGACACTTGTTTTGATACGGAGGAAGTACATAAATCGCAACATTTTAGATCCGTTTTTCAAACCCGCGTCAGCGGAACGGGAGGCGAAGAGCAAACCGCGCGGAGCTGGGCGAAACAGGATCGGTTCCACGTTCAAGGCCGCCTGAATCGGCTGGAGCGGAGACACTGTCATGTCATCTCATCTCATCTCATCCCACCTGCTCACAGGCTGCACGCGTCTTGTGCTGCATGTCCCATTTACTGGGAGGCGTACTTCTCGTGTTCCCGTCCGACCGCGTCGTCGCGCTGCTCATTCGATCCGGATGCTCGAGGCCGTGGCCCGGCCGGGAAGAAGGGGTGACTCCCGATATCACCTGTAGCCCACAGCTCTACGAAAAGGGGCTCCTGTGGCGTCCCATAAACATACAACGTGTGCTCCTTCTCCCAGCCACAAAGCTTTAATCCTTGCATTCTGAAGTAAGTAAATTCAGGATAGGCATGAACTTAATACGCTACTCCTCTGTACTCCTTTGACTGCATGCAGAGGGTGTCTGTCGTGCATAGACATCTACTCACTCCGTTCAACAATAGATGACATATGGATGTATCTAGACATATTTTAGTGTCTAGATACATCCCTATATAGATATGTGGAAGTCATCTATTGTTGAACGGAGGGAGTAACATACAAGTTCACTAATTGCAAACGCAGGCTTACTTAAACTCGTGGCTCTGATCGATGCCTACTACTACTAACCGCCGATGACAGGCAGCAGAGCCTTTCCATGCGTCTGTCTACAGGCCGCGGACACGGACAGAGAGGTCAGCTGTATATGCAGCAGAGCTGTACGTTCGTCTGCACAGGCCTCCACGAGTCCACGGTTCGGTCCAGTATACAGCATACTATCTGAATCTTCAAAACGCGGGACCGCTGCTCGGCGAGCGGAACAGCAGCCTAGGAGGCTAGGCATAGTTGCCGGCCAATGTCTATGCTGTACTCGGCGAGGAGGCCTACATCAAATAGCGATGCCGCGAGTACGCTTCTCGCAGCATGTGCCGTGCTTCCTTGTTTGTGGTCTCTTTCATTGGCTCGTCTCGTCTGGCTCGAGCGGTTTTCCCTATGTGAAGGTGAAGCTCCGGGACAGCGGCACGGTTTCCTGCCACATTGCTCGCCTCCCCATGTGTGCGATGCCGATATAGTAGCGTTGGGCTTTCTGCTTTTGCGTGGTTTGACTGGATGTACTGCTTGTCATGGGGGTAGTACTTGCTTGGAGTGGATGGACCTGCATCCAATTGATTACATTCAGGATTCGGAGCCGTTTCAGAGAGTACACAGAAGCTAGAATGGATAGGTTGTGTTTGTGTTTGGTTGCCCACGGCACTACAGGAAAATAGCCATACGACCGATGGTTTTTAGCAGTGTCTACGGCCTTTTGGAGCGGCCGTCGCCATCAACTGCTATTTTGGAGATGGAACTGTCCATCCCAATGATCATTTGCTCTTTATACATGAATTATGCGAGTTATTCAGGTGTGCAGGTATTACAACGGATCAAGTTAAAAGGAAATTATTCTCTTTATCGCTGAAAGGCAGAGCTGCTGAATGGTTTAAAATGCTGAAGAATGGTGAATCCATTGGATGGGAGGAAATTGTGTCTCTCTTTTATTCTAAATTTTACTCTCCTAGTGAGATTCATAAAGACTGAAATCAAATATATAATTTCTGTTCTCAGGATGGAGAGAGTATTGCCCAAGCTTGGGGGAGAATGAAGTTATTAATGCTTAAATGTCTCGTTCATGAGCTCCCAAATAATATTGTTATCAATAATTTTATGCAAGACTTTCTCTTCATGATAAGAATTTATTGGATGCTTATTGTTCTGGATCATTCATACGTATGAAGGAAGAAGCTAAATGAGATATTCTTGACCGTATTCAAGAAAACACTGAAGGATGGGGGAATGACAAAGGTAGAAAGTCAGGTATAAATTATGATTATGAATGCATTAAAACTTTTATGGAAACTGATGATTTCTATAATGTTAGTTCTGTTTGTGGTCTTGATTCTTAAATCTTTGCAAACTGTCTTAAAGTCTTTGCCTCCTATCTTGATATTCTCAAAAAGGAGTTGAGCGAGTATCATGCACCTTATAAAGATATTATTCCTGCTAGAAATATAAAAGTGCACGTTGTTAATCCTGCTGTACCTGAACCTTATATTGAGAAAATGTATTTCCCTGCTAAGGTAAATGAACATTCTATTGTAGCTAGTGTGGTTAACAAGAGTATAAAGAAATCTATTGAACTTGATGAACAAATAACTGTTGAACTTACAGTAGCTATAGTTAAATATTGTCTCTGAAAATGTAGAGAATGAACATATTGTCTTCTGTGAGGATGCTTCTAATATTGTGTCACATCCCAATAGACCTAAGAAAACTAGTATTCATGTGCTTTCTGTTAGGATTGGTGATTATTGTTATTATGGTTTGTGTGATATTGGTGCAAGTTATAGTGATATTCCTTACGAGCTTTATAAAGAAATCATGCATGAAATTGGTTCTTGTGAACTTGAAGATATTAACGTGGCTATTCAGCTTGCTAATAGATAAACTATCTTTCCGATTGGTATTGTTAGAGATGTGGAAGTTTTATGTGGTAAAATTAAATATCGTCATAATTTTCTAGTACTAGGTACAGCTGCTAGTAAAACTTGTCCTATTATTTTTGGTAGACCTTTCTTGAACACTTGTGGTGCTGTTATAGATTGTAAGAAGGAGAAAACATTGACTAAATTTGATGAAAAATCTTATGACTTTAATTTTTCAAATTTGCTAGAGCTCCTTATGAATTTGAATTACGTAATATTTTTTTTAGAGTTGAACAGGTTGTCTCTATTGCTCTTTCTCCTAGCAATACTTTGCTACAATATATGAAGGACCATGAAAGTGAGGTCTTTATGGAAGATAGAAATGTGATTGACGATATTCTTCTTCGTCAACAGGTGATACTAAAACATAATTTACCTATGGAAGACTTGGGTACCACATTAACACCCAAGGAGGATCCTGTTTTTGATTTAAAACATTTACCTGATGATCTTAAATATGCTTATATTGATGATAAGAAAACATATCCTGTTATTATTAGTTCTAAAATTTCATATAAATAAGAGGAAAGGTTATTAGGAATATTGAAAAAACACCGTGGAGCTATTGGATATACTCTTGACGATTTGAAGGGATTCTTCCTACTATGTGTCAGCATGTTATTAATATTGAACCACATGCAAAGCCAGTAGTTGAACATCAACGTCGTTTAATTCCTAAGATGAAGGAAGTGGTAAGAAACGAGGTATTAAAACTCCTTGATGTTGGTATTATTTTTCATATTGCTGATAGTAGATGGGTAACCCCCGTGCATTGTGTCCCTAAGAATGGAGGAATTATTGATTGTGTCTAATGAAAATAATGAGCTTATTCCTCAAAGAGTAGTAGTTGGTTATAGAATGTGCATTGTTTTTAGGAAAGTTACTAAGGTTACTAAGAAAGATCATTATCCTTTGCCTTTTATTGATCAAATGCTAGAGAGGTTGTCTAAGAAAACTCATTTTTTGCTTTCTTGATGGTTATTCTGGGTTTTCTCAAATTGTTGTTAGGGCACAAGATCAAGAGAAAACAACATTTACTTGTCCTTATGGTACTTATGCTTTTAGACGTATACCTTTTGGTTTGTGCAATGCTCCTGCTACGTTTCAAAGATGCATGTCTGCTATTTTTCATGGGTTTTGTGAAGAAATCGTGGAAGTATTCATGGACAATTTCTCCGTCTATGGAACTTCTTTTGGTAACTGCTTGCATAATCTTGATAAAGTTTTGCAGAGATGTGAGGAAACTAATCTTGTTCTTAATTGGGAGAAATGCTACTTTATGGTCAATGAAGGAATAGTTCTTGGACAAAAAAATTCTGAAAGAGGTATTGAAATTGATAGAGCTAAAGTGAAAGCAATAGAAAAAATGACCCTGTCCCAGGGATGTTAAACGTATTCATAGTGTTTTTGGCCATGCTGGTTTTTATAGGAGGTTTATTAAAGATTTCTCTAAAATATCAAAGTCTCTTACTAACCTTTTTCAAAAAGACGTACCTTTTGTTTTTTTATGATGATTGTAAGGAAGCTTTTGAAAACTTAAAGAAGGCTTTAACTACCGATCCTATTGTTCAGCCACCTGATTGGAATTTACCTTTTGAAATTATGTGTGATGCTAGTGATTTTGTTGTAGGTGTTGTTCTTGGACAGAGAGTAGATAAGAAGTTGAATGTTATTCATTATGCTAGTAAGACTCTTGATGCTGCTCAAAAGAATTGTGCTACCACTAAAAAAGAGTTTTGAGCTATAGTTTTTGCTTGTGATAAGTTTAGACCTTATATTGTTGATTCAAAAGTTACTATTCACACTGATCATGCTGCTATTAGATACCTTATAGAAAAGAAAGATGCCAAGCCTAGCCTTATTAGATGGGTGCTGCTTTTACAAGAGTTTGATTTGCATATTATGGATAGGAAGGGTGCTGAAAATCCTGTTGCTGATAACTTGTGTAGATTGGAAAACATTGCTTATGACTCTATTCATGTTAATGATAGTTTTCCAAATGAACAGTTGGCTGCAATATAAGTAAGCTCACGAGATAGTCCTTGGTATGGAGATTATGCTAACTTTATTGTTTCCAAGTATTTGCCTCCAACATTTACAGCTCAACAAAGAAGGAAATTCTTTTATGATTTGAGGCATTATTTTTGGGATGACCCACACTTTATAAAGAAGGACTAGATGGTATTATGCGAAGATGTGTTCCATATCATGAACAACGAGAGATATTGATAAAGTTCCATGGTAGTGCTTATGGAGGACATCACGCTAGAGATAGAACCGCATAGAAGGTTCTACAATCAGGTTTCTAGTGTCCTGCTCTCTTTAAAGATGCACGTAAAAGTGTTTTATATTGTGATGAATATCAAAGAGTTGGTAATATTTCTAGACATAATGAAATTCCTATGAGTTATTCTCTTGTTACTGAACCTTTTGATTATTGGAGATTTTATGGGTTCATTTCCTCCTTAGAATGGTTACACTCATATTTTTTTTGTTGATTATGTTACTAAATGGGTAGACGCTATACCTACAAAAAGTGTTGATGGCGAGACCTCTTTAAAAATCTTAAAGATGTTATTTTCCCTAAGTTTGGTGTGCCTAGATACCTTCTGACTGATGGAGGTTCTCACTTTATTCATGGTGGTTTTAGAAAAACCTTGCTAAATATGATGTTAATTATATAATTACCTCAGCTTATCATCCTCAAACGAGTGGGCAACTAGAATTATCAAATAGAGTAATTAAATCTATCTTGCAAAAGACTGTTAATAAATCTAGGAAAAAATGGTCTGATAAGTTGAATGATGCTTTATGGGCTTATAGAACTGCTTATAAAATCCTATGGGTATGTCTCCTTATAAAATGGTTTATGGAAAAGCTTTTCACTTGCCTTTAGAATTACAACACAAAGCTTATTGGGCAATGAAAGAACTTAATAAAGATTTTAAACTTGCTGGTAAGAAAATGATGCTTGACTTGAGTTCTTTAGATGAATCGAGATGTGAAGCTTATGAAAATTCTAGGCTCTTTGAAGAAAAAGTTAAACAATGGCATGATAGAAGAATTTTTAGAAGAGAGTTTCATGTTGGATTGAAAGTTTTATTTTATAGGTCTCGTCTTAGATATTTTGCAGAAAAAATACTTTCAAGATGGGAATGACCTTATGTTATTGAAAAAGTGTATCGTTCGGGTGCAATCAAAATTTCTTCCCTTAAAGATAACACTACACAAGTGGTGAATGAGAAAAGACTCAAACATTATATTTTTGGGGATTCTTATGATGAAGATGTTGATATTGTTCAAGTAATGACTCCAGAGAAGTTTACTAGAGGGAAGCAAAGAGGACGTATCAACTCTGGTGCGCATCCAGGGAAGTGTTTCTTCTTGTAAAATGCAGAGACCAAGACCATCAGTTCCAGGTCTCAGCCCTATCCCTGGAGTAGAGGAGAACGACGGATTTTGTGAGATGCTGGAGCGTTTCCATACCTTGATTGAGAAGAGTTCACCACCACCGAAGAATTAATTCGTCATTGGTATTGGCATCCCCTTGGCTTGTTCCAAGCTTGGGGGAGTGCCGCGATATCACACATTTATCTTTCACCTTTTTACCTTTTAGTAGAGACATATCGTGAGTAGAGAAGTTATCATATATGATGGTTTGCAGTATGGAAGTATCTCTCCTTTAGTTGGTTATCGATGTATCTCTTGGTTTGAGTTGCCGTTATGGAATATTAATGAGAAGTTTCATCATTTAGTTTCTACACTTTATTTTAGTTTGCAATTTTTGTTGTATGTTTGATCTTCTTATTAGTATTGGTATCAATATTGGAGCATCAAGTTAATTTAGTTGGTTTTGGCAAACTTAGCATTGGTCAGTAGCAACAATAATTTGAGGCTTGAGTAGAAAAGAGGGAGTTGCATGTAGATATATTATTCCATGATTTTTCTTTCTTGTTGTCTCATAAGCTTAGTATTCTCAAGATTGTTTGTACTTCCAAGGAAGATTGCATGATTGGTTTTATCATATGTATATTTGTTTGTTTTCCCTCAACTCTTATGCTTAATACCCAACCTTGCTAGCCAAAAACCTGTACTGAGAAGAAATGCTTCTTGTGCATCCAAACCTTGAGCCCCGAAACCATGCCATTTCTGTCCACCATACCTACATATATGTGGTATTTCACCGCCATTCCAAGTAAATTGCTTGTGTGCTACCTTTAAACCTTCAAAATTACACCTGTTTTGTGCCCCTGTTTTAGCTCATGAGGACGCAAATAGAGATCTTTATCTCACTTATTGATTGGACTTTACACACCTGGACTAGTGGCTTCATCCGCTTATCCAAATGATAGAAGAGATGGCAGCAGGGTGCCCAATCCCAAACTTAATTACTACAAATTATCTTCACTATTTTTGCTCCCGATTTATCGGTCAAAGCATAATTGTGTAAACAAAAGAGAAAGAGGGATGACCTTCTATACCAGTTGCGTCATTCAATGGGGGCCGCTCTTGTGAAGTCTAGTTGGCTTGTGACATACTGTATTTTCTGTTTTCCATTCGTCGACATAAACATACACCACTCTAAAAATTGTTTTCAATACCTCTGTTTATCAAATCAAAAGCTCTAGCACATGATTTAATCCCTGCTTCTCTCTACGAAGGGCCTATCTTTTACCTTTATGTTGAGTCAGTAAACCTACTCCTTTCTGTCTTAAGCAAGTATTTGAGTTGTTGTGATCCATCCATCTATATGTTGATTTACTCAATCATGTCCTTTATTCTTCCTTGTTTAGTACACTTTTTTATCTCATTGAATACCACTTTGAAAGTTATCAATGACTGCAAAGAGACTGTTATGATTGAGTATGACAAACTCTGCAATATAAGCTAAAATATAAAGAATCTGATAGAAAGATAAGTACAATCTGTTAATTGTTCTCTAACCAAGAACAAAGTTTTCCTTCTGTCGATTAGTCATCTCAACAAGTCCCTCAGATGATCCGGTAGGGTTTCGATTAAGAGAACGTATGGATGCTGGTGACAATCGTCGGCTAACAGGGGCACGATTTACCCAGGTTCGTGGCCCTCGTAGAGGTAAAACCCTTACTCCTGCTCTTTCGATCTGTATTATGAGTAGATCGGTTACAATGGGGGGGGTGCTCAAGTCGAGGGTATGGTCTCGAGCTCAAGGCTTTGGTGATGAGAAGTTGATTGGGTCCCCCTTGGTGGTTCTCCTGGCCTTATATAGGTGGCCAGGTCTCAAATCGTACCGGGGGGTTACAAACCCTAGCTTTAGGTCGGTTACATGTTTCCTTCTTGTCCCGCAAGGCTTTGCAGGTGGGCTCCAATTGGGCCTTCTAGAAATGTAGGTGGCACCTCCCTCTGGACTTAGGTGTTGGGCCTTGGACCGGGTAGCCTCACCCGATAGGTCCGGGATTCATCCCCACGTCAGTAGCCCCCGAGTGTTTACTCGATTGAGAATCCGTCGGGTGGACACTCAAAGTCCGTCTTGATTTCCTTCGATTGATCGTTTCAATCGCTTGATTTTGGAGGGTGCGTACCCTGTGCGCGATGCGCTTATGTACTCGAGCATCGAGTGATAAATGTGCCTGTGTACTGGCTGTTTTCGCAGAAGGATGTGGCTCAGTCGCTTGGCTCTCCCGAAAGTTCAGGGCCAATTAATTGCGTCTAGGGTAAAAACGGTTCTGGCCTACACAGACTCGAGACCTCCGACTCGAGCCTGGCGAGGTGATCGTTGCGACTGGGCCGTGGAGGTCTTTCCGAGTCGAACTTAACCTATAGGGGTGCTCGGCGCGTCTGCTAGGATTTTTTTCGTGTTGTTGACACGGCAATTTACCGGAGGCGCAGCTTGCGTGCGATTCCAGGCCCACAAGAGAGATATTTGGGGCTTACCTTCGTACTCGAAAGAATACGGCATCCGGATGTGCCTGGTCGGCCGAACGATCCAGGATAAGGATGTGTAAATACATCGTATGATAGAGTGGCGGGAGCCGCACACTCGCGATTTTACCTTAGTCCTCTCCTTGCGAATCTTCGGGTAAAGAGATCTTCTTTCTTTGTTGATCTTATACGAAAGAGACTTCACGTTATCACGATTACACGAAAGAGATTTTGTGAAAAGGTGCTTGTGCTAAAGAAATTTCGCGTCTTGATGAGCCCATACGAAAGAGATTTCGTGTTAGGGATGCGAAAGAAATTTTGCGTCTTGATGTGCCCATACGAAAAAGATTTCGTGTTTAGGGTTGCTTATGCGAAAGAAATGCCGCGTATTGATGTGCCCATACGAAAGAGATTTCGTGTTTAGGGTTGCTTATGCGAAAGAAATTTCGCGTCTTGATGTGCCCATACGAAAGAATTTTCGTGTTAGGGAGCTTATGCGAAAGAAATTTCGCGTCTTGATGAGGTATGCAGTGATGTCACTATGCACTCGTTTGTTCTGACTCCTCCCGGTGGGACGTGACGGAGTGCAGCAGAGCGCGCGGGCCCACCTTGTCAACTTTTTACCGGAAACGATAGGTCGCATCCGGTTTTTCTGCTAGCCACACGTTGTAAATGCGCATGACCTTTTGTAAAGATCGTGCCAGAGTAACTGTTCAACGCCGCTTCGTTTCCGCTTCACGCGTGGCGTCCGCGATGGATGCTATGTCGCCAGATCTACGACTTATATCAGCCTTGTTTGTATATAAATAATGACCCCTGGGCAGAGGGGTAAGTTCCCCAGCCTCCTAGTCATTTTCTTCCTCCTCGCGCACACCTCTTCCTCTGCAAGTACCAAAGAGAGATCCAATGGTGGGGGGAAAGAAGCACAGCGCTGCCGCGTCATCCTCGAAGGAAATGGCAAGTGCTCCCGCGCCGCCTCCTGTCAAGACGGGCGATTGGCGCGCTGCGATCACCACCAAGAAAAGCATCACCGAGATGCAGCGGGAGGGACTGCTTCCGCCTGAAGCTGACAAGCGCGTGCGCTTGTCCAAGAAGGAGGAGGTCCCCAATCCGCACGCGAACGGACGTGTGTTCTTCTCCGAGCACGTCTCCCGCTGTTTGTCTCTTCCTCTCCATCCCTTCCTTCTCGGGCTGCTGTATGTCTATGGCATACAGCTACATGATCTCCCTCCGAACGCGATTCAGCACATATCGTGCTTTATCGTGCTTTGTGAGTGTTTCTTGGGGATCCGCCCACACTGGGGCCTCTAGAAGGCCCTCTTCAAGGTGCGTATCTTCCGAGAGAAGGCGCGGCCAGGCGAGAAGCTGGGGGAGCCGCTGCGTACCGGGGGTTTCGGCATTCAGGCGAGAACGGACGTCCCCTACATGGAGATGTACTTCGTCTACTCAACGCAAGGGTGGCGGAAGAAATGGTTCTACGTCACTGACAACAGCGCGAGTGGGGCTCTTGAATTCCAACCATTCGCCACTTTGAAGAGGCGAAATTCATGTGCGCACTCGCTCAGTGCCGAGGAAGGCAAGGTTGTTACTCCCCTACTCGCGAAGCTGGCCAGCTTCCGAGATAAGGCGTCCGTCGAAGAATCCAACCTCTCCAGGAGCGACCAAGCGTCATGTGGGAGTACCAGGGCGTCAAAGACCCGAGCCGTGTATGCGAGGACATTCTCTCGAACGCCGAATTTGAGAGAAAAATCGCGGCCATCACCAAGCTGAAGAAGGCTGAGGTCTGCCCGGCGTGTCCCCTCGAGCCATTCAAAGCAGGGCGCCCTCCGACTGAGGTGAGAGCTTCAGATCTTCCTTTCTCGAATTTTGTCCTTCTGCATTGGAGTTTCTTTCGATTGATATGCTCGTGTCTGCTTCTGTAGAATGAGAACGTGGCGACATGCTACCCGCCAATGTCCGCAGATGAAGTCTCGGATCTTTTGGCGAGTAACATGGAAGCGCCCCATGAGACTAGCGTTGCGGAAGCTGACTCAAGCTCCGAACGCGATTTTACGGATGATGAAGAGGAGTCGGACAGCGGTCAACTCCAGCGCCTTAAGCCTGAGGAGGATGAAGTTACTTAAAAGGGTAGTTCCTTGGGCGACGAGGCCGCTAAGGATACTGAACCCCTTCGGGTGGCTCCTCTCAACGTGCTTCCTCCCACGGGCCGCAAGTCGAAGGTTCCCACCGCCTGGGACGTGGACGTTCTGGACGACGATGACGAGGACGAGTAAGTTTTTCTGCATCCGTTCTTCAATCGCAAATCTTCTTCCTTCTCTTCCCATTATGGGTTTTTGTCTGATCCTTTCTTCAACAGCAGAATTACGACCATCAGCCTGGCCCGGTATGCTTCTTCAATTCCCTCTGTAAAGAGAAAAGAAGAAGCCGAGGATGAAGCTCTAGCCGCAGAGGCCTCCCGAAGATCTCCAAGTCCCGCAAGGGCAACCGCAACTCCTGAGTATGGGCTGCCTGGCTTCGCGGGTGGAGCGTCTGCGAATAAGGAATTTTCGGGCAGCTCGGCAGACCCTCTGTCTACTGCTCAAGGCAAAGTAAGTACATTTGTCTTTTCGTATCTTGCTTTGCTTATTCAAAAATATTATCAGGTGCACGGCAGTGCTCCCGATGGGAGTAGCCCCTGAGCTGTGGTTAATTGCTTACAGTTGGCCACGGACTCAAGTCGAAATCTTCTCTCGTTTCTTCGTTTTCCTTCAATTCTATCGGGTGCACGGCAGTGCTCCCGATGGGAGTAGCCCCCGAGGCTATACTCGACTGTGTACAGTCGCGTATAGGCTCAAGTGTCTTGTCTTTGACTTGAATTTTTGCTTTGGGTTATTGCAGGCTCTCCTTGACTCCCTCGCCGCTTTCGGGCGTCGGGTGCTTTCGGCTGAAGCGGATTGCATCTCCCTTAGGGTGGATCGCGACCGGCTCATTCAGGACGGCCGCTCTTTTCAAGGTAAGTTAGCCCACCTTTCTTGTCTTTACTGTTTCTTCTGATTGTGATAGTTATTCCTGCTGCATTCTTTGTATTACAGACGAAGTCACCCGCCTGAAGACTAAGAAAGCTGAGGCTGTCGCTCGGGTGAAAACCCTTGAGGTGGAGCTGGAATCCTCCCGAAAGGAGTTAGAATCCATTCGCAAGCGCTCAGCCGATCTTGAGGGGAACTCCGCGGAAGCTCAAGAAGCGCTGAAGCAGCTGGAGGAGGCGGGTGCTAAGCACGACAACGATCTTGTCGGCCTCATCCGTCCTTTGGCGCAGAAGCTTGCGGGTAAGCTGTGTTTCGTCGTTCTTCTACTACAGTTTGAATTTACCCCGTTTTCCTGGAGATTTATTCTGTCTTTGTCTCAGACACCCTTGGTGTTGGACTGGAGCTGCCTGGAAGCCGTCGACTGGATGCCTTACGGATACTTGCACCCAGCTCCAGGAGCACGCGAGTAAAATCTGCTCTCTCGTTGGTGATGCCACCCGAGTGATGACGCGGTTCCATGAGCGCTTGATCGTGGATGCGGTGGTTCCTCCTACCTTGGGCGGTCTCCTGCAGGTCTTTCTGGGCGACAAAGATCTCCTCGCCAAGTTTTCGCTCGCACAGACGGAGTGCGGGGCTAAGACGACGATCCAATTTTCTCTGGCGCATGGAGTCTCGGGTGACGTGGACAAGGTGTACTCAGAGATTCCGCGCGACTCGATGGGCAAAAAGGTAGAGATCCGTCCTTTTGGCCAACGTGCTGAAGTGCTCGCGAAGATGCTCTCTGGAGTACTTTCCCGTGCTAGTCGCAAGGTACAGCCTTCTGCGAGTGGAACTATTTCTGCAGCTCCTTAGGATAGCTTTTATTTCCCTTTGCTCTTGATGTAACGAATCTTGGGATGTATTCCCGTACTTTATTTTGCGTAATTGAAGTATTTCCTGAAAGTGTCAGCGCTTTGTATTTTACGCCTTCCTCTGTATTCTCCCGATGGGAGTAGCCCCCGAGCACCCGTCATATTTGGGTGGTACATTATCGAGTGGGGTCTTGTCTCTGAATCTTGGATGTTCGTTTTCAGGTGTTGGATTCTAGCGTAGAGTCTTCGAGTGGAGTTGCTTCGCAGGTTAATCCCTTGGTTGCTGCAGCCAGGACATTTGCATCGCTTCGTGACCGTGTCGCGGATGGCGAACGTAAGCTGAAAGCTCTGCGAGGTGTGGCTGATGTTGCCAAATCGAAACAGAAACTTGCGGCGGAGCGCGAGCAATTTGTGATGGAAGAACTGGCGGCTGTTGCCAAGGGCATGCTCTGTAAGTTTGCGAGCCCCTGAGTACTTCTCGTTGGTTCCTCTCTTTGTTTTGACGCCTTTGTTGTCCTTGCAGTTGTTGAACCTGACGGATCCAGTGAAACCCATTGGGTGGATAATCACATTATTCACGAGTCGGGTAGCCCCAAACCTCATGCGAATGAGTTCTGGTCCGACCGCAATCAAGGATTTATCCTAGCTACCCTGAAGTATCAGGCGAGCCAAGCGCAGATAATCGTCGACTCTTGTCGCGAGGCCCTGTCTTCTGTCCATCGGACATTTTATCCTTTGGGTGTTGTCCCAGATAGCTTGAGTAGCTTGCTCGGGATGTTCCGTCGGGTGGGGGAGGTTTGAGAGTGTGTACGCCAACAACTTGTTAGTGGAGCCCAAGTGGCACTTGCCTTCGTTCGGATGTGGCACCCTGAGGTCAACTTCCTTTCCGTGGCACGACTTCCTGACTCGAGAGGTCCACCAGTGGATTTTTCTCCTCATTATGCGACCGTGCGTCCTGCAGCGGAGCAGATTGTTCGACTGACTTCCGAGGAGATTGATCAATTGCCTGCAGATGAGGTTGCTCGCCGTTAGGTGCAATTCTAAGATGTAAATATCTTGTCGTAAGGTGTTATTGAAGGTGTAAACCTTGTGACCTTGTATATTTCATTTGATGTTTTTAAGGTGTTTATAAGGTGTGAACCTTGTTGTACCTTGTATTATTTTATCGAGTTATATTACTCGAAGTTATGTGATGATGCTAGTTAGGTGTAGCCCCCGTGTGTTTGGGGTGTGTACCTGTCGTTTTAGCATGTTTAGAGAAAACAAGAAATCGCGATTGCTATGGTTGAGAAACCATGCATTTATTGATATGGCTGAGAAGCCATGTGTTTGGTCGAGCTACAAAGTGGATGGTACAGCCTTATTTCTTGCGAGTAGAATAGTCCTAGGGGTAGAACTTGCGGAGGTGCACTACGTTCCACGGATTGGAGTAGATGTCGCCGGTCTTCGGGTTCTTCAAGCGGTAGGCGCCTCTTGGGATGACTTCATGTATGATGAAAGGTTCTTCCCATGGTGGCTCGAGCTTGTGACCCTCCTTTTGCTTGAGCCGCAGCACCAGGTCTGCTACCACGAAAGATCTGTGGCGTATGCGGCGACTGTGGTAGTTGCGCAGCGACTGCTGGTAAACTGCAGATCTTGCGAGTGCGATGTCCCTGATCTCGTCTAGTGCGTCCATATCTTCCGCGAGTGCCTTGTTTGAGGTTTCTTCGCTGTATGCAATGACTCGTGGAGCACTGAATTTAACGTCTTCGGGTAGGATGGCTTCAGCTCCATATACCATAAAAAATGGCGTGTAGTTTGTCAATCAATTTGGTGTTGTTCGCAAGCTCCATGGCACTGATGGTAGTTCTTCGGCCCAGTGCCCTGCTACCGGGTGCAACCGATCCAACAGTCGTTTCTTTAGGCCAGCCGAAACTAATCCGTTAGATCGTTTGACCTAGCCATTAGTTTGCGGGTGAGCTACCGAGGCGAAGCAGAGGGTGATTCCTTCTTCCTCGCAGAATTCCTGTGTTTCCTTGGCTGTGAAGTTGTTGTCGTTGTTCGTGATGATGTTGTGCGGTACGCCGAATCTGCACACGATGGAGTCGAGGAATCTCACGGCGCACTGGGCGTGCACGGAGGTGACTGGCATGGTCTCTATCCATTTTGTGAACTTGTCGACTGCCACGAGCAAGTGTGTGTATCCTCCAGGTGTTGACTTGCGCAACGGTCCCACCATGTCTAGCCCCCATTGGGCGAAGGGCCAGACGATGGGGGTCATGTGGAGCTCTGTGGCAGGGGCATGTGGCCTGGGCGCAAACCTTTGGCAGGTGTTGCATCTGTCGACTAGATCTTTGGCGTCTCTTGCTTCTGTGAGCCAATAGAACCCTGCCCTAAAGGCCTTGCCCACGATGGCTCTCCAACTGGCGTGGTGCCCGCAGTCTCCTTGGTGTATATCCCGGAGAAATTCCTTTCCGTCTTCGGGTGCTATGCATCTCTGCAACACTCCTGATATTCTTTGCTTGTATAACTCCCCGTTAATCACCCGAAAGGATTTGATGTGTCGTACTATTTGTCAGGCCTCGCAAATGTCTGCTGGGAGTTGTTTGTTGGACAAGTAGTCGAGGTATTTTTGCGTCCAGACTGGCTCGACTAGAAAAACTTGCCTTGAAATATTGTGGATGAGCTCGATCATAGCAATTTGCAGGCTGGCGTCTGTTTCCACTGTTGCGGGTGTTCCTGTTGGCTTTCTGACTTTGACTGATCGCTTGATCATTCGTTCGAAGTAGATTCCTGGAGGGATGGGGCATTTGTCGACCCCATGTTAGCCAGCTTGTCTGTTTCCTCATTGCTTGATCGCGCGATGCGGTTTAGTTCGCACCCTTTGAAACTTCCTTCGAGTAGATTATACATGTCAAGATAGGCGACCATGTTATCCGCGATAGCATCGCATTCCTTCATCGGTTGTTGCACGATGAGATTTGAGTCTCCATATATCATCAATCAGGTGGCTCCGCAGGCGATCGCCATTTTCATGCCGTGTAGGAGGGCCTCATATTCCGCATCGTTGTTGGACGTTGGGTCATTAGGAGAGAAATCCAGTCGCAGGACGTACTGCAGCTTGTCACCTCGGGGAGATATAAGAATAACTCCGGCTTCGAATCCTTCATTTCTTTTTGACCCCTCGAAATACATGATCCAGTTGCTCGTGTACTCTGGGGGTCCTGGTGTTTGCAGCTCCGTCCACTCGCTTAGGAATTCCACGATGACCTGTGATTTTATAGATTTGGGCCCTGCATAAATGATATCCCAGGCGCCTAGCTCTATGCTCCATTTTGCGATTCTTCCGGATTCCATTGGGTTGTTCATAATGGTACCGAGTGATGCGTCGTTTAGCACCGTGACGGTATGCTCATGGAAGTAATGCTTGAGCTTTCGGGCCGTGAGGCTTACGCCATACGCGAGCTTCTGATAGTGAGGGTATCGCTGCTTGCACGGTGAAAGCACCTCGCTGACGTAATATATTGGCCGTTGAACACCGTACGCCGTGCCGTCTTCTGGCCGCTCGACGATAATAACCGTGCTAATGACTTGGTTTGATGCGGCTAGTAGAGGTATAAGGGCTCCTTTTCTTCTGGCGCTGCCAATACGCGTCTACTCTGCAACGCTCTTTTGAGGTCGATGAACGCCTTCTTTGCTTCACGTGTCCACTCAAACTTATCTGTTTTCTTCAGCAGTTTATAGAAGGGTAGCTCCTGCTCGCCTAATCGTGTGATGAATCGGCTCAGAGCGGATAGCCTTCCCGCGAGCTGCTGTATTCCGTGAAGATTGGTTGGCTCCTTCATTGTTAGGATTGCTTGAATTTTCTCCGGATTGGCTTCGATTCCTCGGGCGGACACCAGATACCCGAGAAGTTGTCCCGCAGGAGCGCCGAAGACGGATTTTGTCGGGTTAAGCTTGATCCTGTACGCATTTAGGGCGTCGAATGTCTCCCTGATGTCCTCGAGGAGCGTATCCTCCACCCGAGTTTTGATGACGACGTCGTCAACGTACACTTGTACATTCTTGCCAATGAGCTTGGCGAGGTATTTTTGCATGCAGCGCTGATATGTTGCGCCTGCGTTTTTCAGCCCGAAGGGCATTGTCGTGTAGCAGTAGACACCGTGAGGTGTGATGAACGCTGTATTTTCCTCATCCTCCTTTTTCATCCTGATCTGATTATAACCCGAGTAGGCGTCCAAGAAGGAGAGGCGCTGGTAGCCTGCAGTGGAGTCCACGATCTGGTCGATCCGTGGCAAAGGGAAGTTATCCTTGGGGCAGTGTTTGTTCAACAACGTGTAGTCGATGCACACACGAAGGATGTCAGTGTTTTCCTTCGGTACCAGCACTGGGCTTGCTAACCAGGTGGATATTTTGATTTCCCTGATGAATTTTGCGGCGAGTAGTCTGTTCACCTCTTCTCCGAGTGCCTTCTGTTTAGGCTCGGAGAACCGTCGGGTCGTTTGCTTGATAGGTTTGGCGTCTTTCAACACTTCGAGTGAGTGCTCGGCGAACTCCCTGGGTATCCCTGGCATATCTGAAGGCTGCCAAGCAAAGATTTCCCAATACTCATGGAGGAGTTCGACGAGCGCGCCTTCCTATGCGGGTGAGAGGGTGGTGGACATCATCACCGTCTTCGCGGGTTCTGTCGGGTGCACTTGATGCTTTCGAGTGTCGCTGTTTGCACTTAACTCGATTTCTGGAGCGTTCTTTTTGGTGAGTGGCATCACGGAGTAGTCTGTGGTCTTTGCCAATTCTTCCAGTTCCTTGGGCATCCCGAAAGATTTCGCGATCTCTTTGAACTCAATATCGCACTTATCTGACTTTTGGAAGTCGCCAGCTATGGTGATGGTGTCGTATTCCCCTGGGAGTTTGAGCTTCAGGTAGGCGTAGTGGGGTACTGCCATGAATCTTGCGAACGCTGTTCGGCCGAGAATGGCGTGGAACTGTGAGGGCCAGTCGACTACCTCGAAGTCGAGGAACTCTCTCCTGTAGTTTTTCGGTTTTCCGAGCACCACCTCTAGGTTGATTCTTCCAAGTGGTTGAACTGCTTTTCCTGATACTATCCTGTGGAAGGATGTTTCTTACTCTGCGAGTCCGTCGAGGTTTTTGTTCATCTTACAGAGTGTGTCCGCGTAAATGATGTTTACCCCGCTGCTGCCGTCCATGAATACTCGCGCGAGTTCGTAGTTGCCTATCTGCGCCTGAATGACGAGCGCGGCGTGTCCTTGTCGCACCCGGACTTCTAAAGGATACTCGCCGTTCCGTTGAACAGTAGTGGATTGGATTACGGGGCTTACCGGCACCCGCGTCCTCTTACGAGTAGGCCAACACACGTATGTGTGACAACCAACCCCTATCTGTTCAGCGTCGACGTAAACTATCCCATAGAAATCAGGATACTTCCATTGACGTACTTCAAAACATACACACATTGTACGTCAACGGCGTTTGAACAAGTGATATCACAACAGATCTCTACGACACAAAAGATTGAAATAAGTTGCAAATAGATCTCATTAGAGCAGAGATAGCAAATACAATCATCCAGAGGACACATGTCCCAACAGTACATCATTACATCACAGCGGAAGCATTCAACATGTCTGAGTACAGACAAGAACCAAATAGGCCTAAGAGGCCGGAAACGAACAGACGGAGCCCATCCACGAAGTCTCGGATCCTGCCCGGCTCCGCTATCTACTCGTCAGCAGTCTCGTCATACTCCACGTCGTAGCCACCATGGTGATCCTCGGAAACGTCGTCTGCGGAAACCACAGCCCCAAAGGGGTCAGTACATAAACGTACTGGCAAGCAAGACTCACAGTTCACCAAAGTGTAACCCGTCAACACCAAGCACAGATGCTTTGGGTTCAACGGAAGGAAGGGGATATAAAAGATGCTGCAACTGGCTGCTCTAACCAACTACAGAGTTACTACCACTTCCGGCTATCAGAAAGGAGATAAGATCGTGTATCGTAACCAACTGAAACATAACCTCAAACAAACCCATCCTGGATCTTGCCCCTTATCCAAAGAAGCAATCCGAGGATAACTCAGATAGTTGGAATAATGATGGTTCAGATTATTGTGTCAATAAGCCTATTACTAGTCAAGTTGTTACTCACTGGGTGTAAGGTTGTTAATCATTAGGTTTAAGTTGTCCTGAGTACTTGTTAGCCAGTACTTTCACCAAGTAATCCATAACCGCGGAGAACACGGCTTCTCGAGAAGATTATCCCTGCAGGGTTGCACCAATTTGGCCGTACACGCATGAATAACCCGCCAGATGGAAAGGCCCTTCCACCAAGCGGGGCACTCAACACAACTCAACTCTTCTCCGCATCAAGCCCAAAGCACCTTGGGCGCACGGCTAATCGAGCCCAGAAGAAAATGGACCCTCATAGCACTCTAAGAACGTGTCCCCCTATATGCCGACTACAAAAGTTCCACCCTGGCCTGGGCTCGCAAAAACATGCATGCGGCAAATGGAAAACACGAACTAAATGAGGCGATTTGGACGAGATGCGAATCGAATCAAATTGAGGGGGGCGCCCATACTCGCTTCCCACATGCGGTTAGTGCGCTCATCATGGATCAGCAGACAAGATCCTTTTCCTATTAGGGTCGACACTAGCAGGCCTCAAAACCACACAGGGCCTCCTGCCGGTGCCTTATCATCAAATTATTATTAATAGTAACATTAGCATGATTGATTGATTAAACATCGAGCCCCCAGAACATAATGAAATAGTAACAGAAAGTAACGGGTAACAGACTCGAGCAAAAACAACCTAAGCATGCTAGTAAGACACGGGCAACAAGCAAAAGGTTATAGGTATGGAGGTGAGGCAATATCAGGGGTAAAGGATACATGTGATAGGTTCGTAACAGAAGCAACTATTCATAGGGCTAGCAGAATAGACAACGGAAAGTATCGGTAACCAATGTTGAAAGGAACACAGTGGTTCATGTGAGTGAATACTTGCCTGCAAACCCAGTAGCCTGGTACTGAGCTAACTCCTTAGAAGGGGTGTCGTAAGTATCGTCGGTCTCAACGTCGTCGTTTATCCGAGAAGAAGCAAACAAACAACACATAGAGATAAACAATCAATAACATGGCATAATGCACAATCATGGGAAGATGCATGACCATTTAATTGATGCAACAAAATGAACTAGTTGACAAGATAACAACATGATTAAATGGACCCACATGCAATTGGATTGCATATGAAAAGCCCATGAATTAAGGGTGAAACAATTGTTTTACAACTAACCAATAGGTGAAAGTGGATTAGCATGATGCATGGATGAAGAAAACAACAAAATAACAACAATAGAAGCAATTGGAAATAAGGTTTACCAAGTTTAGAAATTTGTTTATTAAGTTAAGAAATTTTGGTTACTTAAAGGTGTCACACAAGAATTTGTTGTTTTCATCAAGTTTAATTGTTCAAAACAGATAACAAAGTTTATATTTGAAAAGGTTATGCTTTTATGGTTTGAAAACATATTTTATATGTCCCCAAAAGAATTTGATTTGATCAAGTTATGAATTTAGCAATATTAAATGAATTAAACAAGATTTAAATCATTTAACCAATTTTAATTATTCAAAACATGAAACAAATTTTATATTTGGGAAGGTGGTTTAATTTTGCATGGAAAACATATTTCATTTGTTGAAATTGGATTTAAAATGAGCAAGTTATTATTTTGGCAATTTTAAATGCAATAAACAAGAAACAGTTGTTTTCAGCAATTTAAATTATTCAAAACAGAAAACAAAATTTATATTTGGAAAGTACATGAAAATTTGATTGGAAAACATATTTAGTTTGTGGAATTTGGAA
Organism: Alopecurus myosuroides; assembly: GCA_028641055.1. Classification (NCBI taxonomy): domain Eukaryota; kingdom Viridiplantae; phylum Streptophyta; class Magnoliopsida; order Poales; family Poaceae; genus Alopecurus; species Alopecurus myosuroides. The sequence goes on from CM054058.1 coordinate 248,538,382, forward strand.
TTTTTATGCCCAAGTTATGATTTTTGCAAGTTTAAGTGAATTAAACAAGATTTCAAATATTGCACCAATTTAAAATATTCAAAACAGTAACAAATTGCATTGAAAAGGTTGGAAACATGTAGCAAAGGTTTCATTGAACATTTTGATCTATCAAACATAATTTTTGGGGGATTATTGAATTTATTATGCCATTTTCCATAATCATTCTTATTCTGCCATTTTTAGTAAACAGAGGGAAACATGCTCAAAATTAATTCAATTGTGTCCAAATAAAATACCAATGTGTAGAGTTTGTTAAGACAAATTTTTAGAGACCAAGCTTGCTTAATGTGGATGAGTAGAACTAAAGTTATGAAATTCCAAAGTTCCCAAATTTTATTGCATTTTCAGTAAATAATTAATTAGTGCAAAAATTGTTACAGAAACATATTGCAAATTTGACATTACTGGAAGGACCACAAAATTATGAATCCACAGGATTTTGAATCATTCAAATTGGAGCAAAAATGGATTTTAGATGGATTTTAGAGTTAATGGTCCAGATCTGAGTTTCTGAAAATTTGGGCAGAAAAGAAAAAGAAAGCAGTGAAAAAAGGTGTGGCCTTGGGGGTTTGAACCCTAGACCTGTGGCTTTGGGCGCAAGGGTTCTAGCCAGTGAGGTGGAGCTGCTGTTTGTTGGTAGAAGGGAATCGCTGTGGGGTTAAGGTGCAGATTCGCCTACTGAATTTAATTAGGAAAAAGGACAGAGAAAAGGTGGGGCTGGGGATTCGACCCTGGGACCTGGGGGTTCGCTGCGCGGTGGTGGCTACCACTACGGTAGCTGCTGGATTCGTGATGGGAGAGGGGCAGACGGGAGGAAAAGGTGTTGCTGCGAGCGAGATTTTCTGAACTGCACGTTCCTGTAACCGATCGAGACAGAGGCAGCGACGGCGAGCTGATGGCCGCTGGGCGGCGCTCGCGTGGGGTGGCCGTGGGGGCGTGCTGCGGGTGCGGTGCTGCGTGGGGTGGCCGAGAGGGAGGAGGGAAGAGAGCGAGGGAAGGAGGAGGTGGGGCGCTCACCTTGGGGCGGACAGGGAGACGGGCAGGGCGACGGTGGCGCCTTGAGGAGGACGGCGGCGGCGCATCCGGCTCTCCCGGCTCGAGCCGAGGGGGTGGAGAGGAAGCCCGTGGTGGGGGCTTTCCATTCCCACCCTCGCGGCGGCCGGAGGGGATCCCTAGGGGCGGTGATCACCGGAGGAAGTGGAGGTGATTTTCTTCGGTGAGGTACAGATACATGTGCAGAGATACAGAGAGAAGGGAGATGGAGGTGGAAGAAGGAGGAGTGGAGGCGGGGGAGAAGAGAGGAGGGGGAAGAGAGCACTAGGGTTAGGGTTAGGGAGCAGGGGCTAGGTTATAGGGAGGAGGGGAAGCTCACAGCCGTTGTTTCTCTTCTCTGAATACGTGGACATGTTCAGATGCAGTCCGTACGAAGGTTGAAGAAAGAGGTGGAAGGGGTATGGGCCAAGGGGGAAGTGGGCTTGGGCACTAGGTGGGCTGGGAAAAGGAAAAAGGGAAGAAAAAAAAGGGCCTGCTGTCTCTCTCTCCCTTGTGTTGTTTTATTTTTATTTTTGCTCTCTTTTTTTTTGTAAAAAGGAAATTAGTAAAGGAATTTGAGGTAGATTTTCAAGTCAGAAAATTATGAAATAATTTCCTATGCATTGGAATTCAAAATGCCCAGCTGCACAAAATTTGTTTTCTCAAAATCTCAATTTTTTGTTGCTATTTGAAATCCAAATGAATTTGAGTGAATTTTGCGATAATTGAAAAGGTTTGAAATTCCACCAAATTAATTGTTGCAAATTCAAATTTATGGAAAACAAATAACTTATTAGATTAGATTATTTTATTTGAAAAGGTTGTAACAGACCAAGTGTGAAAACATAAGTGATTTGAATTTAGTTGAATTTTGAGAATCCACACATGAAAGCAATATGATGACATGATGCAATACTTTAATTAAACAAGAAATCAAACATTCTAAGGGACATTTTCATACTTGGGATGTTACAAAACGCCCCCCTTGAAGGAATCGCGCCCCGAGATTCCTACTGAGAAAAGAAAAGGTCCCGATACTTCTTGGAAAGATCCTCTTGAACTGTGACACGTGAAACACATCGTGCACCTTGGATAGACGTCAGGGAATTTGCAAACCACCGGAACATTTTTGAGTAGAGGTAGAGGTTTTGTATGGAGGGTGTATAGCTGAAATGGAACTTGATTGATTTGGAGAATAGACTATCTGGAATGTGGTGCTTCAGTAGGTGGGAGGCATACTAAAATCAACAACAACAACAACAACAACAACAACAACAACAACAACAACAGCAACAACCTTTCTGGCCAGATAGACTTGATATTTGGAAAGTTTTGATTAGACGCCGGTAGAAGAACTGAAATGGAAAACAACAACAAGATTTGAACAGACGAAACGGATGTTGAGAAGAACAGGATAACGAAGCAACACCGGAAAAAACGAGAGCAAAACAGTCCTGAGGTACTACGGAAAACCCATCCGGGCTTCTAAAGGATCAATATCTACTGCTTAAGGAATAGAGGATCTGCTTCCGGGGCTTACACGCCTCCGTTCTCAATCGTGAGTAGGCAACATGATAAATCATGTCACAACCACCTCCATTCCTATGGTCTAGTAGATATAATCATCCTAGAGAAACCAGAATACGTGAAATCCTAACTTGAAAGTTTAGATGAGAATGGAAAAACAACGTTGCACTTCCTTACCAGAAAAGGGAGGGTGGGTGGGGAAAGAAGAAAAAGAACAGAATTCCTACTCTCACGTTTCATTTTTCCTATATAGCTACAAAATAGTTTCTAGACTCAACTGCGACCAGTAAAAGGGGATCCTACAGGCAGACAGGCTCTGATACCATTTGTCGCACCCGGACTTCTAAAGGATACTCGTCGTTCCGTTGAACAGTAGTGAATTGGATTACGGGGCTTACCGGCACCCGCGTCCTCTTACGAGTAGGCCAACACACGTATGTGTGACAACCAACCCCTATCTGTTCAGCGTCGACGTAAACTATCCCATAGAAATCAGGATACTTCCATTGACGTACTTCAAAACATACACACATTGTACGTCAACGGCGTTTGAACAAGTGATATCACAACAGATCTCTACGACACAAAAGATTGAAATAAGTTGCAAATAGCTCTCATTAGAGCAGAGATAGCAAATACAATCATCCAGAGGACACATGTCCCAACAGTACATCATTACATCACAGCGGAAGCATTCAACATGTCTGAGTACAGACAAGAACCAAATAGGCCTAAGAGGCCGGAAACGAACAGACGGAGCCCATCCACGAAGTCTCGGATCCTGCCCGGCTCCGCTATCTACTCGTCAGCAGTCTCGTCATACTCCACGTCGTAGCCACCATGGTGATCCTCGGAAACGTCGTCTGCGGAAACCACAACCCCAAAGGGGTCAGTACATAAACGTACTGGCAAGCAAGACTCACAGTTCACCAAAGTGTAACCCGTCAACACCAAGCACAGATGCTTTGGGTTCAACGGAAGGAAGGGGATATAAAAGATGCTGCAACTGGCTGCTCTAACCAACTACAGAGTTACTACCACTTCCGGCTATCAGAAAGGAGATAAGATCGTGTATCGTAACCAACTGAAAGATAACCTCAAACAAACCCATCCTGGATCTCGCCCCTTATCCAAAGAAGCAATCCGAGGATAACTCACACAGTTGGAATAATGATGGTTCAGATTATTGTGTCAATAAGCCTATTACTAGTCAAGTTGTTACTCACTGGGTGTAAGGTTGTTAATCATTAGGTTTAAGTTGTCCTGAGTACTTGTTAGCCAGTACTTTCACCAAGTAATCCATAACCGCGGAGAACACGGCTTCTCGAGAAGATTATCCCTGCAGGGTTGCACCAATTTGGCCGTACACGCATGAATAACCCGCCAGATGGAAAGGCCCTTCCACCAAGCGGGGCACTCAACACAACTCAACTCTTCTCCGCATCAAGCCCAAAGCACCTTGGGCGCACGGCTAATCGAGCCCAGAAGAAAATGGACCCTCATAGCACTCTAAGAACGTGTCCCCTTGTATGCCGACTACAAAAGTTCCACCCTGGCCTGGGCTCGCAAAAACATGCATGCGGCAAATGGAAAATACGAACTAAATGAGGCGATTTGGACGAGATGCGAATCGAATCAAATTGAGGGGGGCGCCCATACTCGCTTCCCACATGCGGTTAGTGCGCTCATCATGGATCAGCAGACAAGATCCTTTTCCTATTAGGGTCGACACTAGCAGGCCTCAAAACCACACAGGGCCTCCTGCCGGTGCCTTATCATCAAATTATTATTAATAGTAACATTAGCATGATTGATTGATTAAACATCGAGCCCCCAGAACATAATGAAATAGTAACAGAAAGTAACGGGTAACAGACTCGAGCAAAAACAACCTAAGCATGCTAGTAAGACACGGGCAACAAGCAAAAGGTTATAGGTATGGAGGTGAGGCAATATCAGGGGTAAAGGATACATGTGATAGGTTCGTAACAGAAGCAACTATTCATAGGGCTAGCAGAATAGACAACGGAAAGTATCGGTAACCAATGTTGAAAGGAACACAGTGGTTCATGTGAGTGAATACTTGCCTGCAAACCCAGTAGCCTGGTACTGAGCTAACTCCTTAGAAGGGGTGTCGTAAGTATCGTCGGTCTCAACGTCGTCGTTTATCCGAGAAGAAGCAAACAAACAACACATAGAGATAAACAATCAATAACATGGCATAATGCACAATCATGGGAAGATGCATGACCATTTAATTGATGCAACAAAATGAACTAGTTGACAAGATAACAACATGATTAAATGGACCCACATGCAATTGGATTGCATATGAAAAGCCCATGAATTAAGGGTGAAACAATTGTTTTACAACTAACCAATAGGTGAAAGTGGATTAGCATGATGCATGGATGAAGAAAACAACAAAATAACAACAATAGAAGCAATTGGAAATAAGGTTTACCAAGTTTAGAAATTTGTTTATTAAGTTAAGAAATTTTGGTTACTTAAAGGTGTCACACAAGCATTTGTTGTTTTCATCAAGTTTAATTGTTCAAAACAGATAACAAAGTTTATATTTGAAAAGGTTATGCTTTTATGGTTTGAAAACATATTTTATATGTCCCCAAAAGAATTTGATTTGATCAAGTTATGAATTTAGCAATATTAAATGAATTAAACAAGATTTAAATCATTTAACCAATTTTAATTATTCAAAACATGAAACAAATTTTATATTTGGGAAGGTGGTTTAATTTTGCATGGAAAACATATTTCATTTGTTGAAATTGGATTTAAAATGAGCAAGTTATTATTTTGGCAATTTTAAATGCAATAAACAATAAACAGTTGTTTTCAGCAATTTAAATTATTCAAAACAGAAAACAAAATTTATATTTGGAAAGTACATGAAAAGTTGATTGGAAAACATATTTAGTTTGTGGAATTTGGAATTTTTATGCCCAAGTTATGATTTTTGCAAGTTTAAGTGAATTAAACAAGATTTCAAATATTGCACCAATTTAAAATATTCAAAACAGTAACAAATTGCATTGAAAAGGTTGGAAACATGTAGCAAAGGTTTCATTGAACATTTTGATCTATCAAACATAATTTTTGGGGGATTATTGAATTTATTATGCCATTTTCCATAATCATTCTTATTCTGCCATTTTTAGTAAACAGAGGGAAACATGCTCAAAATTAATTCAATTGTGTCCAAATAAAATACCAATGTGTAGAGTTTGTTAAGACAATTTTTTAGAGACCAAGCTTGCTTAATTTGGATGAGTAGAACTAAAGTTATGAAATTCCAAAGTTCCCAAATTTTATTGCATTTTCAGTAAATAATTAATTAGTGCAAAAATTGTTACAGAAACATATTGCAAATTTGACATTACTGGAAGGAGCACAAAATTATGAATCCACAGGATTTTGAATCATTCAAATTGGAGCAAAAAATGGATTTTAGATGGATTTTAGAGTTAATGGTCCAGATCTGAGTTTCTGAAAATTTGGGCAGAAAAGAAAAAGAAAGCAGTGAAAAAAGGTGTGGCCTTGGGGGTTCGAACCCTAGACCTGTGGCTTTGGGCGCAAGGGTTCTAGCCAGTGGGGTGGAGCTGCTGTTTGTTGGTAGAAGGGAATCGCTGTGGGGTTAAGGTGCAGATTCGCCTACTGAATTTAATTAGGAAAAAGGACAGAGAAAAGGTGGGGCTGGGGATTCGACCCTGGGACCTGGGGGTTCGCTGTGCGGTGGTGGCTACCACTACGGTAGCTGCTGGATTCGTGATGGGAGAGGGGCAGACGGGAGGAAAAGGTGTTGCTGCGAGCGAGATTTTCTGAACTGCACGTTCCTGTAACCGATCGAGACAGAGGCAGCGACGGCGAGCTGATGGCCGCTGGGCGGCGCTCGCGTGGGGTGGCCGTGGGGGCGTGCTGCGGGTGCGGTGCTGCGTGGGGTGGCCGAGAGGGAGGAGGGAAGAGAGCGAGGGAAGGAGGAGGTGGGGCGCTCACCTTGGGGCGGACAGGGAGACGGGCAGGGCGACGGTGGCGCCTTGAGGAGGACGGCGGCGGCGCATCCGGCTCTCCCGGCTCGAGCCGAGGGGGTGGAGAGGAAGCCCGTGGTGGGGGCTTTCCATTCCCACCCTCGCGGCGGCCGGAGGGGATCCCTAGGGGCGGTGATCACCGGAGGAAGTGGAGGTGATTTTCTTCGGTGAGGTACAGATACATGTGCAGAGATACAGAGAGAAGGGAGATGGAGGTGGAAGAAGGAGGAGTGGAGGCGGGGGAGAAGAGAGGAGGGGGAAGAGAGCACTAGGGTTAGGGTTAGGGAGCAGGGGCTAGGTTATAGGGAGGAGGGGAAGCTCACAGCCGTTGTTTCTCTTCTCTGAATACGTGGACATGTTCAGATGCAGTCCGTACGAAGGTTGAAGAAAGAGGTGGAAGGGGTATGGGCCAAGGGGGAAGTGGGCTTGGGCACTAGGTGGGCTGGGAAAAGGAAAAAGGGAAGAAAAAAAAGGGCCTGCTGTCTCTCTCTCCCTTGTGTTGTTTTATTTTTATTTTTGCTCTCTTTTTTTTTGTAAAAAGGAAATTAGAAAAGGAATTTGAGGTAGATTTTCAAGTCAGAAAATTATGAAATAATTTCCTATGCATTGGAATTCAAAATGCCCAGCTGCACAAAATTTGTTTTCTCAAAATCTCAATTTTTTGTTGCTATTTGAAATCCAAATGAATTTGAGTGAATTTTGCGATAATTGAAAAGGTTTGAAATTCCACCAAATTAATTGTTGCAAATTCAAATTTATGGAAAACAAATAACTTATTAGATTAGATTATTTTATTTGAAAAGGTTGTAACAGACCAAGTGTGAAAACATAAGTGATTTGAATTTAGTTGAATTTTGAGAATCCACACATGAAAGCAATATGATGACATGATGCAATACTTTAATTAAACAAGAAATCAAACATTCTAAGGGACATTTTCATACTTGGGATGTTACAAAACGCCCCCCTTGAAGGAATCACGCCCCGAGATTCCTACTGAGAAAAGAAAAGGTCCCGATACTTCTTGGGAAGATCCTCTTGAACTGTGACACGTGAAACACATCGTGCACCTTGGATAGACGTCAGGGAATTTGCAAACCACCGGAACATTTTTGAGTAGAGGTAGAGGTTTTGTATGGAGGGTGTATAGCTGAAATGGAACTTGATTGATTTGGAGAATAGACTATCTGGAATGTGGTGCTTCAGTAGGTGGGAGGCATACTAAAATCAACAACAACAACAACAACAGCAACAACCTTTCTGGCCAGATAGACTTGATATTTGGAAAGTTTTGATTAGACGCCGGTAGAAGAACTGAAATGGAAAACAACAACAAGATTTGAACGGACGAAACGGATGTTGAGAAGAACAGGATAACGAAGCAACACCGGAAAAAACGAGAGCAAAACAGTCCTGAGGTACTACGGAAAACCCATCCGGGCTTCTAAAGGATCAATATCTACTGCTTAAGGAATAGAGGATCTGCTTCCGGGGCTTACACGCCTCCGTTCTCAATCGTGAGTAGGCAACATGATAAATCATGTCACAACCACCTCCATTCCTATGGTCTAGTAGATATAATCATCCTGGAGAAACCAGAATACGTGAAATCCTAACTTGAAAGTTTAGATGAGAATGGAAAAACAACGTTGCACTTCCTTACCAGAAAAGGGAGGGTGGGTGGGGAAAGAAGAAAAAGAACAGAATTCCTACTCTCACGTTTCATTTTTCCTATATAGCTACAAAATAGTTTCTAGACTCAACTGCGACCAGTAAAAGGGGATCCTACAGGCAGACAGGCTCTGATACCATTTGTCGCACCCGGACTTCTAAAGGATACTCGTCGTTCCGTTGAACAGTAGTGAATTGGATTACGGGGCTTACCGGCACCCGCGTCCTCTTACGAGTAGGCCAACACACGTATGTGTGACAACCAACCCCTATCTGTTCAGCGTCGACGTAAACTATCCCATAGAAATCAGGATACTTCCATTGACGTACTTCAAAACATACACACATTGTACGTCAACGGCGTTTGAACAAGTGATATCACAACAGATCTCTACGACACAAAAGATTGAAATAAGTTGCAAATAGCTCTCATTAGAGCAGAGATAGCAAATACAATCATCCAGAGGACACATGTACCAACAGTACATCATTACATCACAGCGGAAGCATTCAACATGTCTGAGTACAGACAAGAACCAAATAGGCCTAAGAGGCCGGAAACGAACAGACGGAGCCCATCCACGAAGTCTCGGATCCTGCCCGGCTCCGCTATCTACTCGTCAGCAGTCTCGTCATACTCCACGTCGTAGCCACCATGGTGATCCTCGGAAACGTCGTCTGCGGAAACCACAACCCCAAAGGGGTCAGTACATAAACGTACTGGCAAGCAAGACTCACAGTTCACCAAAGTGTAACCCGTCAACACCAAGCACAGATGCTTTGGGTTCAACGGAAGGAAGGGGATATAAAAGATGCTGCAACTGGCTGCTCTAACCAACTACAGAGTTACTACCACTTCCGGCTATCAGAAAGGAGATAAGATCGTGTATCGTAACCAACTGAAACATAACCTCAAACAAACCCATCCTGGATCTCGCCCCTTATCCAAAGAAGCAATCCGAGGATAACTCACACAGTTGGAATAATGATGGTTCAGATTATTGTGTCAATAAGCCTATTACTAGTCAAGTTGTTACTCACTGGGTGTAAGGTTGTTAATCATTAGGTTTAAGTTGTCCTGAGTACTTGTTAGCCAGTACTTTCACCAAGTAATCCATAACCGCGGAGAACACGGCTTCTCGAGAAGATTATCCCTGCAGGGTTGCACCAATTTGGCCGTACACGCATGAATAACCCGCCAGATGGAAAGGCCCTTCCACCAAGCGGGGCACTCAACACAACTCAACTCTTCTCCGCATCAAGCCCAAAGCACCTTGGGCGCACGGCTAATCGAGCCCAGAAGAAAATGGACCCTCATAGCACTCTAAGAACGTGTCCCCTTATATGCCGACTACAAAAGTTCCACCCTGGCCTGGGCTCGCAAAAACATGCATGCGGCAAATGGAAAATACGAACTAAATGAGGCGATTTGGACGAGATGCGAATCGAATCAAATTGAGGGGGGCGCCCATACTCGCTTCCCACATGCGGTTAGTGCGCTCATCATGGATCAGCAGACAAGATCCTTTTCCTATTAGGGTCGACACTAGCAGGCCTCAAAACCACACAGGGCCTCCTGCCGGTGCCTTATCATCAAATTATTATTAATAGTAACATTAGCATGATTGATTGATTAAACATCGAGCCCCCAGAACATAATGAAATAGTAACAGAAAGTAACGGGTAACAGACTCGAGCAAAAACAACCTAAGCATGCTAGTAAGACACGGGCAACAAGCAAAAGGTTATAGGTATGGAGGTGAGGCAATATCAGGGGTAAAGGATACATGTGATAGGTTCGTAACAGAAGCAACTATTCATAGGGCTAGCAGAATAGACAACGGAAAGTATCGGTAACCAATGTTGAAAGGAACACAGTGGTTCATGTGAGTGAATACTTGCCTGCAAACCCAGTAGCCTGGTACTGAGCTAACTCCTTAGAAGGGGTGTCGTAAGTATCGTCGGTCTCAACGTCGTCGTTTATCCGAGAAGAAGCAAACAAACAACACATAGAGATAAACAATCAATAACATGGCATAATGCACAATCATGGGAAGATGCATGACCATTTAATTGATGCAACAAAATGAACTAGTTGACAAGATAACAACATGATTAAATGGACCCACATGCAATTGGATTGCATATGAAAAGCCCATGAATTAAGGGTGAAACAATTGTTTTACAACTAACCAATAGGTGAAAGTGGATTAGCATGATGCATGGATGAAGAAAACAACAAAATAACAACAATAGAAGCAATTGGAAATAAGGTTTACCAAGTTTAGAAATTTGTTTATTAAGTTAAGAAATTTTGGTTACTTAAAGGTGTCACACAAGCATTTGTTGTTTTCATCAAGTTTAATTGTTCAAAACAGATAACAAAGTTTATATTTGAAAAGTTTATGCTTTTATGGTTTGAAAACATATTTTATATGTCCCCAAAAGAATTTGATTTGATCAAGTTATGAATTTAGCAATATTAAATGAATTAAACAAGATTTAAATCATTTAACCAATTTTAATTATTCAAAACATGAAACAAATTTTATATTTGGGAAGGTGGTTTAATTTTGCATGGAAAACATATTTCATTTGTTGAAATTGGATTTAAAATGAGCAAGTTATTATTTTGGCAATTTTAAATGCAATAAACAAGAAACAGTTGTTTTCAGCAATTTAAATTATTCAAAACAGAAAACAAAATTTATATTTGGAAAGTAAATGAAAAGTTGATTGGAAAACATATTTAGTTTGTGGAATTTGGAATTTTTATGCCCAAGTTATGATTTTTGCAAGTTTAAGTGAATTAAACAAGATTTCAAATATTGCACCAATTTAAAATATTCAAAACAGTAACAAATTGCATTGAAAAGGTTGGAAACATGTAGCAAAGGTTTCATTGAACATTTTGATCTATCAAACATAATTTTTGGGGGATTATTGAATTTATTATGCCATTTTCCATAATCATTCTTATTCTGCCATTTTTAGTAAACAGAGGGAAACATGCTCAAAATTAATTCAATTGTGTCCAAATAAAATACCAATGTGTAGAGTTTGTTAAGACAAATTTTTAGAGACCAAGCTTGCTTAATTTAGATGAGTAGAACTAAAGTTATGAAATTCCAAAGTTCCCAAATTTTATTGCATTTTCAGTAAATAATTAATTAGTGCAAAAATTGTTACAGAAACATATTGCAAATTTGACATTACTGGAAGGAGCACAAAATTATGAATCCACAGGATTTTGAATCATTCAAATTGGAGCAAAAAATGGATTTTAGATGGATTTTAGAGTTAATGGTCCAAATCTGAGTTTCTGAAAATTTGGGCAGAAAAGGAAAAGAAAGCAGTGAAAAAAGGTGTGGCCTTGGGGGTTCGAACCCTAGACCTGTGGCTTTGGGCGCAAGGGTTCTAGCCAGTGGGGTGGAGCTGCTGTTTGTTGGTAGAAGGGAATCGCTGTGGGGTTAAGGTGCAGATTCGCCTACTGAATTTAATTAGGAAAAAGGACAGAGAAAAGGTGGGGCTGGGGATTCGACCCTGGGACCTGGGGGTTCGCTGCGCGGTGGTGGCTACCACTACGGTAGCTGCTGGATTCGTGATGGGAGAGGGGCAGACGGGAGGAAAAGGTGTTGCTGCGAGCGAGATTTTCTGAACTGCACGTTCCTGTAACCGATCGAGACAGAGGCAGCGACGGCGAGCTGATGGCCGCTGGGCGGCGCTCGCGTGGGGTGGCCGTGGGGGCGTGCTGCGGGTGCGGTGCTGCGTGGGGTGGCCGAGAGGGAGGAGGGAAGAGAGCGAGGGAAGGAGGAGGTGGGGCGCTCACCTTGGGGCGGACAGGGAGACGGGCAGGGCGACGGTGGCGCCTTGAGGAGGACGGCGGCGGCGCATCCGGCTCTCCCGGCTCGAGCCGAGGGGGTGGAGAGGAAGCCTTGGTGGGGGCTTTCCATTCCCACCCTCGCGGCGGCCGGAGGGGATCCCTAGGGGCGGTGATCACCGGAGGAAGTGGAGGTGATTTTCTTCGGTGAGGTACAGATACATGTGCAGAGATACAGAGAGAAGGGAGATGGAGGTGGAAGAAGGAGGAGTGGAGGCGGGGGAGAAGAGAGGAGGGGGAAGAGAGCACTAGGGTTAGGGTTAGGGAGCAGGGGCTAGGTTATAGGGAGGAGGGGAAGCTCACAGCCGTTGTTTCTCTTCTCTGAATACGTGGACATGTTCAGATGCAGTCCGTACGAAGGTTGAAGAAAGAGGTGGAAGGGGTATGGGCCAAGGGGGAAGTGGGCTTGGGCACTAGGTGGGCTGGGAAAAGGAAAAAGGGAAGAAAAAAAAGGGCCTGCTGTCTCTCTCTCCCTTGTGTTGTTTTATTTTTATTTTTGCTCTCTTTTTTTTTGTAAAAAGGAAATTAGTAAAGGAATTTGAGGTAGATTTTCAAGTCAGAAAATTATGAAATAATTTCCTATGCATTGGAATTCAAAATGCCCAGCTGCACAAAATTTGTTTTCTCAAAATCTCAATTTTTTGTTGCTATTTGAAATCCAAATGAATTTGAGTGAATTTTGCGATAATTGAAAAGGTTTGAAATTCCACCAAATTAATTGTTGCAAATTCAAATTTATGGAAAACAAATAACTTATTAGATTAGATTATTTTATTTGAAAAGGTTGTAACAGACCAAGTGTGAAAACATAAGTGATTTGAATTTAGTTGAATTTTGAGAATCCACACATGAAAGCAATATGATGACATGATGCAATACTTTAATTAAACAAGAAATCAAACATTCTAAGGGACATTTTCATACTTGGGATGTTACAAAACGCCCCCCTTGAAGGAATCGCGCCCCGAGATTCCTACTGAGAAAAGAAAAGGTCCCGATACTTCTTGGGAAGATCCTCTTGAACTGTGACACGTGAAACACATCGTGCACCTTGGATAGACGTCAGGGAATTTGCAAACCACCGGAACATTTTTGAGTAGAGGTAGAGGTTTTGTATGGAGGGTGTATAACTGAAATGGAACTTGATTGATTTGGAGAATAGACTATCTGGAATGTGGTGCTTCAGTAGGTGGGAGGCATACTAAAATCAACAACAACAACAACAACAACAACAACAACAACAACAACAACAACAACAACAACAACAACAACAACAACAACAACAACAACAACAACAACAACAGCAACAACCTTTCTGGCCAGATAGACTTGATATTTGGAAAGTTTTGATTAGACGCCGTTAGAAGAACTGAAATGGAAAACAACAACAAGATTTGAACGGACGAAACGGATGTTGAGAAGAATAGGATAACGAAGCAACACCGGAAAAAACGAGAGCAAAACAGTCCTGAGGTACTACGGAAAACCCATCCGGGCTTCTAAAGGATCAATATCTACTGCTTAAGGAATAGAGGATCTGCTTCCGGGGCTTACACGCCTCCGTTCTCAATCGTGAGTAGGCAACATGATAAATCATGTCACAACCACCTCCATTCCTATGGTCTAGTAGATATAATCATCCTGGAGAAACCAGAATACGTGAAATCCTAACTTGAAAGTTTAGATGAGAATGGAAAAACAACGTTGCACTTCCTTACCAGAAAAGGGAGGGTGGGTGGGGAAAGAAGAAAAAGAACAGAATTCCTACTCTCACGTTTCATTTTTCCTATATAGCTACAAAATAGTTTCTAGACTCAACTGCGACCAGTAAAAGGGGATCCTACAGGCAGACAGGCTCTGATACCATTTGTCGCACCCGGACTTCTAAAGGATACTCGTCGTTCCGTTGAACAGTAGTGAATTGGATTACGGGGCTTACCGGCACCCGCGTCCTCTTACGAGTAGGCCAACACACGTATGTGTGACAACCAACCCCTATCTGTTCAGCGTCGACGTAAACTATCCCATAGAAATCAGGATACTTCCATTGACGTACTTCAAAACATACACACATTGTACGTCAACGGCGTTTGAACAAGTGATATCACAACAGATCTCTACGACACAAAAGATTGAAATAAGTTGCAAATAGCTCTCATTAGAGCAGAGATAGCAAATACAATCATCCAGAGGACACATGTCCCAACAGTACATCATTACATCACAGCGGAAGCATTCAACATGTCTGAGTACAGACAAGAACCAAATAGGCCTAAGAGGCCGGAAACGAACAGACGGAGCCCATCCACGAAGTCTCGGATCCTGCCCGGCTCCGCTATCTACTCGTCAGCAGTCTCGTCATACTCCACGTCGTAGCCACCATGGTGATCCTCGGAAACGTCGTCTGCGGAAACCACAACCCCAAAGGGGTCAGTACATAAACGTACTGGCAAGCAAGACTCACAGTTCACCAAAGTGTAACCCGTCAACACCAAGCACAGATGCTTTGGGTTCAACGGAAGGAAGGGGATATAAAAGATGCTGCAACTGGCTGCTCTAACCAACTACAGAGTTACTACCACTTCCGGCTATCAGAAAGGAGATAAGATCGTGTATCGTAACCAACTGAAAGATAACCTCAAACAAACCCATCCTGGATCTCGCCCCTTATCCAAAGAAGCAATCCGAGGATAACTCACACAGTTGGAATAATGATGGTTCAGATTATTGTGTCAATAAGCCTATTACTAGTCAAGTTGTTACTCACTGGGTGTAAGGTTGTTAATCATTAGGTTTAAGTTGTCCTGAGTACTTGTTAGCCAGTACTTTCACCAAGTAATCCATAACCGCGGAGAACACGGCTTCTCGAGAAGATTATCCCTGCAGGGTTGCACCAATTTGGCTGTACACGCATGAATAACCCGCCAGATGGAAAGGCCCTTCCACCAAGCGGGGCACTCAACACAACTCAACTCTTCTCCGCATCAAGCCCAAAGCACCTTGGGCGCACGGCTAATCGAGCCCAGAAGAAAATGGACCCTCATAGCACTCTAAGAACGTGTCCCCTTATATGCCGACTACAAAAGTTCCACCCTGGCCTGGGCTCGCAAAAACATGCATGCGGCAAATGGAAAATACGAACTAAATGAGGCGATTTGGACGAGATGCGAATCGAATCAAATTGAGGGGGGCGCCCATACTCGCTTCCCACATGCGGTTAGTGCGCTCATCATGGATCAGCAGACAAGATCCTTTTCCTATTAGGGTCGACACTAGCAGGCCTCAAAACCACACAGGGCCTCCTGCCGGTGCCTTATCATCAAATTATTATTAATAGTAACATTAGCATGATTGATTGATTAAACATCGAGCCCCCAGAACATAATGAAATAGTAACAGAAAGTAACGGGTAACAGACTCGAGCAAAAACAACCTAAGCATGCTAGTAAGACACGGGCAACAAGCAAAAGGTTATAGGTATGGAGGTGAGGCAATATCAGGGGTAAAGGATACATGTGATAGGTTCGTAACAGAAGCAACTATTCATAGGGCTAGCAGAATAGACAACGGAAAGTATCGGTAACCAATGTTGAAAGGAACACAGTGGTTCATGTGAGTGAATACTTGCCTGCAAACCCAGTAGCCTGGTACTGAGCTAACTCCTTAGAAGGGGTGTCGTAAGTATCGTCGGTCTCAACGTCGTCGTTTATCCGAGAAGAAGCAAACAAACAACACATAGAGATAAACAATCAATAACATGGCATAATGCACAATCATGGGAAGATGCATGACCATTTAATTGATGCAACAAAATGAACTAGTTGACAAGATAACAACATGATTAAATGGACCCACATGCAATTGGATTGCATATGAAAAGCCCATGAATTAAGGGTGAAACAATTGTTTTACAACTAACCAATAGGTGAAAGTGGATTAGCATGATGCATGGATGAAGAAAACAACAAAATAACAACAATAGAAGCAATTGGAAATAAGGTTTACCAAGTTTAGAAATTTGTTTATTAAGTTAAGAAATTTTGGTTACTTAAAGGTGTCACACAAGCATTTGTTGTTTTCATCAAGTTTAATTGTTCAAAACAGATAACAAAGTTTATATTTGAAAAGGTTATGCTTTTATGGTTTGAAAACATATTTTATATGTCCCCAAAAGAATTTGATTTGATCAAGTTATGAATTTAGCAATATTAAATGAATTAAACAAGATTTAAATCATTTAACCAATTTTAATTATTCAAAACATGAAACAAATTTTATATTTGGGAAGGTGGTTTAATTTTGCATGGAAAACATATTTCATTTGTTGAAATTGGATTTAAAATGAGCAAGTTATTATTTTGGCAATTTTAAATGCAATAAACAATAAACAGTTGTTTTCAGCAATTTAAATTATTCAAAACAGAAAACAAAATTTATATTTGGAAAGTACATGAAAAGTTGATTGGAAAACATATTTAGTTTGTGGAATTTGGAATTTTTATGCCCAAGTTATGATTTTTGCAAGTTTAAGTGAATTAAACAAGATTTCAAATATTGCACCAATTTAAAATATTCAAAACAGTAACAAATTGCATTGAAAAGGTTGGAAACATGTAGCAAAGGTTTCATTGAACATTTTGATCTATCAAACATAATTTTTGGGGGATTATTGAATTTATTATGCCATTTTCCATAATCATTCTTATTCTGCCATTTTTAGTAAACAGAGGGAAACATGCTCAAAATTAATTCAATTGTGTCCAAATAAAATACCAATGTGTAGAGTTTGTTAAGACAATTTTTTAGAGACCAAGCTTGCTTAATTTGGATGAGTAGAACTAAAGTTATGAAATTCCAAAGTTCCCAAATTTTATTGCATTTTTAGTAAATAATTAATTAGTGCAAAAATTGTTACAGAAACATATTGCAAATTTGACATTACTGGAAGGAGCACAAAATTATGAATCCACAGGATTTTGAATCATTCAAATTGGAGCAAAAAATGGATTTTAGATGGATTTTAGAGTTAATGGTCCAGATCTGAGTTTCTGAAAATTTGGGCAGAAAAGAAAAAGAAAGCAGTGAAAAAAGGTGTGGCCT
Source organism: Alopecurus myosuroides (assembly GCA_028641055.1). NCBI lineage: Eukaryota > Viridiplantae > Streptophyta > Magnoliopsida > Poales > Poaceae > Alopecurus > Alopecurus myosuroides. Next base: position 248,555,680 of record CM054058.1, read on the forward strand.
TGGGGGTTCGAACCCTAGACCTGTGGCTTTGGGCGCAAGGGTTCTAGCCAGTGGGGTGGAGCTGCTGTTTGTTGGTAGAAGGGAATCGCTGTGGGGTTAAGGTGCAGATTCGCCTACTGAATTTAATTAGGAAAAAGGACAGAGAAAAGGTGGGGCTGGGGATTCGACCCTGGGACCTGGGGGTTCGCTGCGCGGTGGTGGCTACCACTACGGTAGCTGCTGGATTCGTGATGGGAGAGGGGCAGACGGGAGGAAAAGGTGTTGCTGCGAGCGAGATTTTCTGAACTGCACGTTCCTGTAACCGATCGAGACAGAGGCAGCGACGGCGATCTGATGGCCGCTGGGCGGCGCTCGCGTGGGGTGGCCGTGGGGGCGTGCTGCGGGTGCGGTGCTGCGTGGGGTGGCCGAGAGGGAGGAGGGAAGAGAGCGAGGGAAGGAGGAGGTGGGGCGCTCACCTTGGGGCGGACAGGGAGACGGGCAGGGCGACGGTGGCACCTTGAGGAGGACGGCGGCGGCGCATCCGGCTCTCCCGGCTCGAGCCGAGGGGGTGGAGAGGAAGCCCGTGGTGGGGGCTTTCCATTCCCACCCTCGCGACGGCCGGAGGGGATCCCTAGGGGCGGTGATCACCGGAGGAAGTGGAGGTGATTTTCTTCGGTGAGGTACAGATACATGTGCAGAGATACAGAGAGAAGGGAGATGGAGGTGGAAGAAGGAGGAGTGGAGGCGGGGGAGAAGAGAGGAGGGGGAAGAGAGCACTAGGGTTAGGGTTAGGGAGCAGGGGCTAGGTTATAGGGAGGAGGGGAAGCTCACAGCCGTTGTTTCTCTTCTCTGAATACGTGGACATGTTCAGATGCAGTCCGTACGAAGGTTGAAGAAAGAGGTGGAAGGGGTATGGGCCAAGGGGGAAGTGGGCTTGGGCACTAGGTGGGCTGGGAAAAGGAAAAAGGGAAGAAAAAAAAGGGCCTGCTGTCTCTCTCTCCCTTGTGTTGTTTTATTTTTATTTTTGCTCTCTTTTTTTTTGTAAAAAGGAAATTAGTAAAGGAATTTGAGGTAGATTTTCAAGTCAGAAAATTATGAAATAATTTCCTATGCATTGGAATTCAAAATGCCCAGCTGCACAAAATTTGTTTTCTCAAAATCTCAATTTTTTGTTGCTATTTGAAATCCAAATGAATTTGAGTGAATTTTGCGATAATTGAAAAGGTTTGAAATTCCACCAAATTAATTGTTGCAAATTCAAATTTATGGAAAACAAATAACTTATTAGATTAGATTATTTTATTTGAAAAGGTTGTAACAGACCAAGTGTGAAAACATAAGTGATTTGAATTTAGTTGAATTTTGAGAATCCACACATGAAAGCAATATGATGACATGATGCAATACTTTAATTAAACAAGAAATCAAACATTCTAAGGGACATTTTCATACTTGGGATGTTACAAAACGCCCCCCTTGAAGGAATCACGCCCCGAGATTCCTACTGAGAAAAGAAAAGGTCCTGATACTTCTTGGGAAGATCCTCTTGAACTGTGACACGTGAAACACATCGTGCACCTTGGATAGACGTCAGGGAATTTGCAAACCACCGGAACATTTTTGAGTAGAGGTAGAGGTTTTGTATGGAGGGTGTATAGCTGAAATGGAACTTGATTGATTTGGAGAATAGACTATCTGGAATGTGGTGCTTCAGTAGGTGGGAGGCATACTAAAATCAACAACAACAACAACAACAGCAACAACCTTTCTGGCCAGATAGACTTGATATTTGGAAAGTTTTGATTAGACGCCGGTAGAAGAACTGAAATGGAAAACAACAACAAGATTTGAACGGACGAAACGGATGTTGAGAAGAATAGGATAACGAAGCAACACCGGAAAAAACGAGAGCAAAACAGTCCTGAGGTACTACGGAAAACCCATCCGGGCTTCTAAAGGATCAATATCTACTGCTTAAGGAATAGAGGATCTGCTTCCGGGGCTTACACGCCTCCGTTCTCAATCGTGAGTAGGCAACATGATAAATCATGTCACAACCACCTCCATTCCTATGGTCTAGTAGATATAATCATCCTGGAGAAACCATAATACGTGAAATCCTAACTTGAAAGTTTAGATGAGAATGGAAAAACAACGTTGCACTTCCTTACCAGAAAAGGGAGGGTGGGTGGGGAAAGAAGAAAAAGAACAGAATTCCTACTCTCACGTTTCATTTTTCCTATATAGCTACAAAATAGTTTCTAGACTCAACTGCGACCAGTAAAAGGGGATCCTACAGGCAGACAGGCTCTGATACCATTTGTCGCACCCGGACTTCTAAAGGATACTCGTCGTTCCGTTGAACAGTAGTGAATTGGATTACGGGGCTTACCGGCACCCGCGTCCTCTTACGAGTAGGCCAACACACGTATGTGTGACAACCAACCCCTATCTGTTCAGCGTCGACGTAAACTATCCCATAGAAATCAGGATACTTCCATTGACGTACTTCAAAACATACACACATTGTACGTCAACGGCGTTTGAACAAGTGATATCACAACAGATCTCTACGACACAAAAGATTGAAATAAGTTGCAAATAGCTCTCATTAGAGCAGAGATAGCAAATACAATCATCCAGAGGACACATGTCCCAACAGTACATCATTACATCACAGCGGAAGCATTCAACATGTCTGAGTACAGACAAGAACCAAATAGGCCTAAGAGGCCGGAAACGAACAGACGGAGCCCATCCACGAAGTCTCGGATCCTGCCCGGCTCCGCTATCTACTCGTCAGCAGTCTCGTCATACTCCACGTCGTAGCCACCATGGTGATCCTCGGAAACGTCGTCTGCGGAAACCACAACCCCAAAGGGGTCAGTACATAAACGTACTGGCAAGCAAGACTCACAGTTCACCAAAGTGTAACCCGTCAACACCAAGCACAGATGCTTTGGGTTCAACGGAAGGAAGGGGATATAAAAGATGCTGCAACTGGCTGCTCTAACCAACTACAGAGTTACTACCACTTCCGGCTATCAGAAAGGAGATAAGATCGTGTATCGTAACCAACTGAAAGATAACCTCAAACAAACCCATCCTGGATCTCGCCCCTTATCCAAAGAAGCAATCCGAGGATAACTCACACAGTTGGAATAATGATGGTTCAGATTATTGTGTCAATAAGCCTATTACTAGTCAAGTTGTTACTCACTGGGTGTAAGGTTGTTAATCATTAGGTTTAAGTTGTCCTGAGTACTTGTTAGCCAGTACTTTCACCAAGTAATCCATAACCGCGGAGAACACGGCTTCTCGAGAAGATTATCCCTGCAGGGTTGCACCAATTTGGCCGTACACGCATGAATAACCCGCCAGATGGAAAGGCCCTTCCACCAAGCGGGGCACTCAACACAACTCAACTCTTCTCCGCATCAAGCCCAAAGCACCTTGGGCGCACGGCTAATCGAGCTCAGAAGAAAATGGACCCTCATATCACTCTAAGAACGTGTCCCCTTATATGCCGACTACAAAAGTTCCACCCTGGCCTGGGCTCGCAAAAACATGCATGCGGCAAATGGAAAATACGAACTAAATGAGGCGATTTGGACGAGATGCGAATCGAATCAAATTGAGGGGGGCGCCCATACTCGCTTCCCACATGCGGTTAGTGCGCTCATCATGGATCAGCAGACAAGATCCTTTTCCTATTAGGGTTGACTAAGGATGGCAATGGGTAGGGTATGGGGCGGGTAGAGCAATACCACACCCATACCCGTATAGTTAACGGGTTGAAAACTCTACCCATACCCGTACCCATGGGTATAAAACTCTACTCATACCCATACCCGGCGGATACCCATACCCATTGGATACCCAATGGGTACACACATTATTATATGCATTGAGAACACATTTGACAAAAATATCAGTTAGATCAACTGTATGCCTCATCGCTGGGAATTAATCTCTTTAATTTGAATATTTGGAAGATGAGAGGATTAAGTAGTGATTGCAGTTTGAGGAGATTTGGGAGACGAGGGGATTACAGGGACGCTTTGACCGACCCTTTGCCTCATCGCCTCGACCCTGGAGTCATGGCCTTGTGGGCTGCTTCCTACTGAGATACATATAGCCAAAGTGGCCCACATGTCAGTATAAATGGGTAGGGTACGGGTATACCCATGGGTACAACATGATACCCATGACCTACCCATGACTTGTCGGGTAGGGTATGGGTACTACCCATGGGTATAAAAGTGTACCCATACCCTGCCCATACGGGTCGAATACCCGCGAATACCCGTACCCACGGTTAAAATTGCCATCCTTAGGGTTGACACTAGCAGGCCTCAAAACCACACAGGGCCTCCTGCCGGTGCCTTATCATCAAATTATTATTAATAGTAACATTAGCATGATTGATTGATTAAACATCGAGCCCCCAGAACATAATGAAATAGTAACAGAAAGTAACGGGTAACAGACTCGAGCAAAAACAACCTAAGCATGCTAGTAAGACACGGGCAACAAGCAAAAGGTTATAGGTATGGAGGTGAGGCAATATCAGGGGTAAAGGATACATGTGATAGGTTCGTAACAGAAGCAACTATTCATAGGGCTAGCAGAATAGACAACGGAAAGTATCGGTAACCAATGTTGAAAGGAACATAGTGGTTCATGTGAGTGAATACTTGCCTGCAAACCCAGTAGCCTGGTACTGAGCTAACTCCTTAGAAGGGGTGTCGTAAGTATCGTCGGTCTCAACGTCGTCGTTTATCCGAGAAGAAGCAAACAAACAACACATAGAGATAAACAATCAATAACATGGCATAATGCACAATCATGGGAAGATGCATGACCATTTAATTGATGCAACAAAATGAACTAGTTGACAAGATAACAACATGATTAAATGGACCCACATGCAATTGGATTGCATATGAAAAGCCCATGAATTAAGGGTGAAACAATTGTTTTACAACTAACCAATAGGTGAAAGTGGATTAGCATGATGCATGGATGAAGAAAACAACAAAATAACAACAATAGAAGCAATTGGAAATAAGGTTTACCAAGTTTAGAAATTTGTTTATTAAGTTAAGAAATTTTGGTTACTTAAAGGTGTCACACAAGCATTTGTTGTTTTCATCAAGTTTAATTGTTCAAAACAGATAACAAAGTTTATATTTGAAAAGTTTATGCTTTTATGGTTTGAAAACATATTTTATATGTCCCCAAAAGAATTTGATTTGATCAAGTTATGAATTTAGCAATATTAAATGAATTAAACAAGATTTAAATCATTTAACCAATTTTAATTATTCAAAACATGAAACAAATTTTATATTTGGGAAGTTGGTTTAATTTTGCATGGAAAACATATTTCATTTGTTGAAATTGGATTTAAAATGAGCAAGTTATTATTTTGGCAATTTTAAATGCAATAAACAAGAAACAGTTGTTTTCAGCAATTTAAATTATTCAAAACAGAAAACAAAATTTATATTTGGAAAGTAAATGAAAAGTTGATTGGAAAACATATTTAGTTTGTGGAATTTGGAATTTTTATGCCCAAGTTATGATTTTTGCAAGTTTAAGTGAATTAAACAAGATTTCAAATATTGCACCAATTTAAAATATTCAAAACAGTAACAAATTGCATTGAAAAGGTTGGAAACATGTAGCAAAGGTTTCATTGAACATTTTGATCTATCAAACATAATTTTTGGGGGATTATTGAATTTATTATGCCATTTTCCATAATCATTCTTATTCTGCCATTTTTAGTAAACAGAGGGAAACATGCTCAAAATTAATTCAATTGTGTCCAAATAAAATACCAATGTGTAGAGTTTGTTAAGACAAATTTTTAGAGACCAAGCTTGCTTAATTTAGATGAGTAGAACTAAAGTTATGAAATTCCAAAGTTCCCAAATTTTATTGCATTTTCAGTAAATAATTAATTAGTGCAAAAATTGTTACAGAAACATATTGCAAATTTGACATTACTGGAAGGAGCACAAAATTATGAATCCACAGGATTTTGAATCATTCAAATTGGAGCAAAAAATGGATTTTAGATGGATTTTAGAGTTAATGGTCCAGATCTGAGTTTCTGAAAATTTGGGCAGAAAAGGAAAAGAAAGCAGTGAAAAAAGGTGTGGCCTTGGGGGTTCGAACCCTAGACCTGTGGCTTTGGGCGCAAGGGTTCTAGCCAGTGGGGTGGAGCTGCTGTTTGTTGGTAGAAGGGAATCGCTGTGGGGTTAAGGTGCAGATTCGCCTACTGAATTTAATTAGGAAAAAGGACAGAGAAAAGGTGGGGCTGGGGATTCGACCCTGGGACCTGGGGGTTCGCTGCGCGGTGGTGGCTACCACTACGGTAGCTGCTGGATTCGTGATGGGAGAGGGGCAGACGGGAGGAAAAGGTGTTGCTGCGAGCGAGATTTTCTGAACTGCACGTTCCTGTAACCGATCGAGACAGAGGCAGCGACGGCGAGCTGATGGCCGCTGGGCGGCGCTCGCGTGGGGTGGCCGTGGGGGCGTGCTGCGGGTGCGGTGCTGCGTGGGGTGGCCGAGAGGGAGGAGGGAAGAGAGCGAGGGAAGGAGGAGGTGGGGCGCTCACCTTGGGGCGGACAGGGAGACGGGCAGGGCGACGGTGGCGCCTTGAGGAGGACGGCGGCGGCGCATCCGGCTCTCCCGGCTCGAGCCGAGGGGGTGGAGAGGAAGCCCGTGGTGGGGGCTTTCCATTCCCACCCTCGCGGCGGCCGGAGGGGATCCCTAGGGGCGGTGATCACCGGAGGAAGTGGAGGTGATTTTCTTCGGTGAGGTACAGATACATGTGCAGAGATACAGAGAGAAGGGAGATGGAGGTGGAAGAAGGAGGAGTGGAGGCGGGGGAGAAGAGAGGAGGGGGAAGAGAGCACTAGGGTTAGGGTTAGGGAGCAGGGGCTAGGTTATAGGGAGGAGGGGAAGCTCACAGCCGTTGTTTCTCTTCTCTGAATACGTGGACATGTTCAGATGCAGTCCATACGAAGGTTGAAGAAAGAGGTGGAAGGGGTATGGGCCAAGGGGGAAGTGGGCTTGGGCACTAGGTGGGCTGGGAAAAGGAAAAAGGGAAGAAAAAAAAGGGCCTGCTGTCTCTCTCTCCCTTGTGTTGTTTTATTTTTATTTTTGCTCTCTTTTTTTTTGTAAAAAGGAAATTAGAATAGGAATTTGAGGTAGATTTTCAAGTCAGAAAATTATGAAATAATTTCCTATGCATTGGAATTCAAAATGCCCAGCTGCACAAAATTTGTTTTCTCAAAATCTCAATTTTTTGTTGCTATTTGAAATCCAAATGAACTTGAGTGAATTTTGCGATAATTGAAAAGGTTTGAAATTCCACCAAATTAATTGTTGCAAATTCAAATTTATGGAAAACAAATAACTTATTAGATTAGATTATTTTATTTGAAAAGGTTGTAACAGACCAAGTGTGAAAACATAAGTGATTTGAATTTAGTTGAATTTTGAGAATCCACACATGAAAGCAATATGATGACATGATGCAATACTTTAATTAAACAAGAAATCAAACATTCTAAGGGACATTTTCATACTTGGGATGTTACAGTCCTGGTCGGTACACCCGAAGGGGATGATCTTTTTTAGAGAAAGTTATCGACTGATCAGCCATCTTCAAGTATTCGGGTTTGGACGGTGGAGCTTGTACTGCCATGACCACTTGGCGTGTGTTTGTCTTCTGAACCCTTCAGGAGGGGCAGACCTTCTGTATCATTCCGAGTAGTCCCTGAGGGTTCGGGTACCCATTGTTTCCTTGGTTTGCGGCGGGTGGCGCTGGTAACACGGCCAATATCACGTTCTGATGTCCTAGTGGAGGTAGGGGTTGTGGCGGCTGGTGTCCTCCTGGGAGTTGCGAGTATCCCTGGTTGACCGCTGCTCTGTTCTTCCTCGTGTAGGCCTCATGGATGTCCTGAAATTTTCGGCAGTTCTTGAGGAGGTGAGTTGCCTTGGTCTTTCCTGTGCACTTATCTGTGAATAGATGTAGCATGCAATAACCCTCAAGGTCTTCCTCGGGAGTTTTGTCATCTAGTTTTGGCTTCCATTCGCGATTTCCACGAGGCTCGTTGTCGCGATTTTTGGTGAATTTTGCGGCCACCAATTCTTCTCGATCGTCATGGTCGTAGTGCCTCATTTTCTTTTTTCGACCGTGGCGATCTTCCTCAGGCGCGGGTGAGGATGTTTTCTCGTTGCGCACGGAATCTTCACCGTTGGCCCATCTGTCGGCTATTGCCATCAGTTCGCCGATGGTTTTGGGGGCAGCTCATCCCAGTTCTTCTCGGAAAGCGGTGCGTCGAGCTCCTTTGGTGAAATCTTCGTCCGCAACTTCTTCAGATATGTTTCCCGCCGTATTCCTAAGCGTGGTCCATCGCTGAATATACTCGCGCGTAGACTCGCCACTTTTCTGTTTGCACGCTCGTAGCTCCTCTATAGACGCGGGCCTTTTGTATGTCGCTTGGAAGTTTTTGTGGAAGTCGTAGGTTAGATCGTCCCATGACCCGTAGCACGCCTTTGGTCTTCCTTCGAGCCAGCTGCATGCAGCGGCTACGAGGTGTAGGTTCAGGTTCGGCATGGCCGTTGTCTTATTCCCATGTTGGCATTTTACTGCCGTGAGGTAATTTGATAGCCAAGACTTGGGCTCTAGCGACCCGTCGTACTTCGGGACTTCCGTCGTAAGTCTGAACCTTTTGGGCATCGGTGCCTCGCGGATATCGCGGGTGAAGCACAATGCGCCGCAAGCCTCCTCGTCGGAAGATGCGGATAGTGATCGTGCGCGGTTTCTGACTGCTCAGGCCCTGTTGACTTTGTTCTACGTGATGTCGTTTCGCGCGTCGTACTCAGGCCGGTCGCGATTATCTTCCTTCCGCAGCTCCCTGCTACGATGTCGCGAGCGACTGCTGTGATGTCGTGGACTCCGATCACGATCTCTCGTGTTGTCGTCGCTGCTACTTGGACTATCGCCATGGCGCCAGGCTTCCTTTCCTCGGGCGCGACGAGGTGATTCCTTCCTTGGAGGTGATGTGCTCCCGCGTCGTCGGGGTGTTTCCTTGTCCTTTCGAGGGGTCTTTTCAGTTTCTTGCGCTGCCGCGTTCCTACGGGCTTGGACGACGATTTTCGCGGCTGCCATGCCTAGCCCCTTCTGGACCTGTCGATATTGCTCTGCGCGGGGATCGTTCTCGCCTGGCTGGTTCACCTGTAGGTAAGTGGCTGCTGCCAAGACTGCGGCGGCGGGAGTCGTCGGGTGTACGTTGCCATCGTCGTCGACGTGCATGAGGGATGTCTCGAGTGTCTTGCTGATTCCGCTGAGGGATTTGCGATCCATGGCGACGGTCTTCGAGACATATGTTTTTTTCGAGGGAGTGTTTCCCACCGAGAGAGTGTGAGAGAGGGCCGCACGGCGCGCGCTTGACTCATCCGCTTCTTTCTTACGTATTTACAAATTCTTGCGAGCTCCATTGATCAGTCGACTCGCTCGCACCAGATGATAGTGGTACGTGGTTAGATCCTCCTGTGGAGCTCCATCCATGATTGGCTGGCCTAGATGTACGGCCTCCTTTGCTCTGACCCAGGCGTCACGTGAGACTTTGATGCGCTCTGGCTCCTTCAGGCTTTCCTCCGTTTCCGCGGATGGGTCAGTTCGCCCTGCCATGCAGACCTGGGCCAGATATGGCTCGCGAGTCCTAGGCGTGAGCTGACAGCTTCTGCCAATTCGAGAGGGTTCCTCAGCCGCGATAGTTTGGAAGTTGCGGATGCTGGGGCGGATGGATCCACCGCTGGGCGCTAGGTCGCGATCAGTGTCGTCAGGTGGCGAGTCAAGGGTCGACGGGCTTGAGATAGACTCGGAGTCTAATTCGCCGAGATCGACCCGCTCGGGGAAGTGCAATATCCCCGCCTTGTTGGCGTGGAAGTGGAGGCTCCCGAACATCAGGCTGACGCTCGGTCCCCTGAACACCGGGCGCGATTCCGGCGATTGGGGCGCGACGATGATCGACCCGAAGCGGATCGGCTTTGCTAGAGTCGAGGTTCCGGGGCTCCAGCCGAAGGTTGGCGATGATGAGGCCGAAGACGCCGTAGATCCAGCGCCCGTTGTTCCCACAGACGGCGCCAATTATCGATTAGTCATCTCAACAAGTCCCTCGGGTGATCCGGTAGGGTTTCGATTAAGAGAACGTATGGACGCTGGTGACGATCGTCGGCTAACAGGGGCACAATTTACCTAGGTTCGGGGCCCTCGTAGAGGTAAAACCCTTACTCCTGCTCTTTTGATCTGTATTATGAGTAGATCAGTTACAATGGGGGGGCTCAAGTTGAGGGTATGATCTCGAGCTCAAGTCTTTGGTGATGAGAAGTTGATTGGGTCCCCCCTTGGTGGTTCTCATGGCCTTATATAGGTGGCCATGTCTCAAACCGTACCCCGGGGGGTTACAAACCCTAGCTTTAGGTCGGTTACATGTTTCCTTCTTGTCCCGCAAGGCTTTGCGGGTGGGATCCAATTGGGCCTTCTAGAACTGTAGGTGACACCTCCCTCTGTACTTAGGTGTCTGGCCTTGGACCGGGTAGCCTCACCCGATAGGTCCAGGATTCATCCCCACGTCACCTTCACCAATTATGTTTTTCTTTTGCACCTTTATTGTGATTTCCTCTACTTATTTCAAGTTGAATTATATGAGAGGAAGTTGTTGTCTAGGATGACTTGTGTATTGATAGATGTGATGTTTCTTGTATGTATTTTATTTATCAACGCCTCACTCCATAAACCTGCGGTCATGTTTACTGAGTTCAGTTTCGCTTGGAGACAAGCGATGTCTAACCTTGGGGGGAGTTGATACGTCCATTTTGCATCACTATTTTATATTCTAATTTTCTTTTATTCATCGATATATTTCATATTATGATGCATTACTTATGTTATTTCATCTTGTTTTGCATGTTTCATAATTATTGGAGAATAAACACCAGGACCAGGAATCTGACGGAAAAAGCACCATCAGGATACCCTATTTCAGAAGATCAAAAGAAGAAGGGGAGAATCGGGAAAGTCTTAGAAGTCCAGAAGAGGGATCTAGCCTCGAGGGGACCCAGAGGGGGCCACCAGGGGACCAAACCATGCCTAGGCGCGCCCCCCTTGGCCGCGCCTAGGGGTGGTGTTGTCGTGGGATGATCACGGCAGATGTTACCAGAGGTAACTGATCTTGGGGCAAGTCGACACAGGTATTTGGGAGAGGGTTTAGCTCGAAGGAAAACATGATGATAAGCGATCTTGGAATCAGCACTCAACTCGCCGAGTCTCGAATATAGCTCTCGATTTATACTGGATACTCGATAACAGGCAATACGATTATGTCGTGAATCTCTGTCAAACAAGGCCTAGGGGCCGTCTTATAAAGCACCCGTACCCCCCCTTGGCTTGCCCTCTAAGGCGCAGCTTGAATCATATCCGAACTCTACTTACAAACCCTAGCTTTCCTTACCGCAACCCACAATCCGGGTTACGAGGCCTAGAAACTTTGGGCCTTCCAGAAGTTTCTTTATCCTTAGCCGGATCCCGCGCATCGTCCTTTGGGCCGGGTTACACCTTGGAGTTGGCCTACCGGGTTACTATCCCCCCATCAGTAGTCCCCAGAATAGCTTGGGCTTCCTGGATTCCTCCTAGAAGCGCTGGCTATTCCCTGCAAGAATATCAGACGTACCAATTCAAGTAGGCCGGGTTAGATTTCTTCGATAAACAGTCAGGCCCAACTCCACGGTGGCCATATAGTAACTCGGCCTTTTCCGAATCCATCGCTCATCTTCCCGGGAAAATACCCTGGTAACGATGTTGAAGACCCATCTTACTTTGCTTGTTTAACCCATCCGATAACCACAAAAAAGATACGCCTTACGTCCATTCTGAAAATCTCGCCTAACCTCCTGACGCATACCTCGGAAAATCCGGGCGGATGCGATTTTATCCGTAATTCCCGGCTCTCGTCCGTTGGCCTAGGTTTACCCTCCCGCACCCTATAAATAGGCACTTAAGGATTAACCTAATCCCAACGGCTCATTCCTCCTTCTTCTTCCCTTTGCTTTCGTGCTCGAATCCACAGGGCGCCTCCACAGAGACCTCGTGCTCGCCCGCGGATCCAACTCGCCGCAGTTCGTCCCACACCCCCGTCGAACTTATTCACCGCGCCCGTGAGCATCTGGCCAACCGTCGCAAGGAAGTATCCACTGCGCGCTATCTATCACCGCCGCGCACCGCTCCAATCTTCTCCGGTAAGCCTCTCGTATCCATCAATTTGACCCATAATTTCCAGATTTTCTTCAGATTGGATCTTGGTCGACCCGCGAGCCATTGCTCTTACTGCACCAAATCAAACCACTTAGATACTTGCTAGTTCCTCCAAGGACCGGTGGGATGATCTCACACCACCCTCCTATCACTTTTAATCTCTAATTTCTTCATATAACCTTTCGCAAATTTTCCTAACCTAGATCCATTTCGCCCAAATTTCCGCGCATATTATTAATACCCAAAAAATCCTCCTTTTCCAGTTACTTTGCTCGTAGTAGAGGCATGGGCAACCATCCGTGCACACCAAACTCACCTCAACACGTAAGTAACTAGTAATTTCCACAACCGTATTTAACACTCGGACAACTCGTAATTTTTTGCTCCGTGATACGTTACCCGGATATTTCTGAAGCGGAAAAGCGAGGAGAGGAGGAGCCAAATATTAACATGGATGTTGCGGCTGATGACGAGGCTGAGGACGAACAGGAACAAGACCCCTTTAAGGACCCAGCTCCACCGAAAACCGCATCACCCAAGTCCTCTGAAGAAGTAGATGAAGATATCATCTTAGAGACCAAGTCGGGTTCTCCTAACCCGGACACTCAGACGGTCCGGGTTTCGACCCCAAGATCCGGAAAAGCCCTTCAACCGGAAGGCCAAACTTCCGGCCCTTCAAGACTTTGCCCTGAAGACATGACGTTTGCCCAGATGCTCGATGCCCTTTACACTTTGAGGGCCAATGAAGAAAATATCCTAGATGCCTTGATAACCAAACACAAAGTAAACCCGAGTAAAACCATCTATCTCCTTATATAGTCCCCAAGTTCGAAGTGAATTACTAAGTAATTTGCTTGGAACTTTGCATGATATTTCCGACTGACCCTTCTTCGTGTTTTCTCGTAGGACTTTGTTGCGCAATCTGAGAAGAAGCTAGCCAAGGCCGCCAAGCGTATCGAAAAGGAAACGGCCCTTCGCGAAGCAGCTGAAACTGAAACTCGTAGGAGCCAAAAAATCATGAGGAAGTACCGGAAAAGAGCTCACGCGGCTGAAGATAGGCTGACGACTCTTTCAGTGCAGATTGCTGATATCCATCGTGTTGCAACTGGTATGATCATTGACTTTTAGCACGCATGACCCTGATTCTCTCTAGATGGACAACCGTATCCCTTTACTTATTACTTTTTCTTTGTCTTTTCAATAGGCCCGTGTGACGTAGCCCCTGAAGAAGATGACACTATCAAGTTGAAACTTATCAAGGACACTATCTGGCAGCTTAGTGCCGGAATTGGTTGGATTCTTGACGAGTTGCGGCTGCCGAGTATCAGGCCAAGCAACATGAAGAAATTGCTAGAATTCTGCTCCACTATCCCTGAGTGGATTTGGCACTGGAAGCGTTCATCTTGCCGATTTGGTGTGACCCGAGGACTCGCGCTGGCTAAAGCTTATTTTCCTAAGCTAGAGCCGGCCAAGCTGATGGGCGGGTTTCCGGAGTTCAACCCAGATGGATCCAAGTTTTCGCCTAAGGACTTCAAGGCTATTCAAAAAGAAATCCGTCATCCGGCTAGCGTTATTGCCGATAGTTTGGAGATTGATACCATTCTTCCTGCATACGATGTTAACGACAAGATCATCAAGGCGGACCACCCCAAGCCATACGACATGCTTGCCCGGTGGAAGGAGGAGGCGGCCAAGATAAGGGAAGAAGCTGCCAAGAAGAAGGCCGAAGCCGACTCTATGCCTGCTACTTCTACTCCTGTCGTCCCTCCGCCCGCGCGAGTCGGCATTGCTACTAACCCGAGTGGCGCTGCTACCACAAGCGACGGCAAGGGGAAAGCCAAGATGGATCCTGCGGCTTAGAATATCGAGTGACACCTATTACTTCATATGCATCAGTCGGCCACAGTGCCATTGAAACAATTTATTTGTTAACTGGTGCGCCTGTGCTCCTCTGATACTTTTTAGTAAAACTTTGTAATATACTCTAAATTCCTGATGCACCTTACGCCTCTTTGGGTTTTTGATTTATCTACTTTTGCATCTATTTGTTCTTGATATCCAACTTGCTTTATTCTTGATACCCGCACTTCTTTATTTTTCCTTTTGTGAGACCCGGCTTCCGGGTTTCATGGGTGTTTGGCGAACGGACTTGCTCCTAAGTCCCCAAGCCCCCAAGACCCGGATGTTTGGCTTCTTGGAATTTTAGCAACTGGATACTATATTTCTCTTTCGAAATTCGCGAGTCCCCAGGCCCGGATTTCCGAGCCTAGGACACGTGATTTTTAAAGGAGAACAATTTGCCTGCTGCTAGATTCACAAAAATCCCAGAACGGTTTCACATAGGATTTGAAGTTATGCTTAATAACCGTTGAGTTTCCGGCTATCAGCCTTATACTCTGCATAACTTGTGGTTTAGATGACCCTTTCGACTATCTTGTACTGTAAGCCGGCTTTCGCGTGGATACCATGTTATTACATCTGTACGAAAACAGGGTCAGGCAAGTCCCTTTGGGCTTCATGGCTGACTGTAATCGTAAGCGAACAAATCATGCCACTTTATTGCGAGTCACATCGAGCTTAAGTAAGAATAGCCGAGAAATTTGGACTTCTTTGTCCGGTTATAAGATTGTAGCCGCACTCGTTTTCGAGTAACCGGCCCTTATAACTCATTGGCATCAAGGCCGGGTCTTTTGAGTTTGCAACTGTGCCTATATGAGCGACCAGCCCTCAAGACCTAAAGATACACACCGTACTGAAAGTATAGATAATAACCACCTCTTTTCTTGATAATCGCCTCTTTATTTGATATGAAAAATTAGGTCAGCAGGCCGCCTCATTAAAAACCCGTCCAGTCCCCAAGGGTACCCTGGATAGGAAAAGAGTACGTCTGAAACCTGCTGCCTGTTACATCATTTGATTCCACGTGCCGACATAATCCTTGCTAAGTATAATACGGGCGTAGCTGAGCCATGTTCCATGGTCTGTCTCTTTCTTGCATAGGTGCAGTGGTATGAGCGGTGTCGTTAACTGTGGCCGACTCTTCCCTTGCGTCTATCAAGTAATATGACCCATTATGCAGATTCCGGCTTACGATGAAAGGCCCTTCCCATGGTGGTGATAGCTTGTGTTTCCCTTCGTTTGACTGAACCAGGCGCAGAACCAGGTCTCCTTCCTGGAAGACCCGGGTTTTCACACGCCGGCTATGATACCTCCGTAAATCCTGCTGATATACGGCTGACCTTTCCAAGGCTTGTTCTCTTTGTTCTTCTAACATATCCACGGCGTCCTGCCGGGTCTTCTCGTTCTTCACTTCAACATAAGCTGACACTCTCGGTGAATCATGAATGATATCGCTTGGTAGCACCGCTTCTGCACCATAGACCATGAAGAAGGGTGTCATCTGAGTGGATCTGTTGGGTGTAGTATTTATACCCCAGACCACGGAAGGAAGTTCTTCGACCCATGCACCGGAGGCCCTGATACATGGAACTCGTAGTCGTGGTTTTAATCCGCGAAGCAACTCTTGATTTGCTCTCTCCACTTGCCCATTGGCCTGTGGGTGAGCGACTGATGCTACATCAAGCCGGATTCCATTGCTGCCACAGAATTTTTCCATCTCTCCAAGGGACATGTTGGTTCCATTGTCGGTAATTATGCTGTGGGGGTACCCGAATCGGTAAATAATTCTTTTCAGGAACTTGACCGCTGTAGCTGCTTCGCAATTAGTAACTGGCATAACCTCGACCCACTTGGTAAACTTATCGATAGCCACTAAAAGATGTGTCTTCTTGCAAGGTGACATATGAAAGGGGCCAACCATGTCCATACCCCAGACAGCGAACGGCCAAGTTAACGGGATGGTCCGTAATTCCATAGCCGGTACATGGGTTTGGCGAGCGTACCTTTGACATCCGTCGCACCTTGCTACTAACCGTTCCGCATCTGCTAGGGCCGTAAGCCAGAAGAATCCATGTCGATAGGCCTTGGCCACAAGGGATCTTGTGGAGGCATGATGCCCGCAATCACCTTCGTGGATTTCCTTAAGGATCTGTTGGCCTTCTTCTGGTGCCACGCAGCGCAAAAAGACCCCCGCGGCACTTCTCTTGTATAATTCCCCGTTGATGATAGAATACCCCTTTGCTCGCCGTAAAATTTGCCTTGCTAACACCTCTTGCTGTGGTAACTCGCCCCGTGATAGGTAGGCCAAAAACGGTTCTGTCCATTCAGGAATAGTGCGTATAGTGGCCACAAGTGCTGCATCCGGGTCTTGGTTTGCCAGTTCCTCCTCTGACTCGGTTTTAACTGACGGTCGCCATAACTCGTCCAGGAAAATGTTGGGTGGAACCGGCTCTCTGCACGAACCGAGTCTAGCCAGGGCGTCTGCTGCCTCATTCTTTCTTCTGTCTATATGCTCCACCTCGTACCCGGAAAAACATCCTGCAACCCTGTCAACCTCCCTGCGGTACGCTGCCATGGTTGCATCCTTTCTATCCCAAGTTCCTGATACCTGTTGTACCACAAGGTCCGAATCTCCAAAGCATCATATCCTTCTAATGTTCATTTTCCTTGGCTACCTTTAAGCCATGCAATAGGGCCTCATACTCGGCCACGTTATTTGAACAGTCAAAGTGAATTTGCAGTATGTAACTCAATTTATCTCCTTTGGGTGATGTTAGCACCACTCCGGCTCCTGATCCCTCGTATTGTTTCGATCCATCGAAGTGCATGGTCCATGACTCGGAATTTGGGACTATGGTAGTCATTCCGGTGTGCGTCCAATCATTAACGAAATCGACCAAGGCCTGGGATTTGATTGCCGATCTGGGCTCGTAGCTGATATGATAATCCCCCATCTCTATCGCCCATTTGGCTATTCTTCCGGTCGCGTCCGAGTTTCTGATGATATCTGACATTGGTATTGAGCTGACTACTGTTATAGGGTGTTCCTGGAAGTACGGCTTCAATTTCCGGCTGGCCATGAAGACTCCGAAAACCAGCTTCTGCCAATGCGGGTAACGCTGCTTTGCCTCGGATAATACCTCGCTGACGTAATAAACCGGCCTCTGGACTGGATAACCTTTTCCGTCTTCTTTGCGTTCCACTACCACTACCGCACTGACGGCTCGGGGCCCAGCTGCCACATATAACAACATAGGTTCTTTGGGACCCGGGGCCGCTAGCACCGGTGCCTCAGATAGCTCCTTTTTAAATGCCTCGAATGCCTCATCCGCCTCTTGATCCCATACGAATTTATCGGATTTCCTCAGGAGCCGGTACAAGGGTATTGCCTTTTCCCCGAGTCTGGATATAAACCGGCTCAAGGCTGCCACGCAGCCCGTAAGTTTTTGAACCTGCTTCAAATTTTCCGGCTTTCCTAGATTTTGGATAGCTTTGATTTTGTCCGGGTTTGCCTCAATTCCTCTTTCTGAAACGATAAAACCGAGTAGCTTGCCAGCTGGAACCCCAAACACACACTTTGTCGGGTTGAGTTTCATCTGATATCTTCTTAGGTTTTTGAACGTCTCTTTTAGATCGTCTATAAATGTCTCAGCCTTCCGGGTCTTGATGACCACATCATCCACATAAGCATGCACGTTGCGTCCAATTTGGTCTTCGAAGCACTTCTGAATGCACCGCTGGTAGGTTGCGCCCGCGTTCTTCAATCCAAACGTCATGGTTTTGTAGCAGAAGGCCCCAAAAGGGGTTATGAACGACGTTTTCTCCCAATCCTCCCTTTTGAGTTTAATCTGGTGATATCCCGAATATGCGTCCAAGAAACACAGCAAGTCACTCCCGGCTACCGCGTCTATGATTTGGTCTATCCTTGGTAGCGCGAACGGATCCTTTGGACAATGCTTGTTGAGACTTGTGAAATCGATGCACATCCTCCATTCATTCGTTTTTTTCATCACAAGAACCGGATTCGCCAACCAGTCCGGGTGAAACACTTCCATGATGAAGCCTGCAACTAATAGTCGCGCGATTTCCTCACCTATAGCTCTTCTTCTTTCCTCATTCATTTTTCTCAAACCCTGCTTCACTGGTCTAGACTTGGGATCTACATGCAGACTATGCTCTGCCAACTCGGTGGGGATACCCGGCATGTCGCTGGGTGTCCAAGCAAACACGTCCGCATTTGAACGAATGAACTCCACAAGTGCCTTTTCTTGCCCGCTTTCCAAGTTAGACCCTATAGTGAACTGCTTGGTGGGATCGCCTTCCACAAAATCTACTTTCTTGGTGTCCTGTGTCGCCTTGAATTTTACTCTTTCGTCCTCGGAATCCGGCCTTCTCAATGCTGTGCCATCAACCGGATCCACCTGAGACCGGTAATATTTGAGTTCTTCCTTTCTGCAAGCTTGCTCTGCCATCACTGAATCTCCTTCATCGCACTCAGCGGCTATATCCCGACTCCCATGTATAGTGATGGTCTGTTTAGGGCCCGGAATCTTTAGCTGCAAATATACATAACACGGCCTAGCCATGAATTTAGCGTAAGCCGGCCTTCCGAACAGCGCATGATAAGGACTATGCAACTTGACCACCTCAAACGTGAGCCACTCCACTCGATAATTATCCACTGACCCTCCGAAAGCAACCTCCAGTGTAATTTTTCCTTCAGGGCGCGCCGAATGACCCGGTACGATTCCATGAAAGACTGTTGAACATTTCTGCAGCTGAGATTCCTTGAGGTTCATGCGCAAGAAGGTTTCCCAATACAGGATGTTGATGCTGCTCCCGCCATCCATCAAGACCTTTTTCAATTCGTAACCATTGACCTGCGGCGCAACCACCAATGCCAAGATTCCGGGGCATTCTATTCCTCCCGGGTGATCCCTTCTGCTCCACGTTACCTCTTGCTCCGCCCATCTCAAGTATCCCGGAACGGCCGAGGAAACTGAATTCGCCGCTTGTTTTAGTGCTTCTTTGTCCCTGCTAGAAGTCCCTGTAACATGCACATGATATTGTCCTTTTAAATCGAGCGTACGTACCATACCGATGAAGATACGGATCTGGCCGATCGTCACAGTAGATCCGGATTCGAGGTGATCCGACTCTAGCTCCCAGCCGGAATCGTCCACCATCCTTTCTCCTTCGCCGTTGACGTAGATCTCTCCGACGGCGAGGTTCCTCATGCTTTTCCGAGCTTCTCCCGTGATGTAAACACCTTTGGACGCAGGCCCCACGGTGGGCGCCAACTGTCGTGGGATGATCACGGCAGATGTTACCAGAGGTAACTGATCTTGGGGCAAGTCGACACAGGTATTTGGGAGAGGGTTTAGCTCGAAGGAAAACATGATGATAAGCGATCTTGGAATCAGCACTCAACTCGCCGAGTCTCGAATATAGCTCTCGATTTATACTGGATACTCGATAACAGGCAATACGATTATGTCGTGAATCTCTGTCAAACCAAGCCTAGGGGCCGGCTTATAAAGCACCCGTACCCCCCCTTGGCTTGCCCTCCAAGGCGCAGCTTGAATCATATCCGAACTCTACTTACAAACCCTAGCTTTCCTTACCGCAACCCACAATCCGGGTTACGAGGCCTACAAACTTTGGGCCTTCCAGAAGTTTCTTTATCCTTAGCCGGATCCCGCGCATCGTCCTTTGGGCCGGGTTACACCTTGGAGTTGGCCTACCGGGTTACTATCCCCCCATCAGGTGTGGCCACCCTGGCCCACCTCCGATCGCCTCCTTTCGCGTACTTGACCTCCCTGGGAACTCTAAGCCTCACAGAACCATCGAGGAAATATTCCGCCGCCTCCTCGGGACGGAAAACAACAGAGAGAGAAAAGCTCTACGATAGGGAGAAATCTGTGGGGGAAATTCCTCCCCGGAGAGGGGAAATCATCGCCATCGTCACCGTCATCACTCCGGGCATCATCAAGATCGTCATCGTCATCATCATCATAACCAACACCATCACCCTCACCATCCATCTCCATCCCTCTGTAACAATTAGGGTTCTATATCGTTGTTCTTCACTAGATCTCTCTCCCGGTGTGGATTACTTGTTAGTAGTTGATGCTTACAAGATTTATCGGTGTTTGCACTTTATGACCAGATTTTTCTTCATCATTATATCACCTCTGATTATGATCCATATGATTTATTCTGAGTAGTTCGTTTAGTTCCTGAGGACATGGGAGAAGTCAATATGTTAGTAATGGAATTATGTTGAAGCAATATCTAGTGGTTTGATATTTAAGTTGTGGTGTTATTCTTCTAGTGGTGTCATGTGAACGTCGACTACATGACACTTCACATTTATGGGCCTAGGAGGATACATTGTGTATTTGGCTACTAATTATGGGTTTGCCATAGTGACAGAAACCTAAACCCCCATTAGGAAACCGATGCACGAGGGAGTGTAGGATCCCAAAGTTTAAGGTTGTGGTTAGATTTATCTTAATTACTTTCTTGTATTTGCGGATGCTTGCAAGGGGTTTAATCACAATTATGTATTAGTTCTAGTGGGCTGTGCATTAGCATAGGTTCACCCACACAACACCTATCAAAACAATAAATATTAATCAACTGTATGAAACGAAAACGCTTGACGAAGTTCCCATGTGTCCTCGAGAAAGTTAGGTAATAATAAGTAGAACAACCGGTTTGTCCTTCGCTCTCAAAAGGATTGGGCCACTCGCTGCAATTATATTAAATGTATTTTATTTATTCACTCTTTATTTATCTGCTATATAAAAAACCACCAAAAACATGTTTGTTGGTGTTTATAGTGAATCCTCTATCCAGCCTACTTGTCAACACCTTCTGCTCCTCGTTGAGTTCGACACTCTTATTTATCGAAAGTATTACGATACACCCCCTATACTTGTGGGTCATCACCCATTCATATGAGATTCCATGGAGGAAGTTAAGGATGTTTCTATCTTCATGACACCATCCATGTTAGTCGTATCCCCGGGCACAGGGGATTCCTCTTCGATGGGCATACTTTCTCTTAGGCGGTTAATCCCGAAGTAAGAGCCGAGACTCTTATACTAATTGAACGGGTCGTATGGGCATCTAGAGGGGGTGAATATGTGTTACCTCCAAATTATAATACGTTTTTGATTTAGGCTTGACACAAAGATAAATTATCTAGATATGTAACTAAGGTGTAGTTACCTATATGACAAGGACTACACTAAGTAAGAAACAAACAAAAAGTGAAGCTAAAGGATAGAAGGAACCGAAGCAGAAGTATGAGGAGAAAATGATGTATTCCCGAGTTCCTCCTTTATAGGGGAGTACATCTTGTTGGAGAGGTGTGAGTTTCGCCATGAAGGCCTACTCAACGCCACAAAGTCCTCACCATATTCTCCGATGAACCTTGCCACAAAGACCTAGTTCACCTTTCACTATTGGAATCCTTCACGGCGGAATTTGGTGCCTTTACACTGAGCTTGGAGCACACACCCCCGACTCAACTGGGGGCTCCCAAAATCACCAACAATCTGTTACAAGAAACAAGTGAGTAACAATAGGTCTAGGTTTTCTTCAAGGAAACCCTACACAAATCGCTCAAGTGAATGAGGGGGAAATAAAGAACGGCTTGGTGAAGATGTAGATCGGGGCCTTCTCCTTCAATCCTCCGAAGATTAACAAGTTTGAGTGGAGATATTAGGAGATCTCTTGATTTAGGTGAGCTCTTTAAGGGTGGACTTCAAAGATGGACGAGCTAGATTGAGGTGGAAGAAGGGGGGGTATTTATACCCCCTCACAATTATAGCCGTTGTAGGGATTTGGGGGCCGTATTATCCGGGTTAAGTGGGTGCCGGATATTCTGTCCCTCTGAAATATCCGGCCCTAAACTGAAATGTCCGACCAATAATCCGGGAAATAATCCGTGGGTGTTCTGCATGTCGCACACCAATTCCTTAGCCATTTGAAAATCTCTGGTGCCCACAAAATATCCGACCAAATATCCAGGGCATTTATGCGCGTCACGCCATTTTTCCCTCGTGGGGGGGGGGATTATCCGGTGTCCTGTAACCCCAGATAATCCGGTGTACACTGCACTTTTCTTGTCAGGTTTGACAGAGAGAAATCCTCCCCCTAGACTTTTGTTTAACGATGCATCTAAGATGAAACATCGTTAAACCTGCAAAACTTAGCATCTATTTAGATCAAATCTAGTGTTGTTGCCTAACACACAAAACCCCGAGGAAGATAACAAATATTCTTTCACTTATGCCACTATGTTTAGATCTTGTGAGCCGCCTAACATGATAACGATCACCGTTATGTAATTGCTACATGTTGTGTTACGGAAGGCCTTACGATTTTACTCTCCGGATCAATCGGGGTCCGATCTAGGCCCTGGCAGCAAACACACAATTGAATCTGGTCCTAAATAAGTTAGCATTGTTTCTCGTTTTATTCAAAGACTCCAGATCAAGCAGCATCGGCGTATCCTTTCCTTTCCCATGTAAAAATACCCGTTCCCCGAAACTACACCGCGAGTTTTTTTCCTATACAATCAATACCAATGATATATTAATGTTGGAGATAGTACATGGTAGAGATACAAGAGCTGACTACAACGACTACAAAATAAGGTCTAAGAAAAACGAGCAAATCTTCGAAATCTTTCTTCTTCCATGACACAATTTTGCACTTTTCTGAAGGCAGTCATAGAACATAGATACCAAACCATAAAGCTGTAAATACCAACGAGAATTCTCCCATAATTTTAATTTTGAGCCGCAATGCCAAGGATGCGAGCACGCAAGCAACCACTAAAGTAATCAACCAACATCGGCGAGAGTACCAACACCGATATTGCAAGGAAAAAGAACCGAACAACCTGGTCGTCGTCGTCGCTGGGAGCTGAGAGTACGAATCACCATTGTCGAGGACGTAGCAGCCGGGACAACTATTGCGAGGACAATCCTACTCGTGGCAACCACGAGAAAAGATCCAAAACCGATCCGGCGAAGCAAAATCTGAAGGACCATGCCTAGAAAACTTGAATATTTCAACACCACCGTTGAAACCGAGAAGAGCTCGCATTGACGAAGAAGATAGATACCAAATCCTAATCTAATCTACTGAAAATTCAATTTCTGCGGAAAACTCAACTCATAAATTTGGGTTCCCCGCCCTCCCGACGCCGGCGAGGCCGGCCGGAGGAGCGGAGAACCGACTATGGAGGAGGCGAAGGCGACTTTTTTTTCCTGGAGGCAGCGGCAGCGGAACTCACGTGGGGACTGAACGGGCGTGCGATATCTAAAACTTCTGTTCTTTATAGCGGGAAACCGACTATGGAGGAGACGGAGGTGGAGGCGACTTTTTTTTCCTGGAGGCGGCGGCAGCGGAACTCACGTGGGGACTGAACGCGCGTGCGATATCTGAAACTTCTGTTCTTTATAGCGGGAAACGGACTATGGAGGAGCCGGAGGTGGAGGCGACTTTTTTTTTTCTTGGAGGCGGCGGCAGGAAGCTCCAATGCTAGTTTACGTTTGGCAGTCCAGGGCCACTCACGCTTGCAGTTTTTGGAACGTGAAAACGGGAAAGCCAACCAAGCAAACCATTTTTTTTCTCGCACAAAAGCAGACAAGAGTACTGATTCAGTAAAAGCGCCCTATCCCCAATCGCTCACTCGGCTCGTCGACAAAAGTAGCATGTAGGATAGTACGCATTTCAAAAGACAGTAATAACAACAATAAAGTGATTTGTACACATACGCCATGTCCAGGCCTGAGGGGAGAACACGCAGACAGTGAGTCTCTCTTTCCGGAAAGACTTGATGTGATTTCCCAACCGATCGAAATCATTCTGGAAAGAGATGCACCGCTTTGCAATACAGGCCACGGCCACAAATGCCCGGATCAAACACCCAGAAAGAACCAAGCGAAAACGAAAGGCTGCAAGGCATGCACGTTCTCAGTGAAGAACGAGACGAACAGATCTTCGGTCTCCTTTTCTTTCTCATTAATGGAAGACATTTTGATACAAAATAAAGTCAATCTACACTACTAGAATTAATGCAGGTGGTAACACTCTCTTTTTTTCCCCTTTTTTTCCTTGCTAGTACCTAAAACAAGTCCTTAAACCCACACCGCGAATGATTTGCATCCCAATAACATAGCAGTAGAGTTAGATATTAGGCGAAGAAAAAGAACACAAGAAAAAATAGCGACAACAAAGAGGATTGAAATACTCCCCTCCTAGCTGAAAATTAGAAGTGGAGGGTGCTGCTCTCGCACTAGAGGTAGTAAGTATGGGCACATCTCTAGAAAGATATGGCTCGAAACCTTTTTCCCAGTCATCGAATGCTTTCTCACGGGAAGACAACTCCGAGGCTTTAACTTTTTTTTTTCATTTACTGCTTGCATGAGAAAATGAAAGAGCTCCCAGGATGATCGACCGTCTATCAGTGCTCCACGCAGCAAAGTTTATTGTTGCTCTGAATTGCGTTCAGGTACACCCATCCTGTGTGTCATCAGCCTGCCCTAGCAACACTGCTGGTCTGCTCTAGGTTTCTCTCGGCTGTACCAAGTTCTGTCGCAACCTTGCTGTTATGCTCCTCTCTTCTCTGGGATGTATCAAGATCTGCTGAGACCTTGCTGGTCTCCTCACTTCTCCCGGTTGTATCAATATCTGTTGCGACCTCGTCGCTCAGCTCCCCACTTCTCTTGGCTGTCTCAAGATCCGTTGCCACCTCATCCCTCTGCTCCCCACTTCTCTTAGCTGTATCAATATCTGTTGTACTTGTAACATCGCTGCTCTTCTCGTTTCGCTTGGCTTTATGAAGCTCTACGGTACTAACAAATTGAGCTTGTTTTTCAAACTCTTGAGATTTTTCATCTTTTGGCTGCCAAAAAATTTTAGATCAGTGAGGTACACAAAACCAAAATTTACCAATGTTTCAGGCAAATGACACAAAATGTGCAACTAAAATTTTATCTCCCTAAACACCAACCATTGTAAAATTACGGTCCTCTATCACCATTCACCAACATGACCAAGAAGCATATTATCGTCAAATTATGATCATTGAACATGTAAATTTAGTTACTAAATAGAATAAATGTAGAGAAACAAGGAGTTCACTCTATACCATGAAGTGACCCAATGATGTAGTAAGCGGCTTTCCCCTTCTGTCCTGCATTACTTTCTGCCTATTCTCGTAGAAATCAAAGTCATCCAATATTGACGTTTTACATGAGAAGTTCTTGAAAATGTTCAGCATCTCTGCACCTTGTAGAGACTTGACCTGGAATTCACAAACTTCAGTTAGAAATCAAAATAAACTAAAATATCAGCAATAAAGTGGCAAAATGCATAGTGGGTGGAAGAAAATATTCATTCTAAATTAAAAATCAACTGATCATCAAAAGATCGCAAACGAGAGATCAGCCTAGGCAATAACTTAAAGGCTGCAGTGATCACAAAGTTAGTAGCATTCTATTCCATGCCACAGGACATGAAGAATTAAGTGAAGTGGATGACTAAGTAGCTAAATAGGTTAATATTGGTATGCCAGTAAAAGCTTCAACACAAACACTTCATTTGGTGCACAGTGCACAGATAGAATATTTGTTTCTCACAAAGATGATAGACAGCATGAAAATTCTATATCAGAAAATTTATTTGGATGTTTTAAGACCCAAGAGAGAACAATCGACCAAAAGAGCTCTACAAGCTAGCTGCAACCAGGATACTCTAGTTATATGGGGGAAGCAGTACCTCTTGCGTGTCCCTGCTGTTTGTAACAGGCTTGTTCTCATTATTTTCCAATATTATGTGTCGAAACTGTGGATTAGGCACATCCTTGATAATGTGCCATTTTACTGGGAAGAATCCGTTCCACTTATCCTGTTGCCAGAAGTTCATATTCTTGTTAAAATCAACTGGGCCAACCATCTCGGCCACGCCACAGAACTGACCACTAGCATTAACCTGATCACCATAGTATAATAGTTAGTATAGTATACAAATTCATAATTTAAACAAGTACCCTATCCCCCAAAATATACAGCACTCATTACTTGCAACGATAAAGAACTCATTACTTGCAACGACAAAGCAGGACACTGAGTACTCAACAATAGTGAGATATCAAAAAATAAAGATTGCATATCAACTACTGATATTTAACATGATACTCAAATGAAAATGATTGAGAAATAATTAGTGTTATTAACTTACAGAAAAGAAGAGGAAAACAGGGCATTTGGTTCCTTTTCCTGCCATTCTTTCTTGTGCAACTTTATAGGCACTGTCAAGCCTCTTGTTTCCATTAGGAGTACTTGCCCAAACATTGTACTTGATACTCTTGTGAATATCATCTTCACTGTAAGATTTAATTACGAAGAATACAGCTTGCTCATACTTCGTAACAAAATCTGGAAGATTATATGAATCTCTGCTTATTGCAACAAGTGAAGGTATGTCGTCCTTAGCCTCCTGTACACCCGACGACCCAAAGCAATCGGCTCTTGGGCTCAATTTTTTTTGTGGGTCGTCATTGCAGTTATTCGATATATCAGTGTCACCAACTCCATTTAGCTTGCCTCCTGTAAGCTTCTCACTGCCATTGCAGTTTCTACCACTTTCATTCAAATTAATGCCTTTACTTTGATAAAGGCTTCCTTTTCCTTGGTTACTATGCACCACAAACTTGCTAGGTGGAAGATGCCCTTTTGTTATGGAAGCACCAGATGCCTAGAATAACAACAAGCATATAAACATATAAGTTGCCTACTTTATGCTCAAGAGCATTGTGTTCTGTTCTACAGGTATTTGTAAGTACCTTATTTGCAAACTTTGATGATAGATGATTATTGGCAGAGGTTGGCACTGTGCCTACAGTTGATGACGATCCTTTGATGGTACTTGATGCATACTTTGTGCTACGTGAAGCTTTTGAAGATGGAACATGTTTATTAGAAGTGTAGTTTGATCTTGCAGGGTAATTTGTTTGATGTCCCTGTACCCCATCCAGAAGAACGTAAGAAGGGTCCCATGTGTACGCAGGGACTAGTTCAGGTCCATAAGCAATTGGTTGAGTAAACATGCCAGGGGTAGGAGGTTCCTGAATGGGAATTGCAGTGGAATAATATGTCTCTTTGCTGACATACTGACCATCCACACCAGTTCCAGGAACGACCGGACTATAAGCAGAATATCCATTTTCATAACTGGGAAGGTAACACAAATAAGACCCATTATCAGCTTGAACCACCTGAAAAGTATTACAAAACAGGTATAAGCTCAGGGCTCTAGTGACATGTCAGCTTCCACTGCTGCACCTTCAAGAAGCAGTTCACCCTATAATTGATGAGACCAGGGAATCAATAATAAGGAATTAAACAAAACAGGGCAATACAAATGTCAACTGTTAGATCGAGTACTCTGAAGTCTGAACAACCCTTTTGTAGTCGGCTCTTTTATCATTCAAGTTTTCACTCGCAATAAATTAGCTATGGGGTGCTTAAACACAAATTCTTGAATAGCAAGAAATATTAAAAGGCCTGGCAATCACTTAGCTTTGTTTATGTAGTCATTAGAATAAAGCTGTGCTCATGACAGCATATTTGTGGTGACGACTAAAGCAAAAAATAAACAATATATTTTTCACAAGGTTTCCGGAGAGAGTTTTTCACACAACGATACCAATAGAAGAATAAAGAGTGATATCAAAATAAAGCTCGACACTTTCCCAAACGTAACAAAGGAAATGCAAAGAAAAGATGATAGCAAATAAGTGGAAAGCTAGTTGGCACCACCAGACCACCACAGAGATGCTTTAAGTGCAGAACTGTTTGATTTTAGACAGGACCACTTGTGACTGCTGTACGAAAGGCATATACGATGCTTGATAAAGTACACTATTTGATAACTTACTGTCGGGTGCATCTCTAGTCCATTCGATCCAATATAGTAGCCATTCTCATCCCATCCACCAAATGAGCCTATGATACAGGATCAAACCATCAAAACGGATGAACAGTATCCTCTGTTTTCAGGTCATAGTACTGATCTACCCACCTGGATAATAGTATCCGTAGTAATACATCCCTTGGTCCCCCATATAACTTCCTTGGTTCATTTCAGTTTCCTTGACAGTGGTAGCTGCATCTAACGAGGAAATGCATGATATTGCATCCGAAGAACTTGCGTCTTTTGCAGCAGGCTACAAAGTTTGGGCACGAAAGGAATCAGCAAGGACACGATAGATATAGCCCAACCAACCAAACAAAGAACAAAGGAAATAAAGGTTGTCCTTGTACGCTAAGATAAGAAAGCAGTATATAATATGTATAGAGGAATGAGAATCTTACCAAGTTGCCGCTGCTTGCCTTCGTGCTAGCATCAATCTTCGAGTTCTCTACTGCCTCTTCTATAGCTGTAAGGTACAAAAGTCAAGGTTTGCAAACGGAATATATACCTGCCAGAGTCATTGTCCATGAGTGACAATAAAATAAACCAACAAGGCCAGTTTGATCAATAAACATTTCCCTGGCCCAATAATGCGCAATTATTGCGTCCCATGAGCTCATCAAATCAGCAGATCTACAGCGATCATCTGATAAAAGACCATTTACTTTGAACAGCTTCTTGGTTCATTAATTCGCAAACACCACGCAGTACCCGACCTAATCAATACAGGCATACCGAATCCTTGAGTACACACACCATATTATTGGTGGAGCTGTCAAATAAATGGGTGTTGGCTCAGCTATCGACGTCCCTCAAAATCTGACATATGAGGGATACCTAACAATTCCAAAATTGAGTATAAAATTGCAGATACCTGCATGGTATGTTAGGACGGTAATATGTCAATTGTCAGATTGAATTGGATCAAACTTTTGAGGAAATGGTAGGCACTCGACGATAATTCAGAAAATAATCCATATTGTTTTTAATCCGTGATCTGACGGAGCGCGCACGGGTAAAAAAGTTTCTTTATTTTGCCTTGATAAAGCCAGATCAAAGCCAGAGCTTTTTCCAATAAAAAAAGCAGAAGAACATGCTTTGGAATAGACACAATAAAAATAAAAATCGGGCTGAGTAGTACCCACGCCATTCAATGAAACAGAAAGCAAAACTACTACTACTAGTAATACTAAACTTGGAAAAATCCAAAAAAAAAAAACAGAGAAAAACCACAATTCTGATCAAATACAGTAGCATCTCCTTTTTTAGAAGAATACAGTAGTAAGTAGTAGTAGTAAGTAGTATCTCTGACGGATCAAAGAGAAGCAGTAATCAAGCAATGGAGATAGATACAGCAAGGGAACCTCCAAACTCACCGGCACTCTGACATCGCCAAATTTCAATCCAACGACAAAACAAGCATCGAACTCGGGAAACGGTATGGAAATCCATCAAACAGATCCGCCTCCCGAAGGATGGAGGAGGAGCAAAAGAAAAAGACTTGAGTTTGGAGGCGATCGAGAAGGATACGCTTGTGGCCGAGCGCGGCCTTGGGCTCCATGAGGCCGCACCACAGGTCGCCGCAAAAGAAGCCGGGGCTGCGCGTGTCCTCCAGCTCGACCGGTGATTGGTCCGAGGGCTCGCCGGAACCCTAGCCTGCTCCGGCCGCCGCTGCCGGAGGAGAAAAGGAGGCGTGGGCGGCGGGGCGGGGCGCGGCCACGTGTGGGACGCGGGCGCGATCGGACGGCTGGGAAGGAGGGCGCGTGGTGGGGGCAGAGCAGCGACGCGGCCGAAGCGGGTTCCTGAAATCTAGTTGGGGGCAAAGCAAGGCAGCCGCTTCGCCTCCTGCGGCCGAATACTTGTAGCCTTTCGCTCCAAACTTTAACTCTCTTTTCCCCTGAACCCAGAAGAGGTGTGTATATAGGAGGGGTTAATTATATCATGTCAGCCCAGTAAAATTTCTTTGAGCGTCTCCAAAAAAAAAGTCAAATTTCTTTGAGCGTCTCCAGAAAAAAACTAACAAATTGAAGGATACGGCCACAAAAACGTGCCGTCAACTAATTTTCGAAAGCTAGCAAGTAATATTCGTCGAGGTGGAGGGCGATTTCTTATTTGAAACTAATTTGGTGCACAGAGAATCTGCACCCCAACATGAACATTCAACGGTGTACTCTGCTCGCCGTGTAGATACACGGCCATGGCCTGACGGGGTTATGAATGCTGGATGGACAACGAACGGGAGATGTGGCCTTTTTTAGCGCACCAAGGTGAGGAATATCGTCTGCCCAAAAAGTTGGGGAGGAAATCTTTGATTCTCGAAAAAAGGTGACGAATTATATATGGTCCGAATGTCGATTGAAAAAAACGAAAATACAAGGGATGGCGGTAGCATTTCTTCCGTGCCCACATTCACCATTTCAGTCTAGGGCGGCGGTGCAGTTTGCGTGCGGATTGCCGGTGCAGGGCGTAAACGCGATAGTTGGCCTTTGGCATCAGGAGAGGACCACACGCCGTACCGGGTTTATACTCCGAAGGTAACCCTGTAAGAGCATGTCTAACAGGCCCCGTATCACGCGAGCGCCCCATAAAATTCCGGCGGCATACGGGGTGCGGGCCAAAACGACCGTCTAGCACGCCCCGTATGCGGTCTGGCCCGTACGAAAAATTTACGGGGCCTGCCAAACCGCCCCCGCCGCCCCCTACAAGTAGAGGGTGAGGGTCGGGGTGGGGGTCCAACCCCCCACCCGCAACCCTAGCTCCGCCGCGCGCCGCCGCAGCTCCGGCGAGAAATTACGCGCGCGCCGCCGCCGCATTCCAAGCGCCTCCACCGCGATGAGCTCCCCCGACGGTTCCGGCTCCTCCACCGCCCGCTCCAAGCGCCGCCGCGAGCCGGAGACGCTCGAGGAGGCGTGGCGGCTCCACTGCAAACATTCCGTTGCAGGGAGCCGCCGCGGCGCCAGGAAGTACGAGGCGTGGCCGCAGGCCATGCCGGCGACTCTGAAGGACTACGCCCCGGGCGGGAGGTACTACACCGTCGACCCGCCGCCGCGGCCGATGAGCGGCCCCCAATTCGCGAAATGGCGCGCGGAGTGGGAGCTGCACCAGCAGTTGAAGCGCGGCGGCGACGGCGCAAGCGGCAGCGGAGGAGGAGGCGCGGCGACAGCGCAGGAGGAGGAGTTACCGGCGACAGAGGAGGAGGAGGAGGCCGCCTTCGCGGCGGCGGTCGAGCTTTCGAAGAAGGAAGCAGAGGCCGCGGCGCGGGCGGAAGCGGAGGAGGAGGCGAAGGCCGTCGCCGACGTCGAGCAGTTCAAGGCGATGGAGGCTTCCGGCCCCGTCGTCTTCCTAGACTAGATTAGATTAGGACGAGCTCGGGCTCGATTCCATGTAGCAATGGTGATCCTCTGATGAATGAAATCGAGTTTATCTTTTCTCCCGCGTAGTTCAAATTCAAACATACGGGACGGAGATAGGGGGACTGCTAGACGAACTTGTAAATCTGAGCACAGATTTTCCTAGATTTCCTATACAGGGCCCTCTACACGCGATTTAGTGGGCGAAATTTTAAGTGTCCTGTTAGACATGCTCTAACAGCGGTCAGGGTTTTCTCTGCTCGGAGGTCGTCTCAGGAAAGTGCCGACTGCCCAGGACTGAGTTTGTCGGTGAAGTGTTGTGTGCTGGTGCAAGGTGATGCGTGGTGGTAGGTTGTGTGAGGTCATCGACATGAACTCGTGCCACTATAACTATAAAATGGGCCCACTTTCATCTTTGTTAAAATCCAACAATCAGCCCCTACATAGAAGTGCTAATCAGGATTGGAGAATTGACGATAAGTGCTAATCAGGATTGGAGAATTGACGATAGGTCTGCGGAGAATGTCTGGAGGGAACATAAGACGAACCGGAGCTCGACGCGTCTTGTCGGTTTTCTCACGACTGGTCGATCGACAAGGGACGCTTGTTTCAAAAAGTGGGCCTCGCTCTATCCTCGACCTGTAAGAATGCATCCATCGCTTAGGTAAGGGCTTTTAAAAAAAAAATACCCGGTTGAAAATAGGTGTGGATACATTTTAATTTAAACATTTTTAGAGATATCACTACTGTTTGGGAAAAGTGTGGACACATTTTAATTTAAACATTTTTAGAACCGACCAGCAACCATTAATTTTTTGTCCCACTCCAAGAAATATCGCTGTCGTCTGGAAACAATCTAGATAAAATTTTATTTAAATGTTTAATAGTAGCTCAAATAGATAATATATATATATGAGTCTCTATTTGGAAATTTTGACATTTTTCAGAAAAAATGGATAAATTTTAATTCAAACGTAAACGTTAGCTTGACAAGAGGAGATTCCAGCTTTTACCCTGCAATTTTGCATTAGTGACACCTATTACCCCATTCAGTGGAATTTCTACCAAAATATCCTATTTAGGGGTCTTTGAACATGGTTTTACCGCAGTTCCGCATTTTGCTTGATTTTGTTAGATAGGAACGACAATGTTACGACCATGTGACGTAAAAAATGTGTAAAGATGGGAGGGCATTATTGATGATTATATCCAATTTTTTCTTATCCATTTGTTCCATTTCTCATCACTGTTTCGATATTTTCGGACCTCAATCATTCCCTCACACCTTGCATAATGGACACATATCAGAAAACGGCGATAGACAGCTTCAAAAAGGGATAATGTAGACGGATTTTGTCACAAATGCATAACTAGAGGGTAAAATACGGAATGCACTCAATAGATAATCTATATGCATGTTTTCATAAGTCGTTATGTGTTGTAACCTTCCCGCTGCGGCATCCAAAATTTTGTATTTTAGATTGTTCTTTTCACGGTTAAAACAATAAGAAAAAACAAAATGTGGCAAGGAGAATTCCAACCCTATGATGATGAAGAGAGTCCCTCGACACTTTCGCCTCCAGCGTCGCTCCCGCGAGCGACCGGGGGAGGGGGAGGGGAACCCTAGCCCCCCCATCCTCGCTGTCACCGGTGCGGGCTGCCGGAGAAAGCCTGGCGATGGCGGGGCTTTCTTCTTCCTCCTGCGCAACGGAGGACAACGCGGGCCGGCCGAGATGCGAGTTGGCGTCGCGCTGACGTTGAGCATGGAGGCGCGGAGGCGGAGGTCGTCGGCGGTTGCCAGCGTGGAGGGCAGCGTGGTGTCAGTAGTGGAGGTCAGTCGGTGGCCGGCGTAGTTGTCCTCTGGTCTGCAGGATGGCGCCCCCAAGCGGTGCGGTGGACCTCGGCCGACGTGGCTTCGCCCTACTTCTCGAGGAGATCCGGTCGGGTGCCCGACGACGTGGTGTCGCGGGACGGGCGGTGAACTCCCTCGAGGATGATGGCGGCACACGGCAGCGCCACCGGCGGTGGGTGGTAGGACGTGACCGTAGGTAGTAGGGCGGCAGCGGCAGCCCTCAAGCTGCAGCGTGACGGCTGGGGCTTTACAGGCCCAATCTGGGCCCGACCGGGCCTCCCTGGGTCTAGTGTGCTCCTGCTGCCGTGTCCGGCCGGCTTCCGTCTCGGACGGTATAGTATGGTCTCCTCTGTGTGGCCGTGGTGAGGCTGGTGGCCGGACTAGGGCCGAACGGGTCTTGGTCTGGCTGCCGGCATGCGGGATGCGTCAGGTGGGTGATACAGAGTCGTGTTTGCCTGCCTATGCATCTTTGCTGCTCTCCTGCTACGTTTTTGGTGCTCGCTTGTCCTCTCCGCTTTGCCGGTCTCTTGGTGTGTCTCTTAGGCCTCGAGTTCGAGTTCACTGATGCCGGGGCGGCGGCCCTGGTGGTGGGAGATATGGTGCTCGTGGGAAG
Source organism: Alopecurus myosuroides (assembly GCA_028641055.1). NCBI lineage: Eukaryota > Viridiplantae > Streptophyta > Magnoliopsida > Poales > Poaceae > Alopecurus > Alopecurus myosuroides. The sequence continues at coordinate 248,589,708 of CM054058.1, forward strand.
AGCTCATGTTTCGGGTGCATGCCGGTTTCCATGGTCGTGCAGGCGGCGTGGTGGCTGGTGTTCGGCGTTAGATGGGTGTGGTCGTCCTGGCCGCACCATCTCGAAATTGGAGTGTATTTGCCAGGGTGGACCTTGTCTGGTGTTAGCCAGGTCGACGACGGCAGCGTCCGTGGGCGTCGTCTCCTTCATGAAGGCGTCGTCGTGGTTGTCCTCCTACCTTCGTGTTAGTCCGGTGAAAATCTCGATCCTTTGATCAGGCGGTGGCGGTATCCTTGTGCCGCGCCCTTCATGAAGGCGCCGTCTTGGAGTTCATCGATCGCAGGACGATTTGCACCTTTGTATCTCTCCTTGGGTGCGTGTGGTGTGTGTCGGGTTGCGGTGTGCGTCGAGTTGTAGTTGGGTTTGCATGGTCGTTGCTTTATTTATAAAGCGGGGTGACAACCTATTTTGGCGAATTCCAATCATATACATGGCGGAGGAACTGATTCATCTTAACCGCTATATGCAACTTCATTCATGTATACTAAGGCCTACCCCAATGCAAGTCTCTTAGCACAGTTTCGTAGGCATTTTGCTTATGTGGCACTATAGTTAATGAAGAGAGATAGTGAGGTTGTATCTTAGCTAAGATACAACCTTGGCACGTGGGCATAGGCAAAAAAAGGCTCTAGGCCAATCAAATGCATGCATGAGCCCAAAATCATCAATTTAGATACAACATCTAAGATACAATGCATTGTACATGTTGTCTCTTAAGTTTTTATTAGCCTTATGATAACGTGCTAAGAGACGGTGCATTGGGACAGGCCTAACGTATACCGATTTATTTTGTCCTTTTCCATGTATGAGAATTAAAAATATACAAATTTTGGGGCAATGTGCGGGCTTCACACCGCGCACACCTGCTGGCCCGGGTATAACTATTAGGACATGTCCTACGGGGCTGCTCATTTGCCCCGGACAAGCCGGATTTGAGCAGCCTGGGCCGAAACCAGGCCCCTGCGGCGCTGCTCATACGGACCACGGTCCGTTTTTTTGTCCTCCGATGCTCAAATCCAAACCAAATTTGGTCCAGTTTTGAGGAGCGTCCGGACAACTTGGGACAAGACTATGTGTCCTGAAACCCCGCCGTGGCCCACACCAAAAGTGCCACACATTTTCCCTTTCCTCTCCCACCCCCATCCACCCCCCGCTGCTCCACTGCCCTAGCCATGGCCGACGCAGCAGCAGCCGCCGCTGCCGCCTCCATAACCACGGACCTACTCGTCCCGGCCCGTCCGGCGAAGGCCGTGGCCACCGTCCCGCCGCAGAAACGAAGCCGAAGAAGCCCAAGGACGCGGTCGCGGAGGCGCGGACGAAGGAGGAGTCGGCGAAGAGAGCGGACCGGAGGAGGAGGGCGAAGGAAGAGAAGGCGCCGCCGCCGCAGATGGAGGACGAGCGGACAAGGATCGCCCAGGCCGCGGCGCAGGCCGCCATGATCATGTTGGGCATGCAGCCGCCGTCCACCATGAACGCGGCTCCGGCGCAGGCATGCAGCTCGAACGCCTCTGCGGCCCGGCCGCGGAGCGTCCTCCTCGACGCACGCCCAAGGACGGAATCGCCCGCGCCGGCCTACGGCTACCTGCCCGGCCGTGACCCGACACCGCCGCCCTTCTTCTCGGTGGACATGGAGGACTCATCGCCGGCCCGAACCAGGGTCTCCATCGACCTGAACACGGCGCCCGTGTCCGGCATGTCGACTGCCCCATCGAGCAAAGGCGTCTTTGCAACCTGTTCGAGGAAATGCAGGACATGGAGACGCAACCCACGGACCTGACAAGGGAGGACGGCGAGGGGTTCATGGCAAACATGATCAACGAGGATGGCCAGGCGAGCTACGTCCACGCTGGGGACAAGCTGTACGGGGAGGACGAGGAAGTCCTGGCCACCGACGAGCCGCCCCACATCGACGACATGCCCATGTTCATGGACGAGCTGACCCAGCAGGCCAAGGCGGCGAGGAGGAACGTGAAGCGGGGTGTTGGGTTCACCGAGGCGGAGGATGAGTGCCTCATCGACACATGGATAGAGGTGGGGCAGAACACCATCGTCGGGGCCGAGATGAAGGGCAACGCCTATTGGAGGAGGATGCACAAGAACTACCAAGAGCTGGCCGTCCTTCCACCGTACTCCATGGTCACCACAAGGACCGAGCTCTCCATCCAAAAGAGGTTTGGGCTCATCTCGTCGGAGTGCAGCAAGTTCACCGGCTCCTTCAAGCACGCCGCGGCCCGGCCCCAAAGTGGCATCGGCATCGGCGACTTGGTGAGTGGCCACACGTCCATGTCCTTCATATGCATTGGTCATACGTTCCCATGTCCAATCCTTGTTTGTGTAGGCCTTCCAAGCGTTGGCGGTGTACAAGGCCGAGCATGGGGACAAGTCATTCAACTTCGCCCATTGCTACCGGAAGATCAAGGACAACCAAAAATGGAAGGAGCTCCACAACGCCCTCAAGAAAGGCGTGGCCGTGCCGGGCGGGGTGCCGCCAATGGCCACGGGCCAGGCCGCCGATGGCACGACAACTGAACGGCCAAGGGGCCGAAGCAACTCCAAGCTCGACCTCAAGAGCGATGCCACGACCATCGCTTTGCAAGAGACCCTCCAGGGGTTCATCTCGCAGAAGGACAAGACCAGCGACAAGAAGGACGAGAAGGAAGAGAAGAAGCGCCGGGAGCGCGAGGAGATCACGAAGAACTACTTCATCGTGCAAACGAAGAAGCTTGAGATAGAGGAGGAGAACGCCAAGACAAGGGTCATGGAGGCCGAGAACAAGAGGAAGGAGGTCGAGCTCGCTCTGGCCGCCCAGGAGGCGCAGATCATGGCCATGGACCTGAGCTGCCTGACCCCGAGGAAGAAGGCCTACTTCGAGAAGAAGCAGCAGCGGTACATGCAGGGCGAGGAGTGATCGCCATGGCCTCGACCATGCCCGGCGCCGGCCTGAACCCGCGGCCGGCGTCGCTTTTGTAAATTCTGGCCCTGGGCTGGCATGGCCTCACCTGGCCGCCTGAACCTTGCCCGAACCGTGGCAGGCATGGCCTGAACGTGGCCGGCATCTGGCCTGAACCGTGGCCGTATGGCCGAACCGTGGCCTTTTTTGCATGTGCCAATATTCTTTTGCTAAATATTTAGGGCATTTTAGTACTTTATTTCGAATTGTGGCCACCATTTGAGCAGCCCCGCAAGGGGCAGTGGCCAAAACTGGCCGGACACAGTCCCGAACGGCTGCTCAAATTGACAAAACGGACACCAATTTGGTCCGCAAATGAGCAGCCCCGTAGGAGATGTCCTTACGCGCAGGGGCAAGGGAGGAAAAAACATTAGGGGTCCGAGAGCATAAATTTCCACTATTGGGGAGAAGGTCAACACACACATATACACACCTTTTTTATAAAAAAAAAAACAGGTACCTAATGGAAATTTTAGAATCTTAGGGAGGGGCAGGGCACCTGCTGGTCTCCCGTCTCCGCCACTGATTACATATAAGTTGTGTGACCACATTGTAATAACCTGTTAAAATAACAGGGTTTTGCCTTTTATCTCACGGCACGTCGTCTGATCACGCTGCCTTGTTGAGCATAACAGCGCATGCAAAACACAGAACCATCTTGTACACAATGTCCAAACAGGTTGTCAAGCTCCAAGTTCTGCTAGTTACAAGAATTAAGCGCAACGTGTGGAAGAAAATAATGAATAACAAAAAGAGTAAACACGGGCCATCAAACAAGTAATTGTGAAAAGTAAGTACATAAGGTTATAATCAATGTAAAATAATAGGCTACGGGCCGTAGTTTTACTAGAGGTATTTCTCTACAAAGATAAAATATTGTTGGTTAAATAAAGTAAAGTTGGACAATTGATTGAATTATAAACAAGAATTGTGACAAGCGACATGTTCATGACAATAATTAAGTAGCCATTACATCAAACATATATAGACCGCCACCCATACATGTAACTAATACTCCTCTTCGAAACGGTTTCTATATTTGCATCTCTATGAATTAAGTTGAAAACAATGGATTATTGTCGTAATATTAGTACATAATTACGGTGACCCCAAACACCATTTCATGTTTTAGTGCACAAGTCATTGATATAAAAATCACGGAACAATTTGTCCGTAAACATTACATCCACGAGAGTAGTATAACAGAAACATTGTGGGCCCGAATATTACTCATACCTTGTAACATGGGTACACCTACCGGGTCCCCACTATTGGCCTAATGTTTGTGTAGCCAACCCAAGACCCACTTGACGGGTCTTTGTCTACTCGAAGCCTAGGCCCGTTAGGTCCTGGAAACCGACCTATAGGTGGGCCGCACAAGGCAACCGCCTAATGAAGACCTAGTTGGCTACGAAATCAATATGTAATCCTACTAGGGTACGACTGTTGTGACGCAAACACGGCAGATCCTTTATATGACATACTTGGGTTTCGAGAAGAGGGGGATGGATGCGCGCTGGTGAACTCGATGGTTAACATGGAGAAGAGACTCGGTTTACCCAGGTTCAGGGCCCTCATGGAGGTAAACCCCCTAATCCTGCTTGTGTGCTCTTTACTGATCTAGAGATTACAAGGTGCAACAATGGCTGCTGCGTAGGATCTCGCGCTAGACCGATGGTGAGTTTTGGCTGCTAGGTTACAGATTGTGTGTGGCTTGTCATTTTCGGTTCCCCTACCGGGCCTTATATAGAGGGTTGGGTCTCAGGGTCGTAACCGAGTAGGACTACCAATTGAATTCGTATCCGGCTAGGTTTTTGTCACACAGTTGCCTTGTGCGGCACGTCCGTAAGCCGGTTTCCCAGGCCCAACCGGCATGGGCTTCGGGTAGACAAAAGGCCTTCGAGTGGGCCTAGGGTTGTCTAGACAACTAGTATGCTAATATTGGTGACCCGATAGGTGTTCCTTCGTCAGTAACCCCGAGTCTCCAGCCGAGTCGAATAGTTGGGCGAATACTTAGAAGACACCTTTAAAGTACTTTTTCAGTCGATAGTTGTTGTGCAGAGGACCTTTGACTCGGTAGTGCTTCGAGTCATGGCGACTCCTCAAATTGTGTTCGAGGGATATGGCTCAACTTGTCTGGTACACTCGACTAATCAGGACCAGTTAGTTGCTCTAGGGAAAATACGATGCAGTCCTCTCAAGCTCGCTTCCCTGGCTCAAACTTGGAACAAGCTTGAAAAATTCGACCCGTACCGTGGAGGTCTTACCGAGTCGAACCTAAGCATTAGTGTGACTACCAAACACGTTTGTAGGGATCTTTATCATGTCGTTGGCACATATTTTAACCGGGTAGTGCAGCGGGTGCTACCCCCATGCCAGCGATACAACGTAGAGGGACTTAATCATCATGTCGTAGATACGCCATCTAGATTATTTTTTTGTAGTTTTACAAACTCGTAGTCGAGGAGAACTTGACATCTCGTAGTGCTGAAAGAGGGCGCCTCTCGAGCGAGGCTGAGAAAACCCTTCGATTTCTTGTGTTGAACTCAAAGCTCGTCGCAATGCTAATGATGTCAAGGATGACATCATAGCACACTGAGATTTTCGGGTAGTGCGATCAACTGGACGTGACGGCGAGGGGTACAGTGTGAGCCCTTTGGCCGTTGTATGACCGCAGTGTGCGCGGAGAGGGTGGCCACAACAGCGGCAATCCCTCGATTTACGCGCGGGCATGATTAATGGGAGGAGGACGGTTGGTCTCCTGCTGCCCCGTGGCATTGGCGGATGGAAGCCACGCCGCGTCGGAACGCATACAACTACCCAGATCACGATAGCTCCCTATATAAAGGCAAAGGAAGAGGAACGTCCGCCGGACGTTTCCCTTCTTCCCTACCTTCGTCTTCCTCGCACACACATCCTCCATTTCATCCATGCAAGTTGCACGCACAATTTGTTGTTGTTGTTCCATTCTTTAGAGCTTTCCATGGGGAAGTCAGCATGCACCAGTACCGGTGGCGGCGGAGATGAAGGAAAGAAAGAGTGGATGGATAAAATTCACCACCACCGTCACGAACTTAGCAGCCATGAAGAAGGAGGGCCAGATCCTGGCCCACCAGACGAAGTGGCGGAGGCCTGGCGAGGAATCGACTCAGATGGGGTCCCCTACCCAGTCGGAGGAGCTGATACGTCCAAAACGTAACTACTTTCCCCGAACACTTTTGTTGTTGTTTTTCCTCTAAACTTGTGAGTTTTGAATACAACTAACAAGGACTAACGCTGTTTTTAGCAGAATTGCCCTCGTGTCTTTTTTTTTGCAGCAATTCAACTTTCAGGAAAATTCCCATAAAATATCACAAAAGTCCCTATCTTATCCGAAGACTCATAGAGCGAGAAGACGAGATGGATAGGGGCCACGACGGGCCCACACCACGTGGCGGCGCGGGTCCCCCTAGGCCGCGTCGTGGCATGGTGTGGCCGCCTCGGCCACCCCCTCGTGCCCCCCTTTGGACTAATTAAGACCCTTGACCTAAAAATACCAAGGGTTTGTCATATTACAGAAAAACACACCCGAGCGCCGCCGCCTCCTCGAAACTCAATTCGGGGATCATAAATTCCGTTCTGGCACCCTGTCGGAACGGGGATTCAGAGAAGATCATCGCCATCGTCATCGCCACCACCTATACATCAAACATCCATGATTCCCCCATCCATGTGTGAGTAATCCCCGCTGTAAGATGAAGAGGATGGTAGGGATTGGATGAGATCGTTCATGTAATAATTTCCAGATTGTTAGGGCATAGTGCCTAGTATCCGTTGTTAGTGTTATCTATCGTTGTCACAACTTGTTGTGCTTAATTCTTGTCACTAGGGCCCGAGTGCAATGATTTCAGATCTGAACATATTATTAATTCATGAGCATAATTGTTGTTTTTTATCTTACCTGCAAGTTGTATACACATATCGTTGTCCGGAACCCGAGGCCCCAAAATGACAGGAATTGGGATAATTGGAGGCGATGGCTGTGATGTAAGGATCACGTGTGTTCACGGAGTGCTTATTCTTTGCTCCGGTTGCTTTATTAAAATGAGCACCTTAATTACCAGTAGTTTCTCTTAAGGCCCGCTGCAAACGGTCTGGTAGGACAAAAGATGTTGTGCAATTTTCTCATTGCGAGCACGTACGACTAAATACGGAACACATGACTATGGTTACTTAGTACTTGGATGTTTTATCATTATTTTCCTGTAATTGCCCATGTCTTGATTATTATATGGATTACCTTATCCATGCAACCCATGTTCATCCGTCCCTATGCCTACAATATTTTAATTCTGATGTCTACTATAATTACTGTTGTTGTCTTTATTTCATTCCTGCTAAAATTTCACTATTGTTACTGCTATAAAACTGTTGCTACTGGTAAACTGTTGCGAGCAAATATATTTTCAGGTGTAGCTGAACTGACAATTCATCTGTTAAGGCTTATAAATATTCTTTGGCTCCCCTTGTGTCGAATCAATAAATTTTGGTTGTACTTCCCTCGAAGACTACTGCGATCCCCTATACTCGTGGGTCATCAAGACTATTTTCTGGCGTTGTTGCTGGGGAGCATAGCTTTATTTGTAAGCTCACTTGAACGTGATATTCTTCGATGCAAGTTATTCATCATGGATAAAACTCGTGATGAGAAAGTCTCTATATTGCCATCCACTATAAGGAGAGGTACAATTTGAACACCTCTGTTGCTCTTGATTCACCATCTATAATGAGTAAACTTCTTACACCACCACATACACATGCTACACATACCGGAACTTCTGCTGGATCTGAAAATACTTGTGATAATTTTGATGATGCTTCTACTGTGCTTAATGAGAGTGGTTCATTAGGTCCTTTCCTAGATACTACAATTGCTAGAGTTAAATAAATTGAAAACACTGAAATTCCTAATGAATACCCGGGTACACCTGTTAGTTCACATGAGTCTAGAGATAGTCCTAGTGACGTTCTTGAGGAAACTTACATTGAACTTGATGATGAGTTTATTGAAGAATGTCATGCTGCTAGTAGTGTAGGTGCTATTAAAAGTCTTCTTGCAAGACGTGTTGTTAGATATAAACCGTCACCTGATGCTAAGTTTGCTACATCCCCCATAAACATTAAAGATAAGGATTATGATTTATGTCTACATTTATCGTATATATCTATTGTGGAGGAAGAACCTTTTTGTGGTACATAAAATGAAAGTGTTGTAGGAGATATGAATGAGCTCTCATCTTTGAGTAGCTTATTTTCTGATGATATTAAGAAATGTAGGTACTTTGTCGCTAAATTTTTTCCTTTCTCATTGAAAGATGAAGATAAAACTTGGTTTAATAATTTGTCACATGGATCTACTGATAGTTCTATTGGTTTTTAATGCTTTCTTTCAGAAATATTTTCCTGCTAGTGCTCAACATGCTGCTTTGCAGAGAATCTTTAACTTTAAGCAAATTGAAGGTGAAAAAATGCCTGAATCTTAGGCAAGATTTTGTTCTTTAATTAAAGCTCGGTCTGGACATCAATTAGCTAAAAAATAAACTCCTTGATATATTTTATAATGGACTAACTGTTGAATCTAGGACATACCTGGATACTTGTGCTGGTTGTGTTTTCAGGAAAAGAACTCCTAAGGAAGCTGATAAATTACTAGCTAAAATAAGCCAAAATCATGATGGTTGTACTATAACTGAACCGACCCCAACACCAACACCAAAGAATAGGGGAATTATTGAATTAAATGACGAAGTGATGAGGGAAGCCAAGAAATCTCCTAAAGAGAAGGGTATTAAATCTGAAGATGTGAAGAATCTACCACCTATAGAAGAATTATGTAAGCCAACTCCTCACCCGTCCACAATTGAGGTACACTCTCTCCAACGTTTTTATAGTTGAGATATTCCCTGTTCTAAACCTCTAGATCAATGCTTTGACGAATTTGATAATTATATTGTTAAACAAGGTAACTTTAATATGAGAGTGTGGAATCATCTAATGGAAAATTACAGAGCTATTAATAATTTTCATGGTATTATGGAGAGAACCTCTAATGATGTTAAAATTCTTATTAAACATTTTCATATGGTTCAAACTCAAATTGATCAACTCACTAAGGTGCAAATAGATTCGCTAGTTACTTCTTCTAGAGAAAAACATGTTTATGAAATAAGCACTAGGAGTGGTGTTTCTACTCAGGATCCTTTGTATCCTGAGGAACATCCTAAAAGAATTGAACAAGATTCTCAGCAAGCTAAAAACAATAATACTCCTTCTAAGAAAAAAGAAGAAGAAACATAAAACAGTTGTAGAATCTCCTGAACCTGCTAAAGATCCTAATAGTATATCTATCTCTGATGTTGAAACTGGAAGCGGTAATGATAAGAATGATTCTTCTGATAAATAAGAAATCGAAGAGGAACCTGAAAAGCAAACTAAAAATACAAAGTACACTAAGGAGGATTACATTGCTAATAAACATGGTAACGAGAGAGAACCTTGGGTACAAAAATCAATGCATTTTCCTAATAAGAAACACAAATCAAAGGAAGAAGAACATTATAAGAAGTTCTATGATTGGATGAAACCTTTGTTTTTGAAAATTCATTTAACGGATGCTATTAAATTGCCTCCTTATTCGAAATATATGAAAGATGTTGTCTCTAACAAAAGGAAGATCCCTAATGAGGAAATCTCCACTATGCTTGCTAATTACTCTTTCAATGGCAAGGTTCCAAAGACGCTTGGAGATCCCGGTATACCAATTATTCCATGATCTATTAAAAATAATTATGTTAGAACTGCTTTATGTGATTTGGGAGCAGGAGTTAGTGTTATGCCTTTCTCCCTCTATAAGAGACTTCTTCTAGAAAAATTGATACCAACTGATATATCCTTGCAAATGGCTGACAAGTCTACTGCTATTCATGTTGGTATATGTGAGAATGTTCTTGTTCAAGTGGCTAATAATTGTTTGATATTAACTGACTTTGTTGTGTTGGAAATTCCTGAAGATGATAATATGACTATTATTCTTGGGAGACCTCTTCTTAACACTCCAGGGGCTGTTATTGATTGCAGCCAAGGAAAAGTAAATTTTAATGTTAATGATAAAGAGCACACATTTTATTTTCGGAAGAAGATTGATAATAAATATAGTCTAAATTCAATTGAAAATATTGAGACCATCAAGATTGGAGAATTATATTGTCCTATTCCAAAGCCACGGAAAGAATCTGAAATTTTCATAATTGGGACTATGTCTATCAAAGTTGAGTTAACATAATCATTTAGTAAAATGCAAAGTTTTGCTTCAGGTAAAATTGTTTTGGTAACAAGACTTGATCAACCTTGTTAACAAAGTGATTTTGAATGAAGGAAACAATGTTTTCACTATGTTTAGTTTTGTTTACTCATGTTTTCACCATCCCCAATTATGGTTTCACTACATTTTCCTATGTTGATGTTGGTTATTTGCATATTAGAGTGTCTTAGAACTTCTGTAGATTTGGTTTTGAATTTGTTTTCCATCATTCTATAATCTTTTTCCTAGATTATAATCATTTATCAAATTCTGAAAATCCCCGAAAATAAAATTTCTTGAAAAAATCCAGAAAATTCATATTAAATGTTTACGCTAAAAATGGGGCAGAGAGGCACCTGGGGTGACCCAGAGGGTCCCACCATGCCACCACACCATGTGGTGGCGCGGGAACCCCCTAGGCCGCGCCAGGGCATGGTGTGGGGCCCGCTAGCCCTCCACTTGCTCCTCCACCTGCCACTTCACTCTCTTTCCCGACCAAACACACCACCATTGCTCAAACTCGTGGTCTTGCTCACGATTTTTGATCTCCTTGCTCAGCCCATCTTTGTTGTTGAGATTTGGGGCATTTGTTCTCCGATATGTGACTCCTCCGATTATCCAAGTAGAATGTTTAGTGGTGTATTTTGGTACTGTAGGTGTCAGGTTATGTGAGCTTGTATGCTTGTTATATGTGTATATAAATTAGTTTTGATGCATGCATAGTTGATACATCTCCAACGTATCTATAATTTCTGATGCTCCACGATCATATTATGTCAATTGCTACTTGTTTTCTCCCTTATTTATAGCATTTTTACACGTTTTTCGGGACTAACCTATTAACAAGATGCCAAGTGCTAGTTCCCTATTTTCTGATGTTTTTGGTTTCAGAAAAGTTGTTCTAGAAACATTCTCGGAATTGGACCCCATAAAGCCCGAAGTTCCTATTTTCCCCGCAAGCATCCAGAACACCGAAGAGGAGTCGAAGACGGGCATCAGGGGGCCACAGCATAGGGTGGCGTGGGTCCCCCTCGCCGCGCCACCTATGGGTGTGGGGCCCCTGGAGCTCCACCTCCTTTGACTTTTCGCCTATTTAATCCCCCCGGATGGAAAACCCTAGACATCTGATAAAAAATCCCCGAAAAGTTCGGCAGCCGCCGTCACCGTCAACCCTAGATCAGGGCGTTCTGGAGCTGTTTCCGGCACCCTGCCGGAGAGGAGATCATCACCGGAGGCCTCTCCATCACCATTCATGCCTCCGAAGGGATGCGTGAGTAGTTCATCCTTGGACTACGGGTTCGTAGCTGTAGCTAGATGGTTGTCTTCTCCTCATATGCCTCCATGTTTAGATCTCGTGAGCTGCCTAACATGATCGAGATTGATCTTATGTAACTCTATATGCTGTGTTTGCTGGGATCCGATGAATATTGAACTTATGCCAAGTTGATTATAGTATTTATTTGCATATTTTATTTGCGATCTTGCATGCTTTCCGTTGCTAGTGGTTGCTCTGGCCAAGTAGTTGCTAGTGACTCCAAGAGGGAGTATTTATGCTCGATAGTGGGTTCATGCCTCCTCGCCACCTTGCTCGAGTGGCAGAAACGTGAAGGGGGGATGTGTTGTTGCCATTAGGGAGAAAACAGCGGTGAGAGTGCCCTCGTGCATAATCATTTCTTACATTACACACTTTGTTTAATGCAGTTATCTGTTGCTTGCAACTTAATACCTAAGGGGGTTCGGGTGATAACCTGAGGGTGGATTATTAGTCATAGATGCAGATGTATGTCGATCTACGTATATTGTTGTAATGCCCGCACTAAATATCATAGTAATCTTCATGTCATATTGTGCACTACGGTGCAACCTCTATTTGTCAATTGCCCAGCTGTAATTTGTTCACCCAACATGCTATCTTTTGTGGAGAGACACCACTAGAGAAACTATGAACCCCGATCCATTTTCCACACTGTTAAACAAACCACAACTATTTCCTGTTTTCTTTACTTACTGCAAGCATACATCATTTTCCACACTATACGTCCAATCTTTGTTTTTAGCAAGGCCGGTGAGATTGACAACCTCACTGTACTGTTGGGACAAAGTATTTTGGTTGTGTTGTGTGCACGTTCCACGTTGTTGCTGACTTCGGTGAAGCGCCAGCACCGCCGTCAGTGGCATCAACCTTCCTGAGATCCTCTTCCTTCTACTGGATTGATAACCTTGGTTCTTAACTGAGGGAAATTCTTGCCACTTGCTCATCGCACCTTCCTCTTGGGGTTTCCAACACACCATCAAAGGGCATCAATAGTCCTCTTACAAGTCTCTATAGTAGTTTCTTTTATATACTTACTTCAAAATCATTTTGTATGATGCTTGTTAAAAAAAATCAGAAAAGGAAGACGCATAATCACACTTATGGAGAATTTTTTTAGACTGATGCACCAAGGGTGGCAAGGCCTTCAAGATCAACTAATCGATTGAGGCCATCCTATAATGAAGATATTATTGCACCAAGTATTGGTGATGAGGGGTGATGGCGTGTAACACGTGTTCGTTGGGAGACCCCAAGTGTAAGGTATGAAGAGTGCAACGACAAGTTTTCCCTAAGAAAGAAACCAATGTTGAATCGACCAGTAGGAGAAAGAAATCACTTATGAAGGTTGTTGTTGTTGGAACGCGTAGAGATAAACAAAACTTTTCCTACGCGGTACTTCCAAGATCTAGCCGAGGTAGAAGGCCACGAGTATTACCACTAGACGCGCAGGTGCGGATTATCGATGCAGCGTGTCGGGGCAGTGCAGTCCCACGATCCGATCCAGCCGATCCAATCCCACGAACGTCGAAGTGCTGAGCGTACAACACCTCTGCCGTTATCCACACGTACGAGGAGGAGCTCCGACGGCGGACTGCTAGGTCCGGTGCGACGGCTGGACTAAGTGGGGCTAGGGTTCCCAACGCATGAGAGAGAAGTAACGTGCCCGCTGGGCAACCTGCGCCCCTCTTTATATAGCGAATGGTAGTGGGCTTCACAACACTTGTGGCCCATTCCCTCTGTGAGTCCGACTCACAAACTCAGTCCATTTCCGGTTCGGGTCCAACCCAACCAATACATTTGCTCCCGCTCTTAAGTGTGCGACCCTGCAGGCTCATGGCGACTTGGACACGATTGGAGTCCGACTCTCAATCGATCAATCAGTAGCGGCTCCTAGCAGAACGTGCCGACTCCCAAGTCCCATTGAGTCATGACAACATACCTTTCAATGTGATATTCATCTTAGTCCCTTTTGCCTCACGATATACCTTGTCGAACTATAGGCGATTTATCGTCATCCCTTAAATAGTTCGACTCTCTTCTCGATCCGTGATATGTGATTCATCTGACTAACTCTTAGTCAACGGACACAGTTAACACTTAACTGAGTCGCACATGGCCATTCTTCCTGAATCATATCACTCGAGAGGGCCCAGAGAATATCTCTCCATTTGGAGGGGCAAAATCCCATCTTGATTATCCACATCACGCAGCTTGCTTCTCATTCGACCCGAACTCTGCCTTTGTAGTTGCCTTGTCACAGAACAACGTTTTGACAGAACCTAAGTCGGTGATCCACAACTCGGATTGTACGACAACCTCAGGTCTAAGGATTACATTGATTGAGACATGCAAATGATGTCTTGCTCGTTGCATCTCAATATGGGTCAGTCCGACTTGCTAAACTCTTTAGCCAAGTCTGTGAACGTTGGAATGGCATCACCATGCCCATGACAAGTGGAACCGTGTCATCATCCAACACTCACATTAGTCTAGGGTGTGTGTCCAGCACAACCTTAATGACCAAGGACAATTAGTATGAACAACATGAATACATAGTTCCACAATCGAATCACATATTCAGTGACATATATCAGATGTTCAAACCAAAGGACAACTTAATAACTTTATGAATACATTGGGAATAACATCATACATGATTGCCTCTAGGGCATATTCCCAACAGTTGTCAGCTGATGTTGATAGGGCACACTACCGGTTCAGCAACAACGTGGAATCTACACAACACAATCAAGTTACTTTGCCCCCAACAAAGCAGTGAGGTTGTCAATCTCACTAGTTTTGCTGAAAACAATGGATTAAACGTATAGTGTGGAAAACAGTACTTGTTTGTAGTCGATGAAAGAGAACAATGATGGAAATGAATGAGAGGGAAATAGTAATTGCAGTAAGAAAACAATGATTGCAGTGCTTGTATTATCAGTGTAAAGAAATGGACCGGGGTCCACAGTTCACTAGTGGTTGATGGAGTGTAGTTGAAACTCTCGTTGGTAAACCCCAAGAGAAAGGTTGTGAAGAGTGCAGCGGCAAGTTTTCCCTTAAAAAGGAAACCAAGGTTGAATTGACCAGTAGGAGGACAGGCAATATTTGAAGGTTGATGCAGCTGAGATGACAGGGCACACTACCTGTTCAGCAGCAACGTGGAACCTACACAACACAATCAAATCACTTTGCCCCAACGAAGCAGTGAGGTTGTCAATCTCACCGGTTTTGCTGATAACAAAGAGGTTAAATGTATGGTGTGGAAAACAATATGAAGACAGTATGAAAACAGTAGCAGCGGTGTGAAAACAGTGGAAGCAGTGTGAAAGGAGTGGAAACAGTGTGTATATTATCAGTATGAGAAAATGGACCGGGGTCCACAGTTCACTAGAGGTGTCTCTCCATAAAAGATAGCTAACATGCGTGGTGAACAAATTACAGCTGGACAATTGATAGATAAAGAACATGCATGACATAAAGATTACTATGAGATTCATGCGGGCATTACAACAAAATACATAGATCGTCATCCATCTGCATCTATGACTAATAATCCACCCTTCGAATATCATCCTAACAAACGTTGGGCTATTAAGTTGCAAGCAACGAATAATCACAGTAAGCAAAGTGTGTAATGTAACCAATGTAAATGAAGTAAACATAATTGCTTTCTTCCTAATGTCAACAACACATCCTCCATTCGTCACGTTTCTGTCACTCGCGCACAGATGCAAAGGAGGCATGAACCCACTATCGAGCATAAATACTCCCTCTTGGAGTCACTAGCATCTACTTGGCTAGAACATCTACTAAAAACAAAGAGAATGCAAGATCATAAATAACATACACATGAAGATAACATGATAGATTGGTAATCAGCAGACATAGCGTTCAATAATCATCAGATCCCAGCAAACACAACATGTAGCATTACAAATAGATGATCTCGATAATGTGAGGCAGCTCACGAGATCTAAACATGAGGCATAAGGTGGAGAGTACAACCATCTAGCTACTCCTATGGACCCGTAGTCCAAAAATGAACTACTCACGCATCACTCCGGAGGAGGGCATGGTGGTGTAGACCCCACCGGTGATGAATTCCCTCTCCCGCCAGGGTGCCGGGGAGAGCTCCAGAACCCTCTCGATCTCGGGTTGACGATGACAGCGGCCTTGAATGTTTATCGGGAAAAAGTGGTATATTTTTAGGGTTGATGTATTGGAAGAATAAATAGGCAAAAGGGCGATGGCGGTGGATGCCCGAGGGGCCTACACTACCCCTAGGCGCAGCCAGGGGCGTGCTGCGCTATGGTGTGGCCCCCCTGTGGCCCCCATCTGGGCCTCTTAGGGACTCCATGGAACCTTCGGGAATTCTAAGACTTCCGGGCTTCAAATTTTCCAATTCCGAGAATATTTCCAGAAGAAACTTTCTGAAACTAAAAACAACAGAAAATAGGGAACTGGCTCTGTGGCATCTTGTCAATAGGTTAGTCCGGGAAATCGGTAAAAATGACATAAAGTGTAAGGAAAACATGTAGCATATGGCATGAAAACAACATGGGACATGAAAAATTATAGATACGTTTACGACGTATCAGTGGTGTCTCTCCATAAAAGATAGATAACATGCTAGGTAAACAAATTACTGTTGGGCAATTGACAGATATAAAGGCTGCACCGTAGTGCATATGCATGACATGATGATTACTATGTGATTCATGCGGGCATTACAACATAATTCATAGACCGTTATCCAACTGCATCTATGACTAATAATTCACCTTCAGAACGTCATCCAATCAAACCTTGGGTATTAAGTTGCAAGCAACAGATAATTGCATTAAGCAAAGTGTGTAATGTAAACAATGTAAACGTCGTTGTTTTCTCCTTAATGGCAACATCACATCCACCACCTGTTACATTTCTGTCACTCGAGCGTGAGTGAAAGGGAGGCATGAACCCACTATCGAGGATAAATACCCCCTCTTGGAGTTACAAGCATCAACTTGGCCAGAGCATCTACTAGTAACAGAGAGCATGCAAGATCATAAATAACATAAACATGATAGATTGATAGTCATTGGACATAGCATTCAATATTCATCGGATCCCAGCAAACATAACATGTAGCATTACAATAAGATGATCTGATATGGGGTGGCCAGATCTTCTCAAAGAGCAACACAAATAGATATGATAACTAGTGGTTCACTGAGATCTCTCCTGGACGATACCTGATTGCCAATACAACAGCTTTCAATCCCTATGGATATTCTCAACTACACACTCTTGCACAATATAATCCACCGACTACAAGTAGTCCTGTACCTTCTAATTCCCAATGGAATAGATGATATCATGCAGAATTTGCAAAGTATCTTTACTTCAAGATGAAAGCTTAACAAAGCAATACAATCTGAGGTGTTAGGGGAAATTGTCTAAACCTAGTCTAAACCTAAAATATGTCGATCACAAGACTATATAAAGGCGGGTGGACGTTCAAACTGCAGTTAGTATCGTAAACAAATTAATCTCTAAGTTTCCTAACTTGACAAAACTCTGTTTGGAAACTGGCAGAAAACGACTTGTGAATTGTTTCGGTCACCACGCCGTGTATGAGTCGAATCGGTGCATAGGGATGGATCCATTGGAAATCCCTTCAAAATTCCTTTTCAGATTGTGCTTATTCGCTTTATTTGGATTCCGTATGAAGAGTCCATGATCGTTTCAAATTCAGGACTTCTGCCAGTCCGAACCAAAACATCATTTCCTTAATGGCACCAACTTGTCATTTTCCACGGCAGAAACTTTGTTTTCCATGCCTACCTCTTGTACTCCTACCTTCCTCTCCCCCCTCAAGCACTTGTGGTGAAATATATTAAATGTTTTCCACTCGTTTCCTCTTGTTTTCAAGCAGGTACTTTTTGTTTTCCAGCATGTCTTGAGGTCCTCCTCCACCAATGTTTGTGTTATCAATAAACCTGATCATACATAAATGCATAGGCTTAGGTAGTATAACATTCTCATAAACACAAACATCACACTCAATTAAAAAGCAATTCACCATATAAACACCATCAATTAAATTCAATATTTCCTTCCAGCTCAAGCATGAACAAGCATCACATTCCCCTATTATATCCTTATCATCCTCCCTTTCTTCAAGACAAGACGTGCTCGGCTTGTGGTAAGCTGAACATGGAACAAACAAAAAGAACAATGTGTATGCACAATACATGTATCTATAATAGGGTGTATCATTTTTGTGGGCATGATAAATATTATCACATGGCATAAAGCAACAAAAATTGCAAGTCATTAACACATAATTATCATACGAAAACACGTAGTATCTCATCAAATAGCAATCACAGTTGTAGGTATAAGTGAAGCTCATATAATCATGATCATAAAGAGAAACATCTATGTAGAAATTCTTATTGTTTAGTATCAAATCAAGTGTTCTCACAGAAGATCTATGATCAAATTTGGTGGGAGTAGTACACTCAATTTTTTTAACATGTTTATTATTTTCATGATGCAAGTTGCAAATCAATTTGCAAATATAAGTGAAGTATAACTCAGTAGCATATGTATTTATCAAGTTTTGTGGAAAACCAAACATATGTGTATGAGGCAACACATTGTTCAGATCAACAATATTATCACAAGTAATACATATGTTATCCACCATAAAGATGTCATTCATGCTATAATAACCAACTAAATTAAACGTGAAAGAAGCATAGGTGCTAGAATTTACATATGAAATTTCAGAAATCCGATTCATAGCACATTGCAGTAATTGGTTCATGTAACATGATGGAATACACAATATTTATAGGTGGTATTTTAGCAAATACTTCTTTATGTGTAACCATACCACATGCTCAAAATTAGAAATTTTCAAATTATCACATGGTGGTGAACTATATGTGCTTGTCAACTCACAAGAATCAACTAGCAAATTAGTAGAATCACAAAAGGTTGTACTCGCATCTTGTAGCTCCAAATCGGCACCAATGTCAATGACATCCTCCTCAGATATAGTAGGCAGTGATTCATCTATCTCAAGTGGTGATGCAGGTTTTTCTTGAGGCCCCTCCCTTTCTTCAAAAGCAACCTACATATCACATGAAACAATACTAGGAACAATGGCATGATCCTCCAAGTATGTGGTGGTGGTGCAGATTGTACTATAGGCTCCCTTTCTTCAAAAGCAACCTACACAGCACAAGAAACAACACTAGGAGTAGACATGATTACATTAGTAGAACAGCCTCACATGTCTTCTCATCTTCTAATCCCCATATACGTTTTTGTCTTTGCATTTCAAGGATTTCAAGTATCTGTATTTCAAGGAATTGAAGAGACAAGAATAATGGTTGACGTCTAACCTCCTGAAATATTTTAAGCCATGCATGCATTATCCAATTTTTCTTATTGTTCCAAAAGAATTGTACATCGGGATAATAGATGTAAAAATTAACCTTATAGCTCTTGCACCATTTTTTTCCTAACAAAAGATGACAACAAGTGAACGCTCTAGAAAGCACATGAAAATACCTATGATACTGCAAAATCTTTCCAAAGGCATGGTAAAAGGCCTATCATAAATTCTAGATGCAATAGATGGATTGTAGGAGGAGTTATTAAAAGTAAAACTCTCAACAAAAGTTTTGGTGAGTATAGTATATTGGTTAATTTCATCATTCATATACTCAGTCAAGCCAACCCTCCTAACAAGAAGCAATAAATTATCAAGGATCCCTGCATCACTCAAAAAGTTAACACAAGGGAAGGTAGATGGAGGTGCATCTCCATCATCCCCCTCATCACCGATACTTGGTGCAATAATATTTCATTATAGGATGGCCTCAATCGAGTAGTTGATCTTGAAGGCCTTGCCACCCTTGGTGCATCTCTCTCAAATTTTTTTCCATAAGTGTGATTGTGCATCTTCCTTTTTTGAAATTTTTAACAAGCATCATAAAAAATTATTTTGAAGTAACTATATGAATGAAACTACTATAGAGACTTGTAAGAGGACTATAGATGCATCAAAACAAATTTCTCTACACATAGAAAAAGCATGCAAGCTCACATAACCTGTCACGTACAGTACCAAAATACTCAAGTAATACTCCACTAAACAAAATTCTACTTGGATAATCGGAGGAGTCATATACCGGAGAACAAATTCCCCAAATCTCACCAGCAAAGATGTGCTGAGAAAAGAGATCGAAAATCGCGACCAAGAACAATAATAACACGAGTTTGAGCAATGGTGGTGTGTTTGGTCGAAAGAGAGAGTGAGGTGGCAGGTGGAGGAGAAAGTCGAGGGCCAGGGGCACACCATGCCCTGGCGCAGCCTACAGGGTGCCCGCACCACCACATGGTGTGGTGGCATGGTGGGTCCCTCTGGGTTGCCCCAGGTGCCTCCCTGCCCCATTTTAGCATAAACATTTAATATAAATTTTCTGGATTTTTCGAGAAACTTTATTTTCGGGAATTTCCAGAATTTCATAAATGAGTATAAACCAGGAAAATGATTATGGAACAATGGAAAACAAATTCAAAACCAAATCTACAGAAGTTCTAAGACACTCTAATATGCAAATAACAAGCGGAAACATAAGAAATGCAGTGAAAACATAATTGGGGATGGTGAAAACATGAGTAAACAAATGTAAAGACGGTGAAACATAGTGAAAACATTGTTTCCTTTATTCAAAATCAGTTTGTTAACAAGGTTGATCAAGTCTTGTTACCAAAACAATTTTACATGAAGCAGAACTTAGCATTTCACTAAATGATTATGTTACCTCAACTTTGATAAACATAGTCCCAATCATGACAATTTCATACTCTTTCTTTGGCATTGGAATAGGACAATGGAATTCTCCAATCTTGATGGTCTCAATGTTTTCAATTGAATTTAGACCATATTTCTTATCAATCTTCTTGGGAAAATAAACCGTGTGCTCTTTTTCATTAACTTTAAAATTTACTTTTCCTTGGTTGCAATCAATAACATCCCCTGCAGTGTTAAGAAAAGATCTCCCAAGAATAATAGACATATTATCATCTTCATGCATTTCCAACACAACAAAGTCAGTTAATATCAAACAGTTATTATCCACTTGAACAGGAACATTCTCACATATACCAACAGGAATAGCATTATATTTGTGAGCCATTTGCAAGGATATATCAGTTGGTATCAATTTTTTCAGAAGGATTCTCTTATAGAGAGAGAAAGGCATAACACTAACTCCTGCTCCCAAATCACATATAGCAGTTCTAACATAATTATTTTAATTGAGCATGGAATAGTTTGTATACGAGGATCTCCAAGCTTCTTGGGAACCTTCCCATTGAAAGAGTAATTAGAAAGCATAGTGGAGATTTCCTCATTAGGAATCGTCCTTTTGTTAGCGATAATATCTTTCATATATTTCAAATAAGGAGGAAATTTAATAGCATCAGTTAAAGGAATTTGCAAAAACAAAGGTTTCATCCAATCACAGAACTTGTTATAATGTTTTGCTTCCTTTGATTTGTGTTTCTTATTACAAAAAGGCATTGATTTTTGTACCCAAGGTTCTCTCTCATTGCCATGTTTATTAGCAATGAAATCCTCCTTAGTGTATGATGCGCGTGTAACACACGTTCGTTGAGAGACCCCAAGAGTAAGGTATGAAGAGCACGGTAGTAAGTTTCCCTTAGAAAGAAACCAAGGTTGAATCGACCAGTAGGAGAAAGAAACAACTTCTGAAGGTTGATGCAGCTGAGGTGGCAGGGTGCATGTAATGTACCTGCACTTAGAAATTTGACAGGTACCTGTGTATAGTGCAAATCCCTGGATCGATTACATTTGCACCACAGTAAGATAGTATCACAACATTGTATGATTATTACACGGATGATTCAGACTTGGTAAATAAATGGTTCGATACATCCTTGCATAGCTTAAAGCTAGCTTAAAACAATAAAGCAGCGGAAATAAAACTTCAATGAGCATCCATTCTTCATGATACGCCACAGGCGAAAACATGTTGATTGCAGACTCAAAACCCAAACCTACCCTTACTCCTCGTCAGAAAAGTCTGCAACAATTAATTTTTTGCAACAGAGTGGGTCAGATACCATTAAAAATGGATCTGGCAAGTGAAACTATGTGGACACTTAATGGAATAACTCTAATAAACCTTTATGAACATATGGTTGGTGAAGTTTAAGGCTGTTTTGCATAAAGCCAATTTTGCCTAACACTTTATAAAACTTTTCCTCAAAATTGAGACATGTCTTGAAAAACCATAGCCTCTTCTACCCTTGTTCAACCCTCAAATTTTACTTAGAGAAAATTATGTTGGGAGCCTCCGTTGTCATCCTTGATTAGCTGCTTGAATTGTTCGTTACCGGATACACGGCTAAGTACTTAGTTTTTAACTCTGCAGAGGTTGTGCACTTTCACCATTAGACCCAACTAACCCAAACTATCCTTAAGCACCCAAATTGTGCTAAGGAAAAGGAGAGAGTTGAGACGAGATTTTTCAGAAGCATTTCCTCATCCCATACTGACTTGACGCGCTCCCATTCTAACCATTCTACCACCACCTGTCAAGTCGGGACAAGTCCACGCAACTTAATCCATCTAGCCATAGCCCATATGACTAATGGCTGCACGATAGCAACTTCAGTTAGAGGAAACATCGGTCCCTTTATTCCTAGGTGGCAAACCACAAGTGAATGAACACTCAACTCTGACAGCCAATCAAGCCCAATCCACCCAGGTAGTAATTTAACTTAGTAGAATTTAACAGTTTAATCAAAACAACTTTTGCAAGGCATCATTAATTCTACTAAGTTATCAATGGGGTTCTAGACACAACTAGTGTAAAGGAGATAGTAGTTTTAGCATAGCCATACTATCCTACACATGCATATAGAAAATACACCAAGTCATGCATAGAAAATACTTAGGAAATTTTATGGGATGTGCCACTTGCCTTGGCAACAAGCAGAATAGCAACATCAACTGCAACAGTCTTCGTTTCCCTCCGGAGATTCTAACACACCAAACAATACATAATAAGCAAACAACTTCAAAAACTTCTAAGGAAAACATGTGATGCATGATGTGCAAAATAAGTCTAAGGACTAAGGATGCATGCCAAAATATTCTAAGTTATATGCAAGCAACAAAGTAGTCCAAAAATGATTAAGGACCAAGTCACAACCAATGCTTCGAAAAAGAATTCCACTAAGGACTTTGAAATCTAGGGGCAAGTTTGAGGTTGCTAAAATTTCCTAAGGGAGAAATAGCTTTAGGTGGCAGTGGGAAAATTTATCAAGATTTTATCTTAAAATTTTTCTAAGGAAGAAACTAACACTTTGATGGGAGGTGAAATAATTCTAAGTCATTTTGTAGAAAACAAGATCAAAAGTACTTAGTCAAAATTTCTCTAGTCAAAATTATGGTGGAGAAATAAATTAATCAATTTTAATTATTAAAATAACACCATTTAAACAAATTAATTTATTCTACACTCTAAAAACCTAGAAAAACACTTATACGAAAATACTAGAGTATTACTACGGCCAAAAATAATTATACTAATCACTTATCAATTTTTAATTTAGAGTTATGGTTAAAACATTATTAAAAACATTATTTATGCCAATTTTAAAATTTAGCAAGAAATATTTTGGCAAAACCCAAGATTGATCATACCAAAAGTTTCTACACGACCTAAGATATCCAAATATAATTTTTTCATAATTTTTGGATAAAAGGAAAAAAAATTAGTAATAGATCTAATCATAGGGACCTATCTGTAACGTGCAGGGGCTAAAACAAAAGAAAAAGCGGAAAGAGTCTTCGCGCTGAAGTCCCTGGGCGACGTGGCGTCATCTGATTGGTGCGGAGCTTCGTTGGCGAATCTGACGCGGACGGTGATAGGGGTGGGCATTCGGTTCTTTCAGCCTTTTCGGTTCGGTTTTTCGGGTTTTATAATAATTCGGTTTTTAGAAAGTGACACCCGAATTAACCTATCATTTTTCAGGAACCGACAATTCGGTTCTTTAGAAATTCGGTTCGGTTTTCGGTTTAAACCAAATTAACCGAGATTGTAACATGCAAAAAATTCAAATCAAGAATTAGATAGCAAAAATGTGTGGATAGGGTTGCGGAGCTTCGCCGGGACGACATTGGCGTGTGAACCTAGTGTCACGATAGCTAATATTACACGACATATGGATGGGTATGTATTTGTTGCGAACTTTAATTGCGGTTGCATAAGAGAAAGCAATAAATAGGATTTGGAGGGAGATTGTGTTGACAATGATTGATATTTTTAATGGGACAGCTGATTTACTTCCCTAGATATAGATTATCGCATGCTCTTGAAATATTTGATTGCATGATGAAACGGTCCTTTCGGTCAGTTCGGTTAACATGGACTAAAAACCGGACTAACCGATATAATTTCGGTTTTCTAAAGTTGGGAACCGATATATGGACCGAAAACCGAATTAACCTTATTATTCGGTTTGTTCGGTTCGGTCTCGGATCGAATTCGGTTTCTCGGTTTTTTATGCCCACCCCTAGACGGTGATGCGGACGGACAACGACTAGATGACGTGGCGATCTCCCGTTGAACGATACCGCATCGCACGGACCTTCTAATCTCCACCGTTGGATCGCGATCTGACGTCCTAGATCTAAGGCGACGTAAAACGGGCGGCGCTACTCGCCAGAATAGCATGCCAGCACCTAAATACAGTGGCGCCATGGCCGGAACATGGCCGGAGATTGGTCTAGGCCTAGCTAGGGTTGGTGGGGCGTACCGCGGTGTTCAGCGAGATGCGGCGGAGACGATGGCGATGTCGTGGTAGACGCGGGCGAGCTCCTCCTCCTTGCACGTCTCGCCGGAGTTGCTTCTGCAACCTAAGCTCCGGTCGTCGTTGTTCTCGTCGATTTAGGGCCTAATAAAATACACGGGGAAAATTAGAGGGTGCGCCCGATCACGGGGAAGCGAAGGGAGGTGGTGCGGAAGGCAATGACGGCGTGTGCTCACCGGAGTAATTGATGCATGTAAAATGCATAGATGAATTTTGCATATTTTCACATGGTTTTCTATTACATATTGCATCATATAAGGGTATAATTCAATGTTTTATAGTATTTTGGGGTTAAATTACAAAGTCCCCCGACTCTTATGGAATTAACCCTGCTTGTCAGAAACCCCGTTTTCTATATTTTTGACGTTTCAGGGGCAAACTTCCGCGAAATCACCTGAAAATCTGCGGGGGTCATTTTCTTGGAAGGAGAAGACTTGTGGGCGAAGGATCCACGAGAATTGGGCAAGGAGGACCAAAAGAGGACCCTCCATGCGGCCAGATTCCTTGGCCGCGTGAGAGGCCCCCTTTTGGCCCCTGTGGCCCCAATTCCTTCCATCTTCGACTTACCGACTCCGTCTTGACCTAAAACCGACTATAAAAAGGGTCCCCCGTACCCTTACGGAGGGGAGCGCCGCCGAAACACCGAAACGGAGACCAGAAGTTCCAGATTGGAGGGGGAAAACTCCGGCGGGGCGCCGCCGGTGTGATCTCCTACCCCTCCAACATCATCTCCATCGACATCTCCATGAAGAGGGAGTAGTCCACCCCAGGGCTATGGGTTTGTGGAAGTAGCACTCGTATCTCTCTCTCTATATGTGCTTCACTAATTAGATCCGTATGAGCTGCCTCACATGATTACGGGCACCGTTGTAATTCCTATGTGGTGGATCTTTTCTATGAGTTATTGAATCTGAGATTGCAATTGTTTCTCTTGAGTTATTTGAGTATATGTATCTTATGTACCCCGTTCTTATTTGCTAGCTTTGATCAATCTAGTTCTTGAGAGCGTGTGTGGGGTGATGGGTGCATTAGTTGGAGTAACGGGGGGTGGCTAGTGCTGTGAAAGTGACAGAAGTTCAGCGATCCACTTAGGTTTTGTTAAACCTTTCTTAGTTACCTCACTAGGGATAAAAATGAGTACCTTGTTACCGGGGATTTGAAGTGACACTAATCAATCTCCATGACTAGATCTAGCAAGTTCTTACTTCAACTTCATGTCACATTGCTTAAAGCTATACTCTGGTTTTTCCTTAATTATCGAGGTGTTATGATTTATTTCGCATCTTGGTGGAGTATAAGAGGGATCAATGTGACCGTAGAGATCTCTATGCTAGGACGTGATGCCCATATGAAAGTACTCAATGTTAAACATGTTATTGTAATCTCACATGTAATTCTTTATGTCCACCGTCTACCACTTTATTTGAGAGAATATAAGTGTGAAACCATGAACCCCGGTCCTATTTTAAATATAATAAAACACTCTAGTTACTTTTCTGCAATTTACTTTATTTGCACTTTACTTTACTTGCATCTCCAATTCGAATTTACATTATCTCCATCACCACTTGCATCACAGAAATACAAAAACAATCCATTGCATATTTATTTTCTCATTTGCATTTAGTAGTAGTTTTAATTATTGCATATTTACTTTCAGTTTTGCATTGCAATTTAGAAGTCTCACACCTTGTGCTTGACAACCACTTGGTGAGGTTGAGGGCACAAAATTCTCTACTTGTTTGCAGGATCCTGGAGGAAGCTTGGAAGACAACTGCTGAAATACTGGCTCCCCAAGAGTTCGATATAAACCCTCGAGTCACCCTCGTGGGGAAGAAGGCTTGCCACTAGCTACACACTCTGCACTTGGAGTCTCAACCTAGCCATCAAGCGTTTTTCTGGCGCCGTTGCCGGGGAGCCATAGGTGAAGGAGTTGTCCAAGGGAGCTCACAAGAAGTCTTCATCACCAACAAGGTGTGCAAACACCTAAGATTGGGGAGGTTGCACCTACGTGAGTACCGTCCTTTCTATCTTCACCTTCTTTCAAGTAGATTGTTTTGTTTCTTGTCTTGTTTTTGTTTTTGTTTTGTTTTTGTTCTTGTTTTTGTTTTGTCTTGCATATTTTATTTTAGTTTGCATTTTAGTTTTGCATTTAGTTATCTAGATTATTTTAGTATTTCGAATTTGCCTAGTTACTTTACTTTTCAGTTTTGCATAAAAATTAAAAACTACATAAAAACTTGGAAAATGGAGGAGAGAACTTATTGGCCATTCAGTGTTAGGAATTTCCCTCAAGAGCTAAATATTCCCGTTGAAAAATTAGAGGTAGATCCTAGTGTTATTAAAATGATTTATGAATCTCGTTTCTATGGAAATCCTAAAGAAGACCCTTTGTTCCATCTTAAGAAATTTGATGAAAGATGTAAAACTTTGAACTTGAATCATGCAAACATCAACACTACTAAATTTAAACTCTTTCCCTACTCACTAGGAGGCAAATCATTAGATTGGATATTAAGATGGCCTCCTAGCAATTTTACTACTTGGTTCAACTTAAGGGCTGCATTTATTGAAAGGTTTTGTCATGCTGAAAAGAATTACAATGTTAAACAATTGCTCATTACCTTTAAACAAGAAAAAGATGAATCAATGATACAAGCATGGGAGAGATTTAGAAGTAGAGCATATGGAATAGGGCATGGCTTTAGAGATTGGATACTTATGCATATGTTTTATAAGGGACTTTCTGAAACTTCTAGAGCCTTTTTAGATAATGAATGTGGGGGATCTTTTACTAGTACTAATGTTGCAAATACCCATGTTTTGCTTGAAAGTTTTCTCTTAGAGGTTAAAATTAAAGAGAGCATAAAAAGGCTGAAGTACCCGAGGATATTTTTGATGATCGCTATGAGATATTTAATATGCATAATAGAAAAGGAAAAGTAGAGGAAATTATGATGCTTACTGAAATTAAGGATCCATTGCTTGATTTAGAAAAAAATAGCTTGCAAGAACTTATTGCTACTCTACAAAAATTTGCTAGTGATCCCACTATAAATGTTAATCAACCTGACTTGGATCTTGTATTGCTAATCATGTATTGCAAGAAAAAATTGATAGGTACAAGAATGAGGCCATGATACCTCCTAAGCTTGGGGATGCATGGATCCCCAAGGTGCTAGTTTCAATTGGAAAAGAAATTCACCATGCTATGTTAGATCTAGGTTCTAGTGTATCGGTACTCTCTAAAGAATTATATGAATTGCTAGAACTAGAAAATTTAGAAAAGTGCTCAAGTGAATTTGTACTTGCTGATAACTCTACTAAACATGATGTAGGACAAGTAAAAGATGTTATGATTTAATTGCACATGACTTTCGTACCCGTTGATTTCATTATTATGGATATGGGGGATAAATCCCCTAGTCCTATTATTTTGGGTAGACCTTTTCTTCGTACTACAGGTGCAATCATAGACTCCAAGGAAGGGAATGTCAAGTTTCAGTTCCCTCACAAGAAAAGCATGGAGCACTTCCCAAGGAAGAGGGGCACGCTGAAGAACAAGCTCCCTCATGAGCTTTATCCCTCTTGATTATCAAGTAAGTAAAACCTAGCTATATGGCTATAAAGAAAGCGCTTTACGGGAGGCAACCCGGTTGTTTTTGTTTGGATTTTCCTAGTGTCCTCTTGCTGTCTCAAGAGATTAGTTTTTTTTGTTTTAATTCTGGATTTTTCAATAAAGAGTCAAGTCAAACCCATTTGGACTTATAAGTTGCTATCCTAGTGCATGAAATTTCTGTTTCAGCATGAGTCTGCTCGCCGTATGATTTTACGTTTTTTATTGGTATGTCGGATTGAGCTAATTTTTTAGTATGTTCTGAAACTTTTCGTCCTCTATAAGCAAAAAAAATTGTCTTAATTTTTTGACGAGTCTAGCTTAGGGGAAAACGTTTGTTTTGCTGCTGCTGCTTTCCTGGACAGATTCTGCCTTCTTTTGTTTTATGCACTCTTTGGGCTTGGGAATCGAATCCATGATTCTTTCAAGCAAGAGAGTGAACATACAACATAGTGAACCTTATTGTCTATCTACTGGATCATTTGATTTGGAATTTTGCACAGCAAGCATGTGATTTGTTTGTCCTCGCTAATCTCACCCCACAGGAAAAGAATGGGAGAAACATGTTTTGTGAAGTTTTTTTCACAGGGAATAGAGGAGCTGCGCCTCAAGACATCCAAGAATGGTGAAATCCATAAGCTTGGGGATGTGATGAACACCCCACTGGAGCTACACTCTTTTGGTTAGCACACGTCTACTTTCTGTTTTTTCTAAGCAAAGCATTTATCGTAGAGACTTGAAGCGTCTAGTTTTTGTTTTTATTTTTGTTTTGATAAGACCACCATCATCATTTTATATGAGATTGAGCTACTAGAGTTTGGGGTTGTAATGTATTGGATGCTAGTATTATGACTTGGAATAGGAATGCCATGGTTGATTTGAAGAGCTACATATGTTTGCATGATTTATAGGCTTTTTATGTGTAGAAATTTGCAATAATGTTGTCTTGAGCTATCTCTTATTCATGTCCTTGATGTTAATTGCTGGTTTATTTAGTTTGTCATGAAATGAGTAGTTCTATGTACATATGCATGCATAGTAGCTGGTCAACTATCTCCCTCTTGCTAGCCAAAAAATTAAAAATTCCAACAAGTAAAAACTTGTTTCCAACACTCCTTAGCCAAGTATTTCCAGTGAGTCCACCATATCTTCCCATTAGCTTCATTGCTATTCTGAGTATGTTCACCATGTTATTGTGTTATTTATGTTCTAAATTAAGATATTCACTTTATTAATTGTCATGGGTTGAACTTGGGATAGGACTCTCACGAACTTTTGAAGGAACACTTTACTTTTTATGCATCTAATAAAGATGACACAATAATGGGAGCCACAAGTTTTGCGTTTGACAAGTGTGTGGTTGGGATCTAGCTATAAACGTGTATCACCGGAAAGCTTTCAACATTGCACAAAAAAATTACATTTGGTTGATATCATGTACTTTTGTTTTTGGACTCCTGCCATGCCGAAATGAAATAGAGGAATAGTAAGTTTTGATGAGTAAGTATCTATATGACTAGAGAAACGCATTGGGCCGCTAACCCAAGCCATGCTTTATCATGGTGGAAATTTACTTACAGCTTGAGTGACTCTACAACACATCCTATAATAAAATAAGAAGCTATGAATAATAGTGAATGAAAATAAAAAGGATGATGAGTCTACTTCGTTTGTTCATCTTGTCATTGTAACATGGGCTTGTTTCCATGTCATGGGCAAGAGGTACCTCTTTGCGATTCTCTATGATGTCATTAATACTTATTATGATTGTACAAAGCTTATTAGGAATCTTAAGTTGAGTAATCATGGAGTAGGTTTTCACACTCACGGGGCATGAGGCTTTCAACCACCTTGTCATTCTCATTACTTCAATACTCACAATTTTAAGATGCTAGTGATAAAGGGGCAATGAGAGTCCTAGATCAATGGATACCACATTTCAATTAGTAATTTTAGTTGAATAATTTAGAGGCTAAATAATACTTGATCATGTTTTACCTCTACTCAGTTTTCTCCAAAGTGTCCACCATATTTTCTATTCTCCATTATGCTATTCTTTGACCAATATAGGATTTTATTTTTCATTTTGTGTATGCATTTGGTCCATAGTGCTTTTATTTCATTATACACTTTGTGAACTTTCATGAAGCATCTTTGCTTGCATATTTGATATTTCTTACAACATAAATTGTATATTGCTACTCATTTCTAGTATTAATAATTTGATTATATGTAGCATGAATAATCCTCCGTGATATCCCATGATTGTTTCAACATGCAAAACCCATCTTAGTTTTATCACCTTCATACTCGAGGACGAGCATGGGTTAAGCTTGGGGATGTTGATGCATGTAAAATGCATAGATGAATTTTGCATATTTTCACATGGTTTTCTATTACATATTGCATCATATAAGGGTATAATCCAATGTTTTATAGTATTTTGGGGTTAAATTACAAAGTCCCCCAACTTTTATGGAATTAACCCTGCCTGTCAGAAACCCTATTTTCTATATTTTTGACGTTTCAGGGGGCAAACTTCCGCGAAATCACCTGAAAATCTGCGGGGGTCATTTTCTTGGAAGGAGAAGACTTGCGGGCGAAGGATCCACGAGAATTGGGCAAGGAGGCCCAAAAGAGGACCCTCCACGCGGCCAGATTCCTTGGCCGCGTGAGAGGCCCCCTTTTGGCCCCTGTGGCCCCAATTCCTTCCATCTTCGACTTACCGACTCCGTCTTGACCTAAAACCGACTATAAAAAGGGCCCCCCGTACCCTTACGGAGGAGAGCGCCGCCGAAACACCAAAACATAGACATGGAGTTCCAGATTGGAGGGGGAAAACTCCGGCGGGGCGCCGCCGGTGTGATCTCCTACCCCTCCAACGTCATCACCATCGACATCTCCATAAAGAGGGAGTAGTCCACCCCAGGGCTATGGGTTTGTGGAAGTAGCACTTGTATCTCTCTCTATGTGCTTCGCTAATTAGATCCGTATGAGCTGCCTCACATGATTACGGGCACCGTTGTAATTCCTACGTGGTGGATCTTTTCTATGAGTTATTGAATATGAGATTGCAATTGTTTCTCTTGAGTTATTTGAGTAGATGTATCTTATGTACCCCGTTCTTATTTGCTAGCTTTGACCAATCTAGTTCTTGAGAGCGTGTGTGGGGTGATGGGTGCATTAGTTGGAGTAACGGGGGGTGGCTAGTGCTATGAAAGTGACAGAAGTTCAGCGATCCACTTAGGTTTTGTTAAACCTTTCTTAGTTACCTCGCTAGGGATAAAAATGAGTACCTTGTTACCGGGGATTTGAAGTGACACTAATCAATCTCCATGACTAGATCTAGCAAGTTCTTACTTCAACTTCATGTCACATTGCTTAAAGCTATACTCTGGGTTTTCCTTAATTATCGAGGTGTTATGATTTATTTCGCATCTTGGTGGAGTATAAGAGGGATCAATGTGACCGTAGAGATCTCTATGCTAGGACGTGATGCCCATATGAAAGTACTCAATGTTAAACATGTTATTGTAATCTCACATGTAATTCTTTATGTCCACCGTCTACCACTTTATTTGAGAGAATGCAAGTGTGAAACCATGAACCCCGGTCCTATTTTAAATATAAGAAAACACTCTAGTTACTTTGCTGAAATTTACTTTACTTGCACTTTACTTTACTTGCATCTCCAATTCGAATTTACATTATCTCCATCACCACTTGCATCACAAAAATACAAAAACAATCCATTGCATATTTATTTTCTCATTTGCGTTTAGTAGTAGATTTAATTATTGCACATTTACTTTCAGTTTTGCATTGCAATTTAGAAGTCTCACACCTTGTGCTTGACAACCACTTGGTGAGGTTGAGGGCACAAAATTCTCTACTTGTTTGCAGGATCCTGGAGGAACCTTGGAAGACAGCTGCTGAAATACTGGCTCCCCAAGAGTTCGATATAAACCCTCGAGTCACCCTCGTGGGGAAGAAGGCTTGCCACTAGCTACACACTCTGCACTTGGAGTCTCAACCTAGCCATCAAACCTACACAACACAATCAATTCACTTTGGCCCAACGAAGCTGTCAGGTTGTCGATCTCACCGGTTTTGCTAATAACAAAGAGGTTAAATGTTTGGTATGTAAAATAGTATGAGAACAATATGAAAACATCAGTAGCAGTGTGAAAATAGTGGATGAAATGGTTGTATTATCAGTATGAGAAAATGGACCGGCGTCCATAGTTCACTAGTGGTGTCTCTCCATAAAAGGTAGCTAACATGTGTGGTGAACAAATTACAGCTGGGCAATTGATAGATAATGAAACATGCATGACATGATGATTACTATGAGATTCATGCGGGCATTACAACAAGATACATAGACCGTCATCCAACTGCATCTACGACTAATAATCCACCCTCCGAATATCATCTAAAAA
Source organism: Alopecurus myosuroides (assembly GCA_028641055.1). NCBI lineage: Eukaryota > Viridiplantae > Streptophyta > Magnoliopsida > Poales > Poaceae > Alopecurus > Alopecurus myosuroides. The sequence continues at coordinate 248,622,315 of CM054058.1, forward strand.
ACGTTGGTTATTAAGTTGCAAGCAAAAGATAATCGCAGTAAGCAAAGTGTGTAATGTAAACAATTTAAACATCATTGTTTTCTCCCTAATGGAAACAACACATCCTCCATCTGTCACATTTCTGTCACTCGAGCACATATGCAAAGGTGGCATGAACCCACTATCGAGCATAAATACTCCCTCTTGGAGTCACTAGCATCTACTTTGCCAGAGCATCTACTAACAACGGAGAGCATGCGAGATCATAAATAACATACACGTGAAGATAACATGATAGATTGATAATCAAGAGACATAACATTCAATAATCATCGGATCCCAGCAAACACAACATGTAGAATTACAATAAGATTATCTCGATCATGTAGAGCAGCTCACGAGATCTAAACATGAGGCATAAAGAGGAGAGAACAACCATCTAGCTACTTCTAAGGACCCGTAGTCCAAGGATGAACTACTCACGCATCACTCCAGAGGCGGACATGGTGGTGTAGAGCCCTCATGTGACAATTTTCCCTCCCGACAGGGTGCCGGGGAGAACTCCAGAACCCTATCGATCTCGAGTTGACAATGACGGCGACCTCGGGTGTTTTTCGGGAAAAGTGGTATATTTTTCGGGTTCACGCATCGGGGGGAATATATAGGCGAAAGGGCGATGGCGGTAGGCGCCCGAGGGGCCCACTCCACCCCAAGGCGCGGACAGGGGGGCGTGCACCCTATGGTGTGGCCCCCCTGTGGCCCCTCTTCAGGCCTCTTCGGAGGAACGATAGGGTTTCGAGTAGAGGAACGATGTACGCGCTGGTGATCTCGATGGCTAACAAGGAGCAAGATTTAGCCAGGTTCGGGGCCCTCATAGAGGTAAAACCCTTACTCCTGCTTGTCTGATCTGTATTATGGCGAGATAGTCGAGGTGTTACAATGGCGATGCCGCGGTGGTGTGTATGGGGTGTTCCGTGTATTGTCTAGTCTAGTTGTGGCTTGTGTCCTCCCTTTTTTATCTCCTCCCGCCTGTACTTATATATGCAGCCAGGAGGGGTTTACACGAGTCCTAGTATACTACGAATAAGAGTTCTTGTCTTGTGCTTCAAGAAATCGACTATGACTTCTTGGACCTGGACGAGCCTTCGAGTGGGCTGTAGCTGGGCCTTCTAGAACCATGGGGTAGTCCTCCATACTAGGCTTCAGTGCTGGTCCTTAGACCAGGTAGGCTCATCCGACAGGTCTGGAAGTTATCCCCATGTCATTAGCCCCCGAGTGTTTGTTCGACTGAGAATAGTCGAGTAAGCACTCAAAGCTTTTTTTTGGATCTTGCGACTAAGTAGTCAAATACTTGATCTGAAGGGCATGTACCCTTTGTGGGATGTACTCGAGTAATGAATGGTAAATGTGCCTTGTGTTGGATTTTTTCGCAGAATGGTATGGCTCAGTCGCTTGGCTCTCCCGAAAGATCAGGGCAATTAATTTCTTCTCGGGCAAAAATAGTTAAGGCCTACACGAACTCGTGACCTTCGACTCGAACTCGGCGAGGTGATCATTGCGACTGGGCCGTGGAGGACTTATTGAGTCGGATTTAACCTTAAAGGGACACCCGGCGTGTCCGCTGGGATTTTTCTTTGTACTGCTGACACGAAAAATTTACTGGAGGACGTAGCTTGAGTGCGATTCTAGGCCCACAGGACAGATCCTTGGGTCTTACCTTCGTACTCGAGGAATACATCATCGAGTCGTACCTTGACGGCTGAATGACCGGGGTTTGTTTCGAGTGATGTGTTTGTACATCATAATATGGAGTTGTGGTTTTTGCGGGAGCACCATACTCACTATTTTCAACCTGTTGCATGGCGAGTGTCGCTCTTTGTTCTTGGGAAATGACGAGTGCCAATGTTTTCACCTTGCAATCCTCGAGTGAGGTGAGCATTTCTTCTGAGTCTATACGAAAGAAATTCCGTGTCGTGAGGTTCCATATGAAAGAATTTTTTGTGTAATGAGGCGCGCAATGACGTCACCGCGCACTCGCCTGCACCCGATGGGACGTGACGCGGTGAGGTAGGGCACGTAGGGCCCATCGTGTCAGCTTTTGACCGGAAGCATGCCGTCGTGCGCCGGTTTTTTTGCAGGACGTGCAATAATTACGCCTGGAGGTGTACTCGAGATGGCGGAGTGAGTCGACACGGTGGAGATGTACTTGAAACGGCGGACAGAGTCTACGCGGTGGAGGTGTACTCGACACGGTGGACGAAGTCGACGAGCAAGTCGTGTAGTCGACGAGGCGGACGAAGTCGACGCGGTGGAGGTGTGCTTGACATGGCGGACGGAGTTGACGAGGAAGTCGTTTAGCCGACGAGGCGGACTGTGTCGACGTTGGAGATATACTCGACACGGCGGATGAAGTCGACGCGGTGGAAGTGTATTCGACACGGCGGAGGAAGTGGACGCGATAAACTGTACATGCGGCTGCAAGGCTCAGCCCCCTCGAGTCCACACAAGAAGATGGACCCGTAAAGTTTTCAAGATTTCTTATTTCGCGCTTGGCCCACGGTGTTGTATGCGTCTCGTCGAGACGGACAATTTTGATGTTTTGATTTTCTCCATCCGAGCTAATATGCGGTTTGTACGACCAAAATAAGGAACTGGACGAAGAAATCTGACAGAGCTCCTCAGGTACGCGGCCAGCGTGTCAGATGCTTCCGACTCGGTAGTACGTCGAGTGCGTGGGTAACGCTCGTCGGTTGCGCGACCAGCGTCATTGGGTGCGCGGCCAACGCTCCCGATGGGAGTAGCCCCCGAGTCTATGTGTGATTATTTGTAATCGGGCATAGACTCAAAGATATTGTGACGTCGCTTCTTCGATTTATCGGGTGCACGGCAGTGCTCCCGATGGGAGTAGCCCCCGAGACTATATGTTCGACTCGCAGAGTCGGGCATAGGCTCAAGTTGTTCTAAAGCTAACCCCATGTGCTTGTCTTTTGTTAGTTCGCGGATGAGGACATACGTCTACTCCCGGAGGAGGATATGTGTCGACTTCAAGCGGAGGATATGTGTCGGTTGTCGACTCCGAGCGGAGGATATGTGTCGGCTGTCGACTCCGAGCGAAGGATATGTGTCCGCTGTCGACTCCGAGCGAAGGATATGTGTCGATTATCGACTCCGAGTGGAGGATATGTGTCGACTGTCGACTCCGAGCGGAGGATATGTGTCCGACTCCGAGAGGAGGATATGTGTCGACTCTGAGCGGAGGATATGTGTCGACTCCGAGCGGAGGATATGTGTCGACTGTCGACTCCGTGCGGAGGATATGTGTCGACTTCGAGCGGAGGATTGTGTCGACTCACTCCGCCATCTCGAGTACACCTCCACGGCGTAATTATTGCACTGACTCCGCGGAGGATATGTGTCGACTCCGAGCGGAGGATATGTGTCGACTGTCGACCCCGTGTGGAGGATATGTGTCGACTTCGAGCGGAGGATTGTGTCGACTCGTATGAGAGGAATTTATCTTTGTGTGACACTGTCGTAGACCTGCCGTAGGCGTAGTCGACTATGCGGAATCGAGTAATGGAGTCGACACGAGTGTCGAGTGCAGATGTCTCTCGGCTCAGCCCTCGAGTGTCGAGTGCGACTGTGGCGAATTCTTGAGTGCGTTTACTTTGCAACACAGCCCTCGAGCAACGAGTGTGACCGCGGTGAAGGACGGCTCCCGAGTCGACTAGCGGAAGTAGTCGACGCATTGAGTGCGGCTATGGCGAATATGTCGAGTGCGCCCACTTTCGTGGCACAAGCCCCCGGGTGACGAATGTGGCTGCGGCGAAAGACAGCCCCCCCGAGACACTTAGTCGAGAGGATTCGACGTAGCGGAGTTGTGCGGCGGAGTAGCGATGTTTTCCGGGTGGAGTCGCGATGTTTTTCGGAAGGACTCGACATGGCGGACCGAGTCAACGCGGCGAAGCGTGACGTTTTCCTGAAGGACTCGACGCGGCGGAGTCGCGATGTTTGCCCGAAGGACTCCACGCGGCGGACCGAGTCAACGCGGCGGAGTCGCCATGTTTTCCCGAAGGACTCGGCGCGGTGGACCGAGTCAAAGCGGAGGAGTCGCGATGTTTTCCAGAAGGACTCGACGTGGCGGACCGAGTCGACGCGGCGGAGTCGCGATGTTTGACTGAAGGACTCGACACGGCGGACCGAGTCGACGCGGCGGAGTCGTGATGTTTTCCCGAAGGACTCGACGCAGTGGAGTCGCGATGTTTGCGCGACACGATGGACCGAGTCAACGCGGCGGAGTCGCCATGTTTTCCCAAAGGACTCGACGCGGCGGAGTCGCGATGTTTGCCCGAAGGAATCGACGTGGCGGACCGAGTTGATGCGGCGGAGTCGCCAATGTTTTCTGGAAGGACTCGACGCGGCGGAGTCACGATGTTTGCCCGAAGGACTTGACGCGGCGGACCGAGTCGACGCGGCGGAGTCGCGATGTTTTCTGGAAGGACTCGACGCGGCGGACCGAGTTGACACGGCGGAGTCGCGATATTTTCTGGAAGGACTCGACATGACGGACCGAGTCGATGTGGCAGAGTCGCTATTTTTTCCCGAAGGACTCGACGCGGAGGAGTCGCGATGTTTGCCCGAAGGACTCGACGCGACAGAGTCGCGATGTTTTCCCGAATGACTCGACGCGGGGGACCGAGTCAACGCGGCGGACTCGCGATGTTTGTTGTGTGTACACGAGGGTAATGTTGATGTCGATCCCCCAGACACTAGTATGGACAGTCTCCATGTTTTGTTGATGTTATTTGGACTTTCAGTTGAGTCGCAAATTGACGAAATAGGATCTGAATCCACGATTTGAATTCGCGAACTCGCAGAGATCCAAAACATGTCACAGCGCGTGAACCGCTGATGGATTGGCTCAAAAAAGACGGAGTGATGAGGGGTCGTATCCCTCAGCTTTTCAACGATGTGATCTTCGAATTGTTGTCCGAGTCGACCGTGAGAATTGTTTTCCCAAAGTCGCGCGGAGTTCCGTCAGATTCTGACAGGGCTTCAGTGTTCGGGTCATCCACGGAGATCTAACCGTCGGAATTCGCCGATTCTTTTTGGAGCTGATTGATAATTTGATTTCGCATCTTTCCGTTGAAGGAATTGTCCATATGAGTTCCGAGTCGATGTTGATGGTGTCCGCAATATGTACGTTGCTACTGTCCTGCAGCCCGCGCGCGAAAAACAATGTCGATGTAGATGATGAAGGTCGTGCGCGATGTCGGCGAGTGCTCAATGAAGTTGAAGGAGTTGAAGTAGATCGAATCCGGGGGGTCAAGGACCCGAAGCTTCATGTAGATGAGGCCGGCGAGACCGTAGATCCAGCGCGTGTCGTTCCCACAGATGGCGCCAATTGTCGATGAGTCATGTCGACAAATCCCTCGAGTGATCCGGTAGGGTTTCGAGTAGAGGAACTGTCGATTACTCATATAAAAATTCTCTCGGATGACCCGATAGGGTTTCGATTAAGAGAACGAGTAGGCGCTGGCGACAATCGTCGGCTAGCAGGGGAACAGTTTTACCCAGATTCGGGGCCCTCGTAGAGGTAAAACCCTTACTCCTGCTCTTGAGTTCTGTATTAGCAGTAGATCGATTACAAGGTGGGTGCGCAAGCCGAGAGATTGATCTCGAGCTTATGGCTATGGTGGTAAAAAGTAGATTTGATCCCCCCCGGTGGTTCTCCTAGCCTTTTATAGGTGGCTTAGGTCCCAAACCGTGTCCGGGGGGTTACAAACCCTAGCTCTAGGTCGGTAGAAGCTTTCCTTCTTGACCCGCAAGTCTTTGCGGGTGGGCTTCTGTTGGGCCTTCTAGAACCGCGGGGTAGTACCTGTCTTTGGGCCTAGGTCTTGGGCCTTGGATTGGGTAGGCTCACCCGACAGGTCCGGGAGTCATCCCCACGTCAGTAGCCCCCGAGTGCTTATTCGACTGATAATGAGTCGGGTAAGCACTCAAAGCGAGTTCTTGGATTCTTCGACTGGTCATTCAACCGCTTGATTTCGAGGGCGTCTACCCTGTCCGCGACGCGCTCACGTACTCGAGCATCGAGTGGTAAATGTGCCTTGTGTTGGCTGTTTTCGCAGAAGGGTGTGGCTCAGTCGCTTGGATCTCCCGAAAGATCAGGGCCAATTAATTGCATCTACGGCAAAAACAGTTCTGGGCTACACAAATTCGAAACCTCCGACTCAAATCCGGCGAGGTGATCGTTGCGACTGAGCCGTGGAGGTCTTATCGAGTCAAACTTAACCTTTAAAAGGGGTACCCGGCGCGTCCGCTAGGATTTTTCTTCGTTTTGTTGACACGGAAAATTTACCGGAGGACGCAGCTTGAGTGCGATTCCAGGTCCACAGGAGAGATCCTTGGGTCTTACCTTCGTACTCGAAAGAATACGTCATCCTAATGTGCCTAGTCGGCCGAACGATCCAGGATAAGGATGTGTAATACATCGTGTGATCGAGTTGCGGGAGCCGCACACTTGCGATTTTACCTTAATCATGTTCATGCGGTCCTTCGGGTGAAGAAATCTTCCTTTTTCTTGATCTTGTGTGAAAGAGATTTCGCGTTATGAAGTTTATACGAAAGAAGTTTCATTTCAAGTGTGTTTATACGAAAGAAATTTCGTGTTGAGGTGCCCATACGAAAGAGATTTCGTTTCCGGGTGTCCATGCGAAAGAAATTTCGCATCTTGGTGCTTATACGAAAGAGATTTCGCGTGTCGTGAGGTGCGTAGTGACGTCACTGCGCACTCAATCGCTCCGACTGCACCCGATGGGACGTGACGGAGTGGGGCAGAGCACGCGGGCCCACCGTGTCGGCTTTTTGACCGGAAACGATCGGTCGTGTCCCAGTTTTTCTCTGGTTGCGCGCTTTAAATATGCACGATCTTTTCGTAAAGATCGTGTAGGGGTAATTGTCTCCCGCCGCCTCGTTTCCGCTTCACGCGTGGCGGCTGCGATGGACGCCACATTTGCAGATCTACGGCTCGGATTGGCCTGGCTCGGGTATGAGTATTGTGCCTCAGGGAAAGGGTAAATTTCCCGACCCTTATTCATCTTCTTCCTCCTTCGCGCACACCTTCTTCTCCCGTGAGCACTGAATCACTCTCCAATGGCGGGGGCAAAGAAACGCGGCGCCGCTGCGGCATCCTCCAAGAACATGGCGAGCGCTTCCACTGCGGCTCCCGCGAAGAAGACCGGCGACTGGCGCTCGGCGAACACCACGAAGAAGAGCATCGTCGAGATGCAAGGGGAGGGGTTGCTGCCTCCGAACACCTCTAGGCACGTGGGAATGTACGGGAAGAAAGAGGAGATGCCCAACCCTCTCGCCACCAAGCGCGTCGTCTTCTTGGAGCATGTTGCTCGAGGTTTGTATTCCCCCCTCCACCCATTTCTTGTTGGGCTGCTGTATGTCCATGGCATACAGCTGCACGACCTTCCTCCAAACGCGATTCAACACATTTCGTGCTTTATCGTGCTTTGTGAGTGCTTTCTGGGGATTCGTCCGCACTGGGGGCTTTGGAAAGCCATCTTCAAAGTGCGGATCTTCTGGGAGAAGAAGTAGCCAGGCGAGAGAACTGGCGAGGCACTGAGGACCGGCGGCGCGGGATTCATGCGAATAAGGACATCTCCTACTTGAAGATGCACTTCGTCGACTCGGTCCAGGGATGGCGCCGAAAGTGGTTCTATGTTGTGGATGGCAGCGCGGGTGGCGTCCCTAAGTTCCAGCCATTTGCTGTTCTGAAGCGGCGGAAGTCTTGGCTGCACTCCCTCTCAGTCGAGGAGGGCAAGGTCGTCACCCCTCTACTCGCAAAGGTGGCGCGCTTCCACGAGAAGGAGCAAGGGACCCCGCTGAACAGAATTCATCTGGCGGGTGTGTTTCTGCGCCGGAGGATCCAACCCCTCCAGGCGAGGCCAATTCCCATGTGGGAATACACCGGCGTTGATGACCCGAGCCGCGTATGCGATGATATTCTCTCGAATGTCAAATTCGACAAGAAGATCGTGACCATCACCAGTTTGAAGAAGGGGGAGGGCTACTCGGCAAGCCCTCTCGACCCATTCGAAGCATCGAAACCTCCCCGGCTGACGTGAGTTCTTTGTTCTTCTCTTTTGCCTTTTATTTTTCCAGTTTGAGTTTTCATCGGTTGAAAACTTTTCTTCGTTTTCTCTTTGCTTTTGTAGAGCCAGAGCGTGGCAATGTGTTACCCGCCAGTTTCTGTAGACGATGTCTCAGATCTTTTGGCGAGTAACGTTAAAGCTCCTCCCGAGACCAGCGTTGCGGAGGCTGATTCAAGCTCCAAGCGGGACGATATGGAGGAGGAGGAAGAGTCGGATGGCGATCAGCTTCGTCACCGCAAGCGCCGCAAGCAGGAGCAGAAGGAGGAGGAAGTCACCTCTAAGGACAACTCCTTGGGTGATGCTCCCGTCGAGGTAGCTGAGCCTCTTCGGGTGACTCCTCTTAACGTTCTTCCTCCCGTGATTCGTCAGCCGAAGATCTCCACCGCCTGGAATCCTGACAACCTCGACGATGATGATGAGGATGAGTAAGTGCCACAGATTCTACCTTCTGTCGTGGATTTTCTTCCATCTTTTCTTTGTCTTGTTTTATCTTTTTCATCAGTCTTGCGACTATCAGCGCGGGCCATTTCACTTCCTCGATACCATCCGTGAAGAGGAAGGAGGCCGCCACGGACCCCGCTCCAGCTGCAGATCTTACTCGAAGATCTCCGAGCCCAGCAAAGGCGACCGAAGCTTCGGAGTACAGGATGCCCAGCTTCGCGGGTGGACGACCTGCAGATGCTGGAGTGTCTGCTAGCCGGGAGGTCTCGGGTAGCTCGGCGGATCCCTTGTCCACTGCTCAGGGCAAGGTAAAGTTTCTTTTCCTTTCTGGCGACCTGCCTTGCATATTTTCCTTTATCGGGTGCACGACAGTGCTCCCGATGGGAGTAGCCCCCGAGTGTATGGTCAATTGCTTGCAGTTAGCCATGGACTGAAGTCGAAGTTTTCCTTTTTTGGTCTGTTTCTTGATTTTGTTTTTTATTGGGTGCACGGTGATACGTCTCCAACGTATCTATAATTTCTGATGCTCCATGATCATATTATGCCAATTGCTACTTGTTTTCTCCCTTATTTATAGAATTTTTATACGTTTTCTGGGACTAACCTATTAACAAGATGCCAAGTGCCAGTTCCCTGTTTTTTGCTATTTTTTGTTTCAGAAAAGTTGTTCTGGAAACATTCTCAGAATTGGACCCCACAAAGCCCAAAGTGCCTATTTTCCCCGGAAGCATCCAAAACACCGAAGAAGAGTCAAAGACAGGCACCAGGAGGGCCACACCATAGATGGTGCGGGTCCCCCTGGCCGCGCCAGCCATGGGTGTGGGCCTCTGGAGCTCCACCTCCTTTACCCTTTCGCCTATTTAATCCCTCCGGATGGAAAACTCTAAGCACCTGATCAAAAATCCCCGAAAAGCTCCGCATCCCCCGTCACCATCAACCCTAGATCACGGGGCTTCTGAAGCTGTTTCCGGCACCCTGCCGGAGAGGAGATCATCACCGGAGGCTTCTACATCACCATGCCTGCCTCCGGAGTGATGTGTGAGTAGTTCATCCTTGGACTACGGGTTCGTAGCTGTAGCTAGATGGTTGTCTTCTCCTCATATTCCTCCATGTTCAGATCTCGTGAGCTGCCTATCATGATCGAGATTGATCTTATGTAATTCTATATGTTGTGTTTACTGGGATCTAATGAATATTGACCTTATGCCAAGTTGATTATAGTCTTTATTTGCATATGCTATTTGTGATCTTGCATGCTTTCCGTTGCTAGTGGTTGCTCTGGCCAAGTAGTTGTAGTGACTCCAGGAGGCAGTATTTATGCTCGATAGTGGGTTCATGCCTCCTCACCGCCTTACTCGAGTGACAGAAACGTGAAGGGGAAGAATGTGTTGTTTCCATTAGGGAGAAAACAACGGTGAGAGTGCCCGCGTGCATAATCATTGCTTACATTACACACTTTGTTTAATGCATTTATTTGTTGCTTGCAACTTAATACCTAAGGGGGTTTGGATGATAATCTGAGGGTGGATTATTAGTCATAGATGCAGATGGATGTCGGTCTATGTATATTGTTGTAATGCATGCACTAAATATCATAGTAATCGTCATGTTATATTGTGCACTACGGTGCAACCTCTATTTGTCAATTCTCCAGTTGTATTTTGTTCACCCAGCATGCTATCTTTTATAGAGATACACCACTAGTGAACCTATGAACCCCAGTCCATTTTCCTATACTATTAAACAAACCACAACAATTTTCTGCTTTCTTTACTTACTGCAAGCATACATCATTTTCCACACTATACGTCTAATCTTTGTTTTTTGCAAGACCGGTGAGATTGACAACCTCACTGTACTGTTGGGACAAACTATTTTGGTTGTGTTGTGTGCAGGTTCCACGTTGTTGTTGACACCGCTGAAGCGCCAGCACCACTGTTAGTGGCATCAACCTTCCTGAGATCCTCTTCCTCCTACTGGATTGATAACCTTGGTTCTTAACTAAGGGGAATTTCCTACCGTTGTGCCAATCACACCCTCCTCTTGGGGTATCCCAACACACAACATCACACGGTAGTGCTCCCGATGGGAGTAGCCCTCGAGGCTATACTCGACTGTGTATAGTCGTGTATAGGCTCAAGCGATATCTCTCCAACCCTTGCTCGGGATTTTTGCAGGCCCTTCTTGATTCCCTTGCTGCTTTCGGGCGCCGAGTTCTTTCAGCCGAGGCGGATTGCGCTTCTCTTCGGGGGGAGCGCGACTAGCTCGTCCAGGATAGCCTCTCCCTTCAAAGTAAGCCGGCATGCGCCTTACGCCTTCACCTTTCTTGCTGGCTGTGATTGTTGTTTTAATCACGTCTTTTGTACTACAGATGAGATCAGCCACTTAAAGTCTGAGAAGGCAGAGGCTTCCTCTCGGGTGAAAGCCCTTGAGACGGAGCTGGAGTCCACCCGAAAGGAGTTGGAGTCTACGCGCAAGCACTCGACCGACAGTCTTGCGGAAGCCCAGGGAGCTCCGAAGCAGCTGGAGGAGGCGAGCATGAAGCACGACAACGATCTGGTCGGCGTCCTCCGTCCCTTGGCCCAGAAACTTGCTGGTGAGTCGTGTTCTAACTTCTTTCGACTGCGGCCTGTCTTTTTTCCTGATGTTTGTTCTGTCTCTGTGTCAAACACCATTGGAGTTGGGTTGGAGCTACCAGGACAAATGCGGCTCGATGCCCTCTCTGACTCGTCTTCTCAGCTACAGGAGCATGCGAATAGGGTCTGCTCCCTCGTCCACGATGCTACCCGAGTGCTCACACAGTTGCATGAGCGCTTGCTCGTGGATGTGGCGGCTCCGCCTACTTTGAGTGGTCTGCTGCACTTTTCCTAGGCGATGAAGATCTCCTACATGAGTACTCGCTTGCGCAGACCGAGTGTGGGGCCAAGACAGCTATCCAGTTTGCCCTGGCGCATGGTGTCTCGGGTGACCTGGAGAAGGTGTACTCGGAGGTTCCACGAGACTCAATGGGCAAAAAGGTAGTGCTCCGTCCTTTTGACGACCGTGCTGAGGAGCTTGCGAAGATGCTTTCCGGGGTACTCTCCTGCGCTGGGCGTAAAGGACATCCTGCTGCGAGTGGAGCTACCTCTGTAGTTCCATAGAATAATTCTTGTTTCTGTGTGCATTCATATGTAATGAACCTTGGGATGTATTCCCGTACTTTGTTTTGTCCAATCGAAATGTTTTCGAAAGTGTCAGCGTTTTATATTTGCGCCTTACTTTGTATTCTCCCGATGGGAGTAGCCCCCGAGCACCCGAAAATCTTGGGTGCTATATTCTCGAGTGGGGTATTGTACTGTCTTTGAGTCTTCGTTATTCTTTCCAGGTGGTGGATTCCAGCGGAGGTTCGTCGAGTGGAGATGCTTCTTCGGTTGATCCGTTGGTTGCCGCTGCCAATATGTTTGCGTCACTCCGTGACCGTGTCGCGGATGGAGATCGTAAGATTAAGGCTCTGCGAGGCGTGGCTGACGTTGCCAAGTCGAAGCAGAAACTTGCAGCGGAGCGCGAGCAATTTGTAATGGAGGAGGTGGCAAGTGTTGCAAAGGGCATGCTCTGTAAGTCCAGCGAGCCCCCAGGTGTGTTTTTGCATGTTGTTGCGTGTGCTCTGACACTTTTGCTATTTATGCAGTTGTTGAACCTGATGGGGTGTGCGAGGGCCACTGGGTAGACAATCGAGTTGTTCAGGAATCAAGCATCTCCAATCCTCACTCAAGTAATTTCTGGTCTGATCGTAGCCGTGGTTTTATTTTGGCCACTCTTCAGTGCCGGGCGAGTCGGGCGCAGCTATTGGTAGAATCCTGCCGGGAGGCGCTTGCTTCAGTCCATTGGGCATTCTACCCCTTCGGCGTTGTTCTAGATAGCTTGAGTGGCCTGCTGAGTCTATTCCATCGGGTAGGGGATGACATCATAGTAGGGATCATAGACGAGGGTGCCATGAGCATACGAGTAGAGACGTGGGGGGACGTGGTAGTATGACAACCAGGGACACCAAAGTTTACCCAGGTTCTCCATCGACATCGACGAGATAATCAACAACATCGACGAGATAATCAACAACATCGACCCGCAGCTTGATTCTCCGAGCCCCGCCGCCGCTAGCGCGCCGGAGAAAACTCCCGGCGACCAGGTCCGCGAGGATCCTCCTCTCGCGGCCGAGAACCTGGGCGCCTCTTCCTCTGCGCCGCCTCCGCCACTCGTCCCTGAAACGGCGGAAGAGAAAATCCTCCTCGTCGGGGAGGAACTCACCACTGCGGCCGCCGCCGCTGGAGCCGAAGACGAGGGCGAGATATCCGACAATTGGAGCCGGTGCAACTTGGCCCCTGCCCTTCTTCCGACAATGGAGAAGGAGGGGCTGATCGTGAAGGGGAAATGGCGGCATGAAGAAGACGAGTCCGATCCCTTGCCCAATGCCGGGGAAAGGGTTCTCCTGACCTCGCACATTTCTCGAGGTATGGGAATTCCGCCTTCCGCCTTCTTTCTTCAAGTTCTCAACCACTATAACATCCAACCCCACAACCTGCCTTCAAACTCCATTCTTTATCTAGCCGGGTTCCAGTCCCTCTTCGAAGGGTATCTAGGATTAGAACCTAGGTTAGATTTCTGGCAGTATTGCTTTGGGGTTAAGCGAAACCCCTCAGAGGGCGCATTCCCGACTTGCGGGACCATATCCTTCACCCTGCGTAGATTCAGGGAGGATTGGTTCCCCAAGATCAAAACATCGGAATCCGTCAAATTCTGGACGGGTTCCTTCTTCTACCACCAAGACATCCTGTTTCCTGGAAAGGAAACGGGAATTCCACCTTTCACCAACTGTGCTGCCACTCCCCAAGATAATTGGGCAGAGGATGCAGTTCAAACCCTGCCGGATAATTTGATGAAAATCAAATAGCGCATCGCGAAACTCGTCTCTTCCAAACCTCCTCTTACTGGAACCGACACCGTCTTGTGTTGGTTCGGAAGACGTATCCAGCCTCTGGCGTATCGAACTCGGCTTCTATGTGAATACAAAGGCCCGGAAGATACCATGAGGGGGACGGACACGACATTCTTGAAGAGGGACTTCAAAAAGCGGGTTAATCATTTGGTCGCCACACACGACCAATATGAAGAAAGCCGAGAGATGTACCATGAAGGCAACCCCGTCCCAAAGATAATACTTTTTCTTCTTTGGGCAATTTCTCGGATTTTTATTTTTCGCAGGTTTCCTGACTTAGTCGTATATTGTTCTTTTTCCATAATTTGCCGACCTCACCGACAAAAATCTTGCAACTAATGCCGAACTGGACGCAATGCGTGCCAAGTTTTCTGGTGGTCGGAAACGCAAGAAGTAATCAATTGCTGAAGCGGTGGTGGAACTTGACGGAATTCCCGTCGCTACTTCCAGGTAATCATCTGGGTTTCCTTTTTTCTCTGCTTTTGGTCGCAGGAGTTAATTTACTTTCTCGGAAAACTGATTTCTCGAAACTTTGTTTTACTTCCTTTCCTTTTCAGCCTTGCTCCTACTTCTCTGAAGCCAAAGAAGCTGAAGAGACATAAGGCAGCTACTGGCAAGGGGGTGCATCCATCCCCTGCTGCAGCTCATGATACCCCAGATGCTCCAGGAGGAGAAAACCAATCTGCAAGGGAGGAAGAGTATCCCCTGCCGACCAGCCAGCCCATTGCATCCGAGACGGATGCGAGGGAAAGGGCGGTGCCGGAAATGGGTGGCCTTTCTCGTACAACTGAGGAGGAACCCATTCCGACTTTTGACAGACACTTTAAGGTAAAGGAAGAACCGTTTGACGAACACGGATACATTCGTCCGTGGGCTACCAAATTCTTCGCTCCAGCACCTCTGATCCGTCCTTGGCCACAAGGCGGGCTTGTTGTAAGGAATAACTTCGTGTTTTCACCTCGGCAGGTCATCCAGGACGGCCTTTGGCATGTTGGGATTCTTTTTGCCGACTATGCAAAAGAATTCAATGAAAACTTGGCAAACCTGACCAAAATGAGCCAGGTAATATCTATAGCCCCCAAGCAATAAGTGAAATGTATACTTTTGTCTTAATGCTTTTTTCATTGTTATGCTTGTTTTTAACTTAAGCATTTTTTGTTTGTTTTTCGTGTTTCAGCAAACTGCTGAGAACATCAACTTGGAAGTTTTCAACAAACTTATCATCAAGAACAAGGAGGTGAAAACCCTTATTTCCATTCTTGAGGATAAGGAGGCAGAACTGGCATCCACTCAGCAACAGCTGAGCGAATCAGCAGGTAAAAATTTCTCTGCTTTCAGTTGTGATTTTTTCTAAGTAGTTTTCTGAGTTTCTAACTCTTTCTTTACTTGCTTTTCCGCTTCTTTGGCACAAGCCAAACAAATTGCTGAAGATGCCGGCAACGCCGAAAACCTCCGCCGCGAGAACCTGGACCATCACAAACTGACTGTGAAGCTCCAGAAGGACCTGGAGGCCAGCCAACTAGCTGTTGGCATTGCCGAGTCTAAGGACTCCAGCCAGGCCGAGAAAGATAAGGCCACCATCCGGGATCTAGAGAATTCCTTGAACCAGCGCCTTGAGGAAAGCACCGAGATGGACCAGATTCTCGGTAAGTTACTTTGCCTTTTACCGGATTTTCCTTGTTTCCTCTTCTCCTGTTTTTTCTAACACTTGTGTGCTGATTGAAACAGGGGGTAACTCCCATCTTACCCGGATTGAAAGAATTCGGGCTTTCGGGGAGGTCTTCACCGCGATCAAGGCTGCGGGAATGTTACTTATTAATAAGTATCTTCCCGCCAAATCTGGGGAGTTCTCGGAAGTTGAAAAACTTCTGGAAGCTATCGTGGAGGTGGCGAATCACAAGGAGTCCCTGCTCCGTTCTGCGGCTCGCGGTGGTGCACGCATAGCGCTTGGGCTCATGCGCATGCACTACCCTACTGCCAAGTCTTGGCGTGTGGCGTCCGGCATTCCTCAGGGATACACGGAGGGTCAACGGGCCAGCATCTTTGATGAAATCAAAGGTCACGCCACCAAGATTGCCAACATGGTGAACATCTCCACCTTCTACCCCGAAGAGGCAATCCCGGCAACTCCCGAGGAATCCAGAAGCGAGGAAGAGTCGGATGCCTGAAGAAGTTGGCTGGTCCTGAGTAGGAGATGGGAAAAATAGAAGCATTATTGTTCTTACAATGTAAACCTTATTGTAATGCTTTCTATTCCTTTGTATAAACAAGTAATCGCTTTTGCAGTTTAATTATTAAGTTTTTGCAAGTTTTCCGGGTTTTTATTCCTTTATCTTCTAAGTTCTCTGGTTTATATGTCTTAACTGTCCTTAGTGTTTGAAATGGCTCGATAGTATGTAATCTTCATGCCAAGTGACCGGTATAACCAATCAGTCGAAACTCGGAAACATGGATAATACTAAAGGCATATTTTACTTACTAGCTCTAGTGACCCAACATAAAAACAATCAAATAATACTTAGATAAAAAGTAGGGAATTGTGTATGAAACTCAGGCACGCAGGCACAATCTGGGTTTCCTTAAGCCTCCTTAGGCTGAAAATCCTTCAGTTTTTTAACTCCGAGAATGCATGCACAATTCGGGTTAACATTGAGTATTTTGTAAGATCGTTGGGAAATAGATAAGGCGGACTTATGCTTTGTATGAAAACAGATAAAATAGTAATGCATGAATTCCGATAACTTTATTTCATGATCTCAAAGATGTTTACATAGAAATTGAACTAAGTGTAGAAGGGACGTAACTGCTGGATGCTCCAGGGCCTTTTTGTCTCTCCTAGCTCGACATATATCTTTCTCTTTCTTTTGCGATTCGGACACTTGGGATCATCTTCCGTGTCTCGAATGTCTACAAGATAATAAGATCCATTTTTCATAGCCTTACTAATGACAAATGGTCCCTCCCAGATTGGGCTAACTTGTGCTTCCTTTCTTGCACTAGGTCACCTTCTTTGAAAGATTGATGCCTGATATTCCGACTATTATAGCGTCTCAATCCTTGCTGATAAATGGCGGATCTTTGAAGCACAAGGTCTCGTTCTTCTTCTAAAAGATCGACGACATCCTGTCGAGCACATTCACCATCCGAGTCATCGTAAGCCTGCACTCTTGGGCTATCATGGAGCATGTCCGTTGGAAGCATTGCTTCTGCGCCATAAACTAGGAAAAACGGGGTTTTCCCTGTTGATCTATTTGGCGTCGTTCGAATACTCCAAAGCACGGAAGGTAATTCTTCTACCCATGCTCTAGCTGCTCTATGAAGAGGAGATTCGAGTCTTGGGCGTATTCCTTGCAGGATTGAGCTATTCATTCTTTCAACCTGCCGATTGGATTGTGGGTGAGCCACGTACGCAAGGTCTAGGCATATTCGCGTTTGTCGGCAATATTTTGCCAACTCTCCAATAGAGAAATTTGTCCTGTTGTCGGTGATTATACTGTGTGGAATGCCATATCTCATGACTACATCAATGATGAAGTTTCTGGCGGTCACACCGTCAAGTTTTTTGATGGGTTTTGCCTCCACCCACTTGGTATACTTATCTACTGCAACGAATAGATGTGTGAGTCTGCCTCTTGCAGTTTTGAATGGTCCCATCATATCTAGCCCCCAGACCGCAAATGACCATGTGATAGGGATAGTTTTGAGTGCTTGGGCTGACATATTCGTCTGCTTGGCGTAGTACTGACATCTGGCACATGTGTTTACTATATGTTCGGCGTCTGTCTTGGCTGTTAGCCAGAAAAACCCTGCACGGAATGCTTTCTTAACTATGCTTTTTGATTGAGCATGATGTCCGCAATACCCTGCATGGATTTCTTGCAGTATTTCTCGGTCTTCTTCTGGCGAAATACGTCGCTGAAAGATTCCGGCAGTGCTGCATTTATACAGTAAACCATTGATTACCGTGTATCCTTTGGATCGACGTTTTATTTGTCTTTGCAAGACCTCATCTTCTCCATCCGGGTACTTCTGATCTACTAAGAAGTTTAAATATGGAATTTTCCAATCCGGGTTAACAAGCAGGACTTCAATTGACTCGGACACGAGAGGATAATCAACATCTCCACCTTTTATCGATGGTTTATGCAAATGTTGGACAAACACACCTGGTGGTAGGTTTTTCACTCTTTTCGAGCCCATGCGGGGTAATGCATCGGCGTTCCAATTTTCTTCCCTTTTGACATGAAGTACTTCAAATCCCAAGAAGCAAATAGCAAACTCATCCACCGTTCTCCGATATGCGGCCATGATGGGGCGTTTGGCGTCCCATGTTTGGTTGAGCTTATGCTGTACCAAATCTGAGTCGCCATAGCATAATATGCGTTTGACACCTATTTCTTTTGCAATGTGCAAGCCATGAAGCAAAGTTTCGTATTCTGTCACATTGTTGTTGGCGTTGAAGTGTATTTGTAATACATACTCCATAGTATCTCCCTTTGGGGATTTTAGCACTACACCAGCTCCAGCGCCTTCCTTCATCTTGGATCCATCAAAGTGCATAACCCAGTATTCCGACTCCGGCATTGGTGTGTTTTCCATTGCTTCTGTCCAATCAGCGGCGAAATCTGCCAACGCCTGGGATTTAATTGTCGTCCGGGGTTGGTACTTAATGTCGAACGCAGCCAGCTCGATGCCCCATTTTGCTACTCGGTCTGTTGCGTCCGCATTGTTGATTATATCCCCTAGTGGTGCTTTACATACCACTGTTATGGAATGTCCTTGGAAATAATGGCGGAGTTTTCGAGATGCAAAAACACGCCATATGCCAGCTTTTGATAGTGTGGGTACCTTTGTTTGGAATCGGAAAAACTTCGCTTATATAATATACCGGATACTGATCTGGTATCCTTTGCTCTTCTTTCCGCCTTTCCACAACTATCACGACGCTAATAACCCTGTTTGTCGCTGTGAGATACAGTAACATGGGTTCTTCGTCTTTTGGTGATGCCAAAATCAGAGCTTTCATCAAGGTTTCTTTTAGCTGGGTTAATGCTTTGTCCGTCTCTTCTGTCCACTCAAATTTGTCGGATTTCTTCAACAATTTGTATAATGGCAGAGCTTTGTCTCCTAGCCGGCTTATAAACCTGCCGACGGCGGCTGCAGAACCCGTCAATCTTTGTACATCTTTTAAGCACGTAGGCCTTGTGATGTTTAAGATTGTTTTGATCTTTTTCGGGTTTACTTCTATTCCTCTGTGAGAAACGATAAAATCCAGAAGTTTTCCTGAGGGAACCCCGAATACGCACTTTAATGGATTCAACTTCATTTTGTAAGTGCGCAAATTTTCAAAGTTTTCTCGCAAATCTTCAAGGAGTGAGTCTTTTTCCTTGGAAACGACGGCAATGTCGTCCACGTAAACGTGAACATTTTTGTCAATTTGACTATGCAAACATCGTTGCATGCAACGCTGGTAAGTTGCACCTGCGTTATTTAGGCCAAAGAGCATGGTTATGTAATAGTATGTTCCATACGGGGTTATGAAGGAAGTTTTGACTTGATCTTCTTTCCTCATACATATTTGATGGTACCCGGAATAAGCATCAAAAAAGCATAAAAGCTCAGAGACAGCAGTGACATCTATTATTTGATCGATTTGTGGTAATGCGAACCTATCTTTTGGACACAATTTGTTCAGGCCGGTGTAATCTATACACATCCTAAGAACTATACTATCTTTCTTCAGGACTAATACTCGGTTCGCAGACCATTCAGTATGTATAACTTCTTAGATAAAATCAGTTTCTAATAGCCGGATTATTTCCTTGCCAATAGCCTTCCGTCTTTTTCCATCAAATCAACAGAGACCTTGTTTGACGGGTTTAGATCCTGGAATCACCTTGATTTGATACTCAGCAAGTTCCTTGGGTACACCTGGCATGTCCGCAGGACACCGGGCAAAAATATCCCAGTTCTAAAGGAGGAACTCGATGAGCGCGCTTTCCTATTTGTCGGTCATCCCTGTCCCTACTACGACAAATTTTGTCGGATCTTTGGGACCGAGGATAACCTGTCTTGTATTCTCGGAAGCTTTGAAACTATCTGCGGGCTTCCGGCTTTCTTTTCCTGCCGGCATTTTTGTCGGCGATACTTCTTTTGCCAGCTCTTTCAAATCCTCCTTTGCTATCACTTTTTCCGCGCAAAGGGCGTTTCTTTTTCCAGCTCGTTTGCCAATTTGAAGTCACCTGATATGGTGATTACTCCTCATTTTGGCCCTGGCATCTTCATCTTGTTATAAATATAACATGATCTTGCCATAAATTTGGCGAAAGCTGGTCGTCCCAGAATTGAGTGGTATACGCTCTCGAACGGCACGACCTCGAAAGAGATTTTTTCCTGTCGGAAGTGCTCTTTTTCTCCAAAGGTTACGTCTAGGGAAATTTCTCCTATGGATTGTTCTTGTCTGCCACGGACGATGCCGTAGAAACGTATGTTGCTATGATTGAGTTGGGTCTCGGAGATTCGCAGATGCTTCAGTGTATCCAGGTACATTATGTTAATGCTAGATCCTCCATCCACCAGCACTATTTTTAGCCTAGTGTTTTGAACAATAAGGCTTACAATTAGAGCTTGTGTGTCGGGTTCCGGGATATTTCTGGGATAATCAGACTGATCCCAGGTAATTGGTGTATTCGAGTACTTCGAGAATTTGGGGGTTGGTGGAACAACCGCGTTTATTTCTCGAAGTGTCTTTTTTGCCACCTTTGCTGAGGGAGTTGCGAGGAAAGTTAAATTGCATTCTCCATCGACTCTCGGGAACTTTGGTTTGCCTTTTCGCTGTTGTTCCCGGATTTTTTCGTCAGTGTCTAATTCACTGTCATCTTTTTCAGCTTCTGGATTTTGCTTGGAGAATTTCCTCTTGGAGTTCTTCCCCTTGTTCCCGGATCCTGCACTGCCTTTCATATGCTTATTAAGCCGGCATTGTGCGTTGGTATGGGTGGGTTTCCCAAATTGCGAATGGTGGACACAGTTCTCCGACTTAATCTTTTCCCACTCTTCCTTTGTGTAGGAGATAGGTTCTGTGTTTCTTCCTTTCCATTTGCTTCCATTATCCTTTCCAAAGGCTAGGTTAACTTCCTTGGGCTTTGGCTGTGTCTCTGGAGTAGCTTTCTTCTCAGAACAAGGCATCTTTTTGGCCTAAGCCAAAGCGTCGATACTTCCACCTCTCGCTCTGATGTCATCTTCGGCCGCTGCATGCTCATTTGCGTTTGTAAGAATAGATCCGAGATCTTTGTGCTGCTTTGAACCAACCATGAACGGTACGGGGCCGGGTTTTAAGCCATTGACGAAAGCACGCATTGCTTGTACGTCACTTACTCCAGAGCAGTTGTTCTTCATTGCAGTCCATCTTGAGATAAAGTCCACGTATGGCCCATCTTCAAACTGGGTGCAGCGGTTTAGCTGGTTGATGCTGTTGGGGCGTTTGTAAGTTCCCCGAAAATGTTGAGTAAATACTCTAGCCATATCATCCCAGCTATCTACTGTTCTTGACGGAAGCCCGTTAATCCAATCTCTGGCTCCATCCAGTAACATTAGGGGGAGGAATTTTACCGCCTCTAAATCTGTCCCTTTGTTGATATGGACGGCTGTATAATAGTCTGAGATCCAGGTATTCGGGTTTGTACTGCCGGTATATTTTTGATATGTTGGACCAACTTTGGCAAAGCCAGAATGTAGAGTTATCCTTCGGATCCTGTCAGTGAAACACTTAGGTCCAAAGTATAGATCATCTCTTTCCACCTTATCGGCATGTGCGGAATATCTACCGGCTGAATGGACAGAAGGGGATCTGCTCCTTTCTGGCCCATTGTTGTGCGAATGCGCTTTTCTGGGATTATCCCCGTTTCGTCCGTTATCGTGCCCTTTGGAATGAGGCGGAGTTCTGCTCCTTGGCCTTTCCTTATTCCTAGGGGGAGTACGGGATCTCTCACACCTGTGAGGAATATCGTATCTTCCGGCTTTTTCAGCAGGGCGTCTCGGAGGCGGCATTGCTTTTCCGTCCTTCCGGTTCTGTTCTTCTCGATCACGGGGGTTGACTCCACCTTTTGGCGGATGGGATCCTGTTATGGACGCTGCATCCTTGTTATCGGGAATTTTCTTGTCCTTTCTCGGATCTCCTTTCTTCTCTTTTGAATTGCCTGAATCTCCAGGTTCTCCAGGTCCAGGTTCTCCAGCGACGCATGTGGCTGTTTTACATAGGGCTGAGTCGTCATGCTACTTCCTTGATCTTGCCTGCCCTCGCTGCTATTGTTGCAATGCTTTACCTAAGAAAGCATACACCCCTTGGAGTTTTTCGTCATTGGAGTACAGATCATCATTGAGGATGGCGAATGCAACTTCCGCGTTTTCTGCTGCGGTTTTGTATATAGGTTCGCCCTTGGCATTGATGTCGTTTACTTGCTTTTGCCAGGCAGGGTTTTGGAACCGTTCCTTCGGCTGCAATACTTACGGTCTTACAATTCCGGGTAACCGTGTAGGTTTTATGCCAGATCTATTCTTTCTCTCGTATTCCTCAATTTCTTCCTGCTTCAACTTAATGTCACCCTGGGTTTGTAGGAGATTTTCTCGAGTTCTGAATAGATGTTTTTGTTGCCTTTGGAGAGCTTGTCTCCTGGCTTCCAGCATTTCAGAGGGTTCGTGTAGTCCCACTGGTGTTCTGACATTAGTGGAACAGGGATTTCCTTCGTTTTCTTCTCCGCGGACTTGACTCCGCTTCCTCCTCCTACTTCCAGGTTTTCGTTGGCGGGATCCACCAGTTTTTTCTTCCGGAGTTTGTACTGGAGTTTCTTGGCAGCCTTGTTTCTTTTCTTGGAAGAGGGAGGTTTTTTACCAGGTTCTTATTCTGTCAATTCCTTGACACGAGGGTAAATTGGACTGTTTTCACCGTCCTCTCTTTCCTCATCTGGCGGAGGTGTTTGAGGGTCTTCTTGACTTTCGCCATCTATGTTTTCAGCCGGTTTTGCCATAAGCACTTCATGGAGTCCCTCTTGAAGAGATTTGACCTTTGTTTCGAAATCATCTTCATCTTCGTCTTCAGAATCGAGCTCATCTGATCCGGGTTCCGACTCTAATCTCGCCTCAATGGCGGCTAACACAGAATCGGCTTCCGAGTTTGTCGTCGTATCGACAGATGTCGGATCTTCCACCTCTAGTGTGGGATTGTTTTCTTCTGCCTTTTCCACGAGATTCTTTTTGTCCGTGTTTTCGGAGATCTTGGATTGCACCATACCAATAAAGTGCGATCTCGTTGCAGGCATCTCCGAAGAGGCAGCAATTTGAGCAGAATATTGGCGAACCGAGCAAAATCCGGCATCATAGTTTTCTTCAACTGGGTATAGGGCGGGTGGGATAAATCTACTTCCACCACAAAATCCCATTGCCTCTGCAGTTAATCCGACAAAGATGTTTGCAGATCCAATCGGTAAAATGCAGGCACTTACCAGATGATTCCATGCTGGCATGTACGATCCGTTGTCGAGGAAGCGCACGATGTCGTTGTCGAATTCCAAGCTTCCGACAGTTATGGTACTACCGATTCCGCCGAGTATCCCCGATCGAAACATAACGCCTGACGTCGCTGGCCCCACGGTGGGTGCCAACTGTCGAGACATCGTAGTAGGGATCATAGACGGGGGTACGTGGGGAGACGTGGGGGGGAACATGGTAGTATGACAACCAGGGACACCAAAGTTTACCCAGGTTTGGTACGTCGCAACTAGGCGGCGTTCCTACTCCTGCAATCTCACTAAATCAGGGCTGAAGCCTGAAGTATACAGAGTACAATGTGAGTTTGGGTGCGCTAACTCGACGAGGATCAACTTCTCGGCGAGTTGGATTCTAGCTTATTGTCTATCTATTTCTTCTCTCCCGTCCGACTTTATATAGATAGTCGGGTTAGGGCTTATAGAAAGGAAACCTAGAAGACTACGGTAAGCTTATAACTTGGAAGGCAAGAATCCGCCTTCTACTCCAAGCCGCACCCCGTGGGCCGTGGTCCAGGTTCTTCTAGAATCCGGCTTCTGCGCGTCAGCTTACTGGGCCGCCTAATGGACTATGATCCATTACCAATCAGGCCATCCTGGTAATCCGGCTCTTTAGGACAATGCCAGATATACCCCTAATCGGTATATATCCGACAGGGATGTTTGCGAGTGTCTGCGCCAACAACTTATCTGTGGAGCTCACGTGGCGCTCGCCTTCGTGCGTTTATGGCATCCTCAGGTTAACTTCAGTTCTATGGCGCGACTCCCTGATGATATGTCTCCAACGTATCTATAATTTCTAATGCTCCATGATCATATTATGTCAATTGCTACATGTTTTCTCCCTTATTTATAGCATTTTTATACGTTTTCCGACACTAACCTATTAACAAGATGCCAAGTGTCAGTTTCATGTTTTCTGTTGTTTTTGGTTTCAGAAAAGTTGTTCTGCAAACATTCTCGGAATTGGATCCCACAAAGCCCGAAGTGCCTATTTTCCCCGGAAGCATCCAAAAGACCGAAGGAGAATCGAAGACGAGCACCAGGAGGGCCACACCATAGGGTGGCGCGCCCCCCTAGCCGCGCCAGCTATGGGTGTGGGGCCCCTGGAGCTCCACTGCCTTTGCCCTTTCGCCTATTTAATCCCACGGATGGAAAACCCTAGGCACCTGATAAAAAATCCCCGAAAAGTTCCGCAGCCGCTGTCACTGTCAACCCTAGATCAGGGGGGTTCTAAAGCTGTCTCCGGCACCCTGCCGGAGAGGAAATCATCACCGCAGGCTTATACATCACCATGCCTGCCTGTAGAGTGATGCGTGAGTAGTTCAATCTTGGACTACGGGTTCGTAGCTGTAGCTATATGGTTGTCTTCTCCTCATATGCCTCCATGTTTAGATCTCGTGAGCTGCCTATCATGATCGAGATTGATATTATGTAATTCTATATGTTGTGTTTGCTGGGATCCGATGAATATTGAACTTTGTTGGGAATATGCCCTAGAGGCAATCATGTATGATGTAATTCCCAATGTATTCATAAAGTTATTAAGTCGCCCTTGTTTTGAACATCTGATATATGTCATTGAATATGTGATTCAATTGTGGAACTATATATTCATGTTGTTCATGCTAAATTGTCCTTGGTCATCAAGGTTGTGCTGGACACACACCCTAGACTAATGTGAGTGTTGGCTGATGACTCGGTTCCACTTGTTATGGGCATGGCGATGCCATTCCAACGTTCACAGACTTGGCTAAAGAGTTTAGCAAGTCGGACTGACCCATATTGAGATGCAACGAGTAAGTCGTTATTTGCATGTCTCAATCAATGTAATCCTTAGACCTGAGGTTGTCGCACAATCCGAGTTGTGGATCACCGACTTAGGTTCTGTCAAACGTTGTTCTGTGACAAGGCAGTTATAAAGGCAGAGTTCGGGTCGAATGAGAAGCAAGCTGCGTGATGTGGATAATCAAGATGTAATTTTGCCCCTCCGGGTGGAGAGATATTCTCTGGGCCCTCTCGAGTGATATGATTCCAGAAGCATGGCCATGCGCGACTCGGTTAAGTGTTAACTGAGTCTGTTGACTAAGAGTTAGTCAGATGAATCATATATCACAGACCAAGAAGAGAGTTGAGCTATTAAGGGATGACGATAAATCGCCTATAGTTCCACAAGGTATCGTGAGGTAAAAGAGACTCAGATGAAAGTCACATTGAAAGGTACGTCGTCATGACTCTATGGCACTTGAGAGTCGGCACGCTCTGCTAGGAGCCGCTACCGATTGATCGATTGGGAGTCGGACTCCAATCGTGTCCAAGTCGCCATGAGCCTGCAGGGTCGCACACTTAAGAGCGGGGGCAAGTCGGGTTGGACCCGAACCAGAAATGGACTGAGTTAGTGAGTTGAACCCTAGCCCCACTCAGTCCAGCCGTCGCACCGGACCTAGCAGTCCGTCGTCGGAGCTCCTCCTCGCACGTGTGGATACCGTAGAGGTGCTGTACGATCAACACTTTGACGTTCGCGGGATTGGATCGGCTGGATCGGATCGTGGGACTGCACTGCATCGACGCGCTGCATCGATAATCTGCACCTGCGCGTCTAGTGGTAATCCTCGTGGCCTTCTACCTCGGCTAGATCTTGGAAGTACCGCGTAGAAAAGTTTTCGTTTATCTCTACGCGTTTCAACAAACTTATGCCAAGTTGATTATAGTCTTTATTGCATATGTTATTTGTGATCTTGCATGCTTTCCGTTGCTAGTGGTTGCTCTGGCCAAGTAGTTGCTAGTGACTCCAAGGGAGAGTATTTATGCTTGATAGTGGGTTCATGCCTCCTCACCACCTTGCTCGAGTGACAGAAACGTGAAGTGGGAGGATGTGTTGTTGCCATTAGGGAGAAAACAGCGGTGAGAGTGCCCGCGTGCATAATCATTGCTTACATTACACACTTTGTTTAATGCAGTTATTTGTTGCTTTCAACTTAATACCTAAGGGGGTTCGGATGATAACCTGAGGGTGTATTATTAGTCATAGATGTAGATGGATTTCGGTCTATGTATATTGTTGTAATGCCCGCACTAAATATCATAGTAGTCATGATGTTATAATGTGCACTACGGTGCAACCTCTATTTGTCAATCGCCCTGTCGTAGAGCCTTAGATGTCGTTACGAGTTTCACAACGCCGGTAGATATCGTTTCTATGCATAACTTGTTTTTGCAGGATGTTGTGAATGGTATGGCTTATGTGCATGTGATGTGTATAATCCATACATGATCTGCGTATCATGTTTTTGTCAGCTAGCTGGAGCCTAGGTGCTGTCATTTTATTGTATAACGGCATGCGTGTCGGATTCTGTATGTAATTTTTCATTTACTAGCTAGTGTATCTTGTTGGAGAACCCGGTTGACATGCAAGTCGATGTACAAGTCGGCTACATGGAGTAAGATGGCACGTGACAAGAGTTGGCACGAGTCGACTTACAAGCTTTGTGGAGATGGAGATCACCATGAAGAGAGACATACCATTTCACATTATAATTGATTTATTTGTGTTATTGTTATGTTTCTTTTTACCTCTATTTAGATAGTTGGTAGATTTTAATCCTCAAAGAAGGTCTAGTGGGTCGCTCCGCCAGTGCTGCACCATCACAAGTTGGACATTCTTGGTAGTGGGATCATAAAATTGAGGTGCTACCAATTCTTTCCGATTAGGTGGGTTTGAGTCGGATTCTTACAGCGGAAGCACTTGGTAATCTAGACGAGTCCATCACAACGGTTGTGGGGCTCGGGGCGAGGTAGGTTGGGAGCCGGGGCATGTGATGCCACCCAACTAAGAGGAGTCGTATTGGATACGATTGGCAAGGTGTTGCCTACCTAGATCACTTGATGGCTAGCGGTGATGCTAAAGCTCACTAGTCGGCTTGCTTATTTAGGATCTTGAATCACTTAGCAACCATCGGAGGGGTGTTGGTTCTAGTGGGAGCATAAGTATTGAAGCATTTAATATGCCTGCTCTTTTATGAATACATGTCTTAAGTGTTTTGCATATTTTCTGTTGTAGATCAATGGCACCTAGCAACCTTCCTCAGTTGTCCACTTTTGCGTTGAGGTCAATCCTAGAGAAAGATAAGCTTAATGGAACTAATTTCACCAACTGGTACCGTAATCAGAGGATAGTCCTCAAGCATGACAAGAAATAACATGTTCTAGAAACTCCACTTCCAGAAGAGCCTGATGATGATGCGACTGTCGCTATCATGAATACCTACCGTAAGACTAGAGACGAGTCTACGGAAATTAGTTGTCTTATGCTTGCACACATGGAACCGGACTTGCAGCAGCAGTTCGAGAATGTTGAGGCCTACGATATGATCGAAAGCCTCAAAAGTATGTTTCAGGCTCAGGCAAAGACCGAGAGGTATCAAGTCTCTCAAGCTTTGCTAGGTTGTAAGCTCAAAGACGGCGACCCACTGAGTCTGCATGTAATCAACATGACTGGTTACGTGCAGTCTCTGGATAGGCTGGACTTCCCCATTAATGAAGAGTTCGCTACTGATATAATTCTGAACTCTCTTCCTAGTGCGTATGGTCCGTTCATTTCGAACTACCACATGCATGGTATGGATAAGAAGATCACTGAATTACATGGGATGCTCAAAACGGCAGAGACTGATCTCAAGAAAGGCGCCAGTAAAGTGTTGATGGTGCAGAATAAGGCTAAGTTCAAGAAGAGTTCTTGGACTAGGAAGAAAAATGATAAGTCAGGAGGCAACACCCATGGCCCTGTCCAGAGCGCTTCCTCAAAGACTAAGCCATCTCCTACAGCCAGAGCCAATTGCTTCTATTGCAAGCAGGATGGCCACTGGAAGAGGAACTGCACCAAGTATTTGGTTGACGGGGCCAAGAGTGGAGGTGTGACTTCCAACTCAGGTACGCTTCTGTGCAATGTTATAGACATTTATCTTGCTGATGCACCTAACAGTTCTTGGGTATATGATACCGGATCAGTTATTCACATATGCAACTCATTGCAGGGACTGGTAAGAACTAGGAGCGTGGCAAGAAGAGAGGTTGATATTCGGGTCGGCAACAAGGCGAGAGTCACTGCGTTGGAAGTCGGCACGATGCAACTTCATTTACCCTCATGATTTTTAATGGAGCTGAATAATTGTTATTATGTTCCAGTGTTTAGTCGAAACATTATTTCCGCCTCATGTTTGATGAGACAAGGTTACGAGTCGAATATTAAGAATAATGGTTGTTCTTTATATTTGAAAGATATGTTTCATGGCTTTGCACCCGTTCAGGACGGGTTATTTATTTTGAATCTTGATAGTGAATCGGTCTATAACATAAATGTGAAAAGGTTGAAACCTCTCCTCGATCCAGCAGGGAAGCGAAAGTAGAGGATCCCCTGGAACTCCAGCTGCACGACGCCGTGGTGTGGTAAATAATTCCACAGTCAGAGCTTCGCCAAGCGGATGACCATGGAATGGAGCAGCGGGAGGAGAGAAGGGAGGTGGGACAAGTGTGTGGAGGAGGGAGAGCTCTCACCCTCCTTTCATAGGGGTGGGGGAGGCAACCCAAGGGGTGTGTGTGTGGCCAAGCCATGGTGGTGCCCCCACTTCTTCTCTCTTCATGTGAGTGGACACTCCACTCACATCCACTCATCCTCCCATAATTTCCCACTCATCCAAGCCATGACATTCTTGTGACCTAGTCACGTGCTTGCAAGGGTGTCAATGTGATATCACCGAGAAGGCCCAGAGTATATCTCTCAATCATTTTGGATGGAGAAATCCCACTCTTGATCCATGAGCCTCAACTAACACTTTTTGAATGCCTAACGCCACCTTTATAGTCACCCTGTTATGGCGTGGCATTTGATGTCATCAAAGCATTCTTCCGGTATTAGTGATTGACATGATCTCATGGTTTAAGGAATAAGGTTACTTCGTATGCAAGATATAACAATATAAACTAAATGAATTGGTCATATTGTTATACTTAATTTGGGTCTATTTTCATCACATCATTCTTTTAATGACATGACCCCGTTATTAACAACATCCAATGTTTATGATCAGAAAACCTTGATCATCAGTTAATACACGAGCTAGTTAAATGAGAGGCTTTACTAGGGACCATTGTTTTTTTATTAAACACACATGTATCAACGTTTTTGGTTAATACTGTTGGGAATATGCCCTAGAGGCAATCATGTATGATGTAATTCCCAATGTATTCATAAAGTTATTAAGTTGTCCTTGTTTTGAACATATGATATATGTCATTAAATATGTGATTCGATTGTGGAACTATGTATTCATGTTGTTCATGCTAAATTGTCCTTGGTCATTAAGGTTGTGCTGGACACACACCCTAGACTAATGCGAGTGTTGGCTGATGACACGGTTCCACTTGTCATGGGCATGGCAGTCATTCCAACGTTCACAAACTCGGCTAAAGAGTTTAGCAAGTCGGGCTGACCCATATTGAGATGTAACGAGCAAGTCGTCATTTGCATGTCTCAATCAATGTAATCCTTAGACCTGAGGTTGTCGCACAATCCGAATTGTGAATCACCGACTTAGGTTCTGTCAAACGCTGTTCCGTGACAAGGCAGTTATAAAGGCAGAGTTCGGGTCGAATGAGAAGCAAGCTGCGTGATGTGGATAATCAAGATGGGATTTTGCCCCTCCGACTGGAGAGACATTCTCTAGGCCCTCTCGAGTGATGTGATTCCGGAAGTATGGCCATGCGCGACTCAATTAAGTGTTAACTGGGTCTATTGACTAAGAGTTAGTTAGATGAATCATATATCACAGACCGAGAAGATAGTTGAGCTATTTAAGGGATGACGATAATTCGCCTAACAAGGTATATCGTGAGGCAAAAGGGACTCAGATGAAAGTCATATTGGAAGGTATGTCGTCACGACTCTATGGCACTTGGGAATCGGCACGTTCTGCTAGGAGCCGCTACCGATTGATCGATTGGGAGTCGAACTCCAATTGTGTCCAAGTCGCAATGAGCCTGCAAGGTCGCACACTTAAGAGCGGGAGCAAGTATATTGGTCGGGTTGGACCCGAACCGGAAATGAACTAAATTAGTGAATTGTACTCACAGAGGGAATGGGCCACAAGCGTTGTGCAACCCACTCCCACTCGCTGTATAAAGAGGGGCGCAGGTTGCCCAACGGGCACAAGTTTTCCACTCACATGCGTTGGGAACCCTAGCCCCACTCAGTCTAGCCGCCGCACCGGACCTAGCAGTCCGCCGTCGGAGCTCCTCCTCGTACGTGTGGATACCGGCAGAGGTGTTGTACGTTCAGCACTTCGACGATCGCGTGATTGGATCGGCTGGATCGGATCATGAGACTTCACTGCATCGACGTGCTTCATCGTTAATCCGCACCTACGCGTCTAGTGGTAATCCTCGTGGCCTTCTACCTCGGCTAGATCTTGTAAGTACCGCGTAGAAAAGTTTTGTTTATCTCTACGCATTCCAACAAATAAAGTTCTAGCATTAGAAATAAGCATTCATCATAAATAAGGAACAATACAATAACCACTTTATTATTGCCTCTCAGACATATTCCCTTCAGCCTTGTCAATTTTATCAGGTGCGTGGCAACGCTCCCGATGGGCAGCCCCCGAGTCCGTGTTCAGCTACTTGTAGTTGGGCATAAACTCAAGTCTTTTGATCGTTCGCGAGTCATCATCTCTTTATCTACTTTATCGGGTGCACTATAGCGCTCCTGATGGGAGTAGCCCCCGAGTCTATGTTTGACTACTTGTTGAAAGTGCATCTCGTTTCTAATTAGTTCTGGTTATCGATGACAATACAATTAGCATATTTAACCATGACCGCGTTGTTCTAATATACAGGGATTACTAAAAACATTTGCTTCCATGCCCAATTGCATCAAAGGTGTATTGTTGTTCTGCCTCAAGACATTCTTGACGGTAGTACCGGGGGTCAACCCCGGTTGTTCCGCTAGCCCGACAGTATCGGGTTTGGTACCGCTTAGGGCTTCCACGAACCATAGGGGTCATGGACTTAAGCGGCAGCGGGCGTGGTACCGGCCCGATAGTTCCGCCCTAGAGGTAGTACCGGTATCAGTCCTGGTAGTACCGGGTGGCCTGGCAGTACCGGGGTTGGTACCAAGGGATCTACCGATACCAATGCAGATGGTAAGACGTCCAAGAAGCGATACGAGGAGCGGTACCAGCCCGGTAGTACCGGTGAGGCAGTAGTACCTACCGTGCCAGGTCTATAGTATCGGATGTGCAGAAGACGAAGATAGGGGATCTGTCACCATTTCTAAAGGAGCGGGCGGTAGTATTGGCCCCTGGCTCGGTACTACCGACCGTGCGTTTATGGCTCTCCAACGGCAAGATTTTGGAGAGAGTATAAAAGGGGGTCTTCTTCCCCACTGAATGTCAAGATTTCTCAATCTCTCTCTCCACCATTAATGTAAGCTTCAACTTGCAAGATCTCCCACTCCAACCACCCAATCATGCCAAAACTTTTTGGAGCGGTAGAAGAGATCTAGATCCATGATTCCACTAAACGAATTGCAATTTGCAAATCCATCCACCAAATACTAGCGGATCTTGAGATCTCCTGGGTACCATGTAACCCTAGGGAAAACCTAGTGCTTGTAGCTTCCACTTCATTTCTAGAAGCTTCGGATTTGTTGAGAGCCTCCAATTGAGTTGTGTAGTCGCCTCAACCTTGTGTAAAGGTTTGTCTACGCCTTCAAGTCGACCTCATGGTGGAAACGAGGATCTCCCTCACCGGAGAGCCTCAAGGATAATAAGGTGTGCACCTCTCTATTATTGGAGTGCCTAGGTGGCTACTCACCTCTCCAACGTAGACGTACTTATCTTGAAAAGGAACTAGGAAAATCATATCCTTGTCTCCTTGTTTACACGTGTGGTTTACTGAATACTAGTTTAGCTCATTTAACTCGGAGAAAAAAGAGTGGTTACATGTTATTTCTGTTTATATGATTATTTTTTCTTGATTATGGTAGTTTATGGACAACAAATTATTTGATGATGGACATAATTTTATTGATTATTGTGATGATTACATTATACATGTCCAAATAATTATACATCAATATGTATGTTAAATTTCCACATGTTTTACCAAATCAAACAAGTAGCTCAAGGCAAGTTTCGATTTCCTGTTGACCGAATTTAAGCGACTCGAGCCGAGTCGGCGGCTCGGCTGGTCTCGAATTCCAGGCCTAGCCAGATACCGTCTTCCCCTTCCACCAACGAAACACATCCAGATATATATATAAAAAAAAAACGAAACACATCCAGCAAGGTCCCAGGCCAGGGCGTGGGAGCCCAAGGACACCAATCCGGGACTCGTTCCCTAAAAAACAAAAAAAAGCATCGGGATCCCTCTACTGCGCCACTAATCCTTGCACGTCACCTCCCCCTGCTCTACACAGCACACCTCCACTGCGCATCCTCCCTCCAGTAACGGCATCAATGGCGGCACAGCGGTGATCCTGCGGCGACGGCGATAGCATGGTTGAGTGACGACGTTGACGACGACGTCAATGATAACCGCGGTATGTTGCTTCTCTCTTGATGCCTGTAACGATTTAGGGGAGCGCGATCTAGATTGACCGATCGAGACTGGGGGTCTGTATGATATGTTCCAACATCGGATCCAGCTTTTCCTTGATATATGTTGTTGATGAATGAGCTAAGCAAATTCTTGTTTGGCAGATTCAGACGCTGTAGTTGACTAGTTTCCATCACGGGCCCTTTCCATTACAGACAGTTCGCTTCAGAGTTTGAATATGGACATGACGTTGCCCGTTGTGAATGCCACAGCAGCAGT
Organism: Alopecurus myosuroides; assembly: GCA_028641055.1. Taxonomy (NCBI): domain Eukaryota; kingdom Viridiplantae; phylum Streptophyta; class Magnoliopsida; order Poales; family Poaceae; genus Alopecurus; species Alopecurus myosuroides. The sequence continues at coordinate 248,655,281 of CM054058.1, forward strand.
GCTTGCTCGTTTTACAGCTGCATTCAATGCCCCCCTCGCTCGTGCGGTCGTCTTCGGGGTTCACATCGACGGTAAACCTTCCCTGTCCATCGAGTAAGAACTTGCATTCCATGAAGGTGTTGCTAAATGTTACATTTTGGGTGGTGGTATGTTTCAGGACACTTAGTCGTGGAAGGGCTTCTTATTGCAGTCATAGTGTTTCAGCTTTCCAGGAAGAGCTACAAACCACCAAAGAAGCCACTTAGTGAAAAGGTGGAGGGCTTTTCTGCTCATTGCTCTCGCTTTGTTCATGTTAGGAAGTACTGATTTTGCTCATTACTTCTTGATACTTTTTGTGAAACTTTGCATTTAAACTCTGCAGGAGATTGATGAGCTATGCGATGAATGGGAGCCAGAACCTCTATGTCCTCTGGTCAAGCAGGGGAAACAAATAGACACACCGGTGTTGGAGAGGTTTGTGTGACGACTTAATTGCTAATGGTAGTTCTCCATCTTGTGAACCACTCACAATGCCCCGAATAGACACACCAATTTGATATTTTAATTCAGTAGTCAATGCAGTGATGTTGAGATATTAGAACTCCATGTGAAAAGACATGAAAACACGGTTTTTATGCTAAAATCTACAAATAGAACTTTGCTTAGTTTATAGAAGTGCAGAACATCGTGATCCACCTGCAGATTTTTAACCCCCTTTGCTGCCTAAATCCCTACAGTTTTCGAGCTTGAAGCCGAAAACTCTGCACAACTTATTTCCTCAATGATATCAATATGATCAATAAAAATACCTAATTCACGATGTTAGATGGTATCTTACTTGCATTATCTCAATATAAGCATGTTAGCTTATCTGCTGTACTGTGTATGTTAGAATGCCTTTTGCTTTAAAATTTTAGGAATAACTTCGAACTCCCAAGCACATGCATTATTTTTCTGAAGCAATTCCAATTCATAGAGTATTCCTCCTGTTGGCATCGCGTAAGTTGCTATTTATGTATGCGCAAATGATATTTAATTTGCTTGAGCGGTGCTCACTAAAGGCAAAAATCTTTCTTGATATTTTTCTTGTGTGTGGTTGTCATTCTATGGTTCTAAATTCATGGAATATGAAACCTAGGTAAAATTTACTACTTGAGCAAGTTATGGTTATAGGATATCTACAGTTGCTGGACATATATACTTTGCCCTCAGTTCTGCTGGTCAGAATTAACACAGATTCTGTTTTTCTTTTCTACAGTGCTGCTGGACCACATACGACTATTGATGGGAAAGAAGCTGTGAACTTTGCATCAGCAAACTACCTCGGTTTAATTGGCAATGAGAAAGTTCTTGTAAGACAGAACTCTATTGTTTGACAGCATTCTCAACAGCTGTATTCTTCTGGAATATCTGATCAAAGTTAGTGAACTGTAGGATTCTTGTGTTGGTTCGCTGGAGAAATATGGTGTCGGATCATGTGGTCCACGTGGCTTTTATGGAACAATTGGTTTGTATGCTGCATCTTCACAGTATTTTACTGCTATTGGAAATATAGGTGAACTTATCTTCTAATGTGGAACATGTCCAGATGTACACCTTGACTGTGAGGCGAAAATAGCCACTTTCCTGGGAACTCCAGATTCCATTCTGTATTCATATGGGATTTCGACAATATTCAGTGTGATACCCGCCTTTTGTAAGAAAGGAGACATCATAGTTGCGTAAGTTGAACATATTTTTCTCTTAACAATATGTGAAATATAAGGGTTGAGGAAGACAGAAAGTTGTTATGGTCTTTTCTCTTTGACAGCTTTCATGAACGTTTGTAATTTCTTGCTTGTTACATTGATGACACAGTCGATTGACTTATGGGGAAGTTATGAATTTCTTTAGCTCATAAGCTCAACCAAAGTTGTTGGCTCTTTCGTTTCGCTGTTCATCCATTCATGGCATTAACTATATCCGGCTCTTTGCACTAAGTAGCACTTTTCTCTGTTGAACTGACTCGAGTTTTTTATGTGCATTGTAGTGATGAGGGTGTTCACTGGGCAGTGCAAAACGGTCTCCATCTATCAAGAAGTACAGTTGTTTATTTCAAGCACAATGATATGGCTTCACTCGCGAGCACTTTGGAAAAACTTACTCATGGGAATAGGCGTACTGAAAAGATGAGACGCTACATTGTTGTAGAATCTATCTACCAGGTGAGGTGACTTTTGTGATTGGTTCATGTTAGACAAGTGAAGGGGTTCCCCTTATTTGTTCATGAAAATTTGCCACATAAAATATGCCTTCTGTTGTGGTGACTGCAGAACTCTGGTCTAATCGCCCCCTTGGATGAGATTGTCAAATTGAAGGAGAAATATCGGTTCCGTGTTATTCTCGAGGAGAGTCATTCTTTTGGTGTGCTTGGCAAGTCTGGGCGCGGCCTTGCTGAACATTATGGAGTTCCAGTGAGTGTTTAGTGTTTATGCCTAGTGTTTTATAAGTATTTTTCTTCAACACCAAAGCAGTGTAAATGAAAAAATGGATGTGGGTATAAGGCACAGCTTTCTGGGCAGGCACCAGTTAATTTACAAAGTCTGCTGTACCGACTAGTTTTAGCTGCATTCTTCTGCACCATGGTCTTCCTAGTTGTGAAAAGTGATTGCATGTGCAGATTGACAAAATTGATATCATCACTGCTGGAATGGGCAATGCGCTAGCTACTGATGGTGGCTTCTGTACAGGAAGTGTGAGGGTTGTTGATCATCAGGTAGACCCAATACCAGATCGATGGAACATCAGTTGAGATAGACTGAAATTGTGCTGTTAAATGATTCGAGCTTTGAATAATTAAAGGAGCTACATTTTGCAGCGTCTAAGCAGTGCGGGCTATGTGTTCTCTGCCTCTTTGCCACCCTATCTTGCCAGTGCTGCGGTCTCTGCTGTGAACTACCTGGAGGAGAACCCATCAGTTCTTGGAAACCTTAGGAGCAATGTCGCTCTTCTTCATAAAGGTAAATATGATCCTCTTGTCATTAACTATTTCTCTGACCAGAATATACTTATTTGATATTTGTCCTGTTGTTCATGGAGATATCTAGATCTATCTATGTGAATACAAATACTGTTGACTGCATAGCATAAAATTGTGGAACTTGTGTGTTGTCCTTGTAAGCTAGAATGTCAAAAGTACTAGTTGTAGAACTATATGTGCAACTCATGAAACGTGGGAAGTACAGCAAGGCATGCCTTTGGAGGATATGACTGTTAGTTATCTGTCCTGGTCACCACCTTGATACCTTTTATGTGTTTGATCTGCAGAACTGTCAGATACCCCAGGGCTCAAAATTTCTAGCCATGTTCTGTCGCCCATCGTCTTCCTTAAGCTGAAGAAACCGACAGGTTCTCCTACCACAGACCTAGATCTTCTTCAAACTGTTGCCGAGCGGGTAAGTTTGAATGGACCCAGCGAGATTTCCGAATGCAGTTTGCATGAATTTTCAGGAGCAGATATTCACACGTCTTTTCACCAACAGGTGTTGAAGGAAGATTCGATTTTCATTGTGGCATCCAAGAGGTCAAATTTAGACAGATGCAAACTTCCTGTAGGAATCCGCTTATTTGTGTCAGCTGGTCATAACGAATCAGATATATCCAGGGTGTGTTTATCCTTGAAGAGGGTTTCAGCATCTGTTCTTTCAGATTACACATGACCCTGGATTCGGTCCTTTTCTGTGTGTAGATTACTCTAGGCTCGGTGTGTTTTGGTGAATATATGTAACTTGTATATTTCTAGATCTGATGAGTTATTTCTGTGGTCGCTCATACCTACAACACTTCAAATTTTGTAAACAGTGATGTTAGTGCCCTGTACACTTGACCGTTTTGGAGGCACTAGTAAGCTAGGCAATTCTTCGAGGTTGTACACTCTCTGCGTCTTTGTACCTGTATCATGAATCTACATAGAATTGCCACCTTTTTCTCCTAAAGATACGGCAACTTTCGTTTTCGTGGACCGAATAGCCTTTTTATTTTGCTTGGTGATTGGCGAATGAAAACTCGTGGCAGACAAATATCTGTGAACTATGTGTTCATCAAGCGACTTTATCACCTGAAGGAACCATTAAATTAAGCACTTCTCAAAATGGCTGCTGAACAAGGTGATAATAAATTAATAAAGCTTAAGGTTGCTGTACTTAACTTCAACTCTTTACGCATCTGTCACGATCGTAGCTTGCCACATTTTATTATCTCTGTTTGTCTCCATTGTTTTTGCAAGCTTATCACAACTGTGGTGGCTATTTTTTTTGACAATCAACACCATGATATATTAATGTTGGAGATAGTACATGGTAGAGACATGAGCTGAGAGTTCTCCCATAATTTTAATTTTGAACCGCAATGCCAAGACTACGAGCACGCTAGTAACCATTGAAGTAATTAACCAACATCAGCGAGAGTACCAACACTAGTATTGCAGGGGAAAAGAACCAAAGGTCGACGTCGCTAGGAACCGAGAGTACGAATCACCATTGTCGAGGACAAATATTGTAAGGACAATCCTCGCGACAACCAAGAGAAAAGATCCAAAACCGATTCGACGAAGTAAGATCTGAAGGACTATATCTAGAAACTTGAATCTTCCAACACCACCGTTGACATCAAGAAGAAGATCTCGCCGTCAAATAGTAGGCCAAAGATTAAGAAGATGGATACAAGACCCTAATCTAATCTACTGAAAACTCAACTTTTGTGAAAAACTCAACTCATAGATCGGTTTCCCCACCCCTCCCGACGCCGACGAGGTCGCTCGGAGAAGCGGGGAACCGACTATGGGGAAGGCGGAGGTGGAGGCTGCTCTTTTTCCTTACTGGGGCGGCGGAACTCTGACCTAACTGTGCTGCCTATTTGGAGTGCATAGTTTCCTTGGTAGAAGCACGATCAAGGTTAGACGTGAGAATGTTTGTTCAAAATCAATGCACTAATTGATTTCATGTTTGTGCTAAATTAGGAAACAAGGTGCATGCAAAGTTGCAAGGATCAACCAACATTACTTTAGTTGGGACTTCCAAATATAACCTTTCCATTTTTGGGAACGAACTTTTGCGAGGTTTAAATACATCAACATAACATGAACTCGATGGAAAAAAATATCATGATTTTTTTGAGCATTAAAAATATCATGAACTTTCCTCGGGCCTGGGGGCTTAAGAAAAAAAAACAAGGGGATCAAGGCGAAGCCTGGGCCCACTCTGTACTACCTGCAGTGTAATGTAGGCTGTACAAGGTGAAGCCCATCTATCTGTTCACTTGATCCAGCCCATATGTAATAGCCCAACTGTCCGAGCCGTATTCCAACGAAACCCTAGCCCCCGGTATATAAACTCATTCTAGCTCCACTGCCCGAGCCCTTGTAAGCGCGCCGCCATCTCCTCGCCCTCGCCGCAGCAGTCGCCTCCTGCTCGCCGCCGCCGCCGAGATGGTACGTTCCTCTCGCTGTTCCTTCCTTTCGTACCTCGCTTCGTTCTCTTCTGTTGGAACTCGTTCCAGTACTGGATGCGGTATTTCTCAAGATATATCATGCGAGATCGCACTGTTAAATCATGGGAGTTCTCCACAACTACTGTAGATCGTATGTAGTGATATGTTCAGCTCTCTCGAACACCTTTGCCCCCTTTGATCATTTGTGTTGGCCTTAGTTGAGCTTGCATCGGGCCTATCCATGTCCTCACCAATTCACTTAGAACCTTTAGGTTTGCATAGTAGGAATCCAACAAGGCCCTTGAGGTAACAATTAGTTTCTACTCAAAGTGGATTCTATTACTAGCCACCACCTAGGAGTATCACACCCATGGGCAGTTAGGGCCTGTGCTTTTGAATTCTGAGGAACTGTTTTTATTGTAGGATGTATTAATACTCCCAACTTAAATGTGGGGACAAAGTGACAAATGATCAAAAATCAAAGTAAACCGTGGCAAATGGTCAAAAATCCCCCTTTTCACAGCTAAATTTGGTCAATCGCGTAAGAAATTTAATATGTGTGAAATACTCCTCCAACGTCTAGTACTTGGATCCACTGGTTTCGGCAAACTGTGTAAGAAATTTAATATGTTTGCAGACTGTTGAGATTTTTAAACCATTGTTAGTAGAAATCTTTTTAGCATTCTAGAATGGTGTTTGTATATTATAGGTGTAGTAGGGGCCTGTTTGGTTGAATGATTTTCGTCTATTCAAGTTTCAAAGCAAAATGGATGGTATTCATTCACCACTGAGTGAATCTTATCATCTCCTTGAGTGGTCCACCCCTCTGTTAAATCATTTCAGTGCTTTGACTTGCAGTTTTGTTCAAATTCTAGTGTTAGATGGTTCTGCTTAGTGATTATATCATACTGGTCTTTTTATTATGCTGTTGTGTAATTTGTTCTTTTCCAATGTCTATTCAGACGAAGCGCACCAAGAAGGCCGGGATCGTCGGCAAATACGGTATGCACTTCTAACATTTGACCCATTTCCTTCTTCATGTGTTTCTGCTACGTTCTCAAATTAAAACTTACATTGTTACAGGTACTAGGTATGGTGCCAGTTTGCGTAAGCAGATCAAGAAGATGGAGGTGTCTCAGCACTCCAAGTACTTCTGCGAGTTCTGTGGGAAGGTATTGTTATCTTGAACTAATTTTGCACATGTAAGGTAGTTATCTTGAATGTTTTGAGTAGTCTATTTTGCTGAACTGTTGATCTAATATTTGGTCCTGTATATATCTGAAAAGGTGTTCTGTATAAACTAATGTTGACTCTTAACAATGCCTTTATTACCAGTTTGCTGTGAAGAGGAAAGCAGTTGGAATCTGGGGATGCAAGGACTGTGGGAAGGTCAAGGCTGGCGGTGCCTACACCATGAAGTATGTTGCGCTCTCATTCTGGATATGCCTTTGTTCATTGTCATATAGTTTTATGCTAACCTCGTGGTATGTATTTTCAGCACCGCTAGTGCAGTCACCGTCAGGAGCACAATCAGGCGCTTGAGGGAGCAGACTGAAGCTTGATCGCACTGCTGTTATCTTCAGGAATCCAGGGGCTTGTAGGGAAGTCTGAGTGTTGCAAATCTCTGTATTTTGGCTATTTTGCCATGGATATCTGGTACTAGTAATTTTGGTGACTGATTTAGGATCTTTGGAACCCGAAAGCAAGCTTCTACAGTTACCTTTTCTGATTATTATGCTATCTTTTGCGGTACCGAAGATTGTCTCGTTTTGCACTTGGCTAAATGTATACATTTCGCCATAGCTTGGCCCTATCTTCAAGGCAATCACTATGAACAGAGGTACTCCCTCAGTCCCAACTAGGTGGCGTAGAAATTGAGTAAAAAAGCGACCAAATATAAGATAACGTTTGTATTGTGGGCCTTCGTATTTTCAATGTACATTTGGTCAGCTTAAAAACTGTTACTCTTTTACTTAGGCTGGTGCCAATGCATCACTCACTCTCACGGGCTATAGCCCCGCCACGTCACTTTTTTTCCTCACTCTCACAGCACGGTGCTAGTGCACGGGCTATAGCCCACACTATCACACTCCTCTCTCCATTATCGCCCCCATTGGCACCGTGTCGCCCCGCTATCGCCCGCCCTCTCGCCCCGCACCCCTCCTATCGCCCCGCCAACGCGGGCGGTAGCACGCCCTCTCGCCCGCTCTCGCCGGGCGAGCCTGCTACCGCCCGGCCCGCTCCTCTCGCCCGTGCTCTCGCCCCGCGCCTCCTATCGCCCGCGCTATCGACCGCGATGGCACCAGCCTTAATGGACTCGCTAGTGCTGAAGCAAGTGAGAATTAATCTAGTGCGGCTGCCCCTCTCCCCTTATCTCCTCCGGCGTACCTCACAGCCACCATTGGCCTAACTGCTGTTGTCTTCGGCTCCCCGGCCATGACTACTGGCTGGCGTGTCTGCAGCGGCCGGTTCGCCTCATTTCTCGCCATCTCTCTCTAGGGCTAAGTAGTTCTGGCTTAACCGAGAGTTAGCAAGAGCTTACTTAACCTATGGGAAAACGCTCTAATCCTTGCTCAACTGTGCAAGCAGAGTACCATGGTGCGCGCTTCAAGCCCATCGCTTCTGCTCCTGTTGCACGCCATGGCGGTGACGCCGGTTGCGGTAGCCAGGGTTGGGTGAGGCGCCTTCTTGCGTTGATATTTTTGTCCCTTTTTTCTTGATGTGGTGTAATTTTTTGAAGTTTTGTAGCATAATTATCTCCTTTTTGATGCAAATCCACACAAAAATTGTAGCAAGTTTCTTCTTCACATGGTGCAATTTTTCTTTACATGGTGCAAATGTTTGAAAGCTTTGTAGCGAAAAATTTCCCCTTTTGATGCAAATTCGTAAAACAGTTGTAGCGATTTTTTTGGTTATATGATGAAATTTATCTTCAAGAAGTGCATATCCTTAAAAGTATTGTAGCAAATTTCTTCATCTGATGCAAATCCATACAAGGGTTGTACCAGCAATTTATAGGGCTTTCAAGCTATCCATGGCGGCACCCGCCCCGGGGTGCCAGTGATAGCCGGAGTTGGGATGTTATAATTGGATGCCGATGGTGCTACAAGCCATGGACGGCGATGCTACCTGTCACAATCGGGGCTGCTACAACGACGGGCAGAGGTCCTGGTAGTCATGCATACGGCGGTGCTCTGGCAAGCGTGGTCGACGATGGTGACTCAATGAGATTTTCGTCGAAGCTCTGAAAGGTAGAGCCGCAGGGCAGCAAGGGTGCGTCTTTTTCTAAGTAATGGGGAATAGGACTGAAACATGCCACTGAAAGACTCTACTGAGAAAAAAAGATGGGCTGTCAAAAAGGTAGAGGAGGTAGGATGGGCAGTTGGTCAGATCTAGTATGGATCGTACATGGACGATAGTTGGAGTCGGCGGCTCTCCTAGGCTTCCCTCGTCTGGGATCCCTGGGGAAGAGGATCAAGTTGGCCCTTGCGAATAACTTGATGCACTATCTCCCTTCAACCCTTTGAGCGAAATGTAGCAAAAGGAAGGAAAATCCATGGACCGACCCCATTGTCTCCACCCCGTAGGAACTACGAGATCACCCCAAGGACGCCTTCGGCGTCCAGGGGTCACGGACCGACCATAGACCCTGTTCAATAAGTGGAACACATTAGCCGTCCGCTCTACGGTTGGGCAGAGGTACACGGAGAGGGGGTGGGGGGGTGTTGTGTTCCGCTTTCTAGGGTTATCATTTACACGGTTCAGTTTTCTATTTTTATCACACAGTTTTGCACGTGTGATCTAGGGTTATCACGCGGTTTTACGCGTCTTCATCATAAGGCTAGGGACCCAGGGGTCTGGTGGTTTGATCAGCGCTTGCCATTTATATCATTATATGTCACCTATCAGCGCTTGCCATTTATATCATTATATGTCACCTATTTAGAGATGGAGGTAATACTCATTTTTAGGTGATTTTTCTGATATATGTCAGACCTTTCTTAGCACCGGACTTTCTACGGTGAAATGATACTTCTCGCTTATGTGAATTCGTTGTTAGCTAAATAATTGACACGGGCTCATCAAACCTATCGGAACATCTTAGGCCTCGTTTGGCACCCATCATTTCATTTTAGTTGGCAGAAATTAAATGATTTGGAAAGTGAAATGCATGGTTTAGGGATAGAAATGACATAACACACAATAGGCATTTGCTGGAATTCCAAATTAAGTGACATCTTCAATTCTGTGACAGCCAAACAGGTTTTACCATAGAATTTTCAAATGAATTCCACATATTTGGTCCAAATGATGGGAGCCAAACGAGCCCTTAATGAATATTGTACACATTGGAGACTGCAATTTTATTTCTTGTATCGATGTACAACCACGTGATCCATATAAGTCGAACTACAGTTTCCAAAATGCATGTGAATTGTCTTTTCGTATGATATCAAGCTCCTGGCAATTCCAGTCGAGGAGATTGGTCAGATCTTCTTGAGAAGAGCTTTCAGATGCGGCTGTAGACTGTTTGTGACTGTTGCCATCTGAACGATGTACGAGAGCTCCCCGTCCACCACCTGAAAAGCCCTCGTGATCTGCTTCACCTGACGAGATTACACAGAACTTTTAGACAGGGCAATTTTCATGCTGGAAAGCGATGCAACCAAGCCATACACAGACTCAAAGTACTACCATGCACTGTACTAAACGGTGACAGGCGGCTGCAAGACTGTAAGCTACAGTAATAACCCTGAAGATGTCACCTCCTATGAAGGTCAGACTCTAAAGACAGACAGACTTTTGAACTTTAAGCAAATGAGACGACTGCAAATGAAAGCATTGTATTGCTTTCAGGGTTTAGTGATTCCACAAGCAGATTTAATTCTTCTCCAATACAGGTTTCTGGGTGCAAAATTTCAATATTAGCTCCTCAGAAGATGAGATAAAACCTTAGTATATTGTGAGTCATCACTTAGACAGGTGAACAATATCATCCCACCCTACTCAGATTCACACTAATTAACAACAAAGTGCCTAAGCTCTCTAGACAAATGACGGCGCATAGTCAAACAAAAAAAATAACCATCTGACATCAAAAAAGAACTTGAAATAGATTGTAGTAAGAGAAACCCTATGGTCAGTACCTTCGATGCATTGCCAACAAGTTCGCTTTGGAGTGTCACTGTTTTCTTTTCAGCATCATATGAACCCTTCTGCATATTTTAGAAGCAAAGTCATGGCAATAAATCAAAACTTCACTTAGAAAAAATAAAGGAATATAAATAGCACATCCAATTTTATTTATTTGTGACAACTTAAAACCTTATTGCTCAGTGACAGATGGATCACATAGTGTGATGAGTATTCCTACAATGCCTGCCTGAGTTATGACCTATGAGACTATAACTACCTTTTGGCATTATAATCAACTCACAAGAGGGAAAATGTTATTTAGATATGTGTTCTCCATTTATCAACAGGATTCAAGGACTGTTTCTTGGTATTTAAAGTATCAGTTGTTTAGGAACAAAAACAAGGGCGAAGGGACGGCAAATGCGCAATGAATTTGTGAAAGAGAATATTAGAAATGTACAGAATTTCCGGTCAAAACTATCACATGACTATACTTTTGAGAAACCATCTCGCAGTGACAAAACCACACTTTTGTCTTCAAGTTGTACTTGCTCTTTCTATATGGAATTCATTTCCATATTTCTACATAAGGAATCAACACATGTCCACATAAATCGCCATAATATTGCAATGAGATAAAAGCAGGTTAAGAAAAGATACTCAATCTGCCTACTGGTGAAAGCAACTAAGCTAAGCTGTGGTTCAGTATCCAGTTTAGAATATTCAGGCCCAGATAAACTGCCCTATGCAGACAGTAAACTAAGAGTGAGTGACCTACCGTGTAAATAATAATCTGGGATTGCAATGGTCTATACCAATTACCAGCAGGCAAACACTGGTATTTGCAGCAGCCACAATGGATATGATACCCAATCTAGCGTCAGACAAACTATGCCTGCAAAAACTCGATGGGCAGGAAGTGGGCACGCACCTGGACCTCGGCGAGGCCTGTACTCTGGGCGATGACAACCTCGAGGGAGCCGTCGGGGCGGGGCCGCCAGTACCCACTCTCGGCGTGCATCGGCTCGCCGGACGCCGCCTTCCACGTCTTCTGCGTGTATGAGATCACCGGCTGCGCGCACCCACGCCGAGCCCGGCAAAGGCATGCAAAGCTCTAAGAATCGGCAAACCAAAGGCAAAAAAAAGATTGCGATGGAAGGGACACATATGGGCGTACGGCATACTACCTTGGAGGGGTGGTGGGAGAAGAGGATCTCCTCGCCGTAGCGGAAAGGGGCAATGGTGGGGAAGGTCCCCTCGCCTTCCCCGCGCCACTTGCCCAGTAAAAACAACAGCGGCGCAACCGACGGGTGCGGCGCCGGAGGCTGCGTGGGTGGGCCGGCGGCTTCCATTTCTCGGGGTCTCCGGTTGGATTTTCAGATTTGTCTGCTGGGCAGGAGTCAGGGGCACTATGTGAGCTGAACTGACCATGTCAAACCCTGAATCCATCCGAAGCGTGTTTGGTAGCCCGGCTGGGCTATCTCAGCACATACAAGCTGAGTGCCAACGTTTTATTTCTTGTTTTTGGTAGATTGGGATGAGCTGAGCTCAGCTCAGATCTTGCTTGATCCGTTGTATGACTTAGGTCATGCCATACAGAAATAAAAAGCAATAAAATCCCTGACTTAGAAAAAAAAAGCAATCGGGTCCTGAGAGCACCGGTGAGCGCCCACCGCAACCCCGCTGCTCCTCGTGCGGGTGAGCCCTGTTGGAGGTAATGCCTTAGAGACAATAATATTCACTTATTATTCTATCTCCAAGTTTAGAATTAAGTTTATGTCATCACGCTACAACCGCGCTATAATACTTAAAAATTGAATTTTTAAAGGAAAATCCGCGGGTGTGAAACATAAACAAATATGAGTTCTCAATCTTGTCTCTAAGATTAGTTTATGGTTTGTGAGATAAGCATATTTTCCTGATCATGGACTTGGATAAAAGTCTAGCAAAACATAAGAGTTTATCGTTAGAGTAACAATACTACTGAAACGACCCAGATTTATGTTGTTGCTAAAATAAACTAAACAATAACGATGTATTTTAGCAAATTCATATGAAGTTAAGATTGACTATAATTTCTATACTACGAGAATATCTAGTGATTGACTATAGTTCCTATACTATGAGAATATCTAGTGACCGCACGATCGAAAGTTATACTTTGGATATCATCAATCGTCTTGCAGTAATTGGAGATCATAACCGTGATATCTGAGTATGACCTAAAAAGTGTATTGGAACTGAAATCGTTCAAGACTATTACTTAACTCCTCTTGACGATAGAGAGATACACACTGTGTGCCCTCTCAGTATCACCGATGACATGTCGTCTGGCCATACAGAGTGTGATTTATCACAAGGTCGTCGATGATATGGATGAGAAAATAGAACGGTATCGGTAAACGAGTTTTATGTGCTATGATCAAAGAGTTTGGTCAGACCAGATCACATAGTCTCACATCGTGATATCGTTGGTATCGTGAAGTTAAGGCAATAAGTGCAATGAGTAACTTATGAGATTTCCTCGTTCTCCGGGAACAGACAGAAGCCATCATGGACGTCCAGGTCCCGCTGTAGTTTATTATTCGGTATGTTTATGAACATGTCTGTGTGTTATCGAGTCTTTATGGGTCACACGCTTAAGCCATGTCAACCTTTAATTGAGAGAATTAATATGTTGTTATTGATTTTATGAATGTTTGAATGTTCATGTCATTATATGAGATGTTTTACTTATATCTTTAGAGTGTTTTAATGTGGTCTTGCATGCTGTCCGATGTGTATGATTATCTTGGTCGCATAGTTGTATTCATCCTTAAGAGGGATTATTTATGCTAGATAGTGGGTTTATGCCTCCCTTACACCTGTGCTCGAGTGACAGAAACGTGACGGGTGGGGGATGTGTTGTTGCCACTAGGGTGAAAACAGCGGTGCTCTTGTCTACGGATGAGAACCATTGCTTACATAACGTATTGTTCTTAATGCAATTGTCTGTTGCACACAAAGAAATCACTGCGTTAATGCAACTTAGTACCAAAGAGATTTGTTGGATAGCTTTCTTGAGGTGAACTATTAGATAAAGATGCATGCTGGATAGCGGTCTATATGTTTTGACGTAATGCTTACCATGTTAGAACCCGTGAATTATATCTAGTTATAATAGCATGGTTATGCCCCCATGATTTGTCAATTGCCTAGCTGTATTTTTTTTACCCAACACCTGTTCTACTGTTTGAAGAGTTGCCACTAGCGAACCTGTGAACCCGGTCCATATTTTACTATTATTGTTACTGTTTTTACATGCTTTTACTAGTTTCCTTGGTGGTCCGCTTATTACAGATTACAAATATCACTTGTTTAACTCCGTTTTTCACCACATTAACTATCTTTTCGCTGAACCAGTGCATCTATACAATTGCCATTGTATTAGGTGTGTTGAGGACGCAAGAGAAACATCACAACACCACTCCATCCACTGTTTTCTTGCACCTTCTATGATTAATATATTTTGCTAACTGCTTCTTAGGTGTGGCTGAATTGACAACTCAGATGCTAAGGCTTATAGGTATTCTTTGGCTCCCCTTTGTCGAATCAATAAATTGGGTTACACTTACCCTGCTCGCCGAACCTGACTGTACGAGGGAAGTCTTACTGGCCCCTCTCTCTCCTGTCCGCTCCGACGTATCTGTTGCTCTGGTGGTTTCCCGTACTGTGGGTGGGTGATCTCGGACGCCGGGGCGGCGACCCTGAAAGGTGGACTACGCGTGCGTTCTGCGGCGAGCGACGTTGCGGTGGTGGTGTTCCATTCCTAGACTAGGTGGCTGGCGGGAAGCGGATGGCGGGTGACCCTGGTGCTGACGACTTCGGTTTTGGCAGCTCCCAGATCGTGGCTTGGGAGCCGGACTCGATGACGGGGGCGGTCTGAGTTACCGGATGGGGTGAAGGTTGTTCCAGGCGAAAGCCCAGCGCTCTGGCGCCAATGGCGGCGATGCCTGCGGGTGTCGTAACCCTCTTGGAGGCGTTGTTGTGGCAACCTTCGATGTGTCAAGACTCAAGGTGAAAACCTAGACCTTCGGTCTCGACATTGGCGGCGTAGGCGTCGTTTCCTTCCTGGAGGCTTTGTCGTGGAGTTTCGGTAGTTTTTAGGTTCAACCCCGTTGTCTTCGGTGGCAAGTTTGGCTTTCCGGTGTTTTTTCGGTTTATCTTTTGATCTTCTTTGTAAGTGGGTAACCTCACCACCTTGTATCTGTTGGGCCGTTGTGGCTTTATTTATAAAGCGGGGCGAAACCCTATTTCGGTTACACTTACCCTCAAATATTGTTGTGATCCCCTACACTTGTGGGTCATCAGGAATCCCGAAGGTTAAGCTTTTCTCTTCTCATTCATCTCGTATCACCATCTCCGTCGGATCTTAAATACTTCATTCACATAAAACTTGGCAAAAAACTCATTAGAAGGGTTAGTATTCATTAAATAAAATCCACCAATGTACAAGTATTGGCAAATCGAAAGAACTCAATTCAATATTAGCTACTCTATACCAACCAATTTATAACTTCAATTGATCAAGATAAAAATTATAAACATGGAGTATAAGTACAATACTAAGTAAAGACAACAATCTGCCAAGACTGGACAGCCTGTAAAGATAAATACCAAAAAATACTTTCGTAACTCAAAACAGAAAACACAAAACTAATGACTTATAGATAACAAGTGGGCCTTTATTGTCAAGAAAAATCAGAACAAGAACGCATTTTGGTGATTTTTAAATTTTTTTTAGGGTGGATGATACATCCAAAACGTATCTCCTTTTTCGAACACTTTTGCTGTTGTTTGCCTCTAAACTTGTGAGTTTTGGATACAACTAACACGGACTAACGTTGTTTTCAGCAGAATTACCTTGGTGTCTCGTTTTATGCAGAAAAATCAACTTTCAGGAAATTGTCCGGAAAAGATCCCGAAGTCCTTATTTTACCCAAAGACCCCCGGAGCCAGAAGAAGAGCCGGAGGGGGCAATGAGGGGCCCACAGCATGGCTGGGCGCAGCCCCCCAGGTCGCGCCTCCTGGTGGTGTGGTGGACCCAACCACCCCCTCGGGCTCCTCTTTCGACTACATATGCACCATAACCCTAAAACAGAGAGGGGGGTTAGTCATATTCCAGAGAAACACATCAGAACGTCGCCGCCACCTCGAAACTCAATTCGGGGATCAGAAGTTCCTGTTCTGGCGCCCTGCCGGGACGGGGATTCGAAAGAGATCATCGCCATCATCACCGCCACCACTTCTACATCAACCATCCATGATTCCCCCATCCATATGTGAGTAATCCCCGCTGTAGGTGATGTCTACGCACGCTTCTATTCTTGTAGACAGTGTTGGGCCTCCAAGTGCAGAGGTTTGTAGAATAGCAACAAGTTTCCCTTAAGTGGATCACCCAAGGTTTATCGAACTCAGGGAGGTAGAGGTCAAAGATATCCCTCTCAAGCAACCCTGCAATTAAGATACAAGAAGTCTCTTGTGTCCCCAACGCACCCAATATACTTGTCAGGTATATAGGTGCACTAGTTCGGTGAAGAGATAGTGAAATGCGAGTAATATGGATCGTTATAAGTAATAATAGCAATCTGAAATAAATATGGAAGCAAGCAAACATGTAGCAGAACAGGCGGAAAACGGTGTTTCAATGCTTGGAAACAATCGCCTAGGGATCCTACTTTCACTAGTGGACACTCTCAACAATGATCACATAATTGAATAACTAAATATCTTCTCTTCACTATGCTACTCTTAACCCTCTCCGGTTGGATAACGAACACTAATCATTGCGTAGGGCTGCAAAAAGCATTCCTTAAAGTATGCATTCCCATGTCTAGTTAACCCCACGCTGTCACTATGAGCGCCCTAGAAGGTACTAGTCAAACACCACAATTCATAGAGGAGACACGCACGATGTGCACACTGTCACCTTCACACCGCGTGACAAGGTGACTCCAAAGTTCATATTAATAAAACACTTGAGTAGCACAAGATGAAGAGTAACATCTACTTATTCAACTAGATTACAACGCTCACGATCACATATAGATCACACCATGGGAGAGAGAGAGATGAACCACATAGCTACCGTAGAGCCCTCAGCCTCGGGAGAGAACTACTCCCTCCTCGTCATAGGAGACATCAACGGCGATGGAGATGGGGGTGGAGTCGATGGAGATGGTTCCGGGGGCACTTTCCCGTCCCGGCAGGGTGCCAGAACAGAAATCTGTCCCCCGAAACTTGTCGGCGGTGGCGGCGGAGCTACGGATGTATTTTGTGGAAAAGGTCGATTCTTTTAGGGTTTTCCCTCGGGGGAGTATAAATAGGCGAAAGGGCGATTGGGGGGATGGCCAGGGGGCCCACACCACCAGGTGGCGCGGCCAGGGGACCCGCGCCACCCTATGGTGTGGCCACCCTGTGGCCCCCTTCCGGGGCTCTTCGGGACTTATGGATGCTTCCGGGGAAAATAGGAACTTTGGGATTCGTGGGGTCCAATTCCGAGAATATTTCCAGAACAACGGGCTAAGGGACAGGCTGGTAGGATAGAAGATGTTGTGCAGTTTCTCATTGCAAGCACGTACGACTAAATTGGAACACATGTCTATGGTTTGCCTAGAACTTGGATGCTTTATTATCTATCTTCAATGACCATGTTTTGATTATTATATGAACTATCTTATCCATGCAACGCCTGTTCATCCATCCCTATGCCTACAATACTGTAATCCTGCCGTTTTCCGCAATTGCTATTGTTGTTACTATTTTACTCCTGCTGTTATTTTACTACTACTTCTGCTATAAAACTGTTACCACTGATAAACTGTTGCGAGCAAGTCTACTTTAAGGTGCAGCTGAACTGACAACTCAATTGTTAAGACTTATAAATATTATTTGGCCCCCCTTGTGTCGAATCAATAAATTTGGGTTTTACTTCCCTCGAAGACTGTTGCGATCCCCTATACTTGTGGGTCATCAAGACTATTTTCTGGCGCCGTTGCCGGAGAGCATAGCTTTATTTATTTTCTCACTTGAACGTGATATTGTTCGCTGCAAGACTTTCATCATGGGTAAAACTCGTGATGGAAAAATCTATATATTACCATCCACTACACGGAGAGGTACAATTATGAACACCTCTGTTGCTCTTGATTCACCGTCTGTAATGAGTAAGCTTCTTACACCACCACATGCTACACACACTACTACTTCTGTTGAGT
Source organism: Alopecurus myosuroides (assembly GCA_028641055.1). Taxonomy (NCBI): domain Eukaryota; kingdom Viridiplantae; phylum Streptophyta; class Magnoliopsida; order Poales; family Poaceae; genus Alopecurus; species Alopecurus myosuroides. The sequence goes on from CM054058.1 coordinate 248,673,118, forward strand.
CTAAAAATGCTTCTGATACTTCTGATGATGCTTCTGCTATGCTTGATTATACTGGTTCACTAGGTCCTTTCCTAGATGCTAAAATTGCCAGAACTAAACAGATTGGAAACACTGAAATTCCTATTGAAAATCTTGGTACATGTGTTAATTCACCTGAGTCTAGAGAAATTCTTAGTGATGATCTTGAGGAAACTTACATTAAACATAATGATGATTTTATTGAGGAAGTTCAAGCTACTACTAGTGCAAGTGCTATTAAGAGTCTTCTTGCAAGACATGCTGTTAAATATAAATCTTCTCCTGATGCTAAGTTTGCTACATCTCGCATACACATTAAGGATAAGGATTATGATTTCTCTCTAGATTTATCTTATATATCTATTGTTGAGAAAGAACCTCTTTGTGGCACTGAAAGTAAAAGTGTTATGGAACATATGAATGAGCTTTCATCTCCGAGTAGTTAATTTTCTGATGATATTAAGGAACGCACTTACTTCGTTACCAAGATCTTCCCTTTCTCTTTGAAAGATGAAGCTAAAACTTGGTTTAATTTTTTTTCACCTGGGTCTATTGATAGTCCTATGGGTTTGGTTAAAGCTTTCTTTCAAAAATATTTTCCTGCTAGTGCTCAACATGCTGCTTTGCAGAATATCTTTAACTTTAAGCAAATTGAAGGAGAGAAAATGCATGAATCTTGGTCAAAGTTTTGTTCTTTAATAAGAGCTAGCCTTGGAAATCCATTACCTAAAAATGAGCTCCTAGATATATTTTATAATGGACTAACTGTTGAATCTAGGACATACGTGGATAGTTGTGCTGGTTGAGTTTTCAGGAAAAGGACTCCGGAAGAACCTGAGGAATTATTGGCTAAAATAGCCAAAAATCATGATGATTGGACTATACCTGAGCCTACACCAACACCAGAACCAACACCAATACCAACACCCAAGAAGAGAGGGATGATTGAATTAAATGGTGAAATGATGAGGGAAGCCAAGAAATTTCTTAAAGAGAGGGGTATTAAATCTGAGGATGTGAAGAATATACCACCTATAGAAGAATTATGTAAGCCAATTCCTCATCCATCAACTGTTGAGGTACACTCTCTCCAATATTTTGATAATAGAGATATTCCCTATTCTAAACCACCTGATCAATGCTAAGATGGATTTTATAATTATGTTGTTAAGCAAGACAACTTTAATATGAGAATGCAGAATCATCTAATGGAAAACTCTAGAGCTATTGATAATTTGCATGGTATTATTGAGATAACCTCTAATGATGTTAAAATGCTTGTCAAACATTTTCATATGGTTCAAACAAATTGATCAACTCATTAAAGTGCAAAAAGATTTGCTAGATAATGCTTCCAAAGAAAAACATGTTTGTGAAATAATTACTAGAAGTGGTGTTTCTACTCAGGATCCCTTGTATCCTGAAGGACATCCTAAAAGAATTGAACAATATTCTCAACAACCTAAAAATAATAGTTCTCCTTCTAAGAAAAAGAAGAAGAGACATACGACTGTTGTAGAATCTCCTGAACCTGTTAAAGATCCTAATAGTATATCTATCTCTAATGCTAAAACTGAAAGTGGTAATGATAAAAGTGATGCTTCTGATAAAGAAGAAGCTGAAGTTGAACCTGAAAAGCAAACTAAAACTGTAAAGTATACTAAGGAGGATTTCATTGCTAATAAACATGGTAATGAAAGAGAACCTTGGGTACAAAAAGCAACGCCTTTTCCTAATAAGAAACACAAATCAAAGAAGGAAGAACATTATAACAAGTTTTGTGAATGGATGAAGCCTTTGTTTTTGCAAATTCCTTTGACTGATGCTATTAAATTGCCTCCTTATTCTAAATATATTAAATATATTGTCTCTAACAAAAGGAAAATTCCTAATGAGGAAATTTCCACTATGCTTGCTAATTACTCTTTCAATGGCAACGTTCCAAAGAAGCTTGCAGATCCTGGTATTCCTACTATTCCTTGTTCTATTAAAAATAATTATGTTAGAACTGTTTTATGTGATTTGGGAGTAGGAGTTAGTGTTATTTCTTTTTCTCTATATAAGAGGCTCTCTGTGGAAAAATTTATACACACTGATATTTTTTTGCAAATGGCTGATAAATCTACTGCTATTCCTGTTGGTATATGTGAGAATGTTGTTGTTCAAGTGACTACTAATTGTTGATATTAACTGAGTTTGTTGTGTTGGAAATGCCTGAAGATGATAATATATCTATTATTCTTGGGAGACCTTTTCTTAACACTGCAGGGGCTGTTATTGATTGCAATCAAGGAAAAGTAACTTTTAATATTAATGATAAAGAGCAAATAGTTTATTTTCCCAAGAAGATTCATAGGAGATATGGTCTAAATTCAATTGAAAATATTGAGACCATCAAGATTGGAGAATTATATTGTCCCATTCCAATGCCACAAAAATAATATGAAATTATTATGATTGGGACTATGTCTATCAAGGTTGAGGTAACATAATCATTTAGTGATAAGCAAAGTTTTGCTTCATATAAAAATTGTTTTGGTAACAAGACTTGATCAACCTTGTTAACATAGTGATTTTGAATGAAGAGGACAATGTTTTCACTTTTAACTTTATGTTTTCACCATGTTCTCACCATGTTACTTTAGTATAATTATGTTTCCACCATCCATAGTCATGTTTTCATCTTAATTACTATGGTTACTCATGTTTTCACTACCCACATTTTTGTTTTCATCACTTCCACCTTTGTTTTCACTGGTTATTTGTCTATTGGAGTGTCTTAGAACCTCTGTATCTTTGGTTTTGGTTTTTTTCCACCTTTCAATATTTCTTTTCCTAGTTTTTAATTATTTATAAAATTCTGGAAATTGCTCGAAAATGAAGTTTCTCTAAAAACTCCAGAAAAATGATATTAAATTTCTACGTAAAAAATGAGGCAGAGAGGCACCTGGGAGACCCCAGGGGGCCCCACCATGCAAAAACACCATGCCTGGGCGCGTCCTGGCCCCTGGTGGCGCCAGCACATGGTGTGGGGCCCCCTGGCCCTCCACTAGCTCTCCTCCCTGCCAAACACTCCACTCTCTCTCTCTCCCAAACTCGAAAACATTCCTGGAACCCGAGCTCTTGCTGTTCTTTTTCGTGAATTTCTCGATCTCTTTGCTCAGCCAATCTTTGTTGCTGAAATTTGGAGCATTTGCTCTCCGGTATGTGACTCCTCCGATTATCCAAGTAGAATTTTATTTGGTGGAGTATTTTTTGAGTATTTTGATACTGTAGGTGACAGGTTGTGTAAGCTAGCATGCTTGATTTGTGTGAATTAATTTAGTTTTGATGCATGTTTAGCCCTCCTACAAGTTGATGAGAAGACCAATTCTCGCTATGGCAACGAAGGGGCTCAAAGAGTGAGGTATTGCTTCAATTGTCAAGGTAAGCACCATTTGATTGTGGAGTGCCCCTATGAGAATAGAGAAGTCCATGGTGGCAAGCTCATTCGCAAGGACAAGTCCAAGATTGCTTACAAGAAACCTCACTTCAAGAAGAAACCTTTCAACAAGAAGTCCCCCACCAAGTTTGTGCTAGTGACTCAAGAGGAGTATGATTCCGGAAGTGATGGAGAATAAGAAACCACAAGTGAAGTGGCCGCTCTAGCTATTGCTACAACTCCATCATCTTCATCTCTCTTTGAATCCCCCAATGAGAATCATTCTCACTCCAATTCCAAGTGCTTCATGGCTAAGGCCTCAGAGGTATCACCTTCTCCCGACTCTAAGACCCCAAATGAATTGGTAAACCATGCTAGTCTTAGAGTAGAAGATGAAATTTCCTCTTTGGAACATTTTATGGCTAACATGCAAGGTGAGACCAAGAAGTACTTTTATCACCTCATGGGCCAATTGGGAGAGGCCCATGAAGCTCTTGATAAGAAAGTTGATATTGAAAGGAGGGATGCGGATGAAATAACATCTCTCTCCATGACTCTTGAGGAAGAGCATAATGTTAGAGTTTGTCTTGAAGAGGAACTTGATTCTATACAAGAGTCACATAATGAACTTGTCTCTAATATCACTAAAGAACGTGACCTTACCATTGCTAAATATAAAAATGCTAAAAAGGATAAACTAACCGAGGAGTTTGAATAGCTCACCAAGGCTCACAAGGCCTTGGAGAGTCAACACTCTACCCTAAAAGAGTTACAGGAAAAACTTCAAACTCAACTTAATAAATTCAACACCCCTAGCACCTCTACTTCTTCTTGTGATCATGCAAATATTATTGAGGAAAATGCTAGGTTGAAGGATGAGCTAGCAAGGCTCAAGGGCAAGAGCCCTCAAGTTGAGAAGGTTGTGGCCTCTAGACCACAAGTGGTTGCCTCTAGACCACATGTAAGTGCTCCAAGGAAACAAGTGGGCAATCAAGGTCTTGGCTATGTTGCCAAGAAGAAGAACAAGAAGAAGAAGATCAATAAGAAGGCCAACAATGGTGCTCCGGGTGGTATTGTCATTAGGGACAACACTACTCGTAGTATTCCCGCACAAGCCAACAATGTTGTTTCGAGTGGTGGTGTCATGAGGGACAACACTACTCGTAGCATTTCCGCAGGAACTAACAATCAACACCATTTCTTATATGATGATTATTACGGTGTTGTGCAAGCTAAATATGTTGGTCCTATTTAAGGTTACATTGACTATACTATTTGGGTTCCAAAGACCCTTGTTGTTAACATGAGGGGACCCTCCTCGGGTCCTAACTCTAGTCAATGATCTCTTGCAGGACTATGCTTCCGATGGGTCTAAATGGATAATTGATAGTGGATGCACTAGTCATATGACCGGAAGCAAAGAACTTATGGCGGAGTTTCGCCCAAATGATATTGATGCAACCGTCACCTATGGAGACAAGTCCAAGTCTAAGGTATCGGGGTTTGGCAAGGTTGTGATTGCTCCTGATATCACTATCGTGGACGTCATGCTTGTTGAATCCCTTGGTTACAATTTACTTTCAGTTCGTGCTTTAGGGAGGATGGGTTTCTCCGTTTTCTTTGATCATGATATTGTGGTCCTTTTGAGGAGAAAGACTCTTGACGTCACATACGTGTAGGGATGCAAATGGGTCCATAAATGGAGCCACAAAAGCCCATTTATTTAGCTTCATAGTTCATTTTTTTGGGGAAAAAGGTACGTTCTTTAACTGTTTGGCCAAAATAAGTGGACATAAACGGGCGTCCATTTACATCCCTACATACGTGGGACATGTTGAAAATGAGTTGTTCGCGGTGGACTTTTCGAAGTCTACTAACTCTCAATCAATGTGTCTTTTCGGAAAGGCGGACGTGGGGTGGTTGTGGCATTGCCGCTTATCCCATGTCAACATGAGAGCTTTGCAAAGTCTTCACAAAGGTGCCCTTGTCCTCGGACTAAAAGAAAATGTTTCCTTTTCCAAAGATCGCGTTTGTAGGTTGTGTGTTGAAGGAAAGATGCATGATGCCGCCCACAAGGGCAAGGACTATTATCTCATCAAAGATGATCTTGGAACTTCTCCATGTTGATCTCTTTGGTGTCGTGCCCGAGGCAAGTCTTGGAGGCAAGAAGTATTGCTTGGTGATTGTCGATGACTATTCATAATACACTCGGGTTTATTTCTTCAAGTGCAAGAGTGAGATCCAACAAACCATCATCGACTTAACCAACCAAGTGAAACGTAAACACAATGTTCAAATCATGGCTATTAGGAGTGACAATTGCTCCAAGTTAAAGAAGTACACTTTGAATGAACCTTAGTGATGAGGGTACTCGTCATCGATATTCCACCACCTACACCCCTGCACAAAATGGTGTAGCCGAGCGGAAGAATAGAACTCTATTGGATATGGCAAGGACCATGTTGGCGGAGTATTCTTCTCCCCTATATCTATGGGCCGAGGCCATTTCCACCGCATGCCACTCCTCCAACCGCCTCTACATCCGCAAGGGCTTGGACAAGACACCATATGAGATCCTCACCGGCAACAAACCCAACGTCTCCTACTTTCGTGTATTCGGTTGTATATGTTTCTATTTGATCAAGGGTGTTCGGTTGTCTAAATTCTAATCTAAAACTATTAAGGGTATATTTGTTGGTTACGGTGCCGAATTCCACACTTATAGAGTCTTTGACAAAGCCTCACGGATTGTCATAGAATCTTGTAGTGTGGTTTTCGAGGAAAATGATGGCTCCCAAGTGGCGCAATTTCATGTTTCTAATGTAGATGTTGAAATGCCTCAAGAAGCCATAGGAAGGATGGGTGTGGGATTTTTCCGCCCCATCGAGGGACACCATATGGCAACTCGAGAAGGACTATAATCTACTCAAGTAGAGACCTCCTCTACAATAGAAGAACAAGAAAAGGAGCCAAGTGATGCACCTAACCAAGAACATGTTGAAGACCCTTCTCTCATTGACCAAGTTACTACGCAATATGCAACCACTCCTATCATTCAAGCTAGTCAATGTCAAGGCCAAGATCAACCTGCCTCATACTCCTCTCCTCAAGTTGAAGCAAGTGTTGATGATGATGATGATGATGATGATCAAGACCAACAAATTGGTCAAGACGGGGACCCAAATGATCAAGATGATCAAGTGATTCCTCCTCGCAATAATGAGGAGATCGAAGCCCGCCGTGCTAAAAGGATTAGAAGAGCTTTGAAGCGTATTGATGCTTTCGACAACAAAGTGTTGGAAGATATTTAAACCAAAAGATACACAATAAGGAAATTAGGAAACTTTAGTGAGCATCAAGCTCACATATCCATGGTAGAACCAAAGAAGATGTTTGAAGCTCTTGAGGACTCCGATTGGGTTGAAGCTATGCATGATGAGCTCAATAACTTTGAGCGCAACAAAGTTTGGAAGATAGTTGAGAAGCCCAAAGATTGCCACAATGTTATTGGCACTAAGTGGATATTCAAGAACAAGCAAGATAAGCATGGTATTGTCATAAGGAACAAGGCAAGATTGATGGATCAAGGCTATACTCAAGTGGAAGGCATTGACTTTGATGAGACCTATGCTCCCGTGGCTCGCCTTGAGTCCGTCCGTATCCTTCTTGTATATGCATCTTCGCATAATTTCAAGTTGCAACAAATGGATGTCAAAAGTGCTTTCCTGAATGGTCCACTAAAAGAGGAGGTATATGTTAAGCAACCTCCAGGGTTCGAGAACCCCAACTTTCCTAACCATGTCTACAAGCTCGATAAGGCGCTCTATGGATTTAAACAAGCACGGCGTGCGTGGTATGAGCACCTTAGAGAGTTGTTGGAAGACCGTGGTTTTGAAGTTGGGAAGATCGACCCCACCGTTTTCACAAAGAGGGTAAAGGGAGAGATTTTCATATGCCAACTCTATGTGGACGATATTATCTTTGGCTCAACTAACCAAGCTTTTAATAATAAGTTCTCAAAGCTTATGATTGACAGGTTTGAGATGTCCATGATGGGATATCTTAAATTCTTCCTTGGCTTTGAGATCAAGCAATTGGCTCGTGGGACTTTCATTTCTCAAGCCAAGTACACCTCAAGAGGATTAATTTCCAAGGTGAAAAAGAGAAGCCATCTCCTATGCAAATCAAATGCCACCTCAAGCGCAATCCGGATGGTAAAGATGTGGACCAAAAGTTGTATCGTTCTATGATTGGTTCTTTGCTTTATCTTTGTGCATCTAGGCCCGATATCGTTTTGAGTGTAGATGTGTGTGCTAGGTATCAAGCGGCTCCTAAGGAAAGCCACTTGGTGGTGTGATACGTCATAAACGTATCCTTAATTTCTGATGTTCCATGTTGTTTTGTTATTGTTTTCCACATGTTTGTTATACACTTTATGTCATTTTTATCAATTTTTCGGACTAACCTATTGCTAAGATGCCACAGAGCTAGTTCCCTGTTTTCTGCAGTTTTTAGTTTCAGAAAAGTTGTTCTGGAAATATTCTCGGAATTGGAAAATTCGAAGCCCGGAAGTCTTAGAATTCCCGAAGGTTCCAAAGAGTCCCGAACAGACCCAAAGGGGGGCCTCGGGGAGCCCACACTATAGGGCGGCGCCCCCCTTGGCCGCGCCAGGGGTGGTGTGGGGGCCCCCAGGCCTCCACCGCCTCTGCCCTTTCGCCTATTTAATCCCCCTGAGACGTAAACCCTAGGAGGATCCCACTTTTTCCCGTGAAACACCCGAGGCCGCCGTTACCTTCATCCCGAGACCGGGAGGGTTCTGGAGATCTCCCCGGCACCCTGTCGGAGGGGGAAATCATCACCGGAGGGGTCTACACCACCATGCCCTCCTCCAAAGTGATGCGTGAGTAGTTCATCCCTGGACTACGGGTCCATAGCAGTAGCTAGATGGTTGTTCTCTTCACTTTGTACCTCATGTTTAGATCTTGTGAGCTGCCTATCATGATCAAGATCATCTTTATGTAATGCTACATGTTGTGTTTGCTGGGATCTGATGAATGTTGAATGCTATGTCTTATGATTATCAATATATCATGTTATCTTCATGCTTATGTTATTTATGATCTCGCATGCTCTCTGTTGTTAGTAGATGCTCTGGCCAAGTAGATGCTAGTAACTCCAAGAGGGAGTATTCATGCTCGATAGTGGGTTCATGCCTCCTTTTCATCTGTGCTCGAGTGACAGAAATGTGACGGATGGAGGATGTGTTGTTGCCATTAGGGAGAAAACAACAAAGCTTTGTCTAAGGATGATGTTATTGTTTACATTACAAAATTTGCTTACTGCGATTATCTGTTGCTTGCAACTTAATACCCAATGTTTGTTCGGATGATATTCGGAGGGTGGATTTTTAGTCATAGATGCAGTTGGATAACGGTGTATGTATTTTGTTGTAATGCCCGCATGAATCACATAGTAATCTTTATGTATTGCATATGCACTATGGTGCAACCTTCATTTCTGTCAATTGCCCAGCTGTAATTTGTTCACCACACATGTTATTTATCTTTCACGGAGAGACACCACTAGTGAACTGTGGACCCCGGTCCTTTTTCCTCATACTGATAAAACACCTACTTCTTTCATACTGTTGCTACTGCTTTCATACTGTTTTCCTACTGTTTTCCACACCATATGTTTAATCTCTTTGTGTTCAGCAAAACCAGTGAGATTGACAACCTCACTGCTACGTTGGAACAAAGTGATTTGATTGTGTTGTGTAGGTTCCACGTTGCTGCTGAACCGGTAGTGCGCCCTGCCACCTCAACTTCATCAACCTTCAGAGATTGCTTGTCCTCCTACTGGTCGATTCAATATTGGTTTCTTTTCTGAGGGAAAACTTGCTGCTGCACTCTTCACACCTTGCACCTGGGGTCTACCAACAAAGTTTTCTGGCACCGTTGCCGGGGAGGAAGATAATTTCTGCAAGGGGAGTCTGTCACTTCCAATCTCTTTACTTTTTATTTTATTTTGCTTAGTTTATTTTATTTTGTCTTGTTTGCTTCTCTTTATCAAACACAAAAAAATATTTCTTATTCTAGTTGTTATTTTTGTCATTTCGTTGTTATTTTTCATCATGTTGTTCCCTAAGTTTACCCGGAAAGATTTTCCGGTAGGAAGTGGTTCTATACTTGGAAAGGACACTATTAAAGAATTCTTTGATCATGTTAGTAAGCATGATAATTTTGAGGAAAAAATCCATAGTAGAACTTGCTCCGAATTATGAGATTGTTGCAACTTCTTTAGTTCACATGCTAAAAGCTAGGTTTGTTAACCTTCATCTTATATTACAACATATGTTCCTCAACTTGAATAACATTGAAGTTGTTGAAAAAAAGAACTTTATCTTAGAAACTATGCTTAAAGAATTTGGAGATGTTGCTATAGAAGCTAGAAAAGGCTTTGATCGTTTCAATATGCTTGGGTCATGTGTAGACATTGTTGGTTCTCTAGAAAAAACCGAATCTAATAATGAAAAGGAGGATAAAATACCAATCCCCTTTAAATTGATAGCACTGCATGAAGACCAAGAAAAGGATTTTGATTGGATTGTTCCTAAGAATTTATTTGATGAAGATAGTAAGCCTAAAAGCTCTAAGAGAGGAGCCTCTGAAATTCACTTAGATAAAATACAATGCATTATTAAGGAATTGCCAAATCTTGATTTGAATGACCCTCCACTTGAAAATACTTGATTCCACTTTTCTGGGCCTAGCTAAAAGGCGTTAAAGAAAAACACTTCTTGGGAGATAACCCATGGTTTTATTTTTGCTTTGTTTTTCTACGTTTTCTTTTAGTCAAGGGGTTTTATACTTCTGTATCAACTCCTTTGTATCTTTCTTTTCATATTTTAGTAGTGCCAAGTAAGGTTTATGACGAGAGTTGGAGTTGGTTTTCGGATTTCTGCGCAGGAAACAAATTTCTGCTGTCCACCGTAAAAAATCGTATAAAATCCTAGAAGATCAGAATGATCTGAAATTTTTTGTGCTTATTCCTCAGATAATTTCGAAACTTTTGTGTTTTTTAAGTTTTTCGATCTGAGCAACGTAAGTGCCTCGATTTTTTTGTCTTTGCAGACAGTTCTGGTTTTGACAGATTCTGCCATTTTTCTTGCATTTGCTCTTTTGCGATGTCAAGTGAATTTCTTTGCTTCACGAAACATCAGTGGCTGTAGAAAATGTTTAAAAGTATCAATAGAACTTGTGTCATACAGAACCAATGGATTTTTAATCATTTCACTAACCCTCTAATGCGAATTACTGTTTGAGTATGGTGTGAAGAAAGTTTTCAAGGGTCAAGAGAAGAAATGATATATGTGATCAAGAAGAGTGCAAGGTCAAAGCTCGGGGATGCCCCCGTGGTTCATCAAAGCATATTTTTAGAAGAATCGAGCATCTAAGTTTGGGGATGCCCAAGGCATCCCCTTCTTCATCAACTATCTATCAGGTCACTTCTCGTGAAACTATATTTTTATTCGGTCACATCATATGAAGTTTACTTGGAGCGTGTGTTTTTTTTTTTTTTTTTTTTTTCATTTGTTTTATTTTGTTTTCCTTGCTGCAATAATATAGTTGAATCCTACCATTCTTTGTTTGGGAGAGAGACACGCTCCGCTTTTTCGTTTGAATACTTGCTACGCTAGTATTCTTAGTTTTTCTTCTAGTTGTTGCAAAAATTCCTGTTTAGCTCTTATTTTCATTGCATATCTTATTCAGAGCTGTTATTTTTAGTAGTGTTATGTGATTCCTATCATTTTTGCTTGATGTAGCATTTAGATAGTTTTTGTTAAAGCATATTCTGTATGGTGCTTGTTGGGAAAAGAAATTGCTGCTTGAGGTAGAATTTTTAACGGTGCAAATAGAAGCTTGTATAGACTGTGGCTAGAATTTTTCATATCATGCTAGATGTTTTTTTTTTAGTTTTAAAGCCTTGTGGTTATAGTGTATCATGATTAGCCTCAAATATCTGAGTGTTTAATGTGCCATTGAAAGAATCATGAGTTGTTCTTGTCATATTGAAGCATAAATTTGTGGTGTTCTCCTTTGAATGTTTTATTTGGTTGACTTGGCGCATGCTCACATCATGTTTCTGACTATGAACCAGTCACAAATAGCCTCTATGATCATTTAGTTTTTGAACTTGTGGTACCACTTATTCTTTTATTAGTGTTTTTTATGTCTCTATGCATGATTATGGCTCTTATGCTCTCTTGATTTCTCGCTCCCAGTCTTTTGCTAGCATCCACCTGTACTGACTATGAGCTCTACTCGCGCATCAAACTCCCCAAAACCAAAGTTTTCCCATTGTGTCTACCATACCTACCTACATGTGGTATTTAACCGCCACTCCAAATTAAATTGCTCATGTGTTACCTTTAAAAATTTCAAAATTACTCATGTTTTGTATCTTGTTTTAGCTCATGAGGACGTAAATAGAGAATCTTTATCTCACTTGTTGATTGGACTTTCACACCCTGGACTAGTGGCTTCATCCGCTTATCCAGTGATAGAAGATTTGGCAGCGGGGTGCCCAGCCCCAAATTAATAACACAAATTCTTTTCACTATTTTTGCCTCTGATTTATCAATCAAAGCATAATTGTGTAAACAAAAGAGAAAGAGGCATGACCTTCTACCCAGATGCGTCCTTCTATGGGAGACGATCTTGTGAAGTCTAGTTGGCTTGTGACGTACTGATACGTGCATTTTATATCATCATTTATACCCTCCATATAGGCATTATTGGGATGTTTTATCAATGTTATGTCATTGTTTTGCATGTTTTAGATGATTTTATGGGACTTTCCTACAAAGTCCCTATTTTTGGTATTTAATTTCTGGGTGTCAGAAAACGCCTCTTTTCATGTTTTTGATGTTTCAGGAGCTACAGGTATCCAAATTGCAAAAGGAAAGAAACCCTGTCCGTTTTTCTTCGGGAGAAAGGTTGTGGCCACAAGACACAAAGGAGGAGCGCCAGGAGGCCCAAAAGGAGGTAGCCCACGCGGCCAGATTCCCTGGCCGCGTGTGGGCCCCCAAATGGGCCCACAGCACCTCCTCCCCGAGGTCTTTTTGCTGACGACTCCGTCTTCCCCGAAAACCAACACCCTAATTTTCCCGAGACGAGACGGAGCCGCCAGGGCGGCGAAACTCTCGAAACTCTCCGCGGGAGAGATAGATCCTGCTGCTCCGGAGCTCCGGAGAAGGGGGAAATCATCCCCATCTTCATCCCCATCTCCTCCTTGGCGTGGGAGGAGGCATCTCCATCACCATCCTCACCAGCACCTGCATCTCCACCATCACCATCACCGTGATCCACTCCGTTCCCCTCATAGTTTGATCATTGCTACACCCTAGATACGTGTTACTGTACTCCGTTGCATGTTTGGGATTGAGTACTTGTCATTATTTGGTGGTGGATCCATTGTTTCAGATTGTGTTGTGCCACATATGTCACCATACATGATCATGTTTGCACGTTGTGAGTAGTTCCCGCATGTTTTTGAGGGTATAGGATGAATTGGCAATGATTTGTTTCATAAGATGAGTTGTTATTTGGTATAGTATTTATCTTTTATGTGATTCTATGATGGTGTTGTACGAACGTCGACTGTACAACAATTCACCTACATGGGCTCATAGGAGAACACCGTAGTGTAGTGACGTGATGATGTCTTTAGGTGACAGGAACTTGAGACAGAGTCGTTGAATTGCATTATGAGGGTACTTGTATCGGGGACCTTAGAGCATAAGGCTATGGTGGGACATCATCTCTTAGTAATTCTCGTGCTGTCATTTAATTGGCCACGTGATCCATCATAAGGGGTGATAGTTTATTTATTTAGCTATTCCTATTTGTGGCTCCGTCCGAAGAAGATTAAAACTAGACAAGATATACAAACATGTTATGCAATGAATCACTATGCCAGCTAAATCCGTGCAGCCCTCGGGAACGTTTTCCACATATAAGGCACAAACACACACTTGAGCTTGTCCTCTTGCGCATTAGAGGATTGGGCTTTGTCTCTCATTGAGACCTACTACTTGCTGCAATTTACTTTCCGCATTTTACTTTACTTGCACTACACAATTAAAACACAAAAACACCTGTTGCTTTTATTATTCCTTTGCTATTCTACTTACCAGTTCCTTCTGCTCCTCGTGGGTTTGACAACCTTTCTAATTCGAAAAGTACTACAATTGATCTCCTGCACTTGGGAGCCATCAAGAAACTTTTCTGGCGCCGTTGCCGGGGAGCGTAGCGCTATTGGTAAGAAGTTTGGTAAGGAAACTTGAAAGCTGAATTTTACTTGCCGTTGCATCATGTTATTATTATGGCTTTTATGAGAGATGCTTCGCTGAAACTTGCTTTATATGAGAGTGCTTATGCTATTAAACCTAAAGTTGTTGAAAAAGCATCCCATGATGATTGTTATATTATTCCCCTTGAATTTGTTAAAGCTGTTAGGAATGAGTATTTTGCAGGGGATGGAACAAAGGCTGCGAGTGATCACATACGGGCTATTGAGGATATATGTGGGCTAATTAGGCTCAAGGCTATTTCTGAGGAGGAGGTAAAATACAAGTTATTGTACCAGTACTTAACTGGTGATGCTCGAAAATGGTATATGTCCCTGGATGAAGAAATTACACATAATTGGGATACTTTTATGAAGGTTTTATTTCTTAAATATTTTACTCCTAAAGAAGCTTATGAGAACCGTTGCTTTATATTTAATTTTTTGCCACACCTTGGAGAGAGTATTACTCAAGCTTGGGGGAGGCTTAAGGACCTCCTTCGTAAGAATCCTTGTCATGATCTCACAAATAAACTTATATTGATAAACTTTTATGTGAGACTACCTTATAGGCTAAAGCAATATTTGGATGGTTCATCTTGTGGAAGCTTTACAAATAATACTGCAGAAGAAGCTTGGAATTTATTGGAAATTATTTCGAAGAACTCTGAATATTGGGACCTAGACAAAGGTAATGAAGCTTATTTTGATTATGGATATTCATGTGTAGAAAGTTTCTCTAGTTCTATTTTGTTCAAGAATGTTATTAAAGATTTTGGTCTTGATCCATATGTTGCAATTGAAATAGCTAAGAAATTTGCTGAGCACATTCGAATTCCTAAAAGTGGCTTTGATTATTATGTTGAACCTGTTAAATCTTCTATTGTTGTCCCTAAATTTATTAAAGAAACACCAGTGTCATCTGTAGTAATAGAAGAATATATTGAACCACCTCCCTATCCTGAAAAAGTTAAAGAGAATTTGCTTATTGCTGCTGCTGACAAAAGTAGAAAGAGATGTTCTCAACCTAAAGAACAGGTGGAAGTCAAGAACCAAGTCTCTATTATTAAGCAATTAAATGAAGAAGATCCCGTTGATGTTTATTTATGTGAAGATGCTACCAAAGTTATTAAAGGGAATTCATCCAAAGTTGGTAAGCCAATTATATCATGCTCTATTGGGACTTCTTGTTATCATGGTTTATGTGATATTGGAGCAAGCATTAGTGTCATTCCATATTCTCTCTATCAAGAAATTAAGCCTGATATTGATCCTATCACCATGGAAGAAACAGGTATGACCATTCAGCTTGCTAATAAAGATTATATTAGTCCCTTTGGAATTGTTAGAGATGTTGAAGTATTGGTAGGGAAAATAAAATATCCTACTAATTTTATTGTGCTTGGTTGTACACAAGATTCTTTCTGTCCTATTATATTTGGTAGACCTTTCTTACATACTGTTGGTGTTGAAATTGATTTGCCTAGAGAAAGGGTGTTTATTGAATGTGCTGGAGAGAAACTTGAATTTAATTTTTCTAAATTTGCTGATAAACCTGCTAAGAAAGAACCAAAATCTAAAGATATAATTGAAACTCTTGCTCATATAGCTGTAGCTTCATCAGACGTGGTGGAACGTTATATGATTAATCAGGAAGAGCCATTTAATGATGCAGAAAAAGAAGCTTTAGAACAAATATTATGGCAGCAACCTCCACAATTACAATTGCATATCCCACCTGATAATCTAGGAGTACTCCCACCTCCTAAAGGAGATCCTAGTTTTGAATTAAAGCCGTTGCCTGAAAATCTGAAATATGCATACTTGGATAAGAAAAATATATATCCTGTTATTATTAGTGCTAACCTTTCAGCTGAGGAAGAAGAGAAATTACTTGATGTGCCTAAAGCTCACCGTAAGGCTATTGGTTATTCTCTTGATGATCTTAAGGGCATAAGTCCAGCTCTATGTATGCATAAAATTAATTTGGAAGAAGATGCTAAACCTGTTGTTGATTTCCAACGCCGTCTACATCCAAAAATGAAGGAAGTGGTAAGAAAGGAGGTAATTCGACTCATAGAGACTGGTATTATTTATCCTATAGCTGATAGTAAATGGGTTAGTCCTGTTCATTGTGTTCCTAAGAAAGGTGGAATTACTGTGGTTCCTAATAAAGATGATGAACTTGTTGCTCAACGTATTGTTGTTGGTTATAGAATGTGCATTGATTATAGAAAATTAAATAAAGCAACTCGTAAGGACCATTACCCATTGCCCTTTATTGATCAAATGCTAGAGAGATTATCTAAACATTCTCACTTTTGTTATTTAGATGGGTATTCAGGCTTCTCTCAAATTCCAATTCATAGAGATGATCAGGAAAAGACCACTTTTACTTGCCCATATGGTACATTTGCTTATAGTAAAATGCCTTTTGGTTTATGTAATGCGCCTGCTACTTTTCAGAGATGCATGAATGCTATATTTGCTGATTATATTGAAAAGATAGTGGAAGTCTTTATGGATGATTTTTCGGTGTATGGTACTTCTTTCGATAATTGCTTGTTCAACCTTAACAAAGTTTTGCAGCGTTGTGAAGACCAACACCTTGTTCTTAATTGGGAGAAGTGTCACTTTATGGTAACAGAGGGAATTGTTCTTGGGCATCGTATTTTGGAAGAGGAATAGAAGTTGACCCAGCAAAAATTGAAGCTATTGAGAAATTACCATATCCAAGAGACATCAAAGGTATAAGAAGTTTTCTCGGTCATGCAGGTTTTTATCATAGGTTCATTAAAGATTTCTCTAAAATATCAAAGCCTCTAACCAATCTTTTGCAAAAGGATGTTCCGTTTTCTTTTAATGATGATTGCATAGAATCCTTTAATGTTTTAAAGAAAGCCTTAATAACTGCACCTATTATTCAACCTCCTGATTGGAACTTGCCCTTTGAAATTATGTGTGATGCTAGTGATTATGAAGTTGGATTTTTTTTAGGCCAAAGGGTTGATAAGAAATTGAATGTTATTTACTATGCTAGTAAAACACTAGATGGTGCTCAAAGAAATTATGCTACAACTGAAAAAGAATTTTTAGCGGTAATATTTGCATGTGATAAATTTAGATCTTACATAATTGATTCAAAAGTCACTGTGCACTCTGATCATTCTGCTATTAAATATTTGACGAATAAGAAAGATGCTAAGCCTAGGCTAATAAGATGGGTACTTTTGTTTCAAGAATTTGATTTACACATAGTAGATAGGAAAGGCGAAGATAATCCCGTAGCTGATCATCTTTCTAGAATGGAAAATATACCTGATGATCCTATTCCTATTAATGATAGTTTTGCTAATGAACAACTTGCCCTTGTTAGTGTTTCAAGTGCTAAAGTTGCATCTCCTTGGTTTGCTAATTATGCAAATTTTATTGTTGGGAAAGTTATGCCACCACAATTTACTTACCAGCAAAGAAAGAAATTCTTTTATGACCTTAGACATTATTTTTGGGATGATCCATTCTTGTATAAGAAAAGTGTTGATGGCATTATTAGACGTTGTGTACCTGAGCATGAACAGCAGGCTATTATAAGAGATTGTCATGACAGTCCCTATGGAGGACATCATGCAGGAGATCGTACTGCAGCAAAGGTATTACAATGTGGTTTTTATTGGCCTACTCTATTCAAGGATTGTGCTGAATATGTTAAAACTTGTGATAAATGTCAAAGAGTAGGAAATATTGGTAGAAGGAATGAAATGCCTATGAACTATACATTACCACTTGAACCATTTGATGTGTGGGGTTTTGACTTTATGGGACCATTTCCTGCATCTAGTACAAAACATACTCACATTTTGGTTGTTGTTGATTATGTTACAAAATGGGTAGAAGCAATTCCTACTAAGAGTGCAGACCATGCCACAACCATGCAAATGCTTAAAGAAATTATTTTCCCTAGATTTGGTGTTCCTAGATTTTTAATTACTGATGGTGGATCTCATTTTATGCATGGTGTTCTTAGAAAAACATTGAAAAAATATAATGTTAATCATAGAATTGCATCACCCTATCATCCTCAAACTAGTGGACAAGTTGAATTAAGTAATAGGGAAATTAATCTTATTTTAGAGAAAACAGTAAACAGAGCTAGATCCGATTGGCCACTTAAAATTAATGATGCATTGTGGGCTTATAGAACTGCTTATAAAAATCCTATGGGTATGTCTCCTTATAAAATGGTTTATGGAAAAGCATGTCATTTACCCGTTGAATTAGAACATAAAGCTAGATGGGCTATTAAGAAATTAAATTTTGATTTAAAAACAGCGGGGGAGAAGAGATTGCTTGACCTAAATCTATTAGATGAATGGAGGAATGAAGCATATGAAAGTGCAAAATTGTTTAAAGAGAAAGTTAAAATTTGGCATGACAAGAAAATTAAGAGAAAGGAATTTAAAGTAGGTGATCAAGTCCTATTGTACAACTCTCGTTTTAAGTTTTATGCAGGGAAATTAGCTTCAAAATGGCAGGGTCCATTGGTAGTACAGGAGGTATACCGTTCGGGGGCCATCCGTCTTCACGGTGATATGAAAGGTAAACCTCATGTGGTCAATGGACAACTCCTAAAACATTATATTGCAGGAAAGAGATTCATAGGAACCATCGAGGAGATAAAGTTAATGACACCGGAGGAGGTAATTGTAAGGGATCCTGCAGTTTCAGAAACCCAAATTCAATAATTTACAATTATTGTGTTTGGAAGTTTCTCGGAATTGCGTGAAAGCTTACGAAACTCATTTTTTATGGAAATTAACGTGTGGGACAAGAAAATGGAAGGAATTGGACCTCGAGGGGGAAAAGAGGACCCCACACGCGGCCAGATTCCTTGGCCGCATGGAGGTACCCCTTTTCCACCTCGGAGTCCCGTTCCGTCTCGTTTTCGACTCCGACACTTCGTCTTACCCTAAAACCCGTCAATATATACCCTCTTTTGTCGATGTAATCCCGCATCGAGAGTTCTCGCGCAATCTTTGTTTCTGCTATTTCTGTCTGCCAGGGTTTAGCCATGTCAAGCTCCGGATCCAACCTAGGGGGGAAGATCCACCCAAGGGAGGCATTGTGAACCATTACCTCAACTCCGTGATGACTTCCATGAAAACCCTGACCTTGAAGGATGGTGTGTTGCTCATGGAGGAGGTGAAGGCTCCCAAGACCGAAGGCACGCTGGAGGAGAGGCTGGAGGCTCTGGAACAAACAGTTTTCAGGTATAACTCTATTGTTGAACGCAACCTTGATGCCCACCACTTCATGAATCTGGAGCTGGAGAAGAAGATAGAGGAGTACGAGGAGAGGATCAAGGACCTGGGGACTAGGTATCTGCGTGTCATATCAGAGATGGATAGGTACCAAGCTCTGATGTGGGACATGGAGAACCAGAACTGTGAGTATGAAGAATGTTTCAAGAAGATTGCAGAAGCTGCCACTCTCAGGTACAATGATCCACCCATGTCCTTCCATACTGGAAGGCCTTTTCCATGGAAGCAGGAAGAGTGGAAGGAAGATTACGACAAGAAGAAGAAATAGTGGTGGGCTGAGTACGAGAAGAAGGGAGAATGAAGAAATTACCGCAACTATCTAAGCTTGGGGGAGTTTCACCTATCCCCCGTCTTTTATCAGCTTTATCATGTCTATCTAGTTTTGGTGTGTCTTGCTTTTATTATCTAGTATCGTTTTCGTTTAGGCTTGAGTGAGCTCATTGAGCATTATCATGCATCCCCGTCTTATGGTTTATCAATGAATAATAAAGTATGGTGTCATCCATGATTCCCTTGTTTTGGGGATTTATGGGTAACACTCATGCAAATGAGCATGGCATATTTAGAGGTTTCAATCACATCTTGCCTTGAAATTAATTAACCTGAGTGTGTTGGACAATTGTAGAATTATCTCAATATGACATAAATCCACTATCTATCTATTAGCTTAATGGCTATTCTGAGCATGTTCACCATGTTATAGTTTCATTTATGCTCTAAATTAAGATGCTTATGTTATTAATTGGCATGGGCTGAATTTGGGATAAGACTCTCACGAACTTTTGAATGCACACATTTATTTCTATTGCACTTAACAAACATGACCCATTAATGGGAGCTAAAAGTTTTGTGCTTGACAAGGATTTTGGTTGGGAGTTGGCTAACACGTGCATCACGTGAAAAGCTTTCAACATTGCGCAAAGAAATTTTATATTTAGTTGATGTCATGTGCTTTTGTTTTTGGACTCCTGCCATGCCGAAATGAAATAGAGGAATAGTAAGTTTTGATGAGTAAGTATATATGACTAGAGAAATTGCATTGGGCCGCTAACCCAAGCCATGCTTGATCATGGTGGAAATTTACTTACAGCTAGAGTGGACTCTACAAACACATCCTACAATAAAATAATAAGCTATGCATATAGTGAATGGAATAAAAAAGGATGATGAGTCTACTCCATTTGTTCATCTTGTTATTGTGACATGGGCTGGTTTCTATGTCATGGGGCAAGAGGTACCTCTTTGCAATTCTCTATGATGTCATCAATACTTATTATGATTGTACCAAGCTTATTAGGAATCTTAAGTTGAGTAATTATGGAGTAGGTTTTCACACTCACGGGGCATGAGACATTCAACCAACACCTTGTCAACCACATTACTTCAACATTCATAAATTAAGAGGCTAATGATAAAGGGGCAATGAGAGTCTTAGCCCAATGGATGCCACATTACAATTAGTAATTTAAGCTGAATAGTTTGGAAACTAAATGAGACTTGATCATGTTTTACCTCTACTCATTTATCTTTCTCCAAATTAAAGAGTATAATTCAATTGTCCAACATACAATGGTTATTTGCTTTCAAAAGTATGGGGTGTTTGCTAGAGCTTCGAATATGTTTCTATTCATTCATCTTGCATTATAACTTAACATGATGATGATACAATGCCCATATTTATTTATCAACCATAAGTCCATTGATGCATGGAATGATCTATGTCCTTATTTACTCGAGGACGAGCAAAGGTTTAAGCTTGGGGGAGTTGATACGTGCATTTTATATCATCATTTATACCCTCCATATAGGCATTATTGGGATGTTTTATCAATGTTATGTCATTGTTTTGCATGTTTTAGATGATTTTATGGGACTTTCCTACAAAGTCCCTATTTTTAGATGATTTTATGGGACTTTCCTACAAAGTCCCTATTTTTGGTATTTAATTTCTGGGTGTCAGAAAACACCTATTTTCATGTTTTTGATGTTTCAGGAGCTACAGGTATCCAAATTGCGAAAGGAAAGAAACCCTGTCAGTTTTTCTTCGGGAGAAAGGCCGTGGGCACAAGACACAAAGGAGGAGGGCCAGGAGGCCCAAAAGGGGGTAGCCCACGCGGCCAGATTCCCTGGCCGCTTGTGGGGCCCCCAAATGGGCCCACAACACCTCCTCCCCGAGGTCTTTTTGCTGACGACTCCGTCTTCCCCGAAAACCAACACCCTAATTTTCCCGAGACGAGACGGAGCCGCCAGGGCGGCGAAACTCTCGAAACTCTCCGCGGGGGAGACATATCCTGCTGCTCCGGAGCTCCGGAGAAGGGGGAAATCATCCCCATCTTCATCCCCATCTCCTCCTTGGCGTGGGAGGAGGCATCTCCATCACCATCCTCACCAGCACCTGCATCTGCACCATCACCATCACCGTTATCCACTCCGTTCCCCTCATAGTTTGATCATTGCTACACCCTAGATACGTGTTATTGTACTCCGTTGCATGTTTGGGATTGAGTACTTGTCATTATTTGGTGGTGGATCCATTGTTTCAGATTGTGTTGTACCACATATGTCACCATACATGATCATGTTTGCACGTTGTGAGTAGTTCCCGCATGTTCCTGAGGGCATAGGATGAATTGGCAATGATTTGTTACATAAGATGAGTTGTTATTTGGTCTAGTATTTATCTTTTATGTGATTCTATGATGGTGTTATACGAACGTCGACTGTACAACACTTCACCTACATGGGCTCATAGGAGAACACCGTAGTGTAGTGACGTGATGATGTCTTTAGGTGACAGGAACTTGAGACAGAGTCGTTGAATTGCATTATGAGGGTACTTGTATTGGGGACCTTAGAGCATAAGGCTATGGTGGGACATCATGTCTTAGTAATTCTCGTGCTGTCATTTAATTGGCCACGTGATCCATCATAAGGGGTGATAGTTTATTTATTTAGCTATTCCTATTTGTGGCTTCGTCCGAAGAAGATTAAAACTAGACAAGATATACAAAAATGTTATGCAATGAATCACTATGCCAGCTAAATCCGTGCAGCCCTTGGGAACGTTTTCCACATATAAGACACAAACACACACTTGAGCTTGTCCTCTTGCGCATTAGAGGATTGGGCTTTGTCTCTCATTGAGACCTACTACTTGCTGCAATTTACTTTCCGCATTTTACTTTACTTGCACTACACAATTAAAACACAAAAACACCTATTGCTTTTATTATTCCTTTGCTATTCTACTTACCAGTTCCTTCTGCTCCTCGTGGGTTCGACAACCTTTCTAATTCGAAAAGTACTACAATTGATCTCCTGCACTTGGGAGCCATCACGTACTATATTTTATGTTTACCATTCGTTGACATAAGCATACACCTCTCTTAAAATATAGACACTCCTCCATAGTATGTGATTGTTGGCAGACACCCGAGAATTCGGTTAGCCATGGTTTGTGAAAGATGGTTGGAAGGAGTGTCAAGTTTTCAATACCTCTGTTTAATAAAATAAAAGCTCTAGCACATGAGTGATCCATGCTTCCCTCTGTGAAGGGCCTTTGTTTTACTTTTTTGTTGAGTCTCATTCTTCTAACTTTATGCACGGCTGAGAGAGCATTTTTTCCATTCTGAGTTTTATGTGCATTTGTCCCAGAAACATTATTAATTGATTCATGATGTGTTATTGCTTGTTCCTTAATTATTTGTTCTAGTCTTCCTCATGAACTTTGAAGGTGTCCTAAGCATTTATGTTTTGCCCCACTCTTAAGGACTAGCGAAATATCACTTTGACATGTTCTCTCTATACTTGAAACAAACATATATCTTTCTTTGCATTGTTATTAATGATCTTTTATCTGAGTTACTTCTCGTGATGCAAGGTTATTGTTATGCTTTATTATTAAATTCTATTTATCATGCTTATGTTTAAGTTCTATGATCTCAACTTACTTATGCTTTTACATTATTGATGATCAAGTTTATGTTGGTAGCATGTCACCTTAGTAATTATTGTGTTTTTATCGTTTACCTACTCGAGGACGAGTAGGAACTAAGCTTGGGGATGTTGATACGTCATAAACGTATCCTTAATTTATGATGTTCCATGTTGTTTTCTTATTGTTTCCCACATGTTTTCTATACACTTTATGTCATTTTTATCGATTTTCTGGACTAACCTATTGACAAGATGCCACAGAGCTAGTTTCCTGTTTTCTGCAGTTTTTAGTTTCAGAAAAGTTTCTGTGGAAATATTCTCGGAATTTTGAAATTCGAAGCCCGGAAGTCTTAGAATTCCCGAAGGTTCCAAAGAGTCCCGAACAGACCCAAAGGGGGGCCTTGGGGGGCCCACACCATAGGGCGGAGCCCCCCCTTGGCCGCGCCAGGGGGTGGTGTGGGGGCCCCTAGGCCTCAACCGCCTCTGCCCTTTCGCCTATTTAATCCCCCTGAGACGTAAACCCTAGGAGGATCCCACTTTTTCCCGAGAAACACCCGAGGCCGCCGTTACCGTCATCCTGAGACCGGGAGGGTTCTAGAGATCTCCCCGGCACCCTGTCGGAGGGAGAAATCATCACCGGAGGGGTCTACACCACCATGCCCTCCTCCGAAGAGATGCGTGAGTAGTTCATCCCTAGACTACGGGACCATAGCAGTAGCTAGATGGTGGTTCTCTCCACTTTGTACCTCATGTTTAGATCTTGTGAGCTGCCTATCATGGTCAAGAACATCTTTATGTAATGCTACATGTTGTGTTTGCTGGGATCTGATGAATGTTGAATGCTATGTCTTCTGATTATCAATCTATCATGTTATCTTCATTCTTATGTTATTTATGATCTTGCATGCTCTTCGCTATTAGTAGATGCTCTGGCCAAGTAGATGCTAGTAACTCCAAGAGGGAGTATTTATGCTTGATAGTGGGTTCATGCCTCCTTTGCATATGTGCTCGAGTGACATAAACGTGACAGATGGAGGATGTGTTGTTGCCATTAGGGAGGAAAAAACAATGCTTTGTCTAAGGATGATGTTATTGTTTATATTACACACTTTGCTTACTGTGATTATCTGTTGCTTGCAACTTAATACCCACCGTTTGTTCGGATGTAATTCGCATGGTGGAATTTTAGTCATAGAAGTAGTTGGATAACGGTCTATGTATTTTGTTGTAATGACCGCATGAATCACATAGTAATCTTTATGTCTTGCATATGCACTACGGTGAAACTTTCATTTCTGTCAATTTCCCAGCTGTAATTTGTTCACCACACATATTATTTATCTTTCACGGAGAGACACCTCTAGTGAACTGTGGATCCCGGTCCTTTTTCCTCATACTGATAAAACACCTACTGCTTTCATACTTCTTTCATACTGCTACTACTGCTTTCATACTGTTTTCCACACCATACGTTTAACCTCTTTATTTTCAGCAATACCGGTGAGATTGACAACCTCACTGCTACGTTGGGACAAAGTGATTTGATTGTGTTGTGTAGGTTCCACGTTGCTGCTGAACTGGTAGTGCACCCTACCACGTCAGTTGCATCAGCCTTCAGAGATTGCTTGTCCTCCTACTGGTCGATTCAACCTTGGTTTTTTTCTGAGGGAAAACTTGCTGCTGCGCTCTTCACACCTTGCACCTGGGGTCTACCAACGTTAGTCATCATGGCGGTCTATAGGATCTTTCGATATTTGGTTTATACCTCAAGGTTTGGTTTGTGGTACCCAAAGGGGGCACAATTTTCTCTCAAGGGCTACACGGACTCGGATTGGGCAGGTGATCAAGATGATAGGAAGTCTACTTCCGGGGCTTGCCAATTTCTTGGTAGGTCCTTGGTGAGTTGGTCTTCCAAGAAGCAAAATTGTATATCTCTCTCCACCACTGAAGCCGAGTATGTGGCGGCTGTTAGTGCTTGCACCCAATTGATTTGTATGAGGAAAACCCTCAAAGAATATGATGTTCACTTGGATAAGGTGCCTCTCATGTGTGACAATGAAAGTGCCATCAAGATCGCCTACAACCCCGCGCAACACACAAGGACGAAGCATATTGAGATTCAGCATCATTTCATCTGGGATCATGTGGCAAGAGGTGATATTGAGCTAGCATATGTCGCCACCAAGGATAATATCGTGGACATCTTCACGAAGCCTCTTGATGATGCAAGATTCATGTTTTTTAGGATGAGCTAAATATCATTGATTCTAGGAGTTTGACTTGAAGATCTTGCACACACCCCCTATAGTTGATATGTGTTTGGGTTTAGGTTTAGGCATGGACATAGGGGGAGTGTTATCCTAACACATTGGGTTCTCCCTCCGCCCATTATGCCCAAAGCAAAAAAAATCATGTTATCTCTCTTTTTCTAATGTTAAATTGTGAGCTTCAATGTTGAGAATTGGCAATGCACCCAAGATATATCTTCGCGGTTGCATACCATGATCTCATACATGGTGGCTTAGGCCACCAACCTCTTCTTTGTGAAGAGTTGGATCTTAGTTGGGGTTTATTTGATTTTCATTACATTTATCTTGTTTTCCCTCGCTAAGTGTTTTCGTAGGAAAATCTCACTCACTTGGATTTTGTTGTTTAATTCTTGCAAATGAGTGGGATAAGTACTACTTTCAGTTTGGTGTTTCTATCCTAAGCCTTTATACCTAAAAACCAAACTCTATCTAGCACTCAAGTCACTCCTTTGAAACTAGGAAGTTTCGGATAAGAAGGCAGCCGAAATTTCTGGTACAGTTCTATACCGGAATATCCGGGTGGACCCGGAATATCCGGTCCGACAAATCTCCTCAAATCTGAGGGGGCACGGGTTGGAGAGGCAGTTCGTGCCTTTCTTCCCCAACCCCTCTCCTCCACCAAATCGCCGCCCCTCTGATTCTTGGCCTCCTAGGCCACTTCCTCCATGGTATTTGTGTGTTCTTGGCCAGATCTCGTGCTCCATCACCTTGGGATCAATCCCATCCAAGCATTTTCATCCATGGAA
The DNA here is from genome assembly GCA_028641055.1 of Alopecurus myosuroides. Lineage (NCBI taxonomy): Eukaryota > Viridiplantae > Streptophyta > Magnoliopsida > Poales > Poaceae > Alopecurus > Alopecurus myosuroides. The sequence goes on from CM054058.1 coordinate 248,699,216, forward strand.
GCGGGTAATCTTCAATCTCTTTGAATCTTGGTGCCCGAACCCTACCCCTTCTTGGATGCATGTTTTTTCTTGTCAATGCTTGGTAGTGGATGTCCCTAGACCATCTATTGCATGCTAGAGACAATAGGTTACCACCCTATATAACCGATCTAGTTTTGAACCTAGGAGAAGATCAAACTGTCGCACCCTGATTTCTAGGGGATACTCACCGTACGAACTGGATAGCAGATGCTTGGATTATGGGGCATAACTGCTCCCACGTCCCAGCTTCCTGGTAGGCCTGCGCTTATGCGCGACAACACAAGCCCTGCTATTCCATCGTTGATGTAAACTATCCACTAGAGATCAAAGGCACTTCCGTCGACGTACTTCAAACCATACACACATGGTACGTCAACGGCGTTTAACAAGTGATATCACAACAGATCTCTACGACACAAAAAAATTGAAATAGGTTGCAGATGGCTCTCATTAGAGCAGAGATAGCAAATACAGTCATTCAGAGGGCACATGCCCCAACAATACATCATTACAATACAGCGGAAGCATTCAACATGTCTGAGTACAGACAAGAACCAAATAGGCCTAAGAGGCCGGAAACAAACAGACGGAGCCCATCCACGAAGTCTCGGATCCTGCCCGGGTCCGCTATCTACTCGTCAGCAGTCTCGTCAAACTTCACGTAGTTGCCACCATGTAGATCCTCGGAATGTCGTCTGCGTAAACCACAGCCCCAAAGGGGTCAGTACATAAACGTACTGGCAAGCAAGACTCACAGTTCACCAAAGTGTAACCCGTCAACACCAAGCACAGATGCCTTGGGTTCAACGGAAGAAAGGGGATATAAAAGATGCTGCAACTGGCTGCACTAACCAACTACAGAGATTCTACCACTTCCGGCTAACAGAAAGGAGATAAGATCGAGGATTGTAACCAACTGAAAGATAACTTCAAACAAACCCATCCTGGATCTCGCCCCTTATCCAAAGAAGCAATCCGAGGATAACTCACACAGTTGTATTAAAGGTGAATCAAATTATTGTGTCATCAACCTATTACTAGTCAAGTTATTAATCATGGGGTGTAACATGTTTGATCATTATGTTTAAGTTGTCCTGAGTACTTGTTAGCCAGTACTTTCACCAAGTAATCCATAACCGCGGAAAACACGGCTTCTCGAGAAGATTATCCCTGCATGGTTGCACCAATTTGGCCGTACACTCATGAATAACCCGCCAGATGGAAAGGCCCTTCCACCAAGCGGGGTACTCAACACAACCAACCATTCTTCGCATCAAGCCCAAAGAACCTTGGGCGCACGGCTAATCAAGCCCCGAAGAAAAGGGACCCTCATAGCACTCTAAGACCGTGTCCCCCTATATGCCGACTACGAAAGTTCCACCCTGGCCTGGGCTCGCAAAAACATGATGCGGCAAATGGAAAACACGAACTAAATGAGGCGATTTGGACGAGATGCGAATCAGGTCAAGTTGAGGGGGGCGCCCATACTCGCTTCCCAAATGCGGGTAGTGCGCTCATCATGGATCAGTAGACAAGACCCTTTTCCTATTAGGGTCGACACTAGCAGGCTCCAAAACCTCTCATGGGCCTCCTGCCGGTGCCTTATCATCAAATTTATTATTAATAGTAACATTAGCATGATTGATTGATTAAACATCGAGCCCCCACAACGTAATAGAAATAGTAACAGAAAGTAACGGGTAACAGACTCGAGCAAAAACAACCTAAGCATGCTAGTAAGACACGGGCAACAAGCAATGGTTATAGGTATGGAGGTGAGGCAATATCAGGGTTAAGGGATACATGTGATAGGTTCGTAACAGAAACAACTACTACTAAGGCTAGCAGAAAAGAACAACGGAAAGTATCGGTAATCAATGTTGAAAGGAACACAGTGGTTCATGTGAGTGCTAACTTGCCTGCAAAACCCAGTAGCCTGGTACTGAGCTAGATCCTTAGAAGGGGTGTCGTAAGTATCGTCGGTCTCAACGTCGTCGTGTATCCGAGAAGAAGCAAACAAACAATGCAGAAAGATAAACAATCAATATCATGGCATAATGCACAATCAAAGGAATGATGCATGATAGTTTAATTGATGCATCAATAGTAAACTAGTTGACAAAATAACACAAATTAAATGGACCCACATGCAATTGGATTGCATATGAAAAGCCCATGGATTATGGTTGAATTAATTGTTTTACAACTAAGCAACATGTGAAAGTGGATTAGCATGATGCATGGATGAGGAAAACAGCGAAATAACAACAATAGAAGCAATTGGAAATAAGGTTTAGCAAGTTTGGAAATTCATTCATTAAGTTAGGAAATTTTGGTTACTTAAAGGTGTCACACAAGCATTTGTTGTTTTCATCATGTTAAATTGTTCAAAACAGATAACAAAGTTTATATTTGAAAAGAAAACAAGATTTTAGTTGGAATACATGTTTCACTTGTTGAAAAAGGATTTCAAATAAATTATTTAGGAATTAAACAAGTTTAAGCAGGAATTAAATGAATTCAATTCAAACATGAACTTAAATGAATTTTTATTTGTTCAAAACATTAAGTGAGATTCATATTTGAAAAGTTTATACTTTTGTGGTTTGAAAACATATTTTATATGCCCCAAAAGAATTTGTTTTGATCAAGTTATAAATTTAACAATAGAATTAAATAAGATTTAAATTATTTAACCACTTTTAATTATTCAAAACATGAAACAAAATTTATATTTGGAAAGGTGGTTTAATTTTGCATGGAAAACATATTTCATTTGTGGAAATTGGATTTAAAATGAGCAAGTTATTATTTTGGCAATTTTAAATGCAATAAACAAGAAACAGTTTTTTTCAGCAATTTAAATTATTCAAAACAGCAAACAAAATTTATATTTGGAAAGTACATGAAAAATTGATTGGAAAACATATTTGGTTTGTGAAATTTGGAATTTTTATGAACAAGTTATGATTTTGCAAGTTTAAGTGAATTTGACAAGTTTTCAAATATTGCACCAATTTAAAATGTTCAAAACAGTAAACAAATTTTATATTTGGATAGAACATTTAATTTGGGACAGAAAACATATTTAAAAAGTGAAAATTGGAGTTGGGATGAATTAATTATGCATTTTACAAATTAAGATACAAATCTGCCATTTTTTTGGTAACTAGGGACTTAGAAAATATTTTCCAGGGGCTAGAATAGTTTGTAAGGGCCTATTGGTGATTTGCAGTTGTTCTGGATCTGAGTAAATAAAACAAAAAAAGGTTGTTGTATTATGCAGGGGGTGGGATTCGATCCCCTGCCCCCTGCTTCCTGCGCCCAAGGGAAGAACCAGTGGGGTGTTGTTGTGGCTTGTGATAGGGAGTGGGACTCGGGGGTTATGTGTTTCTGTTTCGGGTTTCTGAACTTAACTGAATTAAAACGAAAAAAGAGCAGAGAAGTGTGGCCGCTGGGATTTGATCCTAGGACGTAGTGCTTGCGCGCGGTAGGTTGATACCAGATGGGCTGATGCATTCAGTTGTAACAGAAGGGGATCTCGGGGGTGGTTATGGTGTGGTGCGTGCGCTGGACTGAAAAAAATGAACTGAACCTGACTGATTCATCACGGACAGAGATCGATTGGAAACAGGAGATCGGTGATCATGGCGCGTGATCGATGGTCGAGGTGAAGCCATGCTTGTGTGCCGAGTGGGGCGTGGTGCGTGGCACACACGTGCGGTGTGGGGCGCAGGGGACGGGAGCAGCTCACGGCCTGGAGGTTCTTCTCGGCATCCATGGCGAACAGGACCACAACATAGAAGAAACGGAGCAGGAGGGGGAAGGGAGAGGCGTCCAGCGGGGTAGCTCACCTCGGGGAAGGTTGACGGCGCGACGGGGCGGTTCCATTTTTGGGGCTAGGTGGGTGTGGCGGTGGATGATCGAGGCGGGGCTCGCCGGGGTTCAGGGATCGACGCCGGGTTCAGAGCAGCAGGTTTCAGAGAGAGGAGGGAGGTGGCAGAGGAGCAAACGGCGGCGATGGAGGGTGGCCTAGGGTTTAGGGTTCGAGTCTAGGGCAGAGGGGAAGTTATAAGGGGGGAGAGGCCTTCGTACGGCGGTCATCCAGGAGGGGAGAGGCGGATCGAAGGGCTCTGATGGTGATCGTACCATTGCTGACATCGAGGGAGAGGAAGAAGACAAGAACGAAGGGTACTGGGCCAAGACAGAGAAGAGGTGGGCTTGGGCTGCTGCTGCTCCTGCTTTGCTTTTTATTCTTTTTTTTTTTTTTTTTTTTTGCTGAAACCAAAATGGAAGAAAAGAAAGCTTTTAGGGTTAGGAAAAAATCTTAGGAAAATTAGGTTAGGCTATTTAGGTTAATGGTAATCAAATGTGAACTTTTGTTTTCAGAAATTTGGAGTTTAACTTGCTGTTTGGAAAATAAACAATTTGGATGATTTTTGAAGATTTGAAAGGATTAATGAGATCAACCTTTTAATAAGGTGACCCAAAGGAATTAATTGGAAAACAAGTAATGAGAGAAAGTTTTGGTTATTACTTTTATAATTTCAAATTGGTTTTGTTTGAAAATATTTGATTTGAATTGGAATATTTTGTTAATTAATATAGAAACACCAATTTAATAGGGTGAACCCTATTATTAGTTGGATTAGAATTATTGGAATGGTTTGTTATTTGATAATTTCCAAATGAGGTGTTGATGATGATTTTGCTTTGAATTTGAAAACCAATTTGGAAAGGCTTAGTGGAATTTATAACACCATTTTATTAGTTGAACATTATGGGATAATTGGAAACAATTAAGGTTTTTATTTGGAAACAACTATTTGGATGTTGGTTGGGAATTTCAAATGGAAAACAAATTGAATCTGAAAAGGGTTTGATTATTGGATGCATTTTTATAGAAATAAAACAATAGTTTGGAATCACACTTTAATGGAAACAAATAATTGTTTTATTTTGGAATATCAGTTTAGAAATTGTAACATCACAAGGATGAAACAAAAGGTTTGAATTTTGGTTTGGAATTCAAATAGAAAACAAAGGAAAACAAATGAAAACAGTTGGAAAACAACTGAAAACAGAGGAAAACAAATGGAAAACAAACAAAACAATTGCAATCAACATGATGCCATGATGCAAAACATGAAATAACAGACAGCAAACATTCTAAAGGCTATTTTTCAGACTTGGGATGTTACAAAACGCCCCCCCTTGAAGGAATCGCGCCCCGAGATTCCTACTAAGAAAAGAAAAGGTCCGGAAACTTCTTGGGAAGATCTTCTTGAGTTGTGTCACGTGAAACACATCATGCACCTTGGATAGACGTCAGGGAATTAGCAAACCACCGGAACATTTTCAAGTAAAGGGAGAGGTTTTGTATGGAAAGTGTATAGCTGAAAAGGACTTGATTCATTTGGTGAATAGACTATCTGGAATGTGGTGCTTCAGGAACGCTTCCTCGAAACAACCCCGGGTGATAGGAATGCCAGCTTTCATAGCCTGGAATCAACAACAACAACAACAACAACAAGAACAACCTTTCTGGCCAGATAGACTTGATATTTGGGAAGTTTTGATTAGACGCCGGTAGAAGAATTGAAGTGGAAAACAACAACAAGATTTCAACGGACGAAAAGGATGTTGAGAAGAACATGATATCGAAGCAACATCGGGAAAACGAGACCAAAAGTCCTGAGGTACTAAGGAGAACCCAAAACACGTGAAATCCTAACTTGAAAGTTTAGGTGAGAAAAGAAAAACAACGTTGCACTTCCTTACCAGAAAAGGGTGGGTGGGTGGGGAAAGAAGAAAAATGGCAGAATTCCTACTCTCACGTTTCATTTTTCCTATATAGCTACAAAATAATTTCTAGACTCAACTGCGACCAGTAAAAAGGGATCCTACAGGCAGACAGGCTCTGATACCATTTGTCGCACCCTGATTTCTAGGGGATACTCACCGTACGAACTGGATAGCAGATGCTTGGATTATGGGGCATAACTGCTCCCACGTCCCAGCTTCCTGGTAGGCCTGCGCTTATGCGCGACAACACAAGCCCTGCTATTCCATCGTTGATGTAAACTATCCACTAGAGATCAAAGGCACTTCCGTCGACGTACTTCAAACCATACACACATGGTACGTCAACGGCGTTTAACAAGTGATATCACAACAGATCTCTACGACACAAAAAATTGAAATAAGTTGCAGATGGCTCTCATTAGAGCAGAGATAGCAAATACAGTCATTCAGAGGGCACATGCCCCAACAATACATCATTACAATACAGCGGAAGCATTCAACATGTCTGAGTACAGACAAGAACCAAATAGGCCTAAGAGGCCGGAAACAAACAGACGGAGCCCATCCACGAAGTCTCGGATCCTGCCCGGGTCCGCTATCTACTCGTCAGCAGTCTCGTCAAACTTCACGTAGTTGCCACCATGTAGATCCTCGGAACGTCGTCTGCGTAAACCACAGCCCCAAAGGGGTCAGTACATAAACGTACTGGCAAGCAAGACTCACAGTTCACCAAAGTGTAACCCGTCAACACCAAGCACAGATGCCTTGGGTTCAACGGAAGAAAGGGGATATAAAAGATGCTGCAACTGGCTGCACTAACCAACTACAGAGATTCTACCACTTCCGGCTAACAGAAAGGAGATAAGATCGAGGATTGTAACCAACTGAAAGATAACTTCAAACAAACCCATCCTGGATCTCGCCCCTTATCCAAAGAAGCAATCCGAGGATAACTCACACAGTTGTATTAAAGGTGAATCAAATTATTGTGTCATCAACCTATTACTAGTCAAGTTATTAATCATGGGGTGTAACATGTTTGATCATTATGTTTAAGTTGTCCTGAGTACTTGTTAGCCAGTACTTTCACCAAGTAATCCATAACCGCGGAAAACACGGCTTCTCGAGAAGATTATCCCTGCAGGGTTGCACCAATTTGGCCGTACACTCATGAATAACCCGCCAGATGGAAAGGCCCTTCCACCAAGCGGGGTACTCAACACAACCAACCATTCTTCGCATCAAGCCCAAAGAACCTTGGGCGCACGGCTAATCAAGCCCCGAAGAAAAGGGACCCTCATAGCACTCTAAGACCGTGTCCCCCTATATGCCGACTACGAAAGTTCCACCCTGGCCTGGGCTCGCAAAAACATGATGCGGCAAATGGAAAACACGAACTAAATGAGGCGATTTGGACGAGATGCGAATCAGGTCAAGTTGAGGGGGGCGCCCATACTCGCTTCCCAAATGCGGGTAGTGCGCTCATCATGGATCAGTAGACAAGACCCTTTTCCTATTAGGGTCGACACTAGCAGGCTCCAAAACCTCTCATGGGCCTCCTGCCGGTGCCTTATCATCAAATTTATTATTAATAGTAACATTAGCATGATTGATTGATTAAACATCGAGCCCCCACAACGTAATAGAAATAGTAACAGAAAGTAACGGGTAACAGACTCGAGCAAAAACAACCTAAGCATGCTAGTAAGACACGGGCAACAAGCAATGGTTATAGGTATGGAGGTGAGGCAATATCAGGGTTAAGGGATACATGTGATAGGTTCGTAACAGAAACAACTACTACTAAGGCTAGCAGAAAAGAACAACGGAAAGTATCGGTAATCAATGTTGAAAGGAACACAGTGGTTCATGTGAGTGCTAACTTGCCTGCAAAACCCAGTAGCCTGGTACTGAGCTAGATCCTTAGAAGGGGTGTCGTAAGTATCGTCGGTCTCAACGTCGTCGTGTATCCGAGAAGAAGCAAACAAACAATGCAGAAAGATAAACAATCAATATCATGGCATAATGCACAATCAAAGGAATGATGCATGATAGTTTAATTGATGCATCAATAGTAAACTAGTTGACAAAATAACACAAATTAAATGGACCCACATGCAATTGGATTGCATATGAAAAGCCCATGGATTATGGTTGAATTAATTGTTTTACAACTAAGCAACATGTGAAAGTGGATTAGCATGATGCATGGATGAGGAAAACAGCGAAATAACAACAATAGAAGCAATTGGAAATAAGGTTTAGCAAGTTTGGAAATTCATTCATTAAGTTAGGAAATTTTGGTTACTTAAAGGTGTCACACAAGCATTTGTTGTTTTCATCATGTTAAATTGTTCAAAACAGATAACAAAGTTTATATTTGAAAAGAAAACAAGATTTTAGTTGGAATACATGTTTCACTTGTTGAAAAAGGATTTCAAATAAATTATTTAGGAATTAAACAAGTTTAAGCAGGAATTAAATGAATTCAATTCAAACATGAACTTAAATGAATTTTTATTTGTTCAAAACATTAAGTGAGATTCATATTTGAAAAGTTTATACTTTTGTGGTTTGAAAACATATTTTATATGCCCCAAAAGAATTTGTTTTGATCAAGTTATAAATTTAACAATAGAATTAAATAAGATTTAAATTATTTAACCACTTTTAATTATTCAAAACATGAAACAAAATTTATATTTGGAAAGGTGGTTTAATTTTGCATGGAAAACATATTTCATTTGTGGAAATTGGATTTAAAATGAGCAAGTTATTATTTTGGCAATTTTAAATGCAATAAACAAGAAACAGTTGTTTTCAGCAATTTAAATTATTCAAAACAGCAAACAAAATTTATATTTGGAAAGTACATGAAAAATTGATTGGAAAACATATTTGGTTTGTGAAATTTGGAATTTTTATGAACAAGTTATGAATTTTGCAAGTTTAAGTGAATTTGACAAGTTTTCAAATATTGCACCAATTTAAAATGTTCAAAACAGTAAACAAATTTTATATTTGGATAGAACATTTAATTTGGGACAGAAAACATATTTAAAAAGTGAAAATTGGAGTTGGGATGAATTAATTATGCATTTTACAAATTAAGATACAAATCTGCCATTTTTTTGGTAACTAGGGACTTAGAAAATATTTTCCAGGGGCTAGAATAGTTTGTAAGGGCCTATTGGTGATTTGCAGTTGTTCTGGATCTGAGTAAATAAAATAAAAAAAGGTTGTTGTATTATGCAGGGGGTGGGATTCGATCCCCTGCCCCCTGCTTCCTGCGCCCAAGGGAAGAACCAGTGGGGTGTTGTTGTGGCTTGTGATAGGGAGTGGGACTCGGGGGTTATGTGTTTCTGTTTCGGGTTTCTGAACTTAACTGAATTAAAACGAAAAAAGAGCAGAGAAGTGTGGCCGCTGGGATTTGATCCTAGGACGTAGTGCTTGCGCGCGGTAGGTTGATACCAGATGGGCTGATGCATTCAGTTGTAACAGAAGGGGATCTCGGGGGTGGTTATGGTGTGGTGCGTGCGCTGGACTGAAAAAAATGAACTGAACCTGACTGATTCATCACGGACAGAGATCGATTGGAAACAGGAGATCGGTGATCATGGCGCGTGATCGATGGTCGAGGTGAAGCCATGCTTGTGTGCCGAGTGGGGCGTGGTGCGTGGCACACACGTGCGGTGTGGGGCGCAGGGGACGGGAGCAGCTCACGGCCTGGAGGTTCTTCTCGGCATCCATGGCGAACAGGACCACAACATAGAAGAAACGGAGCAGGAGGGGGAAGGGAGAGGCGTCCAGCGGGGTAGCTCACCTCGGGGAAGGTTGACGGCGCGACGGGGCGGTTCCATTTTTGGGGCTAGGTGGGTGTGGCGGTGGATGATCGAGGCGGGGCTCGCCGGGGTTCAGGGATCGACGCCGGGTTCAGAGCAGCAGGTTTCAGAGAGAGGAGGGAGGTGGCAGAGGAGCAAACGGCGGCGATGGAGGGTGGCCTAGGGTTTAGGGTTCGAGTCTAGGGCAGAGGGGAAGTTATAAGGGGGGAGAGGCCTTCGTACGGCGGTCATCCAGGAGGGGAGAGGCGGATCGAAGGGCTCTGATGGTGATCGTACCATTGCTGACGTCGAGGGAGAGGAAGAAGACAAGAACGAAGGGTACTGGGCCAAGACAGAGAAGAGGTGGGCTTGGGCTGCTGCTGCTCCTGCTTTGCTTTTTATTCTTTTTTTTTTTTTTTTTTTTTGCTGAAACCAAAATGGAAGAAAAGAAAGCTTTTAGGGTTAGTAAAAAATCTTAGGAAAATTAGGTTAGGCTATTTAGGTTAATGGTAATCAAATGTGAACTTTTGTTTTCAGAAATTTGGAGTTTAACTTGCTGTTTGGAAAATAAACAATTTGGATGATTTTTGAAGATTTGAAAGGATTAATGAGATCAACATTTTAATAAGGTGACCCAAAGGAATTAATTGGAAAACAAGTAATGAGAGAAAGTTTTGGTTATTACTTTTATAATTTCAAATTGGTTTTGTTTGAAAATATTTGATTTGAATTGGAATATTTTGTTAATTAATATAGAAACACCAATTTAATAGGGTGAACCCTATTATTAGTTGGATTAGAATTATTGGAATGGTTTGTTATTTGATAATTTCCAAATGAGGTGTTGATGATGATTTTTCTTTGAATTTGAAAACCAATTTGGAAAGGCTTAGTGGAATTTATAACACCATTTTATTAGTTGAACATTATGGGATAATTGGAAACAATTAAGGTTTTTATTTGGAAACAACTATTTGGATGTTGGTTGGGAATTTCAAATGGAAAACAAATTGAATCTGAAAAGGGTTTGATTATTGGATGCATTTTTATAGAAATAAAACAATAGTTTGGAATCACACTTTAATGGAAACAAATAATTGTTTTATTTTGGAATATCAGTTTAGAAATTGTAACATCACAAGGATGAAACAAAAGGTTTGAATTTTGGTTTGGAATTCAAATAGAAAACAAAGGAAAACAAATGAAAACAGTTGGAAAACAACTGAAAACAGAGGAAAACAAATGGAAAACAAACAAAACAATTGCAATCAACATGATGCCATGATGCAAAACATGAAATAACAGACAGCAAACATTCTAAAGGCTATTTTTCAGACTTGGGATGTTACACAAACCAGTGCTGGATTCGTGGCACCGAAATATTCGGTTGGGTTTTGTCCCAAATTTTCCAGTACTGTTTTGCTCCTCTCTAGGATTGTTACTTGATCAGTTTGTGGATGCCCTCCTATTGTTTTGACGTATGATTCCTATGATGACTTGTGTGCACTTACCCCCTGCTTCCTTCTATGTACTTCATTCACAGGTGGTTCTCAGGCTGACAAGTTGAGCACTCGCAAGCGTCCTTCCTACAAGGACACTAGTGATGAGGATCCCGGTGACTCTCGGCCTCCAAGGAAAGTAATTGCCAAGGGGAAGGCCAAGTATGTTGCTTCGAAGCCATCCTCAAGGAAGAAGAAAGTCAAGGAAGCCAGGAAGAACTATAAGCATGATGTGACCACTCAGGAATTTGCTCAGATTCGTCAGAAGGATTGGTACAACACTCCCAGAGATATGGAGTTTGAGGATGCTCGGTTCTGGTGCAAGGATCCGTCCTATATATTTTTTGACATCTATTAAGATTACAAGTTTCCTATACGTATGATGAATCCCACCAAGTTCGAGTTTATCAAGGACAAGGAGGTATTTGTTGATGCTGCGAGTATTACTGAGAGGTTTGGTCTTGTGAAGCTCATGGAGACTCGCTGCCCCTACAACACCGATCTAGTGGTCCAGTTCATGTCCACATTGGCTTTTGACTCAGGTGTTGTTTGCATTTTGAAGTGGATGACCCAGACCACTCCATGCGAGGCTCAGTTTCACAAGCTGGGCAATGTTCTTGGCTATAGGTACCGCTCTCATCCTCCACTTGGTCACCGTATGCATGATGTGGACAGACCCCAGCGTGAGAGGACTATGGCTGACATGTATGCTCCTGGATACACTATTGGCAAGTTGGAAGGGCTTCTCCCTTTCTATGATCAGCTGGTGCGCCTCTTTCGGTCCTTCTTGGTTCCTAGTGGTGGTAATAATGATGCTCTCACCAATCCGCTTTGCAACCTTCTGATCCTCGCAAAGCAGTGTATGGAGGATGAGGACCCTATTGCATCATACACAGTGGACGTCATGGATATCATCTTACATGAGCTTCGCAATGCCATTATTGGTGGGAACACCATCCCATATGGACCTTACATTGTGATGTTGATCAAGGATACAATGGGAAGAAACTTCCATGAGCTGCCTTTGCAAGACCATGCCTTCAAGAAGCTATATGTGAAGAGGAAGAAGGCTGTTACTGCTGCTCCTGCTCCTCCTTCTGAGGGTGGTTCCTCTATGGGAGGTGCTCCTTCTAGTTCTCACATGACTAACACCTCCACTACTATGCGCAATGTCAGGAAGCTTTCCTGGTTCCAGCGCAATGTGATGTGCATGAAGGTGGATATCCACAAGGAGCAGTATCAGGCCTACCGCAGGGACACTACTATGTCCAGCTCTCAGCATGAGATACTTCACCATGTGAGTGGTGCTACTTGTGATCTCCATGCCGCCTTAGTTCCTGATTCTTATTCTCACTAGTCTTCTAGAGACTGTACCCCTTAGGAGCAGATTGAGGAGGCTCTTCGTGCCACTACTGCCTCTTCCAGTGCTCATGTTGGTGATGACTTTGATGAGGATGTGGATGAAGATCAGGAGAGAGCCGCTGAGGGTGTTTCCGAGACGTCAGCTGGAGAGTCTTCTAAGCACTCGGATGCTTAGCTTGTCCATGGTACGCTAGCACCACTACCTATCTCATTTTTGTTGTCTCGATGCCAAAGGGGAGAAGTAGTCTTAGGCCTACGGGATTTGCATGGGTTCGGGCACAAGCATATGGTTTTATCATTTCTTGAGAGCTTGTGTCCATTTAGTTTTATTTAGTGAACTATTTGATATTTGTCTCGTTTAAAACTATGTGGTGTGAGACTATGGTTATCTGGTTATTTATGATTATCAATGTTGAGGATATTATCTATTATTGTGCTTACGTATACATGCTATTATCTCTATGCACAAGGTATCTATTTCAACTTCCTCAACATATTGATTATATTGTTTACTTTGGCATGTTTGTATTACTTGTTGGAAATTACTCTCATCGTGGATTTTGCAATATTGCATTTGAGGCAAACAAAAGATATGCATATGTGTAGGGGGAGAAATTTCCATGTTATTACAAACATGCACATGTCGAGGTTTTATTGCAGATCTTAGTATTGTGATCAAACACCAAAAAGGGGGAGATTGAAAGTGCATTTCATTTTCCCGTTGGTTTTGTGTGTAAGTTAACAATACTAATACATTATTTATTGAGGCGTTTAATGTGTAGGTGTTATTTTCAACATCCGCATCGATCACCAAAAGATCGATGAAGTTAGATCATTGAGGTTTGGGACAGAGAGGAACCCGATTATTCTAACCGGATTATTCCAGGGCAACCGGATATTCCGGTTAGGAAGGTCCCAGCCCAGTTTGAGACAGAGAAGAGCCGGATTATTCAGGGAACAACCGGATATTCCGGTTGGGGGAAGTTGAGGCTCAAAATGGCTCAGGACTGGAAGTTTGGAGATACAGAACTCAACCGGATTATTCCAACCGGATTATTCCACATCAACCGAATATTCTGGTTGAGGAGCCTGTTCGTGACAGAAGTTAGACGGATTATTGCAACCGGATTATTCGCTCCAATCGGATATTTCGGTTGAGATCAACACAGTCGAAATCCAGATATGAAGATTTGAAGCTAACCGAATATTCTGGTTCAAGCTTGAACCGGATATTCCGGTACTAGTTTTCTTCTCAAACGGCTAGATTTGTGGAGGGGGTATAAATACCCCTCCTCTTCCTCATTGAGCTCTAGTTTGTCCATTGCATTTAATACCATTTATTGATCTCACCAAATCCTATATTACTCCCAATCCCTCCCACCAAACTTGTTGATCTTCGGAGAATTGAAGGAGAAGCCCTGATCTACATCTTCACTGAACCGTTCTTCATTTCCCCCTCATTCACTTGAGGGATTTGAGTCTAGGGTTTTCATTTGTGGAGAACCTAGACCTCTTGCTACACTTGTAGATTCTTGGTGTTGGGACCCCCAATTTGGTTGTGGGTGTGTGCCCCAAGCTTGTTTGTAAAGTATTTGATTCCCGCCTCAAAGGGGATCATTAGTGGAAGGTGGATTAGGCCTTTGTGGTGGGGTTCATCGGAGAATAGGGTGAGAACTTTGTGGTGTTTAGTAGGCCTTTGTGGCGAAGCTCACACCCCTCCAACGAGACGTACTCCCTTAACAAGGAGGAACTCGGGATTACATCGTGTCTTCGCGTGCTCCATATCGGTTACCTCGTTCCCTTCCCCTTTACTTGTGCTTGTTCTTGTCATATAGGTAAATTCACCATAGTTGCATTATCTAGAGAATTTACCTTTGTGTCAAGCCTAATCTTGAAGAAAAATTAAAATTGGTCTTAGCACCTATTCACCCCCCCTAGGTGCACTTACTATCCATTCACCTATGAAATAACTTTCTCCAAGCAATCAAGGTGGAGAGTGATTAAATCTGATAGAGTAGTACTTTTTCCTACACCTCTTTTGTTTAACCTTAATGGAAGGAAAGGATGGTCACTCTCAGAGAGTGAGTTAGATGCATACATTCAACAACATCCCCGACATGTAGAGGATGCTGGAGACGGGGGACAAAAATGATTTCGTCCAGCCCTCCGACACCGCGGGGTTTCCATACCAGCACCCCGGTCATGATTATGCGCCTGCTGCTTTATCTTCTTCATGGGCGCCTGAGTACGACCATGCTAGGGACGACCCACCAGCGTGGGGATACTTCCCGCACCGTGATTGATCTCCACTTAGGACAAAAGCCTAAGATTGGGGGGAGGTATGCCGACATCACGCTCATCTACATATCACGTTTCTGTCGGTTCTTTGTATATCCATGTTTTCGGTTTTTTCGCTTGTTTTGTTTCTTTCGCTTATTTTTGTTTTTATTGTTTTGTTTTTGCTTTACAAAAAACAAAAAGACAAAAAATATTTATGTTGTCTCTCTTTATTTTCTTATTTGTTGGTTTGCTTTACTTTCTCGTTTCGGTTTAATATTTAAAAATCCAAAAAAAAAATCTTTGTTTGCTTGTTTCCTACTGTTCTTGTTTATAATTCAAAAACCCAAAAATATCTGTTGTTCTTCTTTAGTTTTGTAAAGTTTGCTGCAGAGCTCAGTAGTCCTCTATGTCTCCATTGGAGTTTGGTTATCATTTTATATTATTCGATCCAGAAGAGTGAAGATAAAATAATGATGATTTACGACAATCGAAGTTGTGGCGAGAGGCTGGTATGAACTCTATTTGTTTTCATTTTTGTAAATATACTCATCCATGTGGACATGCTTAGTTTGTTCGTGTAAGGTGTATTCTATTTAATCGATGCTTAGTAGTTCGTGCTCTATCATGATTAGTTATAGCTTATTAATATTAGATAGCATGTCGTATAAATGTTACTTGCATTGTTTTATTCATAGAAGGGTATGAAATTGTGGTATCTCCCTCTGAATGTTTTGCTTGAATCGACTTGGCACATGCTCACGCATGCATAATACTGAAAACAAAAAGTCAATTGAGCCTCGATGATTTATTTTGCCTCAGAGTATTTGTATCACTTTTATGCCCCCATAATTTTGTTTTGTCGCAAACATGATTATGACAGTTGTTGCTCTCTTGATTGCCGCTCCCAGTCTATTGCTAGGCTTCACCTGTACTGAGTATGAGCTCTAATCATGCATCCAACTTCCAGAAAACCAAAGTTTTTAAATGTGTCCACCATACCTACATATATGTGGTATTTCACCGCCATTCCAAGTAAGTTTCTCATGTGCTACTTTTAAAACCTTCACAATTATTCGTGTTTTGTTCCCCTGTTTTAGCTCATGAGGACATAAAAAATAGAGAATCATTATCTCACTTGTTGATTATACTTTGCACACCTAGACTAGTGGCACATCCGCTTGTCCAAATTGATAGAAGAGTTGGCAGCGGGATGCCCAACCCCAAAATTGGTTACTATAAATTCTCTTTACTATTTTTCCTCTGATTTATCAGTCAAAGCATAATTATGTAAACAAAAGAGAAAAGGATTGACCTTCTATACTAGTTGCATCCTTCAATGGGAGCCTCTCTTGTAAAGTCTAGTTGGCTTGTGACGTACTGTATTTTCTGTTTACCATTTGTTGACATAAGCATACACCTCTTTTAAAAATTGTTTTCAATACCTTTGTTTATAAAATAAAAATCTCTAGCACATGAGTTAATCCATGCTTCCCTCTGTGAAGGGTCTTTCTTTTACTTTTACGCTGAGTTTTCACTCTTCTCACTTTATGCATCTTCTTGAGAGTATGGCTGTCATTCTTAGTGTAATGTGCTTGTTCCAGAACAAGGTTGATTGTGGTACAACTTTGATGCTTGTATCTTTGATATATTTACTTCTAATCTTCACTTGAACCTCAGAGGTTCCCTGGTATTTATGTTTTGCTCCATTATTAAGGGCAAGCGAGATACCACTTTATCATATCTTATTATGAACATTGCTATACTACAGATTGATATATTTCATGTTGTCTATTATTAGTGTGTTGGTATCTCTTCATGGTTTGCAGAACTATTAGGTGACTTTATTTGCATACTACTTATTATGAATTGCCTAAGCACTTGATCATATAGTGAGAATATTTACATCATATGAAACAAATGTGTTACTAAAAGTTCTTTTATCGCACTCAACTGTTAACTGAATTGCTTGAGGACAAGCAACAAGCTAAGCTTGGGGGGAGTTGATACGTCCCAAACGTATCTCCTTTTCCGAACACTTTTGATGTTGTTTGCCTCTAAACTTGTGAGTTTTGATACAACTAACACGGACTAACGCTGTTTTCAGCAGAATTACCTTGGTGTCTCGTTTTGTGCAGAAAAATCAACTTTCATGAAATTCCCCGGAAAAGATCCCGAAGACCTTATTTTACCCGAAGACCCCGGAGCCAGAAGAAGAGCTGGAGGGGGCAAGGATGGGCCACACCATAGCTGGGCGCTCCCCCTAGGCTACGCCTCCTGGTGGTGTGGTGACCCTAGCCACCCCCTCGGGCTCCCCTTTCGACTACATGTGCCCCGTAACCCTAAAACAGAGGGGGTTCGTCATATTCCAGAGAAACACATCAGAGCACCACCACCACCTCGTAACTCAATTCGGGGATCAGAAGTTCCTATTCTGGCGTCTTGCCGGGACGGGGATTCGGAGGAGATCATCGACATCGTCACCGCCACCACTTCTCCATCAACCATTCATGATTCCCCCATCCATGTGTGAGTAATCCCCGCTGTAGGCTGAGAGGGATGTAAGGGATTGGATGAGATAGTTCATGTAATAATGCCAGATTGTTAGGGCATAGTGCCTAGTATCCGTTGTTAGTGCTTTATATCGTTGTTGCAACTTGTTATAGTAATGATTGTCACTAGGTCCCGAGTGCCATGATCTCAGATTTGAACATGTTATTGTTTCATGAGTATAATTATGTCACTTGATCGTATCTGCAAGTTGTTTTCACATGTCATTGTACGGAACCCGAGGACCCAAAGTGACAATAACTGGTACAACCGGGGGGTGGCTATGATGTGAGGATCACATGTGTTCACAAAGTGTTAATGCTTTGGTCCGGTGCTTTATTAAAAGGAGCACCTTAATTACCAGTCGTTTCCCTTGAGTCCCAGCTGCAACAGGCTGGTAGGACAGAAGATGTTGTGCAAGTTTCTCATTGCGAGCACGTACGACTAAATTGGAACACATGCCTATGGTTTTCCTAGAACTTGGATGCTTTGTTATTATCTATCTGCACTGCCCATATTTTGATTATTATATGAACTATCTTATCGATGCAACGCCAGTTCGTCCATCCCTATGCCTACAATACTTTAATCCTGTTGTTTTCCGCAATTGCTACTATTGTTACTATTTTACTCCTTCTGTTATTTTATTACTAATGCTGCTATAAAACCGTTACCACTGATAAACTATTGCGAGCAAGTCTACTTTCAGGTGGAGCTGAACTGACAACTCAGTTGTTAAGGCATATAAATATTCTTTGGCTCCCCTTGTGTCGTGTCAATAAATTTGGGTTTTACTTCCCTCGAAGACTCTTGCGATCTCCTATACTTGTGGGTCATCAGTGGATCACAAAAATCTGTTTCTGGGCAGCAAAGCAACAAACTTGCATCATAAACAAACTAGAAGTTATCTATATACTTTATTTTTATGGTACAATGATATATATACAATATATACATTTTTTTAGCTGAGAATATTTCATGAAAAAATTTGTGTTGTTTCCATAGGCATGAACACAAGTGTTCAAGGTCGACCCGTACTTCATCAGTGCTTACCTTTTAATCACTTCTCTTTTTGAAGAAGTTTAAGATAGCAAGTAGAACTAATTTTTTGGTAATTCGTATTCCCTATCCATAACTATAGATAGAAAATAACTTAGAAATGAAAGTAAAACTACTTATAACTGAAAGCAAAATTACTTAGATATAAAGCAAACAAGTGCACACAATAATATTCACGCCACGCTATCGCTCCCCGGCAACGGCACCAGAAAAGGTCTTGATAACCTACAATTGTAGGGGATCCGTTGTAGCCTTTTTGATAAGTAAGAGTGTCGGACCCTACGAGAAATTAAAGGTAGGATTAGTATTCTCTCAAGTTCTATTAAACATTGATACAACTCTACGCACACCGAACGTTTGCTCTATCTAGAAAATAAAACTATGGGAACAAAACAGGTATGAAAGGATAGTTTTGCAAGACAATAAAGAATAAGAAAATAATTTGTTGATGCAGCAATAAAGAACACTAAAGTAACAGAAGTATGAGTGTGAAAAAGTGATGAAACATGTGATGAAATTGTCCATGATCAAATAGTCAAAATACAAGGTTGATATTCCTCTTTTATGTGGGAGAGGCAAAACTAACAAGCTATCACTATCCAATGATTGCAAGTACTTATGATTGGAACTCTAGCAAACATCCATAACTATTATAAGATACATTTAGGTAAAAATACCCAACCATATCATTAAGATCAAATAGTTCTCTTTATCCCATATGCTTTGATCACTAGAATGGGGATTATATTTCTGTCACTCAAGCGTTCCTCCCTCTAACTTTCTCCATATACTACAAACCCTATGATGTTATCCATACGCGCATAAACATATGATGAGCACCATAGGACTGTAACAAAGTCAATATATAGCTCAAACCAATCATAGAGATTCAACAATCAATCATATGACAAAAGGGAACTACACAAACATGACATAGATGCAATAGATCATTTACAAATAATTTATAACATCAAATACCATGTTTACATAAGGGATTACATAGGTTTGCGGGAGAGTGGACCGATGTAGCTATGCAGGATATGATGATGGAGGTGTTGGCGAAGGCGGCATCATGACGGCGAGGATGGATAAGGGGCAACACGTGAGATGCAGGGCGGCGTTGACGGCCGTCAGCGGCGCAGGGGGTTCCACCTGCGCCGACCGGCCATCATGGGAGCGCTGCCCCTTAGCCCCCTTACTCCATTACTTCTTGTTGTTGTAGATGATCCCCCCTCCCCACTGAGATGAGGCCATGGGGAAGGCAAAAATCGTGGCTTTTGGTGGTTGCCTCAGAATTAGGGTTTCCTTCCTTATATGTGATGGGACAATACACTCCAGCCCTCCGATGGATGCCCCGTTGATCCAATGGCTCTTGGACATCTCTAGAACCTCCCTAGGAACTCCTGTCAACCCCCATGAGGTCCCAAAGTCGTGGCTTGGCCGAATAAATCAAATATGGTAAGAGTTGGACACAATCACATCATCAAATCTCCTAATCCCGTAATTAGATATTTTATCTCCGGTAAAAACGGGTCCACAGGTCGCGTACGAACTCCAATTGGTCTTTTCTTGGGCTTAAACAAAAACTATGGAAATTTATGACAACTTTGTAGGCAATTTCATCTTCAATTGACATTGTCTTCGGGGGTCAAACTGATGATCTCTCGAAAAGTTGGTGGACGGATTTCAAGAAAGTCAGAGTCCTTCTCCAACAAGGCTCCTTTTGTGTTTCCTTTCCATTATCCAATTAATTGCTACACATCAAAGTATAAAAAAAAAACTTGTGCACTTTGCAACCATTAATAGATTAGTGCAATAAATAATAGAAACAAAGAAAAATATAGTAAAAACATGTAGAAAACAAGCATTGAGCATCAAAAATCATAGATACGTTTGAACGTATGAGATGCATGGACGGAGAAGCTGGAAGCTGGCAGAGCTAGACCACTTGGACATGACACTGGATCTTTTCCTGGCGAGAAGAGAGGGACACCGATGACGTCAGGAAAGCATATTATGAGATGAATTTGGAAAACAGAAAGCGTCAAGGAGATTCCTCTAAGGAGCATCGGCATCGCCGCCTCTCTCAATTCTTGCCGCTTTTATTTGGGCCATCATGTTATGGTTTTTTCTAGAGTTCATGGCAAAACAGGTCAAAATAAAGGGAAAATATACTCCAAGGCGCCGTACGCGCGCGTCCTAGTGGCAGCTGTTTTGCTAGGGATTTTCCCTATAGGGGATAGCACATGCATGCATGCAGTAGGTTGCCATCTCTCATCACATTAACTAGAAGGATACCCCGCGCATTGCGGCGAGATCCATTTAGGAACTATAATAAATTTTATATCCATCATTTCGAGGTAGAGGGAGAGGGTCTCAATGTCCTTTTCTAAAAACATATGTATGATAAATTTTCCCAACACATATATGCATGAGAAGTTCCACCAAGTTGAACAATAAAAAAACATGTATGATAAATTTTGTTGTCTAAATAAATAAGTAAAACTCAGTTGAACTCAAATAGTAAATTTAATAGACATATGATGGTTGTGTATTATAAATTGTTATTTTGAACAAATGGATGGTTTAATAAATGGATGATGGATAGCTTGCATGTAATGATTAATAAATATAAGTGAAGATGACATGGACTATTGATTGGCTAATAGGATGGATGTTGTGGATAGCTTGCATGTTGAGATAGAAAAATAATTAATACATGACAGTGGGGTTTTGCTTTATAAGAAGTATAGATTAGTAAATTCAAAATTTCAAAATGATTTATCTTTTAAACCACTATTTCGATTGAAAATATATTTACTCGTCTCAACGAGAGATTCAATTCTAGATCTCATATTAATATGTTTCGATGAAATTTGTTTTGTCACACCAGTTACCAGATTAGCAACGAAGAGTTGCCACGATAATTGTAGATGGTTACCAATTTTTTTCTTCACACTTTAAGATATTGCAACACAACTATATATCGGGTGTGAAGAATTTGTTCCGTCACACTTACCGAATTGCAAGACTGTAGTTATCAGATTAATATCGAACAGTTACCGTAATAATTGTACATGGTCATCAGATAATTTTGTACATGCTTTCTTTTACGTTGCAATGATATATAATTCAAGAGTAAGAGTTTAATGGTTTTCAAGACTAACAGATGGTATCATGGCACATAAAGTGGTACAATGCAGTCTTACATTAGCCTAGAATGATGTACAAAAACATGATACAAGTTATAATAATCGATAAGTTAATGATAATAATTTGATACTTATCGACTAAGAAGTTTTTAAAGCAAGCCAACATGAGATTTAGTTCTGTAGATCTCATCACGACTAACTCATCACGACTAAGCCGTTCGTGAAAGCGCATTTTCGATTGGATTAACCGTTTGAGAGATATTTTTTAAAACTTTATAATTAGAGGGAATCTAAGTGATGTCATTCACGATGTCTTTACATACATGCATGCATAGGAGCCGTCGCTGGATGAGAAAAATACATCGAGTCAAGTCCAAGAATAAATACTAAAACCGTGAACTAAGCCCAGCTTAGTTTGTGTTTTAAATTTTCACGTCCGTATTAATTTTCTGCCCTTGCACTAATCTCACAGGCGGACCTGAGAAGGTCCGTGAATGTTTACCTTCCGTCTAGCTAATATACAGGGAACTAAGCAGGCCCTAAGTGAGTTTTTTCTCTCGACTAAAATATTTTACGGATCCAATTAACACTCTAGTTTCATTCCATGAAATGACAAACACATGACCCTAACTTTTTGTTACAGCGCACGGTCATGTTGCTAGTAATGTTGCTAGTAAGGGCATGTACAATGCGTTGACGTCAATTTTTTCTTAGTTGAAATAGTGAATATGAAGGATAATGTTGTTTTCTCTTAGCTAAAAAATAGTCTTTTAATAATAAGAGAAGGCTATTTTGTCCATTGTACAATATTTCTTCCCTTATTTATATAATTCTACACCAAAATTAATTAATTATATTTTATTGCAATAAGATAGAATGCATTGTATGTAGGGTTGGCAATGGAGCACGTTCCCCTTATACCCGTGGGGCATTCATCTATTAGGGGATGAGTATGAGAAACTTTGTTTCCCGCATCTTAAATGGGGATGGGGATTCAAAGGTCTCTCCATCCCCGTTCACCGACGTACCCCGTTTATATTCATGTGTATATATAAGTCAGTAACTTTTATACTTAATTTGTTGTAATATTGTGTCTACTAAGGTGTTTTTAATACTATTCTACACATATACATGAGTTTTGTATTTCTATTTATTGAGAGCATAGTTTAAAAAACCGAACCGGTAATCGAACCGGCATGGCTGTCGGTTCAGGTTTTCACCGGTCGGACCGTCGGTTTATCGGTTCATTTGCGACAAAAAACGGGAATATTTAAGCTAATTTTTTAAAATTCCGACCTCGAAACAAATGAGTACACATAATATTTGATGCAGTGCACTAAATTATCATAAATTGGCGCTAGCATAGATGGTTGCTGAGCTTGTAGTGGACCTTGAGTCAAGGTCAAGGGTTCAATTCCTTTTTTATGCACCATTTTCAATTTATTTTTCAGGTTTTTTTACTAAAAGACCAATGCTTGTTAAAAAACCGGACAAGGCTTTGGTTCTCGGTTTTTCCGATCGGACCGCCGGTCCGGTTCGGTTTTTTAAACTAGGATTGAGAGTGGTAATAGTTTGACAAGAACTTTGAATTTAGTTTCCAAATAAGGTATCCGATCCTCGTCCCGAACCAGGTGGGAATGGGAAAAAAGTCTCCCCGCATGTTAAAAGGTGATAGGATGTTGCCATCCCTACAATTAAGACTAATATTTGTTGGCGTGAAGGGCTAAGAGAGGCTCGTCTTCTCTGTCATTCATCTCTACCACTGTAGATGCCTTAATAAAATGATAATATATGCACAATTCGCAGTTGAAAACGCAGAAAAAAAATGCAAAATTCTGGATCAAGTTAACAACGAGCTCTAGACGTATATATATATTCACCGAAATGGAACACCAATGGGTGAAGAAAAAAGAATAGAAAACTTATTACAGCTTATCATATCTGCAAGGCACTTTTTTTTCATTGCATTAGTATAGATCTGAAGACGGGACAAAAACAAATAATAAATCAGAGAGACCACCACCACACCGCCACAGGCGAAGTAAAAAAAAACATAACGAGTGGTTGGAACGAGGAGCGCGTGCGGCAATCACAATCAGTGCGTGCAGCGCGACCTCTTGAATCTGAGCCGTCGGTTCTTGAGATCGAACTCCCAGAGGTGCTCCTGCTGCAGGATGTTGCCGATGACGGAGACCCCGGGCCAGGGGCCCTCCTGCACGCCGATGCACTTCACCCCGGGCGCCGCGTCGATGACGTAGCTCTTCCCGGGCGGCTGCAGCCTCGCCGAGCCGGCGAAGTGCACGGCCAGCTTGGGCACGACCACGTCGAGGTCCCTGCCCGTGGACGGCGAGGTCCAGTTGTAGCAGTACTCGAAGGGGTCCATGAGGACCCGCGGCAGCCCCGCGAGCTTCTTGTCGAGGGCGGCGACGACGGCGCGGTAGGCCGGCTTGACGAGCACCGTGAGGCTGGTGCCGGAGTCGAGGATGACGCCGCCGCCCGTCTCGACGTCCCAGACGACGCGCGGGATCCTGAGGAACTCCCCGTCGACGGAGATGGCCTTGAGGGAGACGTCGTAGAAGGGGCGCATCCGGGCGTCGAGCACCAGCGGCGTCTCCCGCGCGCGGGGCTGCGCGGCGGCGGCGCAGGAGGAGGTGGTGGCGGCGGCGCGCGAAGAGGAAGAGGGAGAGGAGACGGCCGGGTTGGGGCCGAAGGTGAGGTAGCTAGTGGCGTTGCGCGGGGAGAGGTGGTCGACGAGGCAGTAGGAGAAGCGGCCGCCGAAGCGGGAGGCGGCGTGGGAGGCGAAGGAGATGTCGCTGTAGCCGAGGCTGAGGACGCCGTCGGAGGCGTCGAAGCTGGGCCCGGTGTAGTTGGTGGTGCAGCCCAGCACGAGGCCCTTGAGCTTGGCCTTCCTCGCCGCCGGCCCGGACAGCGCGATCGTCGCTGACTCCGTGCCCACCGTGCCGCGCGCCGCCGACCCGTCCTTGTACCTGCGTGCGCGCGCAAAATACCCCGACGAAAAAGTTAATTTGCGTGATGATCGTGCGTTGCATTGCACATGGCGCGATTCGAGGATCTCCCTCGAGCTACTACTGCTACTACCTCGGTTTCGGTTGGAACCGCTAAACAGAAAGAAGAATATTGCAGATTACAGCTGGTTGCACTCTCTCGTCAAAACATCTCCTGAATACCAGGTTTGACCAAGCGCAGCACTGCTGTCTAGAACCCCCCGCAATTTGCAATGTACGCCGGCAATGCACTAGGGCCAACAGGTGAGCATCACAAGTTGTACACAAGGACCGGCACAATAATTCAACAACTGGAAAGGGTAATGTCTTTCCATGAACCCAACAAGTGGACCTCTCACACACGGTTACCAGTTTTTTTTTTTTGGCAAATTTCTACACTGCCCTGACTTTCGAGCAGTTGTCCGTTCCAAAATGTAATCATTTTTGTCGAGTTAAAACAGTCTGCTAAAAAAGCTTACATTTTGGCACAAAGGGAGTATTTGAGCTAGAAGATCAAGTAATTTACTCTAGTCAAAAGTCAAAGTCAGCCCAGGTATGGTCAAAGTCTCCGGGAGAAAACTTTGAGAAGTGATGGAGCATTTGACTATTTGACAGTGGATAGTAGGAGAAGCTGTAGAAAAGATTGGTTTCTCTGCAGGAACAGAACAAGGCAAAAAAATCCTCCGATATAGAGGGGGAGTAGGCAGGGAGGAAAGGCAGCAAAGCTGAGAGAGACCAAGCGTGCTGTTGCAGGAAGGGAAGCCCACCGCCATGTCTAACCATTGTACAAACAGGCGGGCAGCAGAACGTGATCACCGGTATAACAACAGTCTACAAGTTGCATCACCCATAACCCCCAAACGTACCTACGTGTGACGCTACGGGTGTGCGTGCTGGCGGGCTGTTTTGGCCGTTTAGCGAGACACCATGTAGCCGCTCAGTGCCCCTGACAGCAGGAGTATTTGTTTGCTGTGGAATCCCGGAGCCCAATCTGTTATCGTACATTTTGTTACAGTGGTTGGGACTATCGCTAACAGCGGAATGAGAAACATCTCGGGGGTGCCAAAATCAATTTTCGCTCGGTCGGTGCATATATACACGATCTTTGATCTACCCTTTTTTCCTTCTGGGTAGATCAAAGATTCTTTCCTAAGGAATATGTCCAGTGTCCTGACACGGATCGACACTGATGGAGTACAGCCCAATCCACCGTGCACATGACGGAGTGCGAAGCAAAGTCGAGTAGTATACTGCAACTAGTTGCTACCGCGCGCCGTTCTAACTAGCTGTTCTTCCCCTTAAACAAGGAGAGTTGCGAGGGAGGCCTAGATATGAACACCCCCGGCCGGCAACGTGCACATGCGGCAAGAGCCCACCCCGATTAACGCACACGCAAAAACTAGATAGATAACCTGCCTGCGCGCGCGACATGGGAGGGAGGGAGATGCGGCGGCCCCTTTCTGGCCGGCGCTAGCTGTTTTGGATCCAATGCATATGCACGCATGTGATGGATCGATCACAGAGCCAGGGACATCAGCGGCCGCCGAAGGGTTTCTTGCAGTTTTGGGTTCGTTCCAGTTGGTTCGTCATCATCGCCTTCCTGAGCAGGTGACGATGGCGCGCCATGTCAGTGTGCGTGCGTGCGTGTGTCCTCAACGAACGAAAGAAAGAGCCGCCTAGACGCATTAAATATGCTCCCCGAGAAAGCGACGATCCAGTCGATCAAATACGCAGCGGCAAATCGATGAGAGATTCATTCAAAAGGAAACCAGGACCTCAATCAGGAACATCTATCTCCATCACAGCACCACCACGACTCCGGTATACTTGTATACTACTAGTAGCCGAGAAGGGACATCGTCGGCCTACATGGCCCAACCAATCAATGCCGTGCCCTGCCACTGCCAGTACCGGTGTGGCGAGGCAGGCCGGAGCAGAGCAGAGCAGAGCTGCGTCGTGCATCAATGGCTGGCACCGCATTAAAATCAAACGGCCCCCCTCCGGCATTGCTCTCATTGCAAATCGCCCTCGCCCGAGATCCGACTTGCCCACCAACCGAGCCCCGCACTAATCAATGGGGGCTCCTGCCTCCCCCTCCCGCTGCCGCTGCTGCTGCTCCTCGCGTCGCGTCCCATCAATGCCAGGGCCAATTAACGCCGTCCCGCCCAGATCGATTCAGCGACGACCAATTAAGCTACTACGCGAGCGCTGCCGCTTGGCGTAAAGCGCAGGGTGGCGTTTGCTTCAAGGCTGGTTAGTGGGAGTAGTAGTAGTACGAGCGAGAGATGCAAATGCGGATGACGGGCGAGCGAGAGAGTACGGACCGGTAGTCGTAGGCGCAGGGGCTGCCCGGCGCGGGGCAGGTGGCCAGCGAGAAGGGGAGCGAATTCGTGCAGGTGTCCGACGCGCACGAGATGGACGCCCACGTCCGCGACTTCTCCGGCCGGAACGCGCGCCCCGTCGTCGCCGACGAGGAGGACTTGCCGCCGGAGCCGGGGCGCCGGCACTTGACCCAGGTCAGGTCGCTGCCGGTGTCCGCCACCAGCAGGAACGGCTGCGCGGGCGTGCCCACGCGGAACCGCACGAAGTACTGCCCGATGCCCGTGTACGCGCCGGAGCCCAGCGGCATCGCGAAGGCCGCGGCCGCCGACGACCCTGCCGCCGTCTCCCGCGTGCGGCGCCCCTCCGCTGCTGGCGCGCGTGCGCCATCCGCTGTGTGTCGTAGGCGCGCCGCGATGACCGCCATCCGCTGCCGGTCGCTGCGCGCGAGCTCGGGGAGGGAATACGAGTCGAAGCGGAGCAGGTCGAACTGCGCCCACTTGCTGCTCGTGTGCCCGCCGTTTGCGCGCGCCACGAAGGCGGCCGCCGCGACCGCGAGCAGCAGGATCAGGCGGCGACCCGCCATTGTCTGACGGAGCCGGCCGCTACTTGATCCCCACTTTCGCAGTCTTAGCTAGGCCACCCAACGCGGCTTGTTAACGCGACCTGTGGTGGCGATGTGTAGCCAGACCGCCGGCGACGACCGTATGCGCCAAATGCGCGCGCGTGTATCTCCAGGCTCCGCGCGCAGCTAGACAAGCCGAGCTGCCTGCCGCTGCAAAGCGCCGCGGCGGTGGTGCTTCTGTTCGCGTTCGCGTTTCGGGCTGCGTGTCTGTATGTGTGTGCCGCTTTGGAGTGCGTATTTATCTTGCTCTCTTGCGTGGAGGAGGCAGCTTAGCTTAGCTTAGTTTAGACTGTTTATAGTTTAAGTTTTTTGTTCAGGGTGGTGGTGGCTGTGCTGTGCGTAGGCCTGCCGCGCTTGGCAATTGTTGGCTCCCGGTGGTGCGACGCGACGCGCTTCTCTGCGATTGCGGTTCTGCTTTTGTGCGCGCCGCGCTGGCCGCTGCTCCGCGCGAGCAGGTGAAAATTCATTAACAGGACTAAAAGATTACTACGAGGATGAGGTGAATATAGATTGCAGCGAAAACAAGAAAAACTGAAGTTAGAGAATCTCCGCTTGCGCCACTAGCAATATCAGTAGTCCTATTGGACGACGCTGACACTGAGGGCATCTGCAGTCGTCCCCCGTCGCCCCCAAAACGCAAAATAGCGTCGTTTTTTACCAGTCGTCCCCAGGACCCGAAAAAGCGCCGTTTCGGCGGAATTTAGCACCGTCGCATCCAGGCGGAACCCAGCCCGTTGGGTTCGGCCTGGGGGGGAGGGGGCGGCGGAAGAAAAAGCGCGCGTGGGCCAGCGCTGTCGGCGAGGGAGGGCTAGTTGACCCACTTTCCCCACCCCCGGCTCGTCTTTTCCTCTCGCTCGCCTCGTCGTCGCCACCCCGCCGATCACACCCCACGTCGCCGCCGCCGGCCGCCATCACGCACCAGCGGCGAGGCAAAACCACCGCAGGCCTCTCCGCCACATCGTCGCCGCCGTTTGCTCGCGTCTCCGCCGCGGAGGGGGTTGTGCTCGGTGAATATAGATTACTACGAGGATGAGGTGAATATAGATTGCAGCGAAAACAAGAAAAACTGAAGTTAGAGAATCTCCGCTTGCGCCACTAGCAATATCAGTAGTCCTATTGGACGACGCTGACACTAAGGGCATCTGCAGTCGTCCCCCATCGCCCCCAAAACGCAAAATAGCGTCGTTTTGCTCGAAAAGCGTCGTTTTTTTACCAGTCGTCCCCAGGACCCGAAAAAGCGCCGTTTCGGCGGAATTTAGCACCGTCGCATCCAGGCGGAACCCAGCCCGTTGGGTTCGGCCTGGGGGGGGGAGGGGGCGGCGGAAGAAAAAGCGCGCGTGGGCCAGCGCTGTCGGCGAGGGAGGGCTAGTTGACCCACTTTCCCCACCCCCGGCTCGTC
Source organism: Alopecurus myosuroides (assembly GCA_028641055.1). NCBI lineage: Eukaryota > Viridiplantae > Streptophyta > Magnoliopsida > Poales > Poaceae > Alopecurus > Alopecurus myosuroides. The sequence goes on from CM054058.1 coordinate 248,728,110, forward strand.
TTTTCCTCTCGCTCGCCTCGCCGTCGCCACCCCGCCGATCACACCCCACGTCGCCGCCGCCGGCCGCCATCACGCACCAGCGGCGAGGCAAAACCACCGCAGGCCTCTCCGCCACATCGTCGCCGCCGTTTGCTCGCGTCTCCGCCGCGGAGGGGGTTGTGCTCGGTGAACCGCGTCCACCACCCGCAAGGTGTTCGACGTTCTGCCCGAGGCATGGACTCCGACGCCGAGGAGATGCTCGCCGAGCTTTTTGACGAGGAAGACCAGGCCGCCATCGACGATGAGGAACACCTGCTCGTCCTGAGCTGCCTGGCCGGATTGCTGGCCCAGGACGCCGCGTCGCGCCGCACTGGATCGAAGCCCGGTCGCCGCAAGAGCAGGCCGAGGCAGCGGTACGAGGGCTACTGCATCCTCTACTCCGACTACTTAGCCGAGGATCCCACCAACGACGAGAAGGTGTTCCGGCGTCGTTTCAGGATGAAACACACGCTCTTCCTCAAGATCATGCATGCCATCCGGGAGTTCGACACCTACTTCAAGTTGAAGAAGGACTGCACCGGCACGGTAGGCTTTACCTCTATCCAGAAGTGCACGATGGCCATGAGGTTGCTTGCATACGGTGCTCCCGCAGATGCATAAGATGACTACCTACGCATGAGCGAGTCCACGGCCCTCGAGTGCTTGAACAAGTTCTGCCGGGCAGTGGTTGCAGGTTTTGGCCCAATATACCTACGATCAACCAATGGGCAAGACACTGCTCGTCTCCTCGTAGAGAATGAAGCAAGAGGGTTTCCTGGGATGCTTGGCTGCATCGACTGTATGCATTGGGCATGGAAGAACTGCCCATTTGACTGGCAGGGGATGTACAAGGGAAAGGAAGGAGAGTGCTCGGTGGTTCTCGAGGCCGTGGCTTCGTACGATCTATGGATTTGACATTCATTCTTTGGTATGCCTGGAAGTCACAACGACATCAATGTCTTGCAGTGCTCGAATGTCTTTGCCGAGCTTGTCGAAGGCCATGTCCCCCCTGTGAACTATGAGATCAATGGACACTAGTATACAAAGGGGTACTATCTTGCAGATGGCATCTACCCGAAGTGGGCAACATTTGTGAAGAGTATCTCCAACCCTATCCCAGGAAGCGCAAAAGCTTGGTTTTCCAAGTGCCAGGAGGCTTGCAGGAAGGATGTTGAGCGGGCATTTGGTGCGCTGCAATCTCGATTCGCTGTTGTCCGGTAGCCAGCTATGACTTGGTCGAAGTCCAACATGTGGGAGGTGATGCAGTGTTGTGTGATCTTGCACAACATGATCATTGAGAGTGAGCGGGATGACCCGGTGTCTGACAGTGAGGCAAGCACACCATACTACCGGCAGGGCCCTCTTGCAGATGTTGATCACCAGGTGCCGGCATCATGGACAGACTTCCTCACCAAGCGACAGGAGATTCGACACGCTGCAACACACCATGCTCTGTAGGATGACCTGGTGCAGCATTTGTGGGCGCGAAAGGGGAATGGCAATGTTGAGGACGATGCCTAGTGTAATTTATTTATTTTGTTTAAATTGTTGAACTATTTTATTTGTGTGGCAAAACTCTATTTATTTGGTGGCAAAAGTTTAATTATTTGTGTGCCAAATGTCTACATGTCCAAATTGCACCGAATCGCCGGCTGGGGGGGGGGGGCGGCCTGGGTTCACGACTGGGAAACGCGCCCCCCCCCCAGTTTCCAGAATAGCGTTGTTTCGCGCCGCGGCGCGAAAAAAGGCCGGGTTTTTGCGTCCTGGGGGGCGCAAGGACTGGAGATGCCCTAAGAGCATCTCCGGTCGCGCCCCCAAACACACGCCCCCACGGCCCCTTTCCGTCCGGACGGCCCGGAGCACGCCCAGTCGTGTCCTTTATTGGGCCTTCTCGTCCGGACACCCCGTTTTCCTGTCCGGCAAACCCAGCCCAACCCCGTCTCCTAGGGGCTCCCGTGGGGGCGCCGGACGAGTCGTTCTGTGCCACGCGCCCATCCTGCCAGCGGCACAAAGCGCCCCGTTTGCGCCACGTTTTCTTTGCGCCCTGCCCATTCGCCCTGCACGCACCGCCTCGCCCTCTGCCGACTCCCTCGACCTCGCAGCGCCGCCACTCTCTTCCGCCGCGCCTCCACCCAACCGACGCCTCCGGCCGCGCGTCCTCCCTTCCTCCGCCGCGCCTCTGACCCGCCGGCGCCGCCTCCGGCGACCAGAGGTAACCACCTCGCCCCCAAGGTGTTCATCGATTTTCCCGGTTGGGCGTTGGCCCTTGTTTTTGTCATATTTTGAAGTCATTTTCATTTGGACAGATGGACAGTGACGATGAGATAATGGCGAACTTTCTCTTGGAGAAAGAAGCCGATATCGACGAGGATGAAGATGAGAACTTGCTTGTTCTTGCTTGTTTGGCACAACTCCTCACCGATGATGAATCTAACCGCGAACCAAAGCGAGGAGGATCCAAGTTTGGGAGGAGGAAGACGAAACCGAGGATGAGAATGGAGGGCCACTGCATGCTTTTCGCTGACTATTTTGCCGAAGAGCCAAGATTCGATGCAAAGGATTTTCGACGGAGATTTCGGATGAGCCGAAGGTTGTTCAACACATTGGTGCAGAGTGTGAGGGAGCACGACAACTGGTTCAAGATACAGAAAGACTCCGTGGGGATGGTAGGTTTCTCCTCAATTCAGAAATGCACTGCTGCAATGAGAATGCTTGCATATGGTGCCCCTGCAGATGGCCAGGACGACTATCTCCGCATGTCTGAGTCGTCGGCTATCATAGCCATGTATAGGTTCTGCACTGCAATAATGGACGTGTTTGACCCAAACTACTTGAGAGGACCAAATGAGGAGGAAACTGCTCGGATCCTGGCAACAAATGAGGCAAGAGGTTTTCCCGGTATACTTGCAAGCATTGATTGCATGCACTGGAGCTGGAAGAACTGTCCATTTGGATGGCAAGGATTGTACAAAGGAGGCCATCATGGAGTTTGCAGCGTGGTACTTGAGGCAGTGGCAGATCACGAGACTTGGATTTGGCATGCGTTCTTCGGCATGGCAGGATCTCACAATGACATCAACGTGTTGCAGCGTTCCCATGTGTCACGAAACTTGTTGAAGGCCATGCTCCGCCAGTGAACTATGTTGTCAATGGCCACGAGTACAACAAGAGGTACTACCTAGCGGATGGTATCTATCCAAGATGGTCAATATTTGTGAAGACAATTTCCAATCCTCTAGGAAACAAGAAATCCTGGTTTGTCTCGGTACAAGAGAGCACAAGAAAAGATGTCGAGCGTGCATTTGGAGTGCTCCAGTAAAGCTTTGCTATTGTGCGGTATCCTGCTCTCTCTTGGTCAGATGAGCAGCTGGGAGCGATCATGAATGCGCGTGTGATCATGCATAACATGATCATTGAGGACGAGCGTGACAATCTAGTGCATGATCCTCTTCCGTATGAGTTTCAGGGTCCTCTCGCCAATGTGGATCATAATGTGTCAGCGGATTGGATCGAGTACATCGCTATGCACATGGAGATTCGAGACGGGACAACTCATGATCAACTCCAAAATGATATAGTGGAACATTTGTGGGCTCGCAAAGGAATGACGGCGGCATAGTGCACTTCAAATTTATTTTTAATTGTATGAATATTTTATTTTTATTTGTAGTCATTCATGAACTATATATGTAATAATTTAAACCTAGAACATAAGTATTTTTAAGTATTTTTTAGACTCCAAAATAGCGAAAATAGGCAAAATCTTGCTTTGGGGGTTTTGGTTGGGGGCGCCGAGTAGGCAGCCGCGCCCCCCGCCGGCGCAACACCGAGTGGTCCGGACGAGCCCCCAAAGGGCCTCGTCGGGCGCCGATCCAGACGCCTATTGGGGGCGCGACTGGAGATGCTCTAAATATTCACATAGGACGACCCAATATAGGCAAAGTTGCCGGCTGGGTTAACCCCCTTTTGGCCCGTTTGTTATATCACTACAAGACATGCCAGCAACAGCAGCAATACGTGCCACGTTTGAACCGCCGATATGGCTAAACCAGGCGAAGGGCTGGTTTGCGCGTTTTAATGATGCACCGGTTCCCTTGGCGAGCGCAGAGTGAAGCGACGCGTCGAGACCGCTTGAGCGCGTGTATGAAACACAATGGCTAAACCAGGCGGTGGCGAACACGCTTCGTCGTTGTTAATTCCATGCCATGGGAACTAGTTCTCGACGTTAATGGGCGCCACCCAACCCCTCTCTTCCGGCCAGCTTTAAAACGGGGCACACGCCTCTCTTCTCTCCACCATCCACACCCTCATCTCCTCTCCTCTATCCCAAACTGCGTCGCCACAAGATGTCTGGCCTTCGGTTAAGCCATGAGGAGGCGGCAGATCTTCGCCGCCGCGAGCTGACTGAGGCCATGGTACGATGTCGCCAGGTGATGCGTCTCGAGGAGATGCACCACCAGGAGCAGATGGAGCACGACCGCGGTGAGCAGGTGGAGCGCGACTGCGACAGAGAGGAGATGCGCCACGAGGAGGCGGCGCACGAGCGGCATGCGACATTCATATCGCGTCCTCCATCGTCACCGTCGATGACGGCCCGTGAAGCTCTGCAGCTCATGCGCGAGATTTTCCCGGAACCAAGAGAACTGGAAGTTCCGGACAGAGACATTTGCATGGCAGGCAGGCGACCACGGAATACGCGTCGGAGCCGCGTCTTTGAACCGACGCTCAGCCGCAAGATGAGGAAGTGAAAGTTTCGAACGAGACGTAATTGCTCCGCAGACAGGCGACTCTCGAGCCTCGGATCCAGCACCGTTAGGGCAGCTGAACAGATAGTATGGACACCTAGAGGGGAGGATGAATAGGTGCTATGAACAATTTTATTTTTTCTCCAAATTAAGCCTTGACACAAAGGTAAATTCTCTATATATGCAACTACAGTGAATTTACCTATATGACAACAACAACAACAACAACAACAACAACAACAACAACAACAACAACAACAAGATACAAGATACAAACACAAAGTAAAGGATAGGAAACGGGGTAACCGATAACGGAAGCACGCAGTGACAAGGATGTAATCTCGATTTCCTCCCTTTGAGGGGAGTACGTCTCGTTGGAGGAGTGTGAGCTTGCCAAAAAAGGCCTACTCGATGCCACAAAGGACTCGCCCTATTCTCCGATGAACCTTGCCACAAAGGCCTAGTTCACCTTCTACTATTGATCCCCTTTTAGACGGGAATCGAGTCCTTTACAACAAGTTTGGGGCACACGCCCACAAACAAATTTGGGGCTCCCAAGAATCACCAAGAGTAGCAATGATGTCTAGCTTTTCCATACAACAAAACCCTAGACTTGGTTTCCTCAAGTGAATGAAGGGGAAATGAAGAACAGGTTGGTGAAGATATAGATCCGGGTCTTCTCCTTCAATCCTCCAAGTTTCAACAAGTTTGCGTGGAGGAATTGGGAGATCTAGCTTGGTGGGTGAGCTCAATTAATGGAGCAATGAATTATGCACGAGCTAACCCTTTGGAGAAGAAGGGGTCTTCTATTTATAGGCCCACTAAAAAACTAGCCTTTTTCTACTGTCGACGTGCAATCCAGAATGAATCCGGCCGCCCGGAATATTCCGGGGCATTCCGGATGCTAATAGAGGATTTCACATTCATGTCGGATTGAATTCGACTGCTCGGAATTGCCCGAAATGATTTCAAATTGCAGCAGAGGTTTTTGCGGCAAAGTCGGAATGAATCCGAAAAGAATTTGACTCCTGGAATCACCCGGAATGAGTCTGAATCCTAATAGAGGTTTTTGCGTCCAATCCGGAATCATTCCGGATGCCGACTGAAACCTCTCCTTAGCAGGGAAAACAGCCTGCGATCATTTTCTCCTTCACCATAATTTCGACACCGCTTTGTGCTGATAATATATGTATCTTAAACATCCAGCACACGGTTAGATATCATTTATGTTGTTAACAAACACACAAAACTCAAGGGATTAATAAATGCTCTTTAAATCTCCCCCTTTTTGGTGTTTGATGACAACATAAAGATTTACGGAGATTTCAAGGTGAACAACATATGGCGGTCTCTAAAAAATAGACAGGCTCCCCCTAGATATGTGCACCGAATAGGCACACAACACTTAGGCTTTGTTCCCCCTATGTTTTAGAAACCAAGCAATCTAAGCAAGTTCACAACAAATGCATATAGGATAGAACAATAATAAACATGCAAGCATATAGTTCTAAAGATAATAACTTAAACACCGACAATGTTGCGGCAAAGGAGTCACCAATGTTCCACACACAACATAAAGCAAATGTTCTCAACGAAGAAAGTAAACCGGAGAACAAGCCTATAAGATCGAATCGAAAAGGCAAGAAACTTGTGCCCCCACCCTTGCAAATCCCGTGATAACCTAAATAGGGACTCCTTCTCCCCCTTTGGCATCAAGACGCCAAAAAGGAGAAAAAGAGTCCAACTAGCATCCTAAGAAATAAGTCGAGGTCTTCTTCTTCATAGCCTTGCTCCTCATCGCCTTGGTCCTCATCATAAAGATCTTCATCTTGCTCATTGCCACCACAGTCGCTAGCAGGATCAAAGTCATCCTCATCACGAGACTCTTCTTCATCATCCCCATCAGCCGGAGGCACCCCAAAGTAGAAGTCATCATCATAGATCTCATGCATTTCAATGGGAACAAGAGCAGCAGCAGCAAGAGAGTGAGGATCAGCAGGCACTTCAATCCCAACATTCCTCTTATCGGCGTTATGAATACGCCTGGTCTCCTTAGCTAGTTCCCTAGCCTCATGAGCAATAGCTCTAGTGTCACTGCACATGTTGAACATAGCCTTGAAGAACTTTGCAATGTCACTAGAAGACTGATGCTGATAGCCACCACTAGAGGAACCAGAAGGAGGAGCATAAGACATCTTGGACTTGGCTTTTCAAACTCAGGAATCTCCCTACCATGGATAAGGGAAGGAATGATCTTCTTTGGTTTAACAACCGGGAAAAGCTCCATGATTTCTCCACCAACCTATGAGTTGATGAACCTCTGAATATAAGGATCATAAGTCGGCTTCATCTTCTCCATAACTCCCAAGAAAATCTCACGATAGAGAAAGTTCATCGCATCAATCTTCCTTTGGTTCTTGGGCTTGGTGAGGACCATTAGGTTGACCATGTAAGCCCTAATAGTTGAATAATCTCCAATTTTGATCATAAGAGTGGAGCAGAAGATCTTGGAAAACACATTGTAGTATGGATACATGTGAGAGTGGAAGGGCAAGTGTGCTTGACAGGAGCCTCAGGAGGATAGCAAAACTCCAAAATGGAGTTATCATACTCAGAAGCATCATGAACACAGTAACCATGATGTCCCCAAGTGGCCTTCCATGAATATCTCAGAGCGTTAGAAAACTCAGACAAATTATTCCTTACCTTCTGATCACCAGACATCCAAGTCGTGGAGCGCATTGCATCACCCTTGCAGTGCACCGTGTAGTAGAATTGGAAAACCAGATCAGTACAATACTCATGCTCGATCTCCAGAAGTGGTGCAACATTCAACTTCACCAAACACTCATGAACATGATGAAGTTCTCCAGTCTTGTGCTGATTATAGAAGGCCATATCCACTGGATAGTGATCACAAACAAGAGGAGTCTGAGTGGAGCAGAAATCTTCCCATGCCTTGAGCTGAAGGGTGGTCCAGAAACGGGAATCCTCACAAGTGGTCTCAGGAAAGCGATAAGGATTCTTCTTCTTTACATACTTCCACTCACTCACAGAGTATAGATTCATATTTCCCACAGGCATATGCTCAACCAGGCCATAATCATGACCACCGATAGGACAGCCACCTGGACCACGACCCCGCTGAGGGCGAAAACCCCAGTGTGGTCCCTGCGAGTGACAGTGGACTTCCTCTTGCGAACACGGCCCCCACAAGAGCCTTCTTCTGTGAATAGATGACATAGATAGGTAGCATGGGGTAAGTGAATATGCCAAACAGAGAAACAAAAGCTGTAAGTTAGATGAAGTGCAAGTTTTCAGGATTTCTGGAACCATCCGGATTCAATCCGGAATTTCCGGATTCATTCCGCAATGTCGGATCATTCCGGATGCCCGGAATGGTTCTGACATTTCTGGAATAATTCCGGGAACTTCGATCTGAATCTAAACTTCCACGAAATCTTGACTACATGGCTCAAAAACTTCACCAAACTAAGAGAATACGAGGGATAGGTCCTAGGTGGTGATTGATGGAGACTGATGTGCAGAAAAACATGGATTTTATCATGGAAAATATAGATCTAGGCCTAAGGTGGTACGTGGAATGGGATAGATCTCTAGAAACATGGAATCAAACGGTAGATGAATTAGCCTAGGTGAGAATGATGAATAGAACTCGAAATCTAGATCAACCCTAGGTCAAGATTGCATCTAGAACGAAATTCATCCAAAAAAAATTAGAAAGAGAGGGGCCAATCCAAAATACCCTCCATGGAGTGGATCCTTGACAAAGAGGGGATCCAAAATCCCTTCCTAGGGCAAGGGGACAAATTGGGACGGATTTTGGTGGCTAGGGCAGGAGAGGAGGGGAATAAGAGAAAAAGAACCTCTCGCGGCCGTGCAACTACCTCTTATAGGCGAATCTTGTCGTTCCCGGAATGGTGCGGAGCAAATCCGGCTGGCCCAGAATGATTCGGGAAGTCCCAGATTGATTCTGACTGAGTCGAAAAACCTGGGAATTTCTATATTCATTCCGTCCTACTCGGAATCATTCCGAGATTTCCGGATCAGGCCAGAAATGCTAGAGAAGAACAACTAAGGAATTGTGTGACTTGTGTGGAGTAAGGCATATGCATTTAGATGAATAGAGAAGATAGATAGGCAGCACAGACACATGATGGGATAGAGTTTCCTAGCCCTACTCCTTGGAGAAAAACAACATTAAGAGGGCAAATAGCAACAAGGAGTAGTGTTTGAAATAACTAAAAGTTCAAGGACACAAAGATAACCAACTAAGAACTGACTCTTCAAGAGTAGAGGTTGGTGGCCTAGGCGACCATGTAAGAGTTCATGGTATGTCACCGCGAAGATATATCTTGGGTGCATTGCCACTTCTCAACATTGAAGCTCACAATTCAACATTAGAAATAGAGAGATAACGATGCTTTTTTTTGCATTAGGAATAATGGGGGGAGGGAGAACCCAATGTGTTAGGATAACACTCCCCCTATGTCCAAGCCTACACCTAAACCCAAACACATAGTCAACTATAGGGGTGTGTGCAAGATCCTCAAGTCAAACTTCTTGAATCGATGATATTTAGCTCATTCCTCAAATACATGAATCTTGAGTCATATAGAGGATTTGTGAACATGTGTGAGAGATTATCCTTGGTTGGGACATATGCTAGCTCAATATCACCTCTTGCTGCATGATCCCGGATGAAATGACGACGAATCTCAATATGCTGCGTCCTTGTGTGTTGCACGGGGTTGTAGGCGATCTTGATGGCACTCTCATTGTCACACAAGAGTGGAACCTTATCCAAGTGAACATCATACTCTTTGAGGATTTTCCTCATCCATAGAAATTGGGTGCAAGCACTAGTGGTCGCCACATACTAAGCTTCGGCGGTGGAGAGATATAAAATTTTGCTTCTTGGAAGACCAACTCACCAAAGACATACCAATGAATTGGCATGCCCCGGAAGTAGACTTCCTATCATCTTAATCACCGGACCGATCCGAGTCCGTGTACCCTTTAAGAGAAAATTGCGCCCCCTTTGTGTACATCAAACCAAATCTTGAGATATGAACCAAATATCGAAAGATCCTATGGACCGCCACTAGGTGACTTTCCTTAGGAGCCGCTTGATACCTTGCACACACACCTACACTCAATGTAATATCGAGCCTAGATGCATGATACGTCTCAAACTTATCTATAATTTCTGATGTTCCATGTTGTTTTGATGTCATATGCTACATGTTTTCTATACACTTTATGTAATTTTTATGGATTTCCTGGGACTAACCTATTGACAAGATGCCACACAGCCAGTTCCTGTTTTCTGCAGTTTTTTGGTTTCAGAAAAGTTGTTCTGGAAATATTCTCGGAATTGGACGAAACAAAATCCCAGGGTCTTAGAAATATGTCACGTACACAGAGTCCGGAGGGGACCCGGAGGGGGGCCCTGGAGGGCCCACACCATAGGGCGGCGCGGCCCCCATGGCCACCCACTGACGTTGCCCTTTCACATCCACGGGCTCAAATGGCAAGAGGGCATTGGTGTACTTCCTCTTGATCCAAGCATCATCAACATATTTAGAACCAAGATCACTAAAGGAAATAGCTAGGGTCTTGAGTCTTCGGTACATCTCCTCATGGCTCTCACCATCGAGCATATAGAACCCTGCAGCCTCATTGCACAAGGTGTCATACCTATTCTTTTGCATGCTTTCATTGCCCACAAACACGGTGACGAGAGCATCCCAAGTTTCTTTGGCGGTGGAATATTGTTGAAGACGAGGCATGTGGTTTGGACCCACGGCTTGTTGAATGATTGACAAGGCGGTGTAGTTGAGTTGTCAATCTACCACTTCTCTTCTTGTCAAGTTCTTGGGGTCATGAGGCTTGTATCCATGTTGAGTGACCCTCCAAAGCTCAATACAAGAAGAGATAAAGTGAGTTCTCTGTTGGAACGCGTAGAGATAAACAAAACTTTTTCTTACGCGGTACTTCCAAGATCTAGCCGAGGTAGAAGGCCACGATGATTACCACTAGACGCGCAGGTGCGGATTATCGATGCAGCGCGTCAGGGCAGTGCAGTCCCACGATCTGATCCAGCCAATCCAATCCCACGAACGTCGAAGTGCTGAACGTACAACACCTCTGCCGGTATCCACACGTACGAGGAGGAGCTCCGACGGCGGACTGCTAGGTCCGGTGCGACGGCTGGACTAAGTGGGGCTAGGGTTACCAACGCATGGGAGTGGACTAACGTGCCCGCTGGGCAACCTGCGCCCCTCTTTATATAGCGAATGGTAGTGGGCTTCACCATACTTGTGGCCCATTCCCTCTGTGAGTCCGACTCACAAACTCAGTCCATTTACGGTTCGGGTCCAACCCGACCAATACATTTGCTCCCGCTCTTAAGTGTGTGACCCTGCAGGCTCATGGCCACTTGGACACGATTGGAGTCCAACTCCCAATCGATCAATCGGTAGCGGCTCCTAGCAGAACGTGCCGACTCCCAAGTCCCATTGAGTCATGACGACATACCTTTCAATGTGATATTCATCTGAGTCCCTTTTGCCTCACGATATACCTTGTCGAACTATAGGCGATTTATCGTCATCCCTTAAATAGTTCAACTCTCTTCTCGATCCATGATATGTGATTCATCTGACTAACTCTTAGTCAACAGACACAGTTAACACTTAACTGGGTCGCGCATGGCCATGCTTCCTGAATCATATCACTCGAGAGGGCCCAGAGAATATCTCTCCATTTGGAGGGGCAAAATCCCATCTTGATTATCCACATCACGCAGCTTGCTTCTCATTCGACCCGAACTGTGCCTTTATAGCTGTCTTGTCACAGAACAGCGTTTGACAGAACCTAAGTCGGTGATCCACAACTCGGATTGTGCGACAACCTCAGGTCTAAGGATTACATTGATTGAGACATGCAAATGACGACTTACTCGTTGCATCTCAATGTGGGTCAGTCCGACTTGCTAAACTCTTTAGCCAAGTCCGTGATCGTTGGAATGGCATCACCATGCCCATGACAAGTGGAACCGTGTCATCAGCCAACACTCACATTAGTCTAGGGTGTGTGTCCAGCACAACCTTAACGACCAAGGACAATTAGTATGAACAACATGAATACATAGTTCCACAATCGAATCACATATTCAATGACATATATCAGATGTTCAAACCAAAGGGAAACTTAATAACTTTATGAATACATTGGGAATTACATCATACATGATTGCCTCTAGGGCATATTCCCAACATTTTCATGAGATATTTCCAATGATAAAAAGGATGTGCATAAATTTTAGGAGGTTTGCCTCTAGGGTTAATATGAGGATGTGGGATGGTAGGATCGGGGGAGTACCGTCCTTCGACGTTGTGGTACTCACCCTTATCATCCGACCCCTTAGAAGTTTTGTTCTTAAAGTGGGATTCACTTTTAGATTGTCCACCATCCTCTTCCTCATCTCCCTTATTCTTCGGAATTTCTTCCGAAGGGATAGATGATGAGGAGTACGGGCCCTTGGCTTTCAAGAGTTGCAATAACATCTCTTGCAACTCCGTCATTTTGACATCCATGGATGAGGTCAAGGAATCTTTCAATTCCTTGATATCATCCATAGTGACACTATACGCGGGCACGACACCTTCCCCTTCGTTGACACAGAGGTAAATTCTATAGATATGCAACTACGGTGAATTTACCTATATGACAACAACAACAACAACAACAACAAGATACAAGATACAAACACAAAGTAAAGGATTGGAACGGGATAACCGTTAACGGAAGCACGCAAAGACAAGGATGTAATCCCGAGTTCCTCCCTTTGAGGGGAGTACGTCTCGTTGGAGGGTGTGAGCTCGCCATAAAGGCCTACTCAATGCCACAAAGGCCTCACCCTATTATCCGCTGAACCTCGCCACAAAGTTCTAGTTCACCTTCCACTATTGATTCACTTTTAGGCGGGAATCGAGTCTTTTACAACAAGCTTGGGGCACACACCCACAACCAAATTGGGGGCTCCCAAGAATCACCAAGAGTAGCTATGAGGTCTAGGTTTTCCACACAAGGAAACTGATGGAGGGATGATAACCCGGTAGGCCAACGCCAAGGAGTAACTCGGCCCAAAGGACGCTGCACAAGACCCGGCTTAAGGTAAAGGAGTTTCTAGAAGGCCCAGGAACGTAGGCCTCGTAACTCGGATTGTGGGTTCCGATAAGGAAGTTTAGGGTTTGAAAGCAGTGTCCGGGTAGGATTCAGAGTGCGCCTTGGAGAGTAGGCCAAGGGGTCCGGATATTATATAAGCCGGCCCCTAGGGTTAGACGAGAGAGATCCAAGAGTTCGAGCAAGATCGCTAGGTATCGAGTATCCAGTGTAACACGAGAGTTGAGTTAATATATCTAGATCGGAGACTCGGCGACTTGATTGCCGGCTACCAGATCGCATATCATCATGTTTTCCCTTGAGCTAAACCCTCTCCCAAACACTAGAGTCGAATTGCCCCAAGATAAGTTACCCCCGGTAACATCTGCCGTGATTATCCCACGACAGTTGGCGCCCACCGTGGGGCCTACGTCCAAGGGTGTTTACATCACGGGAGAAGCTCGGAAGAACATGGAGAACCTTGTCATCGGCGAGATCTACACCGACCGCCAAGGAGAGAAGATGGTGGACGATTCCGGCTGGGGGCCAGAGTCGGATCTGCTCGAATCCGGAGCTGTCGTGACAATCGGCCAGATCAACGTCTTCATCGGCATGGTACGTACGTCCGGTTCAATCCCTGACGATTTCGGATTTGATTCTGTGTCAGGGGAAGCCACCTGCGTCCAATCAGATGGGGAAGAATCGGTCGGGACGGTAGATCCGACAGAAGAGCCCCCCACGAAGAGGGAACAGCCGGAGGAGCCGGCATGGACCCCGCGTGGCCGGGTCATGAGAGAAGATGATACCGAGTCCATCCTGCATCTGCTGGAGAACCGGTACGAGGAAAATAGCAGCGAAGAGGAAGAGTACGAATCTGCGCCAAGCATTACGCGCCAGGTCGCGGTTTACACGGCCTCGGCGATCAATCTTAATCAGGGAAACGTGACCGCGGCCACAGTCGGAACAGCACCAGCAGTGGCCCAGCAGCAAGGTCCGGTTGACGGAAACCCGGTTCTCACCCGAGTTGACGGAGAATCGGCATCGGTTACCACCCACGCGGCGGACAGCGAGTTGCAGGCAAACATGTTCGGATATCTGGCAAACTGGACGCCAGGGGCGGGTCCTTCAAACCCGCAACACCCGGCCCTATTCAACAACAACTTGATTCTGGATCCAACCGTTTTAGCCACAGTTATTACTCCGGAAAACGCGGCGGAACGTGTTAGAGACCTAGATGTAGCCCGTCGTGCATTGGAGCAACAGAGAAGGCAAGTAGAAGCAGAGAAACAAGGGATGGCCACCCGCCAACGTGAGCTGGATGCATTGGAAACCCGGCTCCGAGAAGAGACAACCAGGGTGCGTCAAAGGCATCAAACCATGTTACTAGCAACGGGTGGAGTTATAAACCCGACCAGCCTATTTATCACACCTCAGGATCAACCGATTCCGGCAGCAAACCAAGGAACTGTAAAGCAACCTGCAGCTGGAGGAGCACAGCCGGCAAACATACAAGCCGGGTTACCCACATTGCAGACCGGAGTCACTGCCGGCAATACATTACCACCACCACCACCATCGCGATTCCGCACACCAGCAGGTCATTACAACAACCCCATGGATAATGTGTACGCAGCAACGCTCGCATTGAATCAAATCCCCCTGAGAGAGTCACGCCACGCAGAGGAGACCCGGCGGGCGATAGATCTATTGCGCACTGCGGTAGCGCAGCAAGTTAATTACCCGGACCACAGAAGTGGAATGCATGGGACACCATATATCAGCCAGCAACGAGGCAATACCGGCAATATCCAGACAAGTTCAGCGCGGCGGAGGGAAGAGCAGCAGCAAATGCCGCCTCCTCCCCGCGTTCAGGCAGTACCAGCAGCATCAGCAGCACAAGCTATCGTGGACAGTTCCAGAGCCAGGAGGGCCGCAGCCGGGTCTGCGGTGCATGGGCCACCAGCCGTACCGCGTCCAGCCGCACCTCCCGCAGGATCACATGTTTCCCGGGTGAGACCCGTTCCGACTAATCTCGCTGGGCCTAAGTGTCTGTCGGATAACATCAGAGCTGAGCCTTACCCGGATAAGTTCAAGGAACCAGGTAAAGTTGTGAATTATGAGCCGACTATGGATCCAGAAACATGGTTGAGCAGTTATGAGATGGCTATGTCGATTCGCAATGCATCAGAAAATCTTCAAGCCAAGTTCATGTACTTGATGATGTCAGAAGGAGCAGCAAAGTTATGGTTCAATAATTTACCGGAAGGATCTATCAAGTCATGGGAGGAGTTGAAAACTGCGTTTATCAAGCACTTTCATGGGACGTGCAGAAAGCTATTTACTATTGATGACTTAGAGCGATGTGTACAAAAGAAAGGAGAATCGGCGCGCAGCTGAGTGCGCCGGGTTATGGAGATACTTCACTCATCTACGGATATTCAGCCCAAAGATGCGCTACAAGCTATGGCGAGGACGTGCAAGTACATACCTTTAGTGCAAAAATTAACTCGCATGAAATCTAGTCGAAATGCTTCAGAGGTTACGATGGGAGAGCTAATGGATGCATGCAACAAACACGCGGCAACAGATACTACAGAAGAGGATGTCGATGACAAGAAAGCAAAAGCAAATACAAATAATAGTGGAAGAACCGGCAATGGATCAACGCCGAGTAACACTGGAGGTAACAATGGGAGCAACCAGAACAAGCGCCCGTTTGAGGGAGGCTCCAAGTTTGTCGCTAGCACAGAAGCCGGGTCTTCGAGACCTAGGGCAGAAGGAAATTTCAATGCTGGAAACCACAACGGAGGAAATTATCAAGGACCGCCGAGGCCGGGTAACAATTGGGATATCTTCAGAATGGTGTGTCCAAAGCACAGCAGGAACGGTAGGCCGGCTAACCACTCATTGGAGCAGTGCGCGGACCTACAGAGATGGAAGAATGAGGAGATAAACAAGGCCATGCGAGGTGCAGGTCGAGGAGGAGGACCGGGTCCGGGTGGAAACCCGGGCAATGGCCCACCCCCAGCCGGTAACCCGGCAGGCGGAAATCCGGGTAACAACCAAGGGGGAGCTGGAGGTTTCCAAGCTAACCCCAAGCAATTGGGACAATATCACGTGCATACCACAGGAATTTCTAACAAGGATAAAAAGATACTGAAACAAGCAGTAAACTCGGTTTCTTCGGCTGTCCCGAGATACCTGAGATGGTCAGAGCAGGACGTAACATGGAGCAGAAGAGATCACCCGGAAAGGATAGAACACCCGGGAGTCTTAGCATTGGTGGTGGCACCACAGGTTAATGGTTATGAGCTGAAAAAGGTCCTAATGGACGGTGAAAGTAGCATCAATATCTTGTATTGGGAAACCTTTCTACGCATGGGTCTCAAGGAGTCTCAGCTGCAGAAGAGTTCAACGGTTTTTCACGGGATTGTGCCGGGTCACTCAGCGTGCCCCGAGGGAAAGATCACATTGGAGGTAGCTTTTGGAGAATCAAAGGATAATTATCGAGTCGAGTGGCTTACTTTCGAGGTGGTTAAGTTGCGCAGTCCTTATCACGCGCTATTCGGAAGGCCGGCTTATGCCAAGTTCATGGCCAGGCCGTGTTATGTGTATCTACACTAAAAATCCAGGGCCCCAAGCAGACCATCACCATACACGGGAGCCGGGATATAGCAGCTGAGTGCGATGAAGGAGACGCAGCCATGGCGGAGCAAGCTTGCAGAAAAGAGGAACTCAAGTATTACCGGTCTCAAGTAGACCCGGATGACAGAGCAACGTTAAAAAGACCAAATACTGAAGATGAGAGAGCAAAATTCAAGGCAGCACAGGACACCAAGATGGTAGCTTTTGTCGAGGGTGACCCCTCTAAGCAATTTGCTATATGATCTAACTTGGACAGCGAGCAGGAGAAAGCACTTGTGGAGTTCATTCGTTCAAATCAGGATGTGTTCGCCTGGACGCCTAGCGATATGCCGGGTATCCCCACAGAGTTGGCAGAGCACAGTTTACACGTCGATCCCAAGTCCAGACCCGTGAAACAGGGCTTGAGAAAGATGAATGAGGAAAGAAGGAAAGCTATAGGGGAAGAAATTGCTCGGCTGCTGACAGCCGGCTTTATTATGGAAGTGTTTCACCCGGACTGGTTAGCAAATCCGGTTCTCGTGATGAAAAAGACCAATGAGTGGAGGATGTGCATTGATTACACGAGTCTCAACAAGCATTGCCCAAAGGATCCGTTTGCACTACCAAGGATAGATCAGATTATAGACGCAGTAGCTGGAAGCGACCTATTATGTTTCCTGGACGCTTATTCCGGGTATCATCAAATCAAGCTCAAGAAGGAGGATTGGGAGAAAACATCGTTCATAACCCCTTTTGGGGCCTTTTGTTACAAGACAATGAAATTTGGACTGAAGAACGCTGGCGCAACCTATCAACGGTGTATTTAGAAGTGCTTCGAGGACCAAATTGGACGCAACGTACATGCTTATGTAGACGATGTGGTGATCAAGACCAGAAAGGCGGAGACATTTATTGACGATCTAAAGGAAACGTTCAAGAACTTGAGAAGGTATCAGATGAAACTCAACCCGACAAAGTGCGTTTTTGGAGTTCCAGCCGGGAAATTACTCGGCTTTATCGTTTCTGAGAGAGGAATTGAGGCAAACCCGGACAAAATCAAAGCTATCCAGAGTCTGAAAAAGCCGGAATATTTGAAACATGTTCAGAAGCTCACAGGGTGCGTAGCAGCGCTCAGCCGGTTTATATCCAGACTCGGAGAAAAGGCGATACCCTTGTACCGGCTCTTAAAAAAATCTGACAAATTCGTATGGGATCAAGAGGCGGACGAGGCGTTCGAGGCACTAAAAAAGCAGCTATCTGAGGCACCAGTCCTAGCAGCTCCAGGTCCTAAAGAGCCTATGTTATTATACGTTGCAGCAGGGCCCCAGGCGGTTAGCGCAGTGGTTGTTGTCGAGCGAAAAGAAGATGGAAAAGAATACCCGGTCCAGAGGCCGGTTTACTACGTCAGTGAGGTGTTATCAGAGGCAAAACAGCGCTATCCACATTGGCAAAAGCTAGTTTTCGGGGTCTTCATGGCCAGCCGGAAATTGAAGCCATATTTTCAGGAACACCCCATAACAGTGGTTAGTTCTATACCAATGTCGGATATCATCAGAAACTCGGATGCAACAGGTAGAATAGCCAAGTGGGCGATCGAGATGGGGGATTATCATATCAATTACGAGCCAAGGTCAGCAATTAAATCTGAAGCTCTAGTCGATTTTATTAATGATTGGACACACACAGGCATGCCTACCATGGCTCCAAACTCCGAGTCTTGGATCATGCACTTTGATGGCTCCAAGCAATTGCGAGGGGTCAGGAGCTGGAGTGGTGCTAACATCACCCAAAGGAGACAAGTTGAGCTACGTGCTGCAGATTCACTTTGATTGTTCTAACAACGTGGCCGAGTATGAGGCCTTATTGCACGGCTTAAAGGTAGCAAAGGAGATGAATATTAAGAGGATACGATGCTTTGGAGATTCGGACCTTGTGGTACAGCAGGTCTCAGGAACTTGGGATAGAAAAGATGCAACTATGGCAGCATACCGCAGAGAGGTTGATAGGGTTGCCGGGTGTTTCTCCGGGTACGAGGTGGACCACATAGACAGAAGAAAAAACGAGGCAGCAGATGCACTCGCCAGACTCGGCTCGCGCAGAGAGCCGGTTCCACCTAATGTTTTCCTGGATGAACTATGGCGACCATCAGTTAAAACCGAGTCTGAGGAAGAACTGGCAAATCAAGACCCGGATTTGGAGCTCGTGGCCACAGTACGTGTTGTTCCCGAGTGGACAGAGCCGTTCTTGGCCTACCTATCACGAGGCGAGTTACTACAACAGGAAGTATTAGCAAGACAAATTCTGAGGCGAGCAAAAGGTTATTCTATCATCAATGGAGAGTTATACAAGAGAAGTGCAGCAGGAGTCTTTTTGCGCTGTGTAGCACCAGAAGAAGGCCGACAGATCCTCAAGGAAATCCATGAAGGTGATTGTGGGCATCATGCATCCACAAGATCTCTTGTGGCCAAAGCTTATCGACATGGTTTTTTCTGGCTCACGGCCCTAGCAGATGCGGAGCGCTTGGTGGCAAGGTGTGACGGATGTCAAAGGTACGCTCGCCAAACCCATGTGCCGGCTATGGAATTACGGACTATCCCGTTAACTTGGCCGTTCGCTGTTTGGGGTATGGACATGGTTGGCCCCTTTCACATGTCACCTTGCAAAAAGACACATCTCTTGGTGGCCATTGACAAGTTTACCAAGTGGGTTGAGGTTATGCCAGTCACCAACTGTGAAGCAATTACGGCAGTCAAGTTCCTGAAAAGGATTGTCTATCGGTTCGGGTATCCCCATAGCATAATTACCAACAATGGAACCAATATGTCCCTTGGCGAGATGGAGAAATTTTGTTCTAACAATGGAATCCGGCTTGACATAGCTTCAGTGGCCCATCCACAGGCTAACGGACAAGTGGAGAGGGCAAATCAAGAGTTGCTTCGTGGATTAAAGCCACGATTGCGAGTTCCGTGTATCAGAGCTGCTGGTGCATGGGTCGAAGAATTACCTGTAGTGGTTTGGGGTATCAACACAACACCTAACAGATCCACTCAGATGACACCGTTTTTCATGGTTTATGGTGCAGAGGCGGTGTTGCCGAGTGATATCATCCATGACTCGCCTCGAGTGTCGGCTTACGTCGAGGTGGAGAACGAGAAGACTCGGCAGGACGCCGTGGATATGCTAGAAGAACAAAGGGAACAAGCACTGGAAAGATCAGCCATATATCAGCAGGATCTGCGGAGATATCATAGCCGGCGCGTGAAAACCCGGGTCTTCCAGGAAGGAGACCTGGTTCTGCGCCTGGTACAGTCAAAAGAAGGAAAACATAAGTTATCACCGCCATGGGAAGGGTCGTTTATCATAAGCCGGAATCTGCACAATGGATCGTATTACTTGATAGATGCAAGGGAAGAGTCGGCTACGGTTAACGACACCGCTCATACCACTTCATCTATGCAAGAGAAAGAAAGACCATGGAACGTAGCTCAGCTGCGTCCCTACTATACCTAGTATAGACCAGACTCACAAGTGGAATTACACGATGTAGCAGGCAGCAGGTTTCAGACGCACTCTTTTCCCATCCAGAGTACCTAAGGGGACTGGAGGGTTTTTAATGAGGCGGCTTGCTGACCTAACTTTCTCATATCAATTGTCGCACCCTGATTTCTAGGGGATACTCATCGGGCCGAACTGGATAGCAGGTGCTTGGATTATGGGGCATAACTGCTCCCACGTCCCAGCTTCCTGGTAGGCCTGCGCTTATGCGCGACAACACAAGCCCTACTATTCCATCGTCGATGTAAACTATCCACTAGAGATCAAAGGCACTTCCGTCGACGTACTTCAAACCATACACACATGGTACGTCAACGGCGTTGAACAACTGATATCACAACAGATCTCTACGACACAAAAGATTGAAATAACTTGCAAATGGCTCTCATTAGAGCAGAGATAGCAAATACAATCATTCAGAGGGCACCTGCCCCAACAATACATCATTACAATACAGCGGAAGCATTCAACATGTCTGAGTACAGACAAGAACCAAATAGGCCTAAGAGGCCGGAAACAAACAGACGGAGCCCATCCACGAAGTCTCGGATCCTGCCCGGGTCCGCTATCTACTCGTCAGCAGTCTCGTCATACTCCACGTAGTAGCCACCATGTAGATCCGCGGAAACGTCGTCTGCGTAAAACCACAGCCCCAAAGGGGTCAGTACACCAACGTACTGGCAAGCAAGACTCACAGTTCACCAAAGTGTAACCCGTCAACACCAAGCACAGATGCTTTGGGTTCAACGGAAGGAAGGGGATATAAAAGATGCTGCAACTGGCTGCTCTAACCAACTACAGAACATACTACAACTTCCGGCTATCAGAAAGGAGATAAGATCGTGTATCGTAACCAACTGAAAGATAACTTCAAACAAACCCATCCTGGATCTCGCCCCTTATCCAAAGAAGCAATCCGAGGATAACTCACACAGTTGTATACAGGTGAATCAAGTTATTGTGTCATCAACATATTACTAGTCAAGTTATTAATCATTGGGTGTAACATGTTTGATCATTATGTTTAAGTTGTCCTGAGTACTTTTTAGCCAGTACTTTCACCAAGTAATCCATAACCGCGGAAAACACGGCTTCTCGAGAAGATTATCCCTGCAGGGTTGCACCAATTTGGCCGTACACGCATGAATAACCCGCCAGATGGAAAGGCCCTTCCACCAAGCGGGGCACTCAACACAACTCAACTCTTCTCCGCATCAAGCCCAAAGAACCTTGGGCGCACGGCTAATCGAGCCCAGAAGAAAATGGACCCTCATAGCACTCTAAGAACGTGTCCCCCTATATGCCGACTACGAAAGTTCCACCCTGGCCTGGGCTCGCAAAAACATGCATGCGGCAAATGGAAAAACACGAACTAAATGAGGCGATTTGGACGAGATGCGAATCGAATCAAATTGAGGGGGGCGCCCATACTCGCTTCCCACATGCGGTTAGTGCGCTCATCATGGATCAGTAGACAAGACCCTTTTCCTATTAGGGTCGACACTAGCAGGCCTCAAAACCACACAGGGCCTCCTGCCGGTGCCTTATCATCAAGTTATTATTTAACAACACCATTAGCATGATTGATTGATTAATCATCGAGCCCCCAGAACATAATAGAGATAGTAACAGAAAGTAACGGGTAACAGACTCGAGCAAAACAACCTAAGCATGCTAGTAAGACACTGGCTCAACCAAAGGGGTGATAGGAGGGGAGGTGAGGCAATATCAAGGTTAAGGGATTCATGTGATGGGTTCGTAACAGAAACAACTACTACTAAGGCTAGCAGAAAGGAACAACGGAAAGTATCGGTAACCAATGTTGAAAGGAACACAGTGGTTCATGTGAGTGATAACTTGCCTGCAAAACCCAGTAGCCTGGTACTGAGCTAAATCCTTAGAAGGGGTGTCGTAAGTATCGTCGGTCTCAACGTCGTCGTTTATCCGAGAAGAAGCAAACAAACAAGGCAGAAATATAATCAATCAATAACATAGCATAGGTGCACAAACATGGGATGATGCATGATAGTTTAATTGATGCATCAGAAATAAACTAGTTGACAAGACAGAAACAGGATTAAATGGACCCACATGCAATTTGAGTTGCACCTGAAAAGCCCATGAATTATGGGTGAATTAATTGTTTTACAACTAATCAAAGTGTGTAAGTGAATTAGCATGATGCATGGATGAGGAAAACAGCAAAATAACAACAATAGAACCAAATAGAAATAAGGTTTACCAAGTTGGAAAATTGTTTATTAAGTTTTGGGAATTTTGGTTACTTAAAGGTGTCACACAAGCATTTGTTGTTTTCATCAAGTTAAATTGTTCAAAACAGATAACAAAGTTCATATTTGATAAGAACACACAATTTTAGGTGGAATACATGTTTCACTTGTTGAAATAGGATTTCAAATAAATTATTTATGAGTTAAACAAGTTTAAGCAAGAATTAAATGAATTTAGTTCAAACATGAACTTATTTGAATTTTTATTTGTCCAAAGCATTAAACCAAATTCATATTTCAAAAGTTTATACTTTTATGGTTGGAAAACATATTTTATATGTCCCAAAAGAATTTGAGTTGATCAAGTTATGAATTTAGCAATATTAAATGATTTAAACAAGGTTTAAATCATTTAACCAATTTTAATTATTCAAAACATGAAACAAATTTTATATTTGGAAAGAGGGTTTAATTCTGCATGGAAAACATATTTCATTTGTTGAAATTGGATTTAAAATGAGCAAGTTATTATTTTGGCAATTTTAAATGCAATAAACAAGAAACAGTTGTTTTCAGCAATTTAAATTATTCAAAACAGTAAAAAAAAATTATATTTGGAAAGTACATGAAAAGTTGATTGGAAAACATATTTAGTTTGTGGAATTTGGAATTTTTATGAACAAGTTATGATTTTAGCAATTTTAATTGTATTAAACAAGGTTTAAATTGTTTAGGCAATTTAAATTATTCAAGACAGGAAACAAAAATTATATTTGAAAAGATGAGTTGAAATGGTATGGAAAACATATTTTATTTGCATTATTTGGAATTAGTATGAATTAGTTATTGATTTTAGCAAATTGCAATTGATTTGTTTGAATTCAAATTTAAATGGCATTTTGAAATTGCAAAACAGTGAACAAATGTGATATTTGAAAATTCATGGAATTTTGGTTGGGATACATATTTTGTTTGTTGCAAACTGATTCAAAAGGAGAAGGATATGATTTTTACAATTTTTCTTGAGTTTAAGGCATTTTTGGAAAAGAAATAATAGACTAGGATTTTCTGCACCGTGGGGAACTAACCCCACGCTGGCTGGCAGCTGGGCCAGGGGGCCACGTAGGCGCCACGGGGCGCGGGGAGACCACGCTGGCCACCACGGTCGCTGACCGGTGGGGCCAGCTGTGGGCGCGCGGAAAAGGACCAAAAAGGTGGGGGTTTGCCTTCCCCAGGGGTCGATCCCGCGAGCTGGGACGGGAGCGCGCGCGTTCGTGACCACTACGCCTCGTCTGTTTCGTGATGGGTTATAGGTACGTTGGAAGATATGTTTGCTACTGAGGTTAACTGAACTTTCGACACCGATTCGCTAACTGAACCTGACGAGAAACTCGATCGGAAGGCAGACGCGGTGCTCGACGGGTTGACAGCGGCGGTGTGCGGTTGTTCGCCGGTGTGCGGGTGCTGGTGATGTGTGTGGACGGTGCAAGTGGGCGACGTGCGTGTGAGGTACAGGACGGATCGGAGGGAGAGGGGAAGGAGCAGTGGCGATCACCTGCTGCTCGTTGTCGTCCTTCAGTCGTCGAGGCAGAACGGAGGGAGTTGCCGGCGACGGCGCGGTCGCCGTGGTGCCTCCCGGCAAGCGACGAGGACACGGGGAGATGCAGGAGGGTGCCGCGGTTCCATTCCCGGGATCCGTGGCTCCTCGAGGTGGATGTGTGACCGGCGATAAGGGGAGGAGGTGGCGGTTCACGGTGGTGTGTTGCAGGTTCAGAGAAGGGAGGGAAGTGGCAGAGGGATAGAACGGCGGCGATGGAGGGATAGCTAGGGTCTAGGGTTCGAGTCTAGGGCAGAGGGAGTAGGTTAGATATAGGGGAGAGGTGCTTGTACGGCGAAGAATCGAGCGGGGAAGGAGGAATCGAGCGGCAGGGAAGCGCTCGTACGCCTGCTGACATCAGCTCGAGGTGGAAGACAGCGACATCGCTGGAGGGGTACTGGGCCAGGTGGTAGCGGGCTGGGCTCGGGTAGGTTAGCTGCTGCCTCCTTTTCTCTTTTGTTATTTTTTGTTTTACTGTTTTTTTTGTAGCAAAAGCAAATGGAAGCAAAACATGAGGTTTTGGGTAGTAAAAATTCTAGGAAAATTTGGGTGGGTGTGTTAGGTTAATTTCAAACATCTAACAGGTTTGGAGTTCCAAATGTTTAAGTTTTGTGCTGTTTGTTGAATAAACCCAAAGTGAGTGGTTTTTTGGATATTAAAAAGGGATTATCAAAACCAACACTTTCATAAGGTGACCCAAAAGAATTAAATGGGAACAAGGAAAGAAAGAATATTTTGGTTATTATTTTTATGGTTTCAAATTGGTTCTGTTTGAAAAATATTTGATTTGACTTGGAATATTTTATTAATTAATATAGAAACAACAACTTAATAGGGGGAACCCTATTATTAGTTGGATTAGAATTACTGGAAATGGTTTGATATTTTATTATTTCCAAAGGAGGTGTTGTTGATGGTTTGCTTTGAAATTGAAATCCAATTTGGAAATGACTTAGTGGAATTTATAACACCAGTTTATTAATTGATCCATATTGAAAATTATGACAACAAATAGATGGTTTTTTATTTGTGATTTTATTCCAAATGTTGTAACAGAGCAAGTATGAAAATAACCATTTGAAATTGTTTGAGTTTGATTATGAAAACAGGATAAAACAGATGCAAAACAAATAGTAACAAATGCAAACAAATAATTAAACATGATGACATGATGCAATACTTTAATAACAAGAAATCAAACATTCTAAATGGTAGGTTTTCATACTTGGGCTGTTACATCAATAAAGATATGGTTAAGCAATATATCTTCTTCACATGTTTTATCAAGTTTTATTCTTCTGTTATGTTTTTATTTTTCTTCCAGGTAAGTATTATTTATTGTTTTCTTAGTGCGTTAGTTTCTTTAGTATGTTGCATATATTTAGGTCTTGGGGGCTGATTGCTTGAATAGCACAGTTACAAACTCAAAGACCCGGCCATGATGCCTATGAGTTATAAGGGCCGATTACTCGCAAACGAGTACGGCTGCAATCTTATAACCGGACAAAGGAGCCAAATTTCTTGACTTTTCTTACTTAAGCTCGATGTGACTCGCACTACAGTGGCATGATTTGCTCGCTTACGATTACAATCAGCCATGATGCCCAATGGGACTTGCCTGACCCTGTTTTCGTACAGATGTAATAACATGGTATCCACGCGAAAGCCGGCTTACAGTACAAGAGAGTCGAAAGGGTCATCTAAACCACAAGTTATGCAGAGTACAGGGTTAATAACCGGAAACTCAAAGTCTATCAAGCATAACTTCAAAACCTATGTGAAACGGCTCTAGGTTTTGGGCTTAGCAGAAACAATTTGTTTTCTTTGAGAAAGCTCACCCCCCAGACTCGGAATTTCGGGCCTTGGGGACTGGAGATTTTGAAAAAAAAAGAGGCAAGTTATCTAGCTATTAAGCACAAAAAACCCAACAATCCGAGTCTTGGGGACTTAGAGAAAAGTTCACCCCTCAAAACCCATGTGACCCGGAAACTGAGTCTCACAAAAGGAACCATAAAGAAAGTCGGAGTATCAAGAGCAAATAAGCTCAAAGGCAGATAAATATCAAAATCGTCCAAAGGCCAAAAGAGGCACGAAGTATATCAAGGCATTAAAGTACATTACAAGTCTCGATACTAGTATCAAAGGCGCACAGGCGCACCGTCAAAAATAATTGTTCAAAGGGCCCATTTGCCGGCTGACGCATACGAAATGACAGCGGATAGCAGATATCACTCGGCATCCGGGACTGAGGCATCCATCTTCCCCTTGCCCTTGCCAGCCGGGTCTTGTTCTTTGGCTTGCCCTTCAGTACTCTTGGTAGCAGCAGCACCCGGATCAGCAGTAGTGCCGGCCCGTGGAGGAGGAGGGACGATTGGTGTGGAGGTAGCAGGCGCAGAATCGGCCTCAGCCTTCTTCTTCGCGGCCTCCTCTCTCAACTGGGCAGCCTCCGCCTTCCATCGGGCCAGCATGTCATACGGCTTGGGAAGATCCGACTTAATCGCCTTACCATCAGCATCATACGCAGGGATAATTGAGTTGATATCCAAGCAGTCAGCAATCACACTGGCCGGGTGACGAACTTCCTTCTGGATGGCCTTGAAGTTTTTCACTGAGAACTTGGACCCGTCATGGTTGAATTCTGGAAACCCGCCCACAAGCTTGGCCGACTCGAGCTTAGGAAAATAAGCTTTAGCCAGCGCAAGCCCCCGAGTTACTCCAATCCGGCAGGACGAGCGCTTCCAATGCCCAATCCACTCGGGTATAGTGGAGCAGGCGTCCAGTAACCTCTTCAGGTTGCCGTGTCCAACACCTGGCCATTGCAGTTCTTGAAGGATCCATTTTGTTCCGGCACAGAGCTGTCGGATAGTGCTCTTGATGGTTTTCAGTTTGGCAATGTCATCTTCCTCCGGGATTACTTCATCCGGACCTGCAGAAGGTAGGAAAAAACAACGAGTAAGGAAATCCGACTATTTATCAATTGAAAATCCGGGTCATAATTATCAAAGCTAAGAATCGTACCAGCCAGTGCACGATATGTATCGGCAATTTGAACAGAAACTTTTGTCAGCTCATCTTCTGCTGCATGAGCCCTCCTCCTATACTTCCTCGTGATCTTCCCGCTCCTCCTAGCTTCAGCCTCAGCCACCTCACGCAGAGCCACCTCCTTCTCAACGAGCTTGGTGGCCTTCGCCAGTTTCTTCTCGGATTGGGCCACGAACGCCTGAGTGGAGACACAAGGAAGGATTAGTCGGATATACTACAAAGTTCCAAGCAAATTATCAATAAATTCACTCGGAACTTGGGGACTAGATAAGGATACAGGAAATATTATTCGGATTTACCTCATGTTTAGCTATCAAAGCTTCTAAGATACTTTCTTCATCGGCCCTCAAGGTGTGAAGGGCATCCAGCATCTGGGAGAATGTCATGTCTTCGGGCCTGACGCCAGAAGAGCCGGCAGCTTGATCGCCTGGTGGGTGAACTTTCCCCGACTTTGGAGTCGAGACCCGGACTGTCTGGGTGTCCGGGTTTGGAGAACTCATCTTCGTGTCCAGGATCTCAACCTCTTCGTCCTCAGCCTCTTAGGATGGCTTTGGAGACCCGGTTTCCTGGTGAGCTGGGTCACCCAAGGAGCCTTGTTCCTGGTGGTCTTCAGCGTCACCGCCAGTCGCGGCGTCCGTATTATCAATCGGCCCCTCCGTCTCCCGATTATCGGTCTCCATGTTCTCCGGATCACTGAGGGTGGCTTGGGCGCTAAGGAAAAGAGAAAGAAACAGTTGGTGGCAGAGCAGGAATATTATCGAGTATGCGGGGATATCATACAGCAAGGACTCACCCGGTGTTCACAGCATAATCCGGGGGGAGCTCGCTGCTGGAAGCGGATGAAACTGTCGCGGAAACCGATAGCGGAACCCGGAACTGCCCAGCCCGTGGATGGTTGGGGGAGGGGTGACGCCGAGGAGAATTGGAAGGATGAGGTGGAGGAGTACCGGCACGGCGGACCGGTGAGGTGGCGATGCCCGGGTTGAGGGGATCGTCACCCGGGGAACTCCGCGTCACTCTACGCTTGGCCGGAAGAGAGTCCTTCAAATGTGGTGAGTTGGATAATTGTTGGTTAAGTTTTCGCATGTTATCAAAGGAATAGGGTTCGGAGGACATAAAGGAGAAGGGAACCTTGGATACCACCCCCTGTTCTTCCTCTTGGCCCCAACAACTGCTTCTTGTTCAGGGTCGCTTTGGTCGGATTCGGTGGCCTCCGGGCCCCCCTCGTCCTTGTCATCTTTGTCCTCCAACCCTGTAAGCCGAGTATGTATAGTCGGAAAAAGTTAGACGTGCGAGCAAAATGGCGCAAGTGAAGTTGATAGAAGACCCGGATAAATACCTTCGTCATTGTCAGCCGGTTCCTCATCTTCTTCCGGGTCTTCGGAAGAAGGGGAGGTCTCGACGTTCCAGAAAACGTTATCAGCCTGAGACAAAAGCACAAGGGTAAGAATCAGCAGTCATATCAATCGAAAGCATGAAGGTAAAAGTATAAGAGTCGGATTTTACCGCTGGAGCCGGGTTGTCCCGGGTGAATGGATCTAACCCGGCGATGTTTTTGATCACTTCCAATTTTTCCGTCAAGAAACTCTTGATGGTTTTGTTAGTATCGCCGGCTGGGTAGTTCTTAGAAGAATACCGGAGCGCGTCTGTGACGTGCCCCGAGTAGTCGCACATTAGCTTGGTGCGGATGGAGTTGGGCTGGATCCTGAAGTCCACCCATGTCTTGACCAAGTTGAGCCCAAGGAGACCTTGGGCGGAGAGGACGGCTATCTTGGTTAGAAGAGGTTGGATGGCCTCCCTGTCCGACTCAGGGGCAAAGGCGTTGAAAGACTCGGAGATATCCAGGAGACCCTCCGAGTAACCCGGCAGTTTCCTTTCGCCGGGTGGGGAGGTGTCTCGGCAGTAGAAGAAGGATAATTGCCAGTGCTTGACATGGGAATTCAGATTGAGAGTTGGCATTGGGGAATTCTTGCGGCGCTGGATGGAAACCCCGCCGCAAGCAAGGAGCGCCCCGTCACCGCTTTCGCGGCACGGTTTGCATTGGAAGAGTTCAATAAAAAGAGCCAGATTTGGCGGAATGCACAAATAAGACTCGCAAAGGACGATAAAATGGGTAATGTTCAACATAGAGTTAGGCCCTATGTCGAACACCCGGAGGCCATAGTGGCTTAAGACCTCGCGGAAAAAAGAATGACCCGGAGGGCGAAACCCCCGGGTCAAATGCTCGATGAAGCAGATTACCTCATCGGCAGCAGGTGTAGGCCGGGTCTCATCACCCGACACTCTCCAATGGATATCTTCCTGAGGGGGGAGGACCCCTAACTCGGCCAGCTCTTCCAGCTTGGCCTTGGTGACTGTTGATCGCGCCCAGTTGGCGGATATTGATTGGGTTGTCCTTGCTCTTGCTTGCTGCTTCCCTTGCTTCTTGGGAGCCATGGGTTCGGTCTGCAAAAGCACGAGACAAAAAGGTACAAGACGTAAGACTCGGAAATCGTGGGTTATCCGGATATATGCAAGCAGTATCAAAAAGAGGTATGGGAATTATGAGTTGTCCGGATATCGCCGGATGTAGCGAAAATTACAGATTATCCGAGTATCGAGTAGCAATACAGAAACTATGGGGGACTTACGTATTGGTGATCGTTCGCGGAAGAAGGGTGATTGCCCATGTATTTACTGCAAGTAAATGAACCGGAAGAAACGGACTTTCCGGGTATCAAGGGCAGTTGCGGAAAATTTGGGCGGCCCGAGCCTAGATTGGAAATTTCATTTTCAAATTCGTGGTGAAATTAGTGACTACAAGCAATAGGGGAATGAAGTGGAGCCTATATTCAAGCCATTGGATGAACTAGTATGAGTCCAAGCGACCTAATCCGGCGCGGGGCAAGAAATAGCCCGCGGTTGACCTAGATCCAATCTAGAACGAATCAAGAAATTGTGAGGCTAATTCAATGGGAGTAAGAAGCTTACCGGAGGAGATTGGAGTAGAGCACGACGACGGCAGATGGCGCAATCTGAATGTCCCTTTGCGATTCCCGGCGGGCAAGATGAGGGCGCAGCGGCTGAGCTTGGCGGCGGCGCGGAACGGTTCAAGGACGAACGTAGCCGGCGGCGGCTTTGCTCCGGCGGTGAGCTCGAGGTTCCCGTGGTGGTGTTGCACAAGCGCGAGAGATGGGGAGGAAGAAGGAGTTGGAATGGACCGTTGGGGGTTAGGTTATCCCCTGTTTACCTATTTATAAGGTACGGGCGGATAAACCTAGTCCAACGGGCGGGAACCGGAAATTTCGGGATAAGGGATACCCGCTCGGATTTTCTGAGATATGCTTTAAGTGCTGGATGAGATATCCGGAATGGATACGAAACAAATCTTCTCCGTGATACCTGGATCGATTAACAAGTAAAGTAAGCCGGATCTTTGGCGTCTGCATCAGGGGCATTGACCCGGAAAAGTAAACACTGGACTTGGAGAAAGCCGGGTTACTATATGGCCACCATGGAGTTAGGCCTAGCTGTTTATCAAAGCAATCTAACCCGGCCTCTATGAACTTGTGTGTTTGTTATTTTTTGCAGGGAATAGCGTGCGCTTCAAGGAGGATCTCATGAAGCCCAAGCTATTCTGGGGACTACTGATGGAGGGATGATAACCCGGTAGGACAACACCAAGGAGTAAATCGGCCCAAAGGACACTGCACAAGACCCGGCTTAAGGTAAAGGAGTTTCTAGAAGGCCCAGAAACGTAGGCCTCGTAACCCGGATTGTGGGTTCCGATAAGGAAGTTTAGGGTTTGAAAGCAGTGTCCGGGTAGGATTCAGAGTGCGTCTTGGAGAGTAGGCCAAGAGGTCCGGATATTATATAAGCCGGCCCCTAGGGTTAGACGAGAGAGATCCAAGAGTTCGAGCAAGATCGCTAGGTATCGAGTATCCAGTGTAACACGAGAGTTGAGTTAATATATCTAGATCGGAGACTCGGCGACTTGATTGCCGGCTACCAGATCGCATATCATCATGTTTTCCCTTGAGCTAAACCCTCTCCCAAACACCAGAGTCGAATTGCCCCAAGATAAGTTACCCCCGGTAACGCCTGCCGTGATTATCCCACGACAGAAACCCTAGACTTGGTTCCCTCAAGTGAATGAGGGGGAAATGAAGAACGAGTTGGTGAACATGTAGTTCTGGGCCTTTTGGGTGGAGGAATTGGGATATCTAGCTTGGTGGGTGAGCTCAATCAATGGAGCAATGAATTCTGGACGAGCTAACCCTTTGGAGAAGAAGGGGTCTTCTATTTATAGGTCCACTAAAAAACTAGCCATTTTTCTGCTGTCGACATGCAATCCGGAATGAATCCAAAACTTCTGGAATGAATCCGGCCGCCAGGAATATTCCGGGGCATTCCGGATGCTAACAGATGATTTCACGTTCATGTTGGAATGAATCCGACTGCCTGGTATAGCCGAGAATGATTCCGAATTTCAATAGAGGTTTTCGCGGCTAATTCGGAATGAATCCGGAAAGAATCGGGCGCCCGAAATCACCCGGAATCAGTCCGGATCCTAACAGAGGTTTTTGCGGCCAATCTGGAATCATTCCGGAAATTTTGAAATCATTCTGGATGCCCACAGAAACCTCTCGTTAGCAGGAAAAAACAACTCGGGATCTTTTTCTCCTTCACCATAACTTCGATACCGCTTTGTGCTGGTAATATATGTACCCTTAAACATTCAGCACACGGTTAGACATGATTTATGTTGTTAACAAACACACAAAACTCAAGGGATTAAGAAATTCTCTTTCAGCAGCAACCCACTCCGGCAAGGCGGCGACTCCGAGAGACATGCATGTTACTCGAGTCCACCGCCACAACCAAGCGACAACCGTCGGCGACACCTCCGTCATGTGACTGCGTTAACCTAGATCTAGAAATTAGGACCTAGTTTAAATCTTGTTAAAATTTAGGAAATTTCAATTGCATTAGAAGATTCCGTTCAAATATAAATGAAAAATGCCGGTTACTTTCCATTTTCTGCTTAATTTTTTTAGCCTCATTGGAACGCGACACACCCAATAGGATGGCAACGTGTGCCGACGCCCCAATAGCATCCGCCGGCAACTAGTGCCGGACGCTCGATTAGGATCGCCGGTGGAGATGCTCTTACAACATGATAGAGGCGAGGGGAACAAGATGAGAGCTACGGAGTATAAAGACTGGGCGCACCTAGCGCTTAGCTGAATTAAATCTCAGTCATCTAAAGTTGTTCCATAATTTTAGTTCTAACCCACTTGCAATTTAGAGTTCATACGAATCATGATTTAAATTTAATGGTTAATGAGCTACAACCCATGCGTAACTGATTTTTTATTATTTACAAGCCACTTACAACTTAAAATCTCAGTTGCGCTATGGAGTTGAAACTCATATGTAACTAAAAAAACTCAGTTGCAACTCACAAATAATGCGAATCGCAAAAACAAATCTAATGATTATGGAGGCGACCGAGATTTAGTTAATTCTCACTCACCCGAGACCTAGCAATTCGGATAAACAATAGTGACTGCTACCACAGATCTCGTCAATCTAGCGAACACGAAAGAAGATGCAAATTGTTTATGAGATTGGTCGTCTAGTTGCCACCCGACAACACCCCTCGAAGGAGGAAGGGATATCGCATAGTCTCCAATCCGGTTTCGTATGAGTGTGATATGATCTTCTCCAACTTAGTCGACCAGTGAGACCAATGTGCACATCTTGACAGGAAAAATGATTTAAATAAGAAGAACTAAGAGTATACATCACCATTTCTACTGTCGTCATGGACCTTATGCAGCCAGATTATACTCCAATCCGACACATCAATAACCAGCGAGGGATTAGTGACTCTAAAATGTCCCTCCGAGGAGCTTACAACGTCGAAGCCGTCCAATCGAGGAGCTGGATCTGAGGCTTTTGCTAGTACGCAAAATTGGGGGTTGGGTGAGGTGTGAAAGCATCGTGACAACGCCCTAAGGAGTTACCGTCTTTGTTATCGGGAAAGTACTTGTGCACAAGACCTCAACAACCGCCATACTTCATGGCATCCATGCTCCCAGCAAGTGCCAAGGCAACGGTTCGTCGAGCAGCATGCGTATCCATGGGTTGGTCGGGCCTTAAAAAGCCCACCGTAGAAAACCGAGGGTCAGGCCCAGCCCAAGCCTACCATTGGGCCTACTTTTCAAGCCTAGGCCCGACTAAAAGTGCAATATGGTCAACTAGAGGGGGGGGGCGAATAGGTTGACTACCAATTTTTCTTCTTTTCCTTTTTAGTTTGGGCTAAACAAGTAATACAAGGTTGTCTAGATGTGCAACTAGGTGAACACCCTATATGATACAAAACACAATACACAACGAAAGCAATATGTAAGGTAACGAGATAATTCACAAGTGTAAACAAGGAGACAAGGATATGTTTTTCGTAGTTCCTTCCCAAGGGAAGTACGTCTACGTTGGAGAGGTGGGGAGCCACCTAGGTGCTCCTTAATAGCACGAATGTGCACACCTTATTCTCCTTGAGCTTATCCGGTGAGGGAGATTCTCGTTTCCACTATGAGGTCGGCTTGAAGGCGTTGACCAAACCTTTTCACAAGGTTGAGGCATCTCCACAAGATGGATGGAGGCTCTCAATCAATCTGGAGCTTCTTGCAACAAGGTGGAAGCTCCAGGCACAAGTTCTACTAGGGTTTCTAGGCCCCAAGTAGGATTCTAGATTTACTAGGATGTGGTGGATGGATTTGCAATTCCTTTGGTGGAATCACAGATCTAGGTCTGATCTAGCTCCCCACAAAGTATTAGAGTATTTGGGTGGTTGGAGAGGGAGATCTAAGTAGTTGAAGCTCACATTAGTTGCTAGAAGAGAGAGAGAGAGAGAGAGAGAGAGAGAGAGAGAGAGTGTAAAGCTTGAGAATTTGGGAGGAAGGGGAAGGGCATTTAATACCCCTTCCCAAATATGGCCGTTGGCCATTTTCCCGCAGCAACGGTAGTACCGGTGGAGACTCTTATCCAGAGCCAGAGTGCCTCTCTCCTTTGCATCTGGTTCCGCAGTACCAGAGGTACCAGTGCAAACACCAGAGGTACCGCCCACCAGTACTACCGGTGGCCTCCGCCCTGACCTACGCGATGGAGCAACAGAGCACCAAATTAGTGGACCCACCACCGGTACCGCCACCGGTGGCGATCTGCTCCTTGAGAGCCTGAAGTGGTAGAGGAGGTACCAGTGGTAACACCGGAGGTACCGCCCACCGGTAATACATGTGACGTCCGTTGTAGCCTCCGTGATGTGCCAACAGAATGACAATTTGGCGGAGGTAACACCAGTACCGCCACCAAATGCCCCCGCCTGGGGCTATGCTAGGAAGTACCAGGGGGTGGTACTACCAGTGATTTCACCGGTACTACCGCCACCTGGGAAACCACTTCCCAGACTTGGCTTTTGAGCTCTTTGCCGGTGGAGAAACACCGCGATGCCCCCCACAAATATTTTAGGGAATATGGGGTACTACGCGAGTGATGCAAATGGACCCTGCATATAATTAAACCATGATTAGTCCTTAAATTGTGTCGTCATCAATTATCAAAATGGAAGATCATCCTTTCATTCTCCCCCCTTTTTGGTAATTGATGACAGCACAACAATTTGCAACACGAGGCCTAAACAACATGGACGGAGCCCCCCTAGAGTTATGCTCCCTTCATGATGAATGAACCGAGCAAGATAAATATGATACAAAGGAGAGATAACTTGCTCACAAACACAATATTGAACCAAACGAGTACGATAGAAATTAAAACACGAGGTTCAGATGTCTTACACCATGGATGACGGGGTTCACAAATAAAATCATTAAAACACCAAGTTTCACAAATAACCGAGTCACAAGCACTAAAGAGACAACATAAATAGCAAAGCTTGTGAAAAACCCTTGCAAATACCCAAACGCTCCTAGAGAGATCTCTCCTCCTTTGGCATCAGGATATCAAAAAGGAGAAAGATTGACACTAACGTCCCAAGGCTCACTCGAAGAGGTCATCCATGCTTGGAGGACAGGCACGACGACGAGAGCTAGTAGCTTCTTCTCCAGGTTCCTCATCAGAGCACTCAATAATGTCTCCCTTTGAATCTCTGGTCTACCACCTTCCCCAAGTAGTGATGTTGTCCTCAACTGGAGAATCGACCATCTCACCGCCATCACGGCGAAGTTGCCTAACGGCCTGAGCAGCCATGCGATGCTTGAGCTCCTTGTCATAGTGCACCTCCCACAGATGCTTCTCAATCTTGTTCACACGGAACACTTTGTTAAGAGCACGAGCCATCCAATTGAATGCAACATCAGAAGGAGGGGGACGAGAGGGCCCAACTTCTTCTTCTACATCAATCACAACCCAAGGCTTGGCCTTGCCCTTACGAGCAGCTGGAGTGGGGTGCTCAATGGGCTCGGTGTGATCCTTGATAAGCAGCCGCTTCTCCTTGTGAGAGACCCACAAAGAGTCATCAAGGGATCCTCCGGGTGCTTAGCATCCCAAGCATGCAAGGTGATCTTCATTATAATAAGCCCACAGCAAGCATTTTTTTAGCAAACAATGGCATACGAAAGCTCGTTCCAAATGAAGTTAATCACATCAAGTTTCTGAGTCAAGCCTTGGACCCTTTTCTCATGAGTAAGAAGCATGAGATTCTTGAAATACCCTTGGATTTTGTCCACATTGCCAACCTTAGGATTGATGGTCTCACGATAGATGCGAAGCATAATATCATAGGTGGGGTAAAGACCCTTGGAGAACCCTACGGCGTACTTCTTCCATGAGTAGAGAGGGGTGAGTTGGTCCTTGCCGATAGTCTTTCGAGCGGAATGAATGTGAAACCACTCACTATGATACTCCGGACCACCACCAAAGGGACCATGATCCGGATAGCTACCAAGAACAACACCCATTATGGACCACTCGAGAGTAAACTGCTCACCCTTGGCCATCTAGATAATATTGTGCACGGTCTCGTTGCCAAGGTGTACTGTTGCTAGAAACTCACACACAAGCCCTTCATCATAATCTTGTTGCAGCTTCATGATAGGACGAAGACCAAAGGCATCAACGATGACAAGAGCTTCTCCAAAATAGCCTGGCTTCCTCTCCATATGGTCAAGGCAAATGGCATGTTGAGTGGCCACATTGTCTTTTGGCTTCCTCATGAGTATCTCATTATATATCTGATCTTGGAAAACAATGTGAAAACGAGTATCCCGTCCACAAAACTAAGGCATCAAGCGAGTCCGCTCAATGACATAGGGGTTTTCACGCTGAGTTGCAAGGAATACGGATTCAGACACTTGAGATGCAGATTTTTCCTTCCGAGGAAGGGTCTTCTTTGGAGCAGGGAATCTGGGCTTGCTCTTGGGTTGAGAAGGATCAAGGGTTTCTTCAATTTCATCAACTCGTGGTGTCTTCCTACACACATTCTTCTTGGTACGACCTCCCCATGAGACACTAGCATCTAAGAATGAAAGTAGAAGGGAGAAGCATAAAGAAGAGAAGATGCCCAAAGTTTTAATGTGCACAAAAGAAAGGAATCAAGAGTAGTGAATAATAGGAAGAATCAACAATGAACTAGGGGAATAAGTACATAGAGCCATCCTAAGAATCGACATAGTTTGTTCCCACTAGTCACAATCGAAATTCCTAGGTTTGTATGAATGAATATCTACTCCATACGCACGAACATGAAGAATCATGGTGCTCCTAGTGCATCTCCATCCGTCAACGAGATGGGAGAGAGAGGGAGCAAAATACAAACCAAGGGGTAGGTATGATGAGCACAACAGCAGTTTTCCCTCAGAAAGAAACCAAGGTTTAATCGACCAGTAGGAGGAAGGAGTAACTTCAGAAGGTAGAAGCAGCTGAGATGGCAGGGCACACTACCGGTTCAGAAGCAACATGGAACCTACACAACACAATCAAATCACTTTGCCCCAACGAAGCAGTGAGGTTGTCAATCTCAATGGTTTTGCTGGACACAAAGAGTTTAAACGTATGGTGTGGAAAACAATATGAAAGCAGTAGCAGAAGTATGAAAGCAGTACGTATTTTATCAGTATGAGGAAAACGGACCGGGGTCCATAGGTCACTAGTGGTGTCTCTCCTTCAAAGATAAATAACATGTGTGGTGAACAAATTATAGTTGGGCAATTGACATAAATGAAGGTTGCGCCGTAGTGCATATACAAGACATAAAGATTACTCTCTGATTCATGCGGGCATTACAACAAAATACATAGACTGTCATCCAACTGCATCTATGTCTAATAATCCACCCTCCGAATATCATCCGAATGAATGTTGGGTATTAAGTTGCAAGCAACAAATTATCACCGTAAGCAAAGTGTGTAATGTAAACAATGTAAACTAGGTAAGAACCGTTGTTTTCTTCCTAATGGCAACAAAACATCCTCCATCCGTCACGTTTATGTCACTCTAGCACAGATGCAAAGGAGGCATGAACCCACTATCGAGCATAAATACTCCCTCTTGGAGTTACTAGCATCTACTTGGCCAGAGCATCTACTAATAACGGAGAGCATGCAAGATCATACATAACATATGCATGAAGATAACATGATAGATTGATAATCAGAAGATATAGCATTCAACATTCATCAGATCCCAGCAAACACAACATGTAGCATTACATAAAGATGATCTCGATCATGTGAGGCAGCTCACAAGATCTAAACATGAGGTACAAAGTGAAGAAAACAACCATCTAGCTACTGCTATGGACCCGTAGTCCAGGGATGAACTACTCACGCATCAC
Source organism: Alopecurus myosuroides (assembly GCA_028641055.1). Taxonomy (NCBI): domain Eukaryota; kingdom Viridiplantae; phylum Streptophyta; class Magnoliopsida; order Poales; family Poaceae; genus Alopecurus; species Alopecurus myosuroides. The sequence continues at coordinate 248,765,946 of CM054058.1, forward strand.
TTCGGAGGAGGGCATGGTGGTGTAGACCCCTCCTGTGGTGAATTCCCTCCCGGCAGGGTGCCGGAGAGAGCTCCAGATCCCTCCCGATCTCGGGATGACGATGACGGCGGCCTCGGGTGTTTTTCGGGACGAAGTGGTATATCTTTAGGGTTTACGTCTCGGGGGGTATAAATAGGCGAAAGGGCATCGGCGGTGGAGGTCGGGGGCCCCACACCACCCATGGCACGGCCAGGGGGAGCGCCGCTCTATGGTGTGGGCCCCCTGTGGCCCTCCTCTGGGTCTCTTCGGGACTCCGTGGAACCTTCGGGAATTCTAAGACTTCCGGGCTTCGAATTTTCCAATTTCGAGAATATTTCCAGAACAATTATTTTGAAACTAAAAACAGCAGAAACAGGGAACTGGCTCTGTGGCATCTTGTCAACAGGTTAGTCCGGAAAATCGATAAAAAAATGAAATAAAGTGTATAAAAAACATGTGGGAAACAACAAGAAAACAACATGGGACATCAGAAATTAAGGATACGTTTATGAAGTATCAACATCCCCAAGCTTAGTTCCTACTCGTCCTCAAGTAGGTAAACGATAAAAACACATAATTTCTGAGGTGACATGCTACCAACATGAACTTGATCATCAACAATGTAAAAGCATCTGTAATCTAAGATCATAGAACTTTAACATAAGCATGATAAATAGAATTTTAATAATAAATCATAGCAATCATCTTGCATCATGAGAAGCAACACAAATAAAATATCATGAATAACAATGCAACGAAAGATATACGTTTGTTTCAAGTATAGAGAAAACATATCAAAGTGATATTTCGCTAGTCCTTAAGAGTGGGGCAAAACATAAATGCTAGGACACCTTCAAAGTTCATAAGAAGACTAGAACAAATAATTAGAGAACAAGCAATAATACATCATGAATCAACTAATAATGTTTCTGGGACAAATACACATAAAACTCAGAATGGCAACTATGCTCTCTCAACCGTGCATAAAGTTAGAAGATGGAGACTCGACATAAAGGTAAAAGAAAGGCCCTACGCAGAGGGAAGCAGGGATCACTCATGTGCTAGAGCTTTTATTTTATTAAAAAGAGGTATAAAAAACATTTAAAGAGAGGTGTATGCTTTTTTACAACAAATTGTAAACAGAAAATATAGTACGTCACAAGCCAAATAGACTTCACAAGAGCGGCTCCCATAGAAGTACGCATCTGGGTAGAAGGTCATCCCTCTTTCTCTTTTGTTTACACAATTATGCTTTGACTGATAAATCAGGGGCAAAAATAGTGAAGAGAATTTGTGTTATTAATTTGGGGCTGGGCACCCCGCTGCTAGCTCTTCTATCATTGGATAAGCAGATGAAGCCACTAGTCCAGGGTGTGAAAGTCCAATCAACAAGTGAGATAAAGACTCTCTACTTACGTCCTCATGAGCTAAAACATGAGCACAAAATAAGAGTAATTTTGAAAGTTTGAAAGGTAACACATGAGCAATTTACTTTGGAGTGGTGGTTAAATACGACATGTAGGTAGGTATGGTGGACACAATGGGAAACTTTGGTTTTTTTGGGTTGAATGCACGAGTAGAGATCATACTCAGTACAGGTGGAGGCTAGCAAAAGACTGGGAGCGACAAATCAAGAGAGCATAAGAGCCATAATCATGCATAGCGACATAAACATCATTAATAAAAGCATAAGTTGTACCACAAGTTCAAAAACTAAATGACCATGGATTCCATTAGTGACTGTTTCATAGTCATAAACATGGTGTGAGCATGCGCCAAGTCAACCAAATAAAATATTCAAAGGAGAACACCACAAATTTATGCTTCAATATGACAAGAACAACTCATGATTCTTTCAATGGCACATTAAACACTCTAAGCTATTTGAGGATAATCATGCTACTAAATATCAACAAGTATTTAGAACTAAAATAACATCTAGCATGATATGAAAAAGTCTAGCCACAGTCTATAAAAGCTTCTACTTTCACCATTAAAAATTCTACCTCATGCAGTAGTTTCTTTTCCCAACAAGCACCATACAAAACATGTTTTAACAAAAACTCTCTAAATGATACAGCAAGAAAACATGAGATTACTCACATAACACCACTAAAACTAACATCTCTGAACAAGATATGCAATGAAAACAAGAGCTAAAGAGGAATTTTTGCAGCAACTCGAAGAAAAACTAAGAATACTGCCATAGCAAGTATTCAAATGAAAAAGCGGAGCGTGTCTATCTCCCAAACAAAGAATGATAGGGTAGAACTTTATTATTGCATAAAGTAAAACAAAAGAAAACAAAATAAAAACAAACAGACGCTCCAAGTAAACTTCATATGATGTGACCGAATAAAAATATAGTTTCACTAGAAGTGACATGATAGATGGTTCATGAAGAAGGGGATGCCTTGGGCATCCCCAAGCTTAGATGCTTTATTCTTATTAAAATATGCTTGGATGAACCACGGGGGAATCCCCAAGCTTTGAACTTGCACTCTTCTTGATCACATATATCACCCTCTTCTCTTGACACTTGAAAACTTTCTTCACACCACACTCAAAGAGTAATTCGCATTAGAGGGTTAGTGCAACAATAAAAAATCCATTGGTTCTTCATGGCACACGTGCTATTGATACTTTTACAGATTAGCTACAGCCACTGATGTTTCATGAAGCAAAGAAATACACTTGACATCGCAAAAGAGGAAATGCAAGAAAAATGACAGAATCTATCAAAACCAGAACAGTCTGTAAATATGATTTTTTTTGAGGCACTTATGTTGCTCATATCGATAAACTTAAAGAACGAAAAAGTTGTGGAATTTGTCTAGAATAAGCAAAAAAAAAATCAGGTCATTCTGATTTTTTATGATTTATATGATTTGTTTACGGTGGACAGCAGAAATCTGTTTCCTGCGCAGAAATCCGAAAACCAACTCCAAATCTTGTCAGAATCCTTACTTGGCACTACTAAAACATGAAAACAAAGATACAAAGGAGTTGCTACAGAAGTATAAAACCCCTTGAATCAAAGAAAACAGATGAAAACAAAGCAAAAAATAAAACCATGGGTTATCTCCTAAGAAGTGCTTTTCTTTAACGCCTTTTAGCTAGGCATGATAATTTCAGAAGATGCTCATATGAGAAATATTAATTGAATCAAAATAGAGCATCAAGAAGCAAATGTGAAACAAATATAAGTCTAACACACTTCCTATGAAAAATATTCTTGTAGAAAAACAAGTCATGAAAACAGAAAACAACAAGCATAGGGAAGCAAAACAAGTGCAACTTCAAAATTTTCAACAAAAAGAGAGGTGTTTTAGTAACATGAAAATTCCTACAACCGTATTTTCCTCTCTCATAATAATTTTCAGTAACATCATGAACATACTAAACAACATAATTATCACATAAAACATGTTTGTCATGGTCTAAAAGCACACGATTCATATCAAGCTAAAAAACAATGGGATCAAAATTTAAAATCTGCTCCTCTTTCTTCCCACTTTTAGTAATAGCAAAACAAGATGATTGATCACTCATAAAAGGTATAGGACACATTATAGCAATCCTATTTTCAGTATAATTATAATTTATAACATCAAGTAACATAGGACCACCATCAAGAGCATTATCATAAGATTTATCCAAGTAGCATGGATTATCATAAATAACAGTAGCAATATCATTCTCACAAGTTTTATTCATAGTAGTATCAAGGTCAAAATTATAGCAAGTTCAATTTCATCAAATAATGTATGAGTTAAAGAGTTACTATCATTATGAGGTAGACATGGGTAGCTCCATTCTTCCTCCTCTTGATCATCACTCTCCTCCTATTTTTCATCCAATGAGCTTCCAGATTCAGCAATTTCTTCTTCCATTGGTTCCTCCAAGGCATTAGTCTCTTTCTTAGGTTGATAGAATTTATTAAGATATTCCATTATGTAGTAACTACAATCCTTGTAATTATCAAATGAATATTCAAGTATATCATAGATCTCATATTTATAAGGTGCATCATCAATATTTTCAAGCAAACAGGCAATTTCGAATGCACCCTTCCAAGTAATAAATTCCTCAATTTATTACACATCATATAATTCATCATTTCCCTTAACATAAGAAGATATGGTAACATCATCATTATAATCACATTGAAAAGAGAGGGGTTTATACCTCCTACAGCATCATGATTTATCAAAGCAATAAGTAATATTATAAGTAGAGCATAAGTTCTTAGCACAGTCATGCAATTTATCAATTTTCTCCCATAAGTGTATCCCTTTTTGTGACAAGCGGTGTTCCTTATAATATTTTTGTTGTTCATCTGTGAACCCACCTTGCCAATAAGATCTAGTTTCAAAGACATCAACCATTGATAACAAGCATGATAAAGCAACAAATAACAACGAGAATAAGAACTATTTTTTTCGTGTTTTTGATAAAAAGAAGCAAACAAGACAAAATAAAATAAACTAAGCAAAACAAAAACAAAGTAAAGAGATTGGAGGTGAGAGATTCCGCTTGCAGAAATTCTCTTCATCCCCGGCAACGGCGCTAGAAAATAGCTTGATGGTGCAGGTCTTGCACTCGTTGGGAAACCCCAAGAGGAAGGTATGATGAGCGAGCCCAACATTAGTTTTCCCTCAGAAAGAAACCAAGGTTTAATCGACCAATAGGTGGAAGGATTAAGTTCAGAAGGTTGAAGCCGCTGAGATGGCAGGGCGCACTACCGGTTCGGAAGCAACGTGGAACCTACACAACACAATCAAATCACTTTGCCCCAACGAAGCAGTGAGGTTGTCAACTCACCGGTTTTGCTGAACACAAAGAGGTTAAACGTATGGTGTGGAAAATAGTATGAAAGCAGTAGCAGCAGTATGAAAGCAATATGTGCTTTATCAGTATGAGGAAAAAGGACCGGGGTCCACAGTTCACTAGTGGTGTCTCTTCGTGAAAGACAAATAACATGTGTGGTGAACAAATTACAGCCGGGCAATTGACAAAAATGAAGGCTGCACCATAGTGCATATGCCAGACATAAAGATTACTATGTGATTCATGCGGGCATTACAACAAAATACGTAGACCGTCATCCAACTGCATCTATGTCTAATTATCCACCCTCCGAATATCATCCGAACAAATGTTGGGTATTAAGTTGCAAGCAACAGATTATCGCCGTAAGCAATGTGTGTAATGTAAACAATGTAAACTAGGTAAACACTGTTGTTTTCTCCCTAATGGAAAAAAGCACATCCTCCATCCGTCACGTTTCTGTCACTCGAGCACAGATGCAAAGGAGACATGAACCCACTATTGAGCATAAATACTCCCTCTTGGAGTTAGTAGCATCTACTTGGCCAGATCATCTACTAATAACGGAGAGCATGCAAGATCATAAATAACATATGAATGAATATAAAATGATAGATTGATAATCATAAGACATAGCATTCAACATTCATCAGTTCCGAGCAAACACAACATGAGCTCACGAGATCTAAACATGAGGTACAAAGTGGAGAGAACAACCATCTAGCTAATGCTATGGAACCGTAGTCTAGGGATGAACTACTCACGCATCACTTCAGATTGAATTCCCCTCCCGGTAGGGTGCCGGAGAGAGCTGCAGAAGCCTCCCGATCTTGGGATGACGATGACGACGGCCTGAGGTGTTTTTCGGGACGAAGTGGTATATCTTTAGGGTTTACGTCTCGGGGGGTATAAATAGGCAAAAGAGCAAAGGTGGTAAAGGCCGGGGGCGCACCACCCCATGGTGCGGTCAGGGGGCGCGCCGCCCTATGGTGTGGGCCTACTGTGGCCCCCCTCTGGGTCTCTTCGGGACTCCGTGGAACCTTACGGAATTCTAACACTTCCGGGCTTCAAATTTTCCAATTCCGAGAATATTTCCAGAAAAACTTTTTTGAAACTAAAAACAACAGAAAACATGGAACTGGCTCTGTGGCATCTTGTCAATAGGTTAGTCCGGAAAGTCGATAAAAATGACATAAAGTGTATAGCAAACATGTGGGAAACAATAAGAAAACAACATGGGACACCAGAAATTAAGGATACGTTTATGACGTATCACTGGTCTGCTGTGCAAAAATTCTGCACTAGCGGTAGTACCGGTGGAGCACAGGTAGTACCGGCACCATAACATAGGTACCGCTGGGCCCAGTTTCTGCGCGCCGAGATCAGAAAAACAAGGGCATCGAGATGGAATTGGGATTTTTGGGAGAGAAGGCTTGGGATTGTAAAATTGTACCTGTCATACGAGATGGAACAATATGCGCAAGTTCGCAAGATGCAACGAAGAAAAGCCGAACTTGCACAATTTTCCGGGAAGGTTAAGGATATGCACGTGAACGAACCAAAGAAAACCAACTCCTCAAGGAGGAGATCGGTGGCCGTGGCCACCGTGTTTGAGTGTGTACTTTGGCACCGCAAATATGTATCTTTGGTCCAAAATTACTACTCACAATGTAGCACAGTAAGTCACAAAATGACTAGGTATGCAATGAAGAATTGATTTATGCATAATAAGAGGAGTGATCACCCATGAGTTGAGTGAAGCCCCCCTATGTCCCTGCCTACATACAAACCTAATAGCAGGTATAATGGAGGTACTTATGCAAGGTATCAGGTGAAGTTAGATGAATCGGTGACATTTAGTTCATTCCTCAAAGCTAGAAATCTTGGTTCATCAAGGGCCTTCGTGAAGATATCCGCAAGTTGATCCTTGGTTGATACATCTGAGAGATCAATATCACCCTTCTCAACATGGTACCGAATAAAGTGATGACAAATCTCGATGTGCTTTGTCTTGGAGTGAAGAATGGGGTTTTAGGCGATCTTGATTGCACTCTCATTGTCACACAGAAGAGGCACTTTATCAAAAATGACACCATAATCCTTCAAGGTTTTCCTCATCCACATCAATTGAGCACAACAACTTGCCACGGAGATGTACTCGGCCTCGGTGGTGGATAGAGAAATGCAATTTTGCTTCTTGGAAGACCAACACACCAAAGAGTGACCAAGGAATTGGCAACCCCCGGATGTGGACTTCCTATACGTATTTTCTCCCGCATAATCTGCATCCGAATACGCAACGAGCTGAAAATTGAACCCTTGAGATACCAAAGACCAAAATTTGGGGTATGAACTAAATATCGAAAGATTCATTTAAGCGCTTCTAAATGACTTTGCCTCAGAGAGGCTTGAAACCTTGCACATTTACCTACACTATACATGATATCTGGTCTAGATGCACAAAGGTAAAGAAAATAGGCAATCATGGAGCGGTATAACTTTTTATCTACCTCTTTACCATTCGGATCGGGTTTCAAGTCAAGGGTTTTGGACATGGGAGTCTTCATAGGCTTGGCATCATGCATATTGAATCTCTTGAGCATGTCCTGGGTATACTTGGCTTGTTTGATGAAGGTTCCTTCATGATATTGACTGACTTCAAAACCAAGGAAATACTCCAATTCTCCCATCATGGACATCTCAAACCTATCGGTCATAAGCTTGCAAAAATCGAAATCAACACTTTCCACTTGAGAAAACCCTTGAGCCACCAATCTCGCCTTGTTGTAAATGACGATGCCATCTTTGTCTTGATTGTTCTTGAACACCCACTTAGTGCCAATAACATTCTTGAAATCCTTGGGTCTTGGCACTAACTTCCAAACCTTGTTGCGCTCAAAGTTGTTGAGTTCATCATGCATGTCTTCAAGCCAATCTTGATCTACTTGAGATTCCTAAACCTTCCCGGGCTAAATGAAACAGACAAAAGCATGAGTGTCGGGGGGTTACCCCCGAGTAGGGGTAAGGCAAGTGATAAAGGCAAGATCAAAGGAGAGGTTTGGATGAGTAGCTGGCTACCCGGTACACGCTACCCGGTCGACTGCTATTCGGCCATACACGCTGATGGCCAGGAGAAAGAATCAAGGAAGTTATTCTCCTCCGAGTAAAGTAAGTGGTCCGAGTAGAGGGAGTGGTTTCCTACTCGGGCCAGAAGTCAAAGGAGCCGTTCTGACACAGGATCCCGCGTATCCTGGGTCCGTACTGGTGCACTGTTCATCTGTAGAGTGCATGCTTATCCGCGCCAGGGTGTCAGCAGGGCGGCGCAGGTTAGGGGGCCCACCCTGTGGCCGTGACAGTGATAACAGATCGTCATCTTGGTTTTGCACAACGACTTTCTACACAAGACAAACTAGGAAGCCAAAGCTGTCAGCGAGAAGCTGGAAGTGTGCAGTGTGCACACTATGTCGACATCTATTTGTACTTTTCCCTCTTGGATGTATCCGGCTGGGCACCAGTATATAAGGTGCCCTGCCTCCTCCTGTGTGAGGGTCGCTGCTTTGGAGAGAGCATCTAGCATATACGTCACGTAGAGAGAAGGGTGGCTACTCGGTTGTAGGCCAAACTTGTACTGTGGCTACTCGGTGACACACAAATACAGAGAGAGAAAGGCAGGAGTAGGAGTTTTACCTCCACACGAGGGCCCTGAACCTGGGTAGATCTTGTTGTTTGCAGTGCTTGATTCATCCCACACGCGACTACTCGCTGCGTGATCCCTCACCGAGCACCTCCAGCGTCCATCGACCCCAAACAATTAGCCATCCTATGACATCTGCCGTGATATCACCACGACAGTTGGCGCCCACCTTGGGGCAACCAGCGGCGCTGGCTGGAGTTCACGTTCGGACGGGATCCATTTCTGCTACTGGGGAGCGCGTGGTCTGTGGCCTTGTCCACAGATTCGGCTCCTTCGACTTCGTCATCGACAACGCCGGCGATTTCGGCGGCAGGGCCATGCCAGAGGGCGGCACGGTGCTCTCCTTCGGCTCGCACCTCGTCTACGTCGCCACCACCATCGTCCGCGAGTACCCCGAGCAGGTGCACGTCGCGAAAGATCCCCCTGCTGTCATCGCTGCACGCGGAAAGCCAACTGGCTGTTCTGCGGACAGCGTGGAAGTGCTGATGACCGGCCCGGCTATCACTGCCGGGAAGGGCGCAGCTGCATCCGCGGCAGTCGTTGAGGAACTCGCTGGCCCAAGCGAGCTCCCGAGAACGCACAAGCCCTACGAGCTGCCCCAGAACCTCTCGGGCTACATCCCTCCTTCCACGACATCGACGATACCAGCATCAGCCGTGCGAGTAGGCATGCCACCTCCCACCGAGCTCGAGCTTATGGCCATGAGGGGACAGATCGACCAGCCGCGCCAGGCGCTGCTCGCCGAGCAGCTGGAGCTGGAAAAGGTTAGGCTCGAGCTTAACCTGGACCAGAACGAGTACAACAGGGCTCACGGCTTTACGCCTGTTGTTAGGAGGCCTGCCAAGGCAGGCGCTACGCGCCGCAACCTAGGCACCGAGATGGCAGCAGTTGGTGAAACTGCTGGCCAAGCTGATAGCCAAAACACCGCCACCACCAGACCCAAATACAACACCCCCGCCAAAACCCTTAGAGCTGCTGAGGCTGTAGCTGATGAGTTGCCGCATCTCGCTGGCGACGCGCGCGTTAGGCAGCAGGAGAGGCTCAATGAGCTAGTGCTAGAGGCTGCTAGGCAGAACGAGGAGTTCTGGAAAGCCAATCTGGGTGCTGGAGCTTCTCAGGTGGTGCATTCGCATGCGGCTAGATCTAACGATCAGGCGTCATCAGCGCATCCCAGCCGTGAGAGGGACCGGAGTGGGCACTCTGGCGGAAACAGGCAGATGCAGGTGTACGACCCAGCTGTCGCCGCGAAACAGCACGCTGTGCCGCGACATTCTGGTAAAAAACACAACACTACAGGAGCAGGCTATCAAGCCCATAAAGCTCATAGCCAGACGCGAAATGGAGATCGCCCAGGCCCTTCTCAGCATCAGGTTGCTCAGCCTACTCGGCAGAGACCGCAGCCGCGTGCGATCACGCCAGCCGCCAACCCGGTGGAGCAACCTGCAGTCGTGCAGGTGGACAGATATGATGATGGCTACTCGGCTATGGGGTTGGCTGGCTATGATATCATGGATCGCGTGGGTGAGCATGTGCTGGAGCCTAGTGATGCCAGGCACAAGCTGGACCGGATTAACCTATCCGCGCAACACGAGAGCAAGGGGCCGCCTGGCCCAGAATGCTTTGGCCCACGCATCATGACAGAGCCATCTGTGAAGCAGTTCCAGCTCGCTAGGGGGACCAAGTGCTATAACGGCAGCACGAAGCCGGAAGACTGGCTTAATGACTATGTCACAGCCGTGCACATTGCAGGCGGCAACCGGAGATGGGCCGTGCGGTACATCCCGCAGATGCTAGAAGGACCAGCAAGAACTTGGCTCAACAACCTGCCCAAGCACATCATCAACTGTTGCCTTGACTTCGCGGAGGCCTTTGTCAGCAACTTCACCAGCACCTACCAGAGGCCGAATAGGCCGCAGCAGCTATCCGCTTGCAGGCAGCGGGAAGAGGAGACGGACCGAGAGTATCTTACTCGGTGGAGTACTCTAAGAAACACTTGTGAAGGTGTGAACGAGGCCCAGGCCATCACTTGGTTTGCGCAGGGCTGTAGGCATGGCATCATGTTGTGGCAAAGGATGCAGAGAGAGATGCCGAGTACTCTTGCTGAGACCATCCGGATTGCGGATCAGTACGCACTCGGTGATCCAACTCAGCCTCTTCTTGATGCTGCTGAGCCGAGAAGGAACTACAACAACAACAAGCGCAATGAGTTCCGCAACAAGCGCAGAGGTGACCGGATTGATACCCGGTACGATCCTAAGGAGGTGAATGCTGTGGCTACTGGAGCTGGGAGTAGCGAGAGGCCAAAAACTGCTGGAGCCTAGTACGGGCAGAACCAGAATCAGGGCCAAGGCATCAAGAAGCCGTACAACGCTCCCCAGCAGGGTAGCGGCAACTCGGGTCCTGTTCAGAACTTCGTCTTCAAGGACATGAAGGATGGCCCATGCAGCTTCCATACTCGGCATCCCGCAAGACCCGCCAACCACACTACTCGGCAGTGCAGTTGGTGGGAAGAGATCAAGAATGAGGGCCTGCCTCCTCCTCCTCCTCTGCCAGCTGCGAATGCCATTGTGCAGCCTGCTCGTGCACCCGCTGCACGGCCTCCAGCATTCCCGAGAAGAGAGAACGTGAACCAGGTGGCTTTAGGAGCCAACCGCTACTTCAACAACGATGGCTACCGCAACAACAACAACAACGACCGCAACCGCAACAACAACAGAGGTAACAACAACAGAGGTAACAACAACAGAGGTAACAACAACAATGGTAACAATGGCGATGGAGGCCGCAACCAGTACCAGGAGCATCACAAGAGCTACATGATCTTCACCTCTGAGCCCGTCGACAAGCAGTCTCAGCACAGGCGTGCCATGGAGGTCAATGCTGTGATCCCTGCTGTTCCTCACTACCTGCACTGGTGCAACCAAGAGATCACGTGGTCCAGAGCGGATCATCCTAAGGTGATGCCCAACCCGGGTAGTTACGCCTTGGTGGTGGATCCCACCTTCTTGGGTACTCAGAAGAACGTGAGGTTCAGCAAGGTACTGATCGACAACGGCAGCAACATCAACATTGTGTACAGAGACACGCTTGCGAAGCTCGGTATGGCCGAGAACATGCTGCTACCCAGCAAGACCACTTTCCACGGCATTGTGCCAGGAGTTTCTTGTTCTCCAATTGGCCGAGTGTGGATAGACGTGCTATTCGGCACCAGGGAAAACTGCCGCACAGAGAGCCTGCAGTTCGAGGTAGTTGATCACCAGAGCCCCTGTCACACCCTACTCGGCAGGCCTGCTCTGAGCAAGTTCATGGCCTCTACTCATGCTGCATATTTGAAGATGAAGATCCCTGGTCCCAATGGCGTGATCACCATCTCTCGTGATTACAAGAAGTCTATGGAGTGTGCCTCTGCTGGTTCTCAGTTGGCGGAGTCTATGGTGATTGCTGCCGAGAAGAAGATGTACGAGGTGGTGGCTATGGCGCAGTCCGCGCAAGGTGGTGCGCCAGGCATGCCGGGTTCCCAGTACGGGACGGCATTCCAGGCATCCCAAGAGACGAACAAGATCCAGGTTGACCCTGAGTTCCCCGACCGTGTTGCCATCATTGGCTCAGGGTTGGGGGAGAAATAGGAAAGCGAGCTCATCCACTTCCTCCGTGAGAATCGGGACGTGTTCGCCTGGTCCAATGAGGATCTACCAGGTGTCCCGAGGGAGTTGGTTGAGCACTCGTTACATGTGCGTCCTGACGCCAAACCAGTGAAGCAGGCTATGCGCTGCTTCGGAGATGAGAGAAGGAAGGCCATTGGTGATCAGATCACCAAGCTGCTGATAAGCAATTTCATCATGGAGGTGTTGCATCCGGATTGGCTAGCCAACCCGGTCATGGTTGAGAAGAAGAAGGAGGACCCCAAGGCCGCTACCGCATGGCGCATGTGCGTCAACTACACCGACTTAAACAAGGCCTGCCCCAAGGATCCCTTTCCGCTACCCCGCATCGATCAGGTGATCGATTCCACTGCTGGTTGTGAGATTTTGTCTTTCATAGATGCCTACTCTGGTTTTCATCAGATAGCTCTCAACCCTGCTGATCAAATAAAGACTGCTTTCATTACCCCGTACGGGGCTTATTGCTATCGTGTCATGTGCTTTGGGTTGCGGAATGCGGGTGCTACTTATCAGAGATGCATGCAGAAATGCTTGCATGATCAACTTGGCAAGAATGTGTAGGTGTACGTAGATGACATTGTCATCAAAACGAATAAAACACATACTCTGCTTAGTGACCTTGAGGAAACTTTCGCTAACTTGCGCAAGTATAAGATGAAGCTGAACCCGAGTAAATGCACCTTTGGCGTCCCGGCTGGCAAACTACTCGGCTTCTTGGTATCCAGTAGGGGCATTGAGGCCAATCCTTCAAAGATAAAACCTATTGAGAGCATGTCTTTGCCGAGATCCCTGAAGGATGTGCAAAAATTCACTAGTTGCTTGGCATCTCTGAGTTGTTTCTTGGGCAGAATGGGCGAGAAGGCTCTGCCTCTGTATCAGTTGATGAAGAAAAGCGACAAGTTCGTCTGAACACCGCAAGCTGATGTGGCATTCAATGAGCTGAAGGCGATGCTGGGTAGCGCTCCCATCTTGGCTAGCCCGCTACCCAAGGAGCCAATGCTGCTATATATTGCCGCTACCAACCGGGTAGTCAGCGTGGTGATTGTGGTGGAGCGAGAAGAGGAAGGCAAAAGTGTGCAGAGGCCAGTGTATTATCTCAGTGAGGTGCTTTCCAGCTCCAAACAGAACTACCCGCACTACCAGAAGATGACTTACGGCGTGTACCTGGGCGCCAAGAAGCTAAAGCACTATTTCCAAGAACATCCCATCACCGTGGTGAGTTCAGCTCCCATCTCGGATATCATGGGCAACAAGGAAGCAAGTGGCAGAGTAGCTAAGTGGGCAATCGAGCTGGCCGCGTACGCTCCCGCGTATGCTAGAAGAGAAGCCATCAAGTCTCAGATTCTGGGGGAATTTCTTGTGGATTGGGCTGAGGTGCAGTATGAGCCTCCTACTCCGGTGTCCAACTACTGGAAGATGCACTTTGATGGCTCCAAAGTGAAGGAAGGCCTTGGCGCTGGCGTAGTGCTTACGTCACCCAAGCGAGATCAACTCAAATATGTGCTGCAAATCCACTTCAAAGCGTCCAACAATGTTGCAGAGTATGAGGCCGTGGTGCATGGTTTGAAGGTAGCCAAGGAAGTTGGTGTGCAGTGCATCATATGCTATGGCGACTCGGATCTGGTTGTGCAGCAAGTTTCTGGTACTTGGGATGCTCTGGATGCCAACATGGCGTCATACCGCTTCCTGGTCCAAACCATGACGGGATTCTTTGAAGGCTGCGAGTTCCAACACATCCACCGAGCAGAGAATGAAGCAGCAGATGAACTGTCCAAGTTGGGGTCTTCTCGGCAGTACATCCCGGCTGGGATTGCCTTGGAGCATTTGAGAAAGCCATCCATCAAGCCATCCCCCAACTCGGAGTCCATTTTCGTTCCTTCTCTGCCTAATGAAGAAAATGTTCCCATGGAGATTGACTGGGAGGGTGCAAAAGAGGACCCGGGGACTGGCGCCTGCAACCCGGGGACTGCCCCTCCTTACTCGGGGACTGCCCCTCCTTACTCGGGGACTGCCCCTCTCAAATCGGGGACTGTCGCGTTCATTGAGGAAGTCCTTGCAAATCGGTCGGGGCTGCAGAGAATCAACCCCAACTCAGAAAAAGACGCAGTGGTGGCTGTTCCGATGGAAGTGGACGAACCAGTGTTTCACGCACGGGAAACGCCGAGTTGGGCTATGCCCATATTATCCTTTCTAAGGGATGGCATCCTGCCAGATGATGAGGTTACCGCAAGGCAAATTCAGAGAAGATCCAAGGGCTACACCATCTTCAGAGAAGTGCTGCATAAAAGAAGTCCCACTGGCGTGTTGCAACGCTGCGTGGAACCGGAAGAAGGAGAAGAAATTCTGGTGGAGATACATCAAGGAGAATGCGGGCATCACGCCTCTTCTCGAGCTCTAGTCAAGAAGGCTTTTCGGCATGGCTTCTTCTGGCTCACTGCTTTGAAGCAAGCTGAAGATATTGTGAGGAAGTGCAACGGCTGCCAGAGATTCGCAAGTAAGATCCACATGCCTGCTTCCGAGTTGAAAACCATTCCCATTACTTGGCCATTTGCTGTTTGGTGTCTGGATATGGTTGGTCCCTTCAAGCCGGCTAGAGGAAACATGACTCACATCTTGGTCATGGTTGATAAGTTCACCAAGTGGATTGAAGTGAAGCCTATTCGGAAATGTGATGGAGCCACTGCTGTGAGTTTCCTGAAGGATGTGATCCTGAGATACGGCTACCCGCACAGCATCATCATGGATAATGGCACGAATTTTGCTGAGGGTGCCATGGTGAGATTCTGCAGAGATAAGCAAATCCGACTAGATGTCGCGTCTGTCGCGCATCCCGCCTCCAATGGGCAGGTGGAAAGAGCAAATGGCATGGTGCTTTCAGGCATAAAGCCAAGGCTGATTAAGCCGCTGCTGAAAACACCGGGGTGTTGGTTAGACGAGTTGCCAGCGGTGTTGTGGAGTCTAAGGACTACCCCTAACCGGTCAACCGGCTACACACCATTCTTCTTGGTTTATGGGGCTGAGGCCGTGTTGCCAATTGACCTAGAGCATGAATCCCCCCGAGTAACCCTCTACACTGAGGCGGAGGCGAGAGAAGCTCGAGAAGATGACGTTGACCTGCTAGAAGAAGCAAGAGAGCTTACTCTGTCACGATCAGCTGTTTACCAGCAAAACTTGAGGCGTTATCATAGCCGGAAAGTGAACCCAAGGGTTTTCTGAGAAGGAGACTTGGTGCTTAGGCTCGTGCAGCGCACAGCCGGGATGCACAAGCTATCTCCTCCATGGGAAGGGCCATTCATTGTGAGCAAGTCTCTACACAATGATGCCTATTATCTTGTGGACGCACAACCATCACAGAAGAACAGGCCGGATAAGGCTGGAGAGGAATCTAAGCGCCCCTGGAATGTAGCTCTACCCCGTCGCTTTCATTCGTGAGCAAAAATGTGTATGTACCCTCTTATCCGAGTTAAACCTCTACTCTGCAATCTGAAATTGAACTCGGGGACTGCCCTCGTCCAAACTTGCTCTGTCGTGTTTCTATTCTGCTTTACCTTTGTCTACTCGGTTGCTCTGCTTAGAATTTCAGAGGTACATTTAGTACTGTGTTTAAACCTAAAAGCCAACTCTTCGACTCTGTTGCTGTCCGAAACCCGGCTTCATGGCAAGCAAGAGAACAAGCTAGAGGTCAATGAGCACGAGAAAAATGACTAAGGAAAAGAGGAGCGCAGGAACCGAGTAGAGCGTTCTTTACTGCTTTTCTGTTAACTTTTTTCGGCCAGGTGATGAGTAGCGTTACTATGAATGTTTCTAAGTGGCTAAGTATTTGAAACTCCAACTTTAAACTCTTGTGACTCGACTACCAAAAAAGCAACAAATTGCAGGTAAGAGCCGAGATAAAAAGGAAGAGTCACTACAAGAACAACCATCATACAGCTACTCCTACTTTGCACCATGTTTCGTATGCGTTGTAAAAATTTAATTAGATACAGATATATATCGTTGCAGATGCATCTGTTGTAGGTCTAAATAATGGGTCTACAACCCGCCCTTACCTTTTGTTTTGATTTTGGCGCTAAGGAAGGAGAAGCGCGGGCTATTATTTTGGGTACTAGTTGGTACCTGAGTGGGCCATTATACCAATTTTTTTCCTTCCCAACTATTTCCTGTAAACTTCTCATCTCCTCCTTCCGCCGCCGATCCAATCTCCTACTATTGGAACCTGCTAGATCCGCCGCTCAATCTCCTAAATCGTACCTCCTCTATGCTTCGTATCTCCGTTACTACCACCATGACATGTATCCCACTTCCAGAATCATATCACCGTAACCCTAGATCGTTGACCTGTATCACCGATCTACAACTTCCATCCACTTTTTCGTCGAGGGCAAGCCCCACGCCAGATCCTATGATCGTGGCCGTCAAACACGGTGCGGCCGTGCTCAAGGAGATTTATGGTCCCAAAAGTCTGTCATGATGGTTGAGCCGGCGATAGACTCTGGCAGCAGCCCGGTGGGGATGAAGAGTAGCCTGAAGGAGGAGTATCCAGAAGAGATCGAGGTTTGCCTTGAACTTATTTGGTTCGCGTACCTAGAGATCTCTGTTCTATGCAAAGTATTCACCGTGCTGGAATTGTGCAGAGGTTTGTCGATGAGGCGCGGCGGTGTGTCTGAGCACTGAAGGCACACGGAGGTCCGGCAATCCAGGTTGGATTTCTTATTTCCCCTTTGTTTCCTCTCTCTATTTCGGTTGGCTTGATTCATTTATTATTTTTCTAAGATGTTTGTGCAGCCTTGCTGCATCGCCGGACATGGGCGTTAATCAACTGCAGTAAGCCCCCCGTACCACTTATGTAAACACTGTTCCAGACTTCCAGTACGTATTTCAGTTAAAACAATGGTTGGGTTTCAAGTTGCATCTCGTGTTGACGGAATGTTCTGATTCAATTTTGGCCAGAATTATTGCAAATCAGCTAGTTTTTTAGATTGTGTATGATTCAAATTCAGAATACTTGTTTGCAGGGCTTGTGTAGCTGTTGTCGAGCTGAACCTATGTTTAGTATTCCCGTATGTAAATAGTCACATTTGATGTATTTGTTGCAGAATGATTACTGCAGAATATCTTCAAAGGTGTGACAGGCCCGTCAGATTACCACTGGAGCTAGATAATGAGCACCATCAGGTGAAGGTCCTGTGATCTTTACTTGTTCAGGGGTGCTAGATGTCAATCATTATCACTCATCTCTCAGTGTTAATTTATCTCGTGGATTGTTTTTTTAGGAGAGCATATTATTAAGATGTTAAAGACGAAATTTCTGCAGCCAAAAAAGCCCATATATAGCCGGTAGGTATTTTAATTATTAAACTGCCCCAGTTTTCTAACATTGGTTAAAGCACTGCCATGTTTTGATAATTACTATATACATTTTAATAGGTTATAATCACAAATAACAACAATCAAAAGAATTCAAGGCCAGAGGTTTATCGAGTCTAGATAATCTATTAGATGCGTATGCTGTGCCACTCTATGTCATTCGTTTCATTGATTGCCTGTGTTTGGTTTTGTTACGCAGGTTTTGTTTCTTAGAGTATGGTTGCATAAAGGAGGTCAAATCTTGATTGAAGTCAGTTCCAAATAGAAAGTTGCTACAATGCCAGTGCATAGTAGGTCTGAAAGGAGCGAATCAAGGTATCAGCCAAGCACTGCACTGTTACCTTTGTCCTTTTACAGTCATTCTAATCATTATCTAAACAACATAAACTATGAGCAGGTAAGGATGGTTTTTCATGAAGGAGATAAGAATAGTATGATGTACGTGTTATTGTCCTTAACTGCTCCCCTTTCAGCTTGTGAACTGTCCATGCTGTAGTTGCATGAGTAAAAACTCTTATTACTTTTAAACACATGTGACACAGTATATGGAAATCTGGTAAAGTATCTCTTCCTGTGAAAATATATCAATTCATACTATGCCTTCCAAAGGTGAAACCAAGTCACAACTAGGATATTTATGATTTTCCCTTATCTACCTAGTATAGAGTATCGGTCTAAAACTGCATGGATAGTTTCTACATAAATGGGCTGAAGCGGAGGTCAAGTGGTCTGAAAAAATCCTGAGGAAACACTAACTTTCACCATTTACATACTAGCATAAGTACAAAATTGACTATACGTTGTGTTAAGGGGTTTCTCCAATTATGCCATGCGACCCATCTGCGACTTTGTAGTTGTGACCGTTAGATCAAAGGTGTTTAGTTTTCCCTCTATATGTGCATACCTACGAACAATGTTATGCTATTGTTAAAACTGTTGTCCCTATTCAAGTTTTCTCGGAAAGAAGCATGTCGAGATGAAAATGGCCCAAAATTACAAAACTGTATGCCTTTTGACATCTTAACTAGGTAAGCATATCGTATTTGTGAAAATTAGTTGTAGAATTCACTTTACCCTTTTTTTTTGCTGCTTTGGTACTAAAACTGAAATTTTGTTTTCACAGGCCTAAAAGATGAGTATTCTCCAAAAGAGAAGCAGTGACTTTCTAAATTTGGATATCAGCGTTGAGCATGTCTGAAGTCAAGATATTAGAAGGAATATTTTTATAGTATTTGTTAGATCATAGTTTGAAAAAATATTATATTTTACATTGTGTACTCCGTTTTAATGTACATTTTTCACTCCATTTTAATGTACAGAACGGTGATTCCAATAATATTTATTGAGTTGTATCTTTACAATGCATTTTTATTATGTGATTTCTATGTGGTGGTATGTCTTTGATAAAGTATATTTTGACACCCAGATAAGATATTACCATCTTTTGAACAACACAAATATTACCAGCAAAAATATTACCGGTGAAGAAAATAACATTTATTTTGAAATAAATATAGAGTGTACCAACGCATGCAAATGTTGGTTCAACTCCGTTGTTACTTTGCAACGCCTTATTTGACTGGTTACCAACGCACAAGTATGCGTTGCCTTATATCTTTGCAACGCCCTATAAGGCAACGGATAAGTTTCCGTAGGTAAACACACTAGCAACGCTTATATGGGCTTTTAGATACGGACGGATGCGTTGTTGTAGGTCAGGTCATGTTGTAGTGAGTGGATAAAAATGCAACTCGGGGACTTGCATGATAACGCAACCCGGCATCGAGCCAGAATTGCTCAAATACTAAGTATAAAACATCAAACTGGAATAAAAACTGAGTAGCAACGGAAAAGATAATTGTTTGATACATATGCACCCGGCATCCCGGGGATTTGATAAAAAGTTTTGGAGCATAAGTGTTTTCAGGAGGTAACTAATTGGAAGTAGCAGTGTTCTCCAAGTTGGCGTTAGCAGCATCAGCTTCAGTGTTGGCAGCAGCTTGCTCAGAGGTGGCAGTGGCCACCGAGATGGGGTCGGTAGCTGAAGTGGAGGCATTGGACTGCGTGCGGAGTAGCGCCGCGTCGTCAAGGGCCGCGCCAGAAGACGAGCCCAGCTCGGGAGCTGCATCTCGGCTCACCATCTCGGCAGTGATGGTGGCGTCTTGGCTTTCAGCATCCGGCTCCTCGTCGCTATCCGCAGCAGCCTTGCCCTTCCCCTTCCCGGATCCCTCCTCAGCACCAGTGTTTTCGAAGACACGGAAATCCTCTGAATCGGTGCCCTCGTCTTCATCCTCGTCCTCGTCCTCGCCTTCCACCTCGGTGTCAGGCTCGGTGGGGCCGTCGATGAAGAGGGCGGTGTCCGCGTAGGAGGCAATCTCGTACGCAACTGCCTAGCGGCGAGTCACGCAGTCGGGATCCTCCTGCCACTTCGAGTTCTGGCGCACCTCAAGGATGGTGTCGAGGTTCAAGTTCTCATACCAGCTGCATATGAAGAGGAGTAGCAGATCGGCGCCCGCCCGAGCTCCGTACGCACGCCATTTCTTCAACTCGGCCTTGACACCGTTGAGCTTCTCGGAGAGCGCGCGGATGGTCTCTGGCGCAGAGTCTTGAGGCCAGAACAGAGCGTGAAGCTTGAAGGCTGTGGACACCAAGTCGGTGCCCAAGCCCCTAAGATGGTGGAGCTGTGACTGCATGCTCATGAGATTGTCCTCAATTGTAGACTTGGTGTCCGTGGGCAGTCCTTTCTCGGCTTGAATCTTTTGCGCATTAGCCAGGGCAGGTGTGCAAGCCGAGCAGAGGTCAGGGAAGATTTCTGAGAATGCTATCAGAAAGGATTAGAAACGGAGGCAGAGAAGACATGCAAATCAAGCCAAACATAAGAAGAAGGAAACATGCAGGTGCAAAGAAGCGCGAACTTACTGTTAAGTTCGCAGAGTAGCGCTTCCAGCTTTTTCCTCCAAGCCTCCTCATCGGCAATATGCCTCTCCTCGACTTGGCGAGCAGTGCCAAGCTGGAGCATGAGATCCACATTGCTTTTCTTCAGCACCTCGTTTTCCAACTTGAGGGCCCTTTCATTGGCCTTGGCTGCTGCCTTGATTTTGTCCTTCTCGGCGGCTTGGTCTATGGCGTCCTGGAGGGCAGTCCTCAATTGGACTTGCAACTGTTCCAACTCGGCGTCGCGTTTGTTCTTGAGCTCTGTTTCTTGGCTCTCCAGTTGCTGCTTCACCTCGGCGGGCTTCAGGCAATCAAGATTCTCCTCACGGAACTTCTTGTACTCTTCTGCGGAAAGAAACAACACGGTGAGCAGAGTAACCAAGAAAAAGGAGTAAAACAAGCGAGAAGACGGCAACTCACCTTCCAGCTCCTTGATCTTGCTCTCGGCGGAGGCAACGAAGACATGGCAATGCTTGTGTTCCTCTGCCATCGCCTGAAACTTGCCTGCAGAGTAGAAGGAGTTAGAGAAAAGAGCAAACGCGGGCGTAAACACAAAACGCATTAACCGAATAGCTAGATGCTTACTCTCAAGTTCGGAAATTTGGAGGGCACGATCAACCGCAGCCTGCTCCATCTCAGCGTCAGTCTTGCGCTCCTTCTCCAGGGCCTCAATGCGCCTCCTTGCGATGCTATGATTCCAGAGCAGCCGCCGGAACAGATTTGTCCTCTTCATGAGGCTATTCTGTGAAAACGAAAGAAAAGGAGTTAGACAGTTTGTTGAAGATTTGGCCCGAGAAGACGGCAACTCGGTTGAGTACTCGTCTACTCGGCCCGAATCTCGGGGACTGGGTAATGGATAAGGAGAAAGAGAAGACTAGAAGAGAAGAAAAGTTGCAACTCGGAACAAGCAACAACTCGGAACAAGCAAATGAAACTTACAGCATATGTCTGTTCGAGGTCTTCGGCGGCCTTGCGGTGAACGAATAGCTTCGCGGCCAGTGTGCTTGTAGTGGAGGAGATGGTCATGGGATTGTAGCCCATGTCAGCTTTGTTCCAGTCAATGCGCCAGTGGTCCAGTGGGCCCACAGTCATGCCATCCCAAGTTTTGTTGCCATGGACGGCGCTTTCCCACACCTGGTCGATGAAGCCTACTCGGTCAATAATATGCTCGAGCCCCTCGGATTGCATCTCAGTCTCCTGGACCTCGCGTGAGTAGATCAAAAGGGCTTTCTTCTTATCCGGCAATTTGGAATCTACCGCTTTGGCCTGGGCGCCCTTCGTAAGGGCGACCCGCTGCTCGGTCTTGCTCAACTTGATACCATGCTGCTTGGCCATCTGCAACATGTAAGGCAGGAAGCAGGGTTGCGGCTGTTGAGCGCTCGATCCCTCGCCTGCGCCAGCGGAACTGCCAGAAGCGCCAATCGTAAGCTGCACGCTCTGCGCAACAGCCTTCCCGGTTGATTTCGGCGGCGGCATCATAGCAGCATCCTGCGCAGCGTTGCACGGTGGATTCCTGCGAACTGGTGCGTCAGACTGGACGGCCTTCTTGCCGGCAGCATCCGTCTGAGAAGCAGTCTTCTTAGCACCTTGCTTGGGAGGAGGGCTCGACGCGGTCTTCTGTGTGCTCTGCTTAGCTGGAGGGCTTGGTGCAGTCTTGGTCTTCTTCATTGGTCGTGGAGGGCTTGGTGCAGGAGGAGGAGTAACCTGCTGGGTAGGCGGCACAGGGGGCCGGCTACCCGGTGCAGCATCCGCCTGCGCTTGGCCCTGCAGGTCTTGCTCTACCGTGGTCGTCTCAACCCGCTGCTCGGTAGCGGGATCGGGTTGTACATCTTCTGATTCTTCTACCCGCGGCTGGGCCGCGGGGTCGTCCTGAACAGCAGTTTCGTCTTCTGGCTGCTCCAGGTTCTCGTCTTGCCGCTCAAGAGCGGCATGGTCTTGGTACTCGGCATCTTGCGCGATGTTCTCCCCAGCTGAGGCAGCTGGGGGAGAAGGGGGGGTTCGTCTTGAGCAGCATCCTGCGCACTCTGTTCTGCGCGGGCCTGCTGCTCTTGGTCCATGTCTTGGGCACCAGCGCCCATGTCCTTGGCGTTGGTGCCTTCTTCTTCCTCCTTCACGGGAGAGGGCGCACGTGTCCTATCCCGTGCTGCTGGCTCATCCTCGTCCTCGGAAAGATCGATGAGCGACTCGAGGTCGATGGGTGATTTTCTCTTGGAGGTGGCGGGAGCCGCGGCATCATCGGCATCCAAAGGATCACTAAAGGAGAAAGGGAGTTCAGAAAAAGAGGAGGGGAAGAGAACACCGAAAAGCAGCAGCAGAATATAACGTAGAAGGAAATTACTTACCCTTTGCGGGTAGGGAGTGGCCTTGTGCTTGAAACCTTCTTCTTCTTCTCGGGTTTCTTGGCCTTCTTGGCAGAAGGCTCTTGGGCACCGCTACCTGCCCTCTTCCGAGTGGTAGGGGCAGCCACAGCGACAGGATCGACGTCGAGGACATCGTCGTCTTCCTCGTCCGCATCGGGGTCATCTGCAGAGTAGAGGAGAAGAAGGAGTTGAGAAGCGGAAAGGAATGGGATTGCGCTACTCGCAACTAGAGAGGCAAACTCAATCACCTTCTTCGTCGTCCTCGGACCAGTCCCAAATGGACGCATCAACTTGGTGCTTACCCTGCTGTTCGGAGTGAGGAACACAGAGGGTGGCCTGGGTGTCGTAGGCGGTCTCGTCATCCTCTTCCCGGTCTTTGCTCCAGTTGCCCTCTAAGCGCTCCTCATTCTCAGCGAGCTGGCGGTCAATGTGCTGGAAAGAAAGGCAGGCAATACAAGTCAGTTGAGCAAAAGGCTAAGGGATCCTACCCAGCATGGCGTGCAAACACAAAGCACATAAAGCCAATGAGATGCTAGTGGTGTCCTATTCGGAGTAGCATGCAAACACAAAGCATATTTGGCATATTTGGCTAAGGTTCTCTACTCAGCATGGCGTGCAAACACAAAGCACATGGAGCCAATGGGATGCTAGTGGTGTCCTACTCGGCGCAACATGCAAAGACTAAGCATACTAAGCTGGAAAGCCACCTACTCGGTATCAGAATGCAGAAATAAAGCATAGAGTGCTAACCTGTTCGATTGGCTTGTCGCGGCTATACGGCACGAAGCCGTATTGCCAGTTGTCGGTGAGGCCGGTCTTCACGATGGAGCGCGTCCAGACGGCTACGTCCGCTGTACTCAGCTCGAATGTGGTGGTCCTCGTGCAGTCCCTGCTGCCTCCCATGTAGCACATGAGGTGGGAGCGGCGCTGAAGCGGGAGCACCCGCCTCGAGATCCAACACGCGATGGGATCATCGCGTTTGAATCCCAACTCCCTCAGCTCGGTGAGGCGCTTCTCGACCTGAAGGATATCGCCTTCCAGCTTCGGCTTGTATCCCCAATTTTGCTGGGTGGGCGGCGTGTTCGTCCATTTGGGAAGCCCTATCCGGTCCGTGACCGGCGCTCCTTCTTCGGCAGGAACGTTCTTGACGTAGAAGAAGGTGCGCTGCCACTTGCGCACCGTATCGAGCCCCTTGATGCGCAGGTGGTTGACGGAGCCGCGCTGCAGCATCATCGCGCTTCCTGTCTTCGTCATGCTGCGGGAGCTCTCCGTGCTTCTGGGCTTGGGGACGCTCTGCTTCCGGAAGAAGAAGTAGCGCGCCCAGGTATGCACCGTTGGGCGCACGCCCAGGAACGCCTCGCAGACCACGGCGTGGTACGCGAGCATCACTATGGCGTTAGGAGGCAGGTGGTGTGGCTACAGCCCGAAGTGGTTCAGGAATTCTTTGAAGAAATCCGAAACGGGCAGGCCGAATCCTCGCTTGAAGTGGGCGAGGAACACGACGAACTCGCCCTCCTGCGGTGCGGGGACGATTTCGCCGTCCGCAGGCCTACACCGCACGCCGGGAGGAACACAACGGGTGTTTACCAACCATTGGCAATCCTCCGCCGTGACCTCAGATCCTGCCCATCCGGCGCGGGCGTCGTCATCACGAGCCATGGAGAGGAAGTGGATGGATGGAAGATTCGTGGAGATTTGGTGGAGGAGTGGCTAGCTTTCCGGCATCGCACGGAGCAGCGGCACGGCAAAGGTGCGCGGCGGCGGAGTGCTCTGCGGCGGCGGAAAGGCGAAGAGGCAAGAGGTTAATGCGAGCAGGAAAGAGAAGGAGGAGTTACCGAGGGGATATTTATCTCTCCCCTCGGGTTGCCGTTACCAGCGGAGTTAGTGGGATCAGTTGTGGGTGGGGATCGTGCGACGTGGGATGCGAGCCGGTTAGAAACGCACACAGCGTAGGTTGCGCGCGTAACGGGCGCAATTGATCCCACGTCGAGATCGTGGGCTAATAACTGCAGTTGAAGTGACCTAACGGGCCGGTGGGCCCAGGTCGCAGTGATGGGCGCGTGGCCTGTCATATCCTAGGCACCGAGGCGTTAGGGGTACGAGGGCGTGACACGTGCCCAGTAGCGATGCGGAGAGATGGATCCGCTCTGCCACACTGAGATTCTGTTCGAGATTTCACAAAGTCATTTTACTCGGCGACAGAGAAGGGAAATGGTGCTACTCGGCATCATACGGTTCAAAGACGAAGATTTGTTTTAAGCTGGAAGAGCCCAGTGAACAAGTTCGCAGGACTCTACCAGCTTCGGGGACTAATGTCGGGGGGTTACCCCCGAGTAGGGGTAAGGCAAGTGATAAAGGCAAGATCAAAGGAGAGGTTTGGCTGAGTAGCTGGCTACCCGGTACACGCTACCCGGTCGACTGCTATTCGGCCATACATGCTGATGGCCAGGAGAAAGAATCAAGGAAGTTATTCTCCTCCGAGTAAAGGAAGTGGTCCGAGTAGAGGGAGTGATTTCCTACTCGGGCCAGAAGTCAAAGGAGCCGTTCTGACACAGGATCCCGCGTATCCTGGGTCCGTACTGGTGCACTGTTCATCTGCAGAGCGCGTGCTTATCCGCGCCAGGGTGTCAGCAGGGCGGCGCAGGTTAGGGGGCCCACCCTGTGGCCGTGACAGTGATAACAGATCGTCATCTTGGTTTTGCACAATGACTTTCCACACAAGACAAACTAGGAAGCCAAAGCTGTCAGCGAGAAGCTGGAAGTGTGCAGTGTGCACACTATGTCGACATCTGTTTGTACTTTTCCCTCTTGGATGTATCCGGCTGGGGACCAGTATATAAAGTGCCCTGCCTCCTCCTGTGTGAGGGTCGCTGCTTTGGAGAGAACATCTAGCATATACGTCACGTAGAGAGAAGGGTGGCTACTCGGCTGTAGGCCAAACTTGTACTGTGGCTACTCGGTGACACACAAATACAGAGAGAGAAAGGCAGGAGTAAGGGTTTTACCTCCACACGAGGGCCCTGAACCTGGGTAGATCTTGTTGTTTGCAGTGCTTGATTCATCCCACACGCGGCTACTCGCTGCGTGATCCCTCCCCGAGCACCTCCAGCGTCCATCGACCCCAAGCAATTAGCCATCCTATGGCATCTGCCGTGATACCACCACGACAATGAGCCTTGCTAAAATCCGCCAATTGCTTCCTAGTGACAACCCTTCCACAAACTTTCACAAGTATCTTGTCCTCCGTGTGACCCGCACGCTCAAGATTTTCTAGCTTTCTCTTTCCTATAACATCTAGTATGTCCTCCAAAGATTCCTTGGATATGGCTTGAGAATCACCTTCTTCATCAGAGTCATGTCCATCTTCATCTTGGCCTTGATCAACAATGGGTGAAGGATCACCACTAGGTTGAACTCTCTCAACAATGGGAGGACCTTAATCTTGGACTTGTTCATTAGCTTGGACTTGATCATTAGCTTGAGAGCTTGGTGCATCTTGTTGGTTAGCTTATGTATCAATGGGTGTAGTCAATGACTTCACTTGAGTAGAGCATATTCCTTATCCCTCCGTCATCTGGTAACCCTCAATGGGGATTATTTCACCAATCCCCATTCTTCTTATGACGATTGGAGGAATTGCATCTCCTACAAAACCATGATCTATACGCCCTCCTTGGGAGCCATTATCCTCATCAAACACCACGTCTATAGCTTCTTCAACTTGTCCGGTGGACTTTTTGTAGACTCTATAGGCATGAGAATTTGTGGCATAACCAACAAAGATACCCTCATAAGATTTGGTCTCAAACTTTGACAAACGTTTACCTTTCTTGCGAATGAAGCACTTGCAACCGAAGACTTTGAAGTAAGATACGTCCAGCTTCTCGCCCGTGAGAATCTCATAGGGAGTCTTGTTCAAGATCTTGCGAAGGTATAACCGGTTGGTAGCATGACACGCGGTGGAGATGGCTTCAGTCCAAAAATTATAAGGAGTAGAGAACTCCGCAGTCATTGTCCTAGCCGCATCCATCAAAGTCCGGTTCTTCCTCTCTGCTACACCATTTTGTTGAGGTGTATAGGGAGTGGAATATTTATGAGTAATGCCCTATTCACTAAGAAAACCCTCAACGGTGTAGTTATTGAACTCCGAGCATTATCACTCCAGATGGCCAAGATGCTAGCACTATGTTGGCGCTCAACCAAAGTGATGAACTCGATGACTCTCTTTTCAGTCTCACTCTTCCTCTTGAAGAAATACACCCAACAATATCTTGAGTAGTTCTCCATGATCACCAAGCAATACGTGTTTCCTCCGAGACTATCATAGGATAGTGGACCAAAAAGGTCCAAATGAATAGGGTGAAGTTCTCCATGTTGCTTCCCAAAGGTGCAAGAGCTACACACACGATCTTTAGCAAACTTAGCCTTGGTTAGTCCTAGAACATGATTGCCACTTTGAAGGTCATGCAACATCGTCGTATTGGTGTGGGCTAACCGGCGGTGCCAAAGCCATCCCACAT
This sequence comes from Alopecurus myosuroides, assembly GCA_028641055.1. Taxonomy (NCBI): domain Eukaryota; kingdom Viridiplantae; phylum Streptophyta; class Magnoliopsida; order Poales; family Poaceae; genus Alopecurus; species Alopecurus myosuroides. The sequence continues at coordinate 248,793,331 of CM054058.1, forward strand.
CAAATTTAGACATTAGGCATGTCACCGCACACGTGTCTCCTTCAGAGAAGTCCACTGCATACATGCCGTTCTCGACAAACCCAACAAAGGATACTTTAAGAGTTGTTTCCCAAGTGACAATCACATTCTGTTTATTAAATAAAGAGGTAAAACCACAATTTGCAAGTTCAAGAACGGACAGCAAGTTGTAACCAAGGGAATCAACAAGAAGGACATTCTCAATTGATAGATCATTTGAGATAGCCACCTTGCCTTGCCCCAATACCTTAAGCTCGGAATTTTCACCAATAGTGACGCAATTTAGATATGGCGATAGAGGTTCAAGATTACTCATTTCGTCCTGATACGTCGAAAACGTATCTTTTTTCCGAAGACTTTTTTTATTGTTTTCCTCTAAACTTGTGTGTTTTGAATGCAACTAACACAGACTAATGCTGTTTTCAGCAGAATTACCTTGCTGTCTAGTTTTTGTGCAGAAAAATCAACTTTCGGGAAATTGCCCTGAAAAGACCCCATTGGTCTTAAAGCACCGGAAGACCTCGGGAGCCAGAAGGGGCCAGGCGAGGGAACAGAGGGGGGCTACACCACCCCCTGGCGCGCCCCCCAGGCCGCGCCACCAGGTGGTGTGGGCCACCCAGAGACCCCCTCGTGCTCCCCTTTCGACTACATATTGCCGTCAACCCTAAAACCCGAGGGGTGTTCGTCATATTCCACATAAACACAACAGAGCACCGCCACCACCCCGAACCTCGATTCGGGGATCAGAAGTTCCTGTTCTGGCGCCCTGCCGGGACGGGGAATTGGAGGAGATCATCGCCATCGTCATCACCAACGCCTCTCCATCGACCATCCATGTTCCCCCATCCATGTGTGAGTAATTCCCCCGATGTAGGCTGAAGGGGGTGGTAGGGATTGGATGAGATTGTTCATGTAATAATGTCGTGATTGTTAGGGCATAGTGCCTAGTATCCTCTATTAGTGCTATTGACATTGTTGCAACTTGTTATTCTTAATGCTTGTCACTTTAGGCCTGAATGCCATGATCTCAGATCTGAACATGTTATTGAATCACGATGATAATTATTGTTTCTTGATCATACTTGCAAGTTGTTTACACATATTGTTGTCCGGAAGACGAGGCCCTGAAGTGACAGAAATTGGGACAACCGGAGGGGGTGGCTGTGATGTGAGGATCACATGTGTTCACGGAGTGTTAATGCTTTGATCCAGTGTTATATTAAAGGGAACACCTTAATTACCAGTAGTTCCCTTGAGGCCCTGCTGAAAACGGGCTGGTAGGACAAAAGATGTTGTGCAAGTTCTCATTGCGAGCACGTACGACTATTTACGGAACACATGCCTATGGTTACTTAGTGCTTGGATGCTTTATCTTATTTATCTGCAATTCCCATGTCTTGATTATTATATGAACTATCTTATCCATGCAACGCCCGTTCATCTATCCCTATGCCTACAGTATTTAATCTCGTTGTTTACTTCAAACACTACTACTGCTGTTTTCATTCCACTGCTGCTATTATTTCACTACTGCTGCTACTATAAAATTGTTACTACTGATAAACCACTGCCAAAAGTACTTTCAGGTGCAGGTGAATTGACAACTCACTTGTTAAGGCTCACAAATACTCTTTGGCTCCCCTTGTGTCGAATCAATAAATTTGGGTTTTACTTCCCTCGAAGACTGTTGCGATCCCCTATACTTGTGGGTCATCAAGACTATTTTCTGGCGCCATTGCCGGGGAGCATAGATTTATTTGCGAGCTCACCGGAGAGTACTACTATCTACTGCCAATCATTCATCATGGGTAAGACTCGTGATGGAAAGTTTCCTATATTACCATCCACTACAAGAAGAGGTACAACTCTAAACACCTCTGTTGCTCTTGATTCACCGTCTGTTATGAGTAAGCTGCTTACACCACCACATACACATGCTACACGTGCTACTTCAGCTGAATCTGAAAATACTTCTGATACTTTTGATGATGCTTCTACTGTGCTTAATGACAGTGGTTCTCTCGGTCGTTTCTTAGATGCTACTATTGCTAAAGCTAAAAATATTGCAAACACTGAAACTCCTGATAAAAATCCTGTTACTCCTGCTGTTTCACCTGAGCTTAAAGAGAATCCTAGTGATGATTTTGATGATTCCTATATTGAAATTAATGATGATCTTATTGATGAAATACATGATATGAAGGATAGAGATGATGTTAGAAGTCTTATTGAAAGTCGTGATGTTAAATATAAATTATGTCCTGATGCTAAGTTTGCCACTTCTCCCATTAATATTAGGGATAAGGATTATGATTTCTCTCTTGATTTATCTTATATATCAATTGTTGAGGAATAACCTTTTTGTGGTACTGAAAATGAAAGTGCTATGAAACATATGAATGAGCTCTCCTCTTTGAGTAGCTTATTCTCTGATGATCTTAAGAAACATAGCTACTTTGTTGCTAAAATATTCCCTTTCTCATTAAAAGATGAAGATAAAACTTGGTTTAATAATTTGTCTCCGGGATCTATTGATAGTCCTATTGGTTTGGTTAATGCTTTGTTTCAGAAATATTTTCCTGCTAGTGCTCAACATGCTTCTTTACAAAATATATTTAATTTCAAGCAACTAGAAGGAGAGAAATTGTCGCACCCGGACTTCTAAAGGATACTCGCCGTTCCGTTGAACAGTAGTAGATTGGATTACGGGGCTTACCGGCACCCACGTCCTCTTACGAGTAGGCCAACACACGTATGTGTGACAACCAACCCCTATCTGTTCAGCGTCGACGTAAACTATCCCATAGAAATCAGGATACTTCCATTGACGTACTTCAAAGCATACACACATGGTACGTCAACGGCATTGGAACAACTGATATCACAACAGATCTCTACGACACAAAAGATTGAAATAAGTTGCAAACGTCTCTCATTAGAGCAGAGATAGCAAATACAATCATCCAGAGGGCACATGCCCCAACATATCATCATTACATCACAGCGGAAGCATTCCACATGTCTGAGTACAGACAAGAACCAAATAGGCCTAAGAGGCCGGAAACGAAAAGACGGAGCCCATCCACGAAGTCTCGGATCCTGCCCGGGTCCGCTATCTACTCGTCAGCAGTCTCGTCGTCATACTCCACGTAGTAGCCACCACGGCTATCCTCGGAAACGTTGTCTGCGGAAACCACAGCCCCAAAGGGGTCAGTACATAAACGTACTGGCAAGCAAGACTCACAATTCACCAAAATGTAACCCGTCAACACCAAGCACAGATGCTTTGGGTTCAACGGAAGGAAGGGGATATAAAAGATGCTGCAACTGGCTGCTCTAACCAACTACAGAACATACTACAACTTCCGGCTATCAGAAAAGATATAAGATCGTGTATCGTAACCAACCTATCAACTAACTACAAACAAACCCATCCTGGATCTCGCCCCTTATCCAAAGAAGCAATCCGAGGATAACTCACACAGTTGGATTAATGATGGTTCAAATTATTGTGTCTATAAGCCTATTACTAGTCAAGTTGTTAATCATTGGGTGTAAGGTTGTTAATCATTAGGTTTAAGTTGTCCTGAGTACTTGTTAGCCAGTACTTTCACCAAGTAATCCATAACCGCGGAAAACACAGCTTCTCGAGAAGATTTATCCCTGCAGGGTTGCACCAATTTGGCCGTACACGCATGAATAACCCGCCAGATGGAAAGGCCCTTCCACCAAGCGGGGCACTCAACACAACTCAACTCTTCTTCGCATCAAGCCCAAAGAACCTTGGGCGCACGGCTAATCGAGCCCAGAAGAAAATGGACCCTCATAGCACTCTAAGAACGTGTCCCCCTATATGCCGACTACAAAAGTTCCACCCTGGCCTGGGCTCGCAAAAACATGCATGCGGCAAATGGAAAACACGAACTAAATGAGGCGATTTGGACGAGATGCGAATCGAATCAAATTGAGGGGGGCGCCCATACTCGCTTCCCACATGCGGTTAGTGCGCTCATCATGGATCAGTAGACAAGACACTTTTCCTATTAGGGTTGACACTAGCAGGCCTCAAAACCACACAGGGCCTCCTGCCGGTGCCTTATCATCAAATTATTATTTAACAATAACATTAGCATGATTGATTGATTAAACATCGAGCCCCCAGAACATAATAGAAAATAGTAACAGAAGTAACGGTTAACAGACTCGAGCAAAACAACCCTAAGCATGCTAGTAAGACACGGGCTCAAACAAAGGGGTTATAGGAGTGGAGGTGAGGCAATATCAGGGTTAAGGGATTCATGTGATAGGTTCGTAACAGAAACAACTAATACTAGGGCCAGCAGAATAGACAACGGAAAGTATCGGTAACCAATATTGAAAGGAACACAGTGGTTCATGTGAGTGATAACTTGCCTGCAAACCCAGTAGCCTGGTACTGAGCTAACTCCTTAGAAGGGGTGTCGTAAGTATCGTCGGTCTCAACGTCGTCGTGTATCCGAGAAGAAGCAAACAAACAATGCAGAAAGATAAACAATCAATATCATGGCATAGTGCACAAACATGGGATGATGCATGACCATTTAATTGATGCATAGAAATAAACTAGTTGACAAGATAACAACATGATTAAATGGACCCACATGCAATTGGATTGCATATGAAAAGTCCATGAATTATGGTTGAATTAATTGTTTTACAACTAATCATCATATGAAAGTGGATTAGCATGATGCATGGATGAGGAAAACAGAAAAATAACAACAATAGAAACAACGTGAAATAAGGTTTACCAAGTTTGGAAATTCATTTATTAAGTTAAGAAATTTTGGTTACTTAAAGGTGTCACACAAAAATTTGTTGTTTTAATCAAGTTAAAATGTTCAAAACAGATAACAAAGTTTATATTTGAAAAGAGCACCAAATTTTAGGTGGATTACATGTTTCACTTATTGAAAAAGGATTTCAAATAAATTATTTATGAATTAAACAAGTTTAAGCAAGAATTAAATGAATTTAATTTAAACATGAACTTATTTGAATTTTTATTTGTTCCAAACATTATGTGAGATTCATATTTGAAAAGCTTATACTTTTATGGTTTGAAAACATATTTTATATGTCCCAAAAGAATTTGTTTTGATTAAGTTATGAATTTAGCAATATTAAATGATTTAAACAAGGTTTAAATCATTTAACCAATTTTAATTATTCAAAACATGAAACAAATTTTATATTTGGAAAGGTGGTTTAATTTTGCATGGAAAACATATTTCATTTGTGGAAATTGGATTTAAAATGAGCAAGTTATGATTTTGGCAATTTTAAATGCGTTAAACAAGAAACAGTTGTTTTCAGCAATTAAATTATTCAAAACAGCAAACAAAATTGATATTTGGAAAGTACATGAAAAGTTGATTGGAAAACATATTTAGTTTGTGGACTTTGGAATTTTTATGCCCAAGTTATGAATTTTGCAAGTTTAAGTGAATTTAACAAGTTTTCAAATATTGCACCAATTTAAAATATTCAAAACAGTAACAAATTGCATTGAAAAGGTTGAAAACATGTAGCAAAGGTTTCATTGAACATTTTGGGCTTTCAAACATAATTTTTGGGTGATTATTGAATTTATTATGCCATTTTCCATAAATAGTTTTATTCTGCCCTTTTTAGTAAACAGAGGAAAACATGTTCAAAATTAATTCCATTGTGCCCAAATAAAATACCAATGTGTAGAGTTTGTTAAGACAAATTTTTAGAGTCCAAATTTGCTTAAATTGGATGAGCCAAACTCAAGTTATGAAATTCCAAAGTTTCCACTTTTTATGGCATTTTCAGTAATTAATTATTTAGGACAAAAAGTATTACAGAAACATGTTGCAATTTTGTTACTAGTAGAAAGAGCACAAAAATTTGAATCCACAGAAACTTGAATCATTCAATTTGGAGCAAGATTCAATTTTTAATGGATTTTACAAGTAATGTTTCAGATCTGCTTTTCTGAATTTCGAGCAGAAAAGAAAAAACAGCAGAAAATAAAAGGGGGGGCTTGGGGATCGAACCCAGCACCTCTTGCTGCGCGCACAAGTTCAGGAACCAGTAGGGTGGAGCTGCTGCTTGTGTTAGGAGAGGGAAAACGGGGGGGAATAAGGTGTGGGTGTGCGCGATTTTCTGAATCTAACTGAACTGGATCGCACGATGGCTTCTGTACCTCGACAGGGAGATAACCAGCGACGGCAGGGGCAGCTCGCCGGAGGGGGGCGCCGTGGTGGAGGCGCTGTGGGTGAGTGCTGTTGCGTGTGAGGAAGGAGGTGAGGGAGTAGGGGCGGATCGAGGGCCTCACCTCGAGCGGATGGAGGCGCAGGTGGTCGGGGCGGACAGCAGGTCGTCGCTGGCAAAGACCTCGATGGCGGCGGCGGCTCGAGGCTCCTCGGCGGCAACCGAGGGGTGGAGGAGCGAGAGGGAACCGCGAGGGTTCCATTCCCGCCGCTTGCACGGCCGGAGGGGCCCCGGACGGCCGGCGACCACCGGAGGAGGAGGAGCTTCGGTTGAGGTTTCAGTTACAGTAGGAAGAAATACAGAGATGAGGGAGATGGAGGGGAGCAAGGGGAGAGATTGGAGGCGGTAGAGGGAGAAGGAGGGAGGAGGGAAAGGCATAGGGAACCCTAGGGTTAGGGCTTAGGTTATAGGGAGGGGGAAGGTGGTGATCACCGTTGCTGGTTCCTCCTCTGCACGTGGATAGCTTGGATGAAGACCGTACAGAGGTGGAAGAAGATACGAGGGGGGTATCGGGCCAGAAGGTAAGGTGGGCTGGGGGAAAAAAATATGGGCCTAGGTGTGCTCTCTCCCTTTTGCTTTGCTTTTATTTTTCTGTTCTATTATTTTTTTTGCTGATTTGGAATTAGGAAGAGAAATAGAAAGGTTTTTGAGGGTGGAAAATTTCAGAATAACTTTGGTATTGCCTAGTTATGTAATATTAACAACTCGTCAAGTTTTTGGTTTTCAAAAGATTCAAAATACAATGTTGTTTGTAATTTAATTTAAATTTGAATCATTTTGGGATTAAGTGATGGATTAAAGCCACCATTTTTTAATAGTTTAACTTTATGGATGAATTGGAAACAAAAAGGTTAGAATTGCTTTGTAATTCTCATTAATTCCAAAAGGTTGCTGTTTGCAATTGAATTTGCATAAAATTTGGATTAAGTGAATTATTAAAAGAACAATTCAATAGTTTGAGCTTTTCATTCTTAATGGAAACAATTGGATGTTTTAGTTGAACCTTTTATTTGGAAAATGTAACATAACAAGTATGAACAATTATTTGGATGTTGGTTTGGAGTTTCAAATGGAAAACAAATTGAATTTGAAAAGGGTTTGATTATTGGATGCATTTTTATAGAAACAACACAACAGTTTGGAATCACAACTTTTAATGGAAACAATTGATTGTTTTATTTTGAAATATCATTTTGGAAATTGTAACATCACAAGGATGAAACAAAAGGTTTGAATTTTGGTTTGAAATTCAAATAGAAAACAAAGGAAAGCAAATGAAAACAGTTGGAAAACAAATGGAAAACAAGCAAAACAAATGCAATGAACATGATGCCATGATGCAAAACATAAAATAATAGAGAGCAAACATTCTAATGGCTTATTTTTCATACTTGGGATGTTACAGAAATTGCATGTATCTTGGGCAAGTTTCTGTTCTTTAGTTAGGGCTACACCTGGGCATAACCTAGAAAATAATGAACTTCTTCATATATTCTAAAATGGACTAACTTTTGAATCTAGGACAAACCTGGATAGTTGTGCTGGTTGTGTTTTCAGGCAAAGAACTCCAGATGAAGCTGAGGAATTAATGGCTAAAATAAGCCAAAATCATGATGATTGGACTATGGTTGAGCCTGAGCCGACCCCTACTCCAGTATCAACACCAACACCAACACCCAAGAAGAGGGGAATGATTGAATTAAATGATGGAGTGATGAGAGAGGCCAAGAAATCTCTTAAAGAGAGGGGTATTAAATCTGAAGATGTGAAGAATCTTCCACCTATAGAAAAATTATGTAAGCCAATCCCTCACTCATCCACCATTGAGGTACACTCTCTCCAACATTTTGATAGTAGAGATATTCCCTATAATAAACCTCCTGGTCAATGTTTAGATGAATTTGATAATTATGTTATTAAGCAAGATAATTTTAATATGAGAGTGCAAAATCACCTAATGGAAAACTCTAGAGCTATTGATAATTTGCATGGTATTATAGAAAGAACCTCTAATGATGTTAAAATGCGTGTTAAACATTTTCAAATGGTTCAAACTCAAATTGATCAACTTGCTAAAGTGCAAAAAGATTTGCTAGTTAATGCTTCTAAAGAAAAACATGCTTAGGAAATAAGAACTAGAAGTGGTATTGCTACACAAGATCCTTTATATCCTGAGGGACATCCTAAAATAATTGAACAAGATTCTCAGCAAACTAATAATAATGTTATTCATACTAAGAAGAAAAAGAAGAAGAAACATAAAATTGTTGTAGAATCATCTGAACTTGCTAAAGATCCTAATAGTATATCTATCTCTGATGCTGAACCTGAAAGTGGTAATGATAAAAGTGAAGCTTCTGATAAAGAAGAACCTGTAGCTGAATCTGAAAAGCAAACTAAAAATGCAAAGTATACTAAGGAGGATTTCATTGATAATAAACGTGGTAATGAGAGAGAACCTTGGTTACAAAAACCAATGCCTTTTCCTAATAAGGAACACAAATCTAAGGAAGAAGAACATTATAACAAGTTTTTTGAATGGATGAAACCTTTGTTCTTGCAAATTCCTTTAACTGATGCTATTAAATTGCCTCCTTATGCAAACTATATGAAAGATATTGTCTCTAACAAAAGGAAGATTCCTAATGAGGAAATATCCACTATGCTTGTTAATTACTCTTTTAATGGCAAGGTTCCTGAGAAGCTTGGAGATCCTTGTATACCAACTATTCCCGGTTCTATTAAAAATAATTATGTTAGAACCGCTTTGTGTGATTTGGGAGCTAGAGTTAGTGTCATGCCTTTTACTCTCTATAAAAGACTCCTCCAAGAAAAATTGATACCAACCGATATATCTTTGCAAATCGCTGATAAGTCTACTGCTATTCCTGTGGGAATATGTGAGGATGTTCCTGTTCAAGTTATTAATAATAACCTGATATTAACTGACTTTGTTGTGTTGGAAATGCCTGAAGATAATAATATGTCCATTATTCTTGGAAGACCTTTTCTTAATACAGCAGGGGATGTTATTGATTGCAATCAAGGAAAAGTTACTTTTAATGTTAATGATAAAGACCACACTATTTATTTTCCCAAGAAGATTGATAGAAGATATGGTTTAAATTCCATTGAAAATATTGAGACCATCAAGATTGGAGAATTTTATTGTCCTATTCCAAAGTGTAGCGCCCTACCTTTTAATAAAGATAGAACACCTGTGTATCCTGCTATTCCCGGGATCTCTGATAGCATACACATGACAAAATGAAATATTCATTGCAATAGCATCATTCTACAACGTTGATACAGTGGATAAGAAATAAAATAAACTTACAATTGGCATAGTCATCATTGACTAGCCTAATTAACAAGGTTTCAAAGTCAACACAGCGGAAACAAATCATAAATGAGCCTTGTTCATCTTCATGCGCCACAGGCAGAACATGTTGGCGATAAACTCGAGATCCTAAATGAAATCCTCACTCGTCTTCAGATTTATCTGCACGTTGGAATATGCAGCCCTCACGAGGGAGGAAGTCGGTACAAACAATGTACTGGCAAGTGACACTTGTATGGTGGCAGTTTTGAGGAATAACTAGCTACATGATATTTGGCTGTTGGAGCCTGGGCTATTTGCATAAAGCCAGTTTTGTCCTATATTTGATAAATCATTGAAAAATCTTTGAAAACCAACATGGGTAGACACACCATGAAGTTTGATAAAGTCATCATGGGTAGACACACCATGAAGTTTGATAAAGTCATCATGGGTAGACACACCATGAAGTTTGAAAATCATCATGGGTAGACACACCATGAGGTTTGAAAAGGTAGCACCGAGGGGTAGACACACCATGTGCTCTAGAAAAAGGTTTCTAACATGTTTTAATTCATTCAGAAAAGATGAGGAGATCCTTCAGCACCAACTATGTCTTTTGTAGCGCCCTACCTTTTAATAAAGATAGAACACCTGTGTATCCTGCTATTCCCGGGATCTCTGATAGCATACACATGAAAAAATGAAATATTCATTGCAATAGCATCATTCTACAACGTTGATCCAGTGGATAAGAAATAAAATAAACTTATAGTTGGCATAGTCATCATGGACTAGCCTAATTAACAAGGTTTCAAAGTAAACACAGCGGAAACAAATCATCAATGAGCCTTGGTCATCTTCATGCGCCACAGGCAGAACATGTTGGCGATAGACTCGAGATCCTAAACGAAATCCTCACTCGTCTTCAGATTTATCTGCACGTTGGAATATGCAGCCCCCACGAGGGAGGAAGTCAGTACAAACAATGTACTGGCAAGTGACACTTGTATGGTGGCAGTTTTGAGGAATAACTAGCTACATGATATTTGGTTGTTGGATTCTGGGCTATTTGCATAAAGCCAACTTTGTCCTATATTTGATAAATCATTGAAAAATCTCTGAAAACCAACATGGGTAGACACACCATGAAGTTTGATAAAGTCATCATGGGTAGACACACCATGAAGTTTGATAAAGTCATCATGGGTAGACACACCATGAAGTTTGAAAATCATCATGGGTAGACACACCATGAGGTTTGAAAAGGTAGCACAGAGGGGTAGACACACCATGTGCTCTAGGAAAAGGTTTCTAACATGTTTTAATTCATTCAGAAAAGATGAGGAGATCCTTCAGCACCAACTATGTCTAGTTTGCTCAACTGGCCCATAACCGGGGACACGGCTAAGATCTTATTTTTTTAAACTCTGCAGAGGTTGTGCACTTTCACCTTGAGACTCATTTTCCCCGAGAGAAAAATGAGACAAGATCTTTGGGAAGAGGGATTCAACCATACCAGCATGACTCGACGCTCCTAAAATTCTACCACCCCATGTCATACAACAGGATGAACCCCCACAACTTACTTAATCTTGGCAGAGCCCATATTACCTCAAGGCTGCACTAGAAGCTAACTATACATGGAAGACCTACATATCTCTTTAGTCCTGGGTGGCAATCCACAAGTGTACCCTCAGGTGACAACCACCACATCCATGGCCCTAGGAGTGGTTACCCAGGTGACAACCACCACAGACATGGCCCTGAGTAGCCACTCAACATAATCCAAGCAATTACCAATCCACCCAGGTGTTTCATTGGGTTGTTAATTTTCAATTTTCAAAGTGTCACAACCCAATAAATAGCAGCAGCAGTTGTGATATTGTTCTGGTATAGCTAAACTAGTACCTAGCAGGGGTTTCAGGTTGGCTACACACTACTAGGTGTTCTGAGCATAGCATATACTTGGAAAATAATAATATCACCCATCATGCACACTACTGAAAATACTAATGCAACAAAAAGTGGGACTTGAGCATCACTTGCCTTTTGGAAGTTGGTATAGAAACAATCTCTTCACAATTTGAACGTTTCTCTCCGTATAATCTAAACAATATAAATAAATAACAATAAACAAGAAATTCACCAACATACAAACAAATACAACAAAATACAATACAAAAGCATGACAAGTTATTCAACTTGATTGGTGTTGACATGGACAAGGTTTTGACACATAATTCAATATGCAAAAAGAATTATAATGAGATGGTTATAGGAAAAAATTACATGGAATGGTTCCTATGGTCACAAATATATTGGTTACTTGTTTATCTGGTCTAAGGTTACTAAATGGAACAATTTTCCAGACGAAAACTAATTAAAAATATTTTTAAAATTTAAACTAGGTGAAAATACTCAAATGGTTGTTTTAAATTCTAAACTCCATTTTAATTGGTTCAATTATTATTTTGGGACAGAGGGTATGAAAGTACACATTCTAAGGATTCCAAAAATATTTTATTTACAATTTTTGGATTTGTAGAATTTGAATTAGGCCAAAATTCATGAAACAAGCATATTTAAATTTGAACCAATTTAAGTTTTTAAAATTTAAATTTGGAAAGTTAAACAAGTTTCTACATGTTCAGGGGATTTCAAAAAGTCTAAGTTTGCTAAATTTGTCTAAGTGGATCAAAAGTTATGAGGTTTCTAAGTTCCAGGGGCTTTTCTGCAATTCTGTCAACTAATTTCTATTCGGAAAAATTCCGAAAAAGGGGCAGGCCACTTGGCAGTCTCTGATTGGCTCGGGTGTGCTGACTGGATGCTTGCGTGGCGCTGACGGGCAGTGCTGACTGGGCGCCACGCGGCTGTTTCCTATTGGTTGATACCCCTTCATTTATTTGGTCTAATCTAGGCCGTATGTTTTGGATCGGACGACAGGAAGCGAAGCAGGGGACTCACCGGAGGGTACCTCTCCGGAATATGGCGCGCGGTGGCCGGCGCTCACTGGAATTCGATGACGGCGACGTTACGGAGGCCCTCGCGCTCAACGGAGGTGACCTCGGGGTGCGGGACGCCATGCCGAGCTCGATGGAGACAACAGTACGAGCGCTCGCTTCCTCGGATGGCAGGAGGGGGCTGACGAAACGACGCGACGTCGACGATACACCGACGAGCACTGTGTTGGCGATTTCCTGCGCAAAAAATCGGAAGAGTGGCTCACGTCATGCGCAAGGTTGAGGGGAGACGGTTGGATGCATTCTTGGGCTCGGGAGGTGGCTCACCGTGCCGGATTTGACATTGAACGGCGGCGAATATCAGAATTCCGGCGAGCAATAACTTCACTATGGGGGCACGGTTTCGAGGTGGAATAGAGGGGAAATAGAGAGGGGCGTACGAGGCTCTTGTGGAAGGGCTCGGGAGGTCGAAGGAGTCGCGGGGGTGGAGATCGTGGCACGAGCGTTCGGCCGATCGTGGCGCGGAAAAACCGGATGAAGCTAGGGGGTGACTAGTGGGTCCCGCGGTTCAGTGAGAGGAGAGGGAGTTGGGCCGCGGAGTGGGCTGCTGGGCTAGATAGGTGCCGCACCGGGCGAGAGAGAGAGGAAAGGCGTAGGCTCGGCCCAATGACGCATTTCTCTTTTTTTTTGTCCTTTTCTTTTTCTTTTCTGTTTTCTTTAATATGACATGGGTTTTATTTTATAAGTCCAAATGAACTCAAATTTATTTCTATGGTTTTATAAAAATAAAACCTTTCACATACAAACTATCTTGTGTCATTTCTAGCATATCTAAATTCTGAGTTTTTCAAACGGGGTTTGAAAAATATGGGGTATTTTATGTCTATTAAAAATAGAGTTTAATAAAACTCTTTTGGGCTTAAATAAAGTTGTGTAAAATATTACTTGTTATAATATTAAGTGTTGAAACATATCAGCATTGTTTTTATTACTAAATACTTTTGAAAAAATTTATAATCTTTAAAGTCATTTTTAGAAAAGATAATTTACTTTTGGTCTCTTAAGAATGTTTTTTTGGTCTAGAATATTATCAAGAGTGATAATTCCAAGAGAACATTTGAAAACAAAATGAGACCATTTTATCATTTAAAATACTTGGCATAATATTTATTTTAGAAACAATTTTGGGGTTTAGTGAAAATACATGCCTAAATTGGATTAACAAATTCCGATACTTTGGAAAGATATTACTTTTGTGTTGTGTTTTATTTGTTTTTGGTGACTTAAATAAGTGGAAAACAAAAGTTTTAATTTTTTTGTGATTTTTGCACTTTTCAAAAATCAGGGATGTTACAGCCTACCACCCTTAAAATAAATCTCGTCCCAAGATTTGGGAAGCCTAGAAAGAAAGATAGGTTTGGGTATCCGGGCTTAAAACAACTAGGCGGCTACCACCCTTAAAAGAAACTTTTGTGGGTAGTCTAAATTATCTTGTCCTCAGGTTGCTGAGTATATTCCTTTCATCATCCATAATATCCTTGTATAATATGCATCAACTCCTGGTGGGTATTTGGGATCTTGGATCCATGTTTCCAACATGTAGGGTTGTATGTATCCATATTCACCTCCAATAGGATGTGTCTATTCTCATGGCTTGAAGTGTGGTTTCACTCAAAATGGTTTGAGTAGAACTTTTCCTCGTGTTAGAGTTGTAGACCAACTTATTTATATTGAACTACCTTTAACACTGAGGGGCCACTCCTTGGGTCAATCAGAATTCCTTGGTCAGTCTAACCTTGTTTTCAGCTTCTTGGATGATGTCAGGACTAAATCAATTTCTTTCTCCTTGACCACTAACAACAAGGGTGTGGTGCATTTTCTTCTCATACAGAGGTTCAAACGGTGACATCTCAATACTATCTTAGTAATTATTGTTTTAGGAAAAGTTTTTCATATGGTAAGTTATCATCCCAACTAGATCCATAGTATAAGGTACATGCTCTCAGCATATCCTCTAGAATCTGATACACTCTCTCAGTTTGTCCATCTGTTTGTGAAAAAAACAATGTCCTGCACTCCAGTCTCTAAGGACTCATGTAGTTTCTTTCAAAAGTGTGAAGTAAACTTTGTACCACTATCAGACACAATACTCCTTGGAACGCCATGAAGACAGACAATCTTCTCCTTGTATATATCAGCCAACTTAGCACTGGTGTAAGTAGTCTTTACTGGCACAAAGTGTGATATCTTTGTCAGACAATCAACCACTTCCCAAATAGAATCATACCCTGATTTGGTTCGAGATAATCCACTGATAAGTCCATACCAATTTGTTCTCATTTCCTTGGCGATCTTTCATCATGTTGTTATATCCCTTGAATGCAAACACCATTCTATTTCTAATGAAACTCTCATGGTAGGCAATATCTTCCATTGCATGATTCCTCCAAGATTGGATTTGTCCTCTCCGAAGTTTAATACGTTTCAGCAACACTTGCCTAACATAGGGTTATAATAATATTCTACCATTCTATGGTTCAAGCTTATTAACGTCGTCCCTCTAATAGGTAAGTCACTCAGATTTACCATTCATCATAACAGAGCGAATGAAATCGGTACTCGTCATGGTAGCTACTCCACATCGCACTCAAATCATTACTATGTATTTGGTATGGTAAATCTCGTATGATAACACTAGGTCACCTTACCTGTCCAACAGATAGTTTCCCACCTGTAAAACAAACCTGAACTAAACATCATATCTCCAACTATTGGGGTTGCGTAAACTCTTTGCACCTCCATTTGAACAGTTGCATCTTCTTCATATGCACTTATCATAGTGTAGGTAGCTATCCAAAAACTTAGCTCATGTGAAATCAGACTCCATATGTCTATTATCACTGGTTGATAAACTTTCTGCTCCTTAGAATAGATGTGGCTTGATCATGTATGTGGTTGTTCCTTCACACATAAGAACAAAATCCTGAAATCTTTGGTAGTCCTCAATTGGATGGTTGTCTCAAAAGGTGCTCTTGGGTGTCAAGTCAGTTGTTTCACTCCAACTTAGAAATTTACTATGGTTGGTAAAGGGGTATGGTGATGGGTTTGGTTTGGTTTAGCATGGATGGGTAGAGATTTAGAAAGAGACTAAAGAAGGTTCCTACCCAAACACAACAGAGCAAGGCAAATCATCTTACAAACAACATCTAACAAGCATATAGCAAACATTCATCACTCCAATCACCAAGGTTTAAACAACAATCTAGTATTTTCATAACACACAAAGTGTATGATCAATACACTAACATGTTAACGTTGTTCTAACAAGGTAACTAGATTGGTGGTCTCATCTATATCTTCTTGAGTTTCTTCAAATCCTCCTCTCAATGTCTTGAGGTGTTTAAGATTGTTATGAACTCTGGGTATATCTCTAAGTTCTTCAATTGTCATGACTGTAGATCTTCATGTTGAAACCAAAAGGTCATGTGAAAATTATTCCTTTCACTCCATGATTTTTCACCAACCATGTCTTGATAGAAAACAAGAGGTAGGTCATCTATAACAAGAGAAGAATATTTTGAAGGTGAATAATAGATGAGAGGATATGAGAAAGATTAAGATGTGATGTTATGTTTCTATAAGTTTGAAGAAAGTATATTTTCAATCCTAGGGTCTTTTCCAAACTTAGGGTCTCGATCCTACAGGCAAAACTATGCTCTGATACCATTTTGTAGCGCCCTACCTTTTAATAAAGATAGAACACCTGTGTATCCTGCTATTCCCGGGATCTCTGATAGCATACACATGACAAAATGAAATATTAATTGCAATAGCATCATTCTACAACGTTGATCCAGTGGATAAGAAATAAAATAAACTTACAATTGGCATAGTCATCATGGACTAGCCTAATTAACAAGGTTTCAAAGTAAACACAGCGGAAACAAATCATCAATGAGCCTTGTTCATCTTCATGCGCCACAGGCAGAACATGTTGGCGATAGACTCGAGATCCTAAACGAAATCCTCACTCGTCTTCAGATTTATCTGCACGTTGGAATATGCAGCCCCCACGAGGGAGGAAGTCAGTACAAACAATGTACTGGCAAGTGACACTTGTATGGTGGCAGTTTTGAGGAATAACTAGCTACATGATATTTGGCTGTTGGAGTCTGGGCTATTTGCATAAAGCCAGTTTTGTCCTATATTTGATAAATCATTGAAAAATCTTTGAAAACCAACATGGGTAGACACACCATGAAGTCTGATAAAGTCATCATGGGTAGACACACCATGAAGTTTGATAAAGTCATCATGGGTAGAAACACCATGAAGTTTGAAAATCATCATGGGTAGACACACCATGAGGTTTGAAAAGGTAGCACAGAGGGGTAGACACACCATGTGCTCTAGGAAAAGGTTTCTAACATGTTTTAATTCATTCAGAAAAGATGAGGAGATCCTTCAGCACCAACTATGTCTAGTTTTCTCAACTGGCCCATAACCGGGGACACGGCTAAGATCTTATTTTTTTAAACTCTAAAGAGGTTGTGCACTTTCACCTTGAGACTCATTTTCCTCGAGAGAAAAATGAGACAAGATCTTTGGGAAGAGGGATTCAACCATACCAGCATGACTCGACGCTCCTAAAATTCTACCACCCCATGTCATACAACAGGATGAACCCCCACAACTTACCTAATCTTGGCAGAGCCCATATTACCTCAAGGCTGCACTGGAAGCTAACTATACATGGAAGACCTACAGATCTCTTTAGTCCTGGTTGGCAATCCACAAGTGTACCCTCAGGTGACAACCACCACATCCATGGCCCTGGGAGTGGTTACCCAGGTGACAACCACCACAGATATGGCCCTGAGTAGCCACTCAACATAATCCAAGCAATTACCAATCCACCCAGGTGTTTCATTGGGTTGTTAATTTTCAATTTTCAAAGTGTCACAACCCAATAAATAGCAGCAGCAGTTGTGATATTGTTCTGGTATAGCTAAACTAGTACCTAGCAGGGGTTTCAGGTTGGCTACACACTACTAGGTGTTCTGAGCATAGCATATACTTGGAAAATAATAATATCACCTATCATGCACACTACTGAAAACACTAATGCAATAAAAAGTGGGACATGAGCATCACTTGCCTTTTGGAAGTTGGTATAGAAACACTCTCTTCACAATTTGAACGTTTCTCTCCGTATAATCTAAACAATATAAATAAATAACAATAAACAAGCAATTGACCAACATACAAACAAATACAACAAAATACAATACAGAAGCATAACAAGTTATTCAACTTGATTGGTGTTGACATGGACAAGGTTTTGACACATAATTCAATATGCAAAAAGAATTATAATGAGATGGTTATAGGAAAAAATTACATGGAATTGTTCCTATGGTCACAAATATATTGGGTACTTGTTTATCTTGTCTAAGGTTACTAAATGGAACAATTTTCCAGAAGAAAACTAATTAAAAATATTTTTAGAATTTAAACTAGGTAAAAAATACTCAAATGGTTGTTTTAAATTCTAAACTCCATTTTAATTGGTTCAATTATTATTTTGGGACAGAGGGTATGAAAGTACACATTCTAAGGATTCCAAAAATATTTTATTTACAATTTTTGGATTTGTAGAATTTGAATTAGGCCAAAATTCATCAAACAAGCATATTTAAATTTGAACCAATTTAAGTTTGTCAAATTTAAATTTGGAAAGTTAAACAAGTTTCTACATGTTCAGGGGATTTCAAAAAGTCTATGTTTTGCTAAATTTGGCTAAGTGGATCAAAAGTTATGAGGTTTCTAAGTTTCAGGGGCTTTTCTGCAATTCTGTCAACTAATTTCTATTCGGAAAAATTCCGAAAAAGGGGCAGGCCACTTGGCAGTCTCTGATTGGCTAGGGTGTGCTGATTGGATGCTTACGTGGCGCTGACGGGGCAGTGCTGACTGGGCGCCACGCGGCTGCTTTCTATTGGTTGATACCCCTTCATTTATTTGGTCTAATCTAGGCCGTCTGTTTTGGATCGGACGACAGGAAGCGAAGCATGGGACTCACCGGAGGGTACCTCGCCGGAATATGGCGCGCGGTGGCCGGCGCTCACAGGAATTCGACAGCGACGTTACGGAGGCCCTCGCGCTCAACGGAGGTGACCTCGGGGTGCGGGACGCCATGCCGAGCTCGATGGAGACAACGGTACGAGCGCTCGCTTCCTCGGATGGCAGGAGGGGGCCGACGGAACGACGCGACGTCGACGATACACCGACGAGCACTGTGTGGCCGATTTCCTGCGCAAAAAAAATCGGAAGAGTGGCTCACGTCATGCGCAAGGTTGAGGGGAGACGGTTGGATGCATTCTTGGGCTCGGGAGGTGGCTCACCGTGCCGGATTTGACATTGAACGGCGGCGGATATCAGAATTCCGGCGAGCAATAACTTCACTGTGGGGGCACGGTTTCGAGGTGGAATAGAGGGGAAACTGAGAGGGGCGTACGGGGCTCTTGTGGAGGGGCTCGGGAGGTCGAAGGAGTCATGGGGGTGGAGATCGTGGCACGAGCGTTCGGCCGATCGTGGCGCGAAAAAATCGGACGAAGCTAGGGGGTGACTAGTGGGTCCCGCGGTTCAGTGAGAGGAGAGGGAGTTGGGCCGCGGAGTGGGCTGCTGGGCTAGATAGGTGCCGCACCGGGCGAGAGAGAGAGAGGAAAGGTGTAGGCTCGGCCCAATGACGCATTTCTCTTTTTTTTTTGTCCTTTTCTTTTCTGTTTTCTTTAATATGACATGGGTTTTATTTTATAAGTCCAAATGAACTCAAATTTATTTCTATGGTTTTATAAAAATAAAACCTTTCACATACAAACTATCTTGTGTCATTTCTAGCATATCTAAATTCTGAGTTTTTCAAACGGGGTTTGAAAAATATGGGGTATTTTATGTCTATTAAAAATAGAGTTTAATAAAACTCTTTTGGGCTTAAATAAAATTGTGTAAAATATTACTTGTTATAATATTAAGTGTTGAAACATATCAACATTGTTTTTATTACTAAATAATTTTGAAAATGCTTATAATCTTTAAAGTAATTTTTAGAAAACATAATTTACTTTTGGTCTCTTAAGAATGTTTTTTGGTCTAGAATATTATCAAGAGTGATAATTCCAAGAAAACATTTGAAAACAAAATGAGACCATTTTATCATTTAAAATACTTGGCATAATATTTATTTTAGAAATAATTTTGGGGTTTAGTGAAAATACATGCCTAAATTGGATTAACAAATTCTGATACTTTGGAAAGATATTACTTTTGTGTTGTGTTTTCTTTGTTTTTGGTGACTTAAATAAGTGGAAAACAAAAGTTTTAAATTTTTTGTGATTTTTGCACTTTCCAAAAATCAGGGATGTTACACAAAGCCAACCAAAGAATATAAAATTATTATGATTGGGACTATTTCTATCAAGGTTGAGGTAACATAATCATTTAGTGATTAGCAAAGTTTTGCTTCATATGAAAATTGTTCTGGTAACAAGACTTGATCACCCTTGTTAAAAAAATGATTTTAAATGAAGAGGACAATGTTTTCACCTTCCCTATTATGTTTTCACAATGTTTACTTATGTTATCACATTGCTACTTGAGTAAAATCATGTTTTCCACCATCTTTATGCATGTTTTCCTGATTTTTTCACCATGATTACTGAGGTTATGCACCATCCATACTTTTGTTTTCACCACTACCACCTTTGTTTTCTTTGGACATTCTTTCATTAGAGTGTCATAGAACCTCTGTAGTTCTAGTTTTGTTTTCCACCTTTTCACTTTTGTTTTCTTGTTTTTATTAATTTTACATCAAAAATGAGGCAGAGAGCCACCTGGGAGACCCTAGGGGGACCCACCAGTTAGGCACACCATGGGGTGGCGTGGCCAGCCCCTGGTGGCGCCAGCACATGGTGTGGGCCCCCACTAACTCTCTCCCCTGACAAAGTCTTCTCTCTCACCTCCCAAACTGAAAACATTTCCTGGAACCCGAGTTCTTGTTGTTCTTCCTCTGGATTTTGGATCTCCTTCTTCAGCCCATCATTTGTGGTGATATTTGGTGTGTTTGATCTCCAGTATGTGACTCCTCCGATGATCCAAGTAGAATTTTGTTTAGTGAAGTATTTCTTGAGTATTTTGGTAATGTAGGTGACAGCATATGTGAGTTTGCATGCTTGATTTGAGTAGAAATAATTTATTTTTGATGTATGTTTAGCTCTCATATAAGTCCCTATGGTAGTTCCCACCTTATAGTTGCTTGAAATTAATTTTTGTGATGATCGTTGAAAAATTTCAGAGATGGATAGTTATAATTTTGGAGAGATATTTAGGAGTGATGCTCCTAGAAGGAAAAGGCCCTCACGCTCATCCACTTCAGTGAGGCCATCGTACAATGAAGACGTTATTGCACCAAGTATTGACGATGCGGGAGGTGATGGTATCGTTAACCCATCTAGCTTTCCTTGCATTACATTTTTGAGAAATGCAGGTTTATTAGATGACTTTCATATGCTTATTGAAAGAGTTGGTCTAACCAACTTCATGGAGGATGAAATCCCTCAGTATGCCACTCTCACAAAAACTTTTGTTGAGAGCTTTAAATTTTAGAACACACATTTTGGTCCAACTGTTGCATTCAAGTTATATAGTAGTCCTGTTTCTTTGTCCTTGGTAGATCTTTTTGCTATTATAGGTATCAACGCCGCAGGGACAACGAGCAGGATTCAGGATAAACCAGCAGACCTCCAGGGGCTCTACCGAGAAATTACCAACAATGACGGTCGTTCATCCCAGCGTGGGAAGATAAGGAACATTCAACTTCCTGCTCTTAGATATTTCACTTACTACCTTGCTACTAGCATCCTTGGTAGGGGAAACACGCGTAATATTTCTAGTTATCACCTTGCTTTTATTGATGCTGCACTGAACCAAAACACGAAGTATAGTCTTGGTGCGCTTGTTGCACGCCGCCTTGCTGCTACTGGGCCTATTTTGGGGGCATTATCGCTACACGTGTAGCATCTGCCTTTAAATGTTTCCATTACCCCTAATGACGAAATAATTGCTCCATGTAGTCTTAATCTCGCTGCCATGAAGTCCCATCACTTTGTTACTGCTAACTCTACTGCTGAACGTTTAGTATATAGAGTTTTATATATAGATGGAGAGGAGCGAAAAGTTACTTTGCCACAGCTTGTTTTGTTTAAGCTTGACATGTCACCATGGTCGCTCTCTAAGGAGCAGGTAGACGAGTATCTGAGCACCACGGAGTTTCACAGGCAGCAGGAAAGGCGAGACGCGCCTCCAGAGGACTACAACACGCAGTACACCGGCGCATCCTCGAGCACATATCAGGAGGAGGGTTCCTCCTCAGCATACTACGGGGGCACCATCTCATGGTCCCCTTGGTGATTGATCTCCACTTAGGCCAAAAACCTAAGCTTGGGGGGAGGTATACCGACATCACACTCATTTATATATCATGTTCGGTCGGTTCTTTGTATATCCATGTTTTCTTTTCTCTTCGTTTTATTGTTCTGTTCTTGTTTTCCAAAACACAAAAAGACCAAAAAATATTTCTGTTGTTTGTCTTTGTTTGCTTCTTTAGTTTCTTTATTTGGTTTGCTTTCTTCTCTTGTATCGGTTTAGTATTCAAAAACCCAAAAATATTTTGCTTTGTTTGCTTGCTTCTTTCTGTTCTTGTTTTAATTCAAAATCCCAAAAATATTTGTTGTTCTTCTTTGGTTTTGTAAAGTTTGCTGCAGAGTTCAACAGTCGTCCGTGATTCCATTGGAGCTTGGTTTTCATTATATATTATTCAAGCCACAAGTGAAGAGCAATAATGACGATCTATGAGAATTTAAGTTGTGGTGAGAGGCTGGTATGAACTCTATTTGTTTTCATTTTTGTACATATATCCATCCATGTGAATGCTTAATAGTTCATTCTCTCTCATGTTTTGTTCCAATTTATTAATAGTAAACATGTCGTATAAATATTTGTTCGCATTGTTCTATTCGTAGAAGAGTATGACATTGTGGTAGCCTCCTCTGGCTGTTTCCTTTGAATCGGCTTGGCACATGCTCACGCATGCTAAGAATGAAAAAAAAAGTCAATAAACCTCGATGATTTATTTTTCCTCAGAGTTCTAGTATCAATTTTATGACTCAGTTAATTTTGTTTTGTCGCAAGCATGATTATGATAGTTGTTGCTCTCTTGGTTGTCGCTCCGTGTCTATTGCTAACCTTCACCTGTACCGAGTATGAGCTCTACTCATGCATCCAACTCCCAAAAACCAAAGTTTGCCAAATGTGTCCACCATATCTACCTATATGTGGTATTTAACCTCCACTCCAAGTAAATTGCTCATGTGCTACCTTTAAAACCTTCTAAAAATTATTCCTGTTTTGTGCCCCTGTTTTAGCTTATGAGGACGTAAATAGAGAATCTTTATCTCACTTGTTGTTTGGATTTCACACCCTGGACTAGTGGCTTCATCCGCTTATCCAATTGATAGAAGAGCTGGCAGCGGGGTGCCTAGCCCCAAATTAATACACACAAAATCTCTTCACTATTTTTGCCCCTAATTTATCGGTCAAAGCATAATTGTGTAAACAAAAGGGAAATAGGGATGATATTCTACACCAGTTGCGTCCTTCAAATGGAAGCGGCTCTTGTGAAATCTAGTTGGCTTGTGACGTACTGTATTTTCTGTTTATCATTCGTTGACATAAGCATACACCTCTCTTAGAAATGTTTTCAATACCTCTGTTTGATAAAATAAAAGCTCTAGCACATGAGTGATCCATGCTTCCCTCTGCGAAGGGCCTTTCTTTTACTTTTATGTTTAATCTTCACATTCTCACTTTATGCACCTTATTGAGAGCAGTGGCTGTTATTCTTAATGTAATGTGCTTGTCCCAGAACACGATTAATTGTAGTATAACTTTGATACTTGTATCTTTGATATCTTTACTTCTAGTCTTCCCTTGAACTTCAGAGGTGCCCTGGCATTTCTGTTTTGCCCCACACATAAGGGTCAAGCAAGACACCACTTTATTAGATCCTATTATGAATATTACAATCTTGCAAATAGTTATACTTCATGTTGTTTATTATTAATATGTTGTTATCTCTTCATGGTTTGCATAGCTATTAAGTGACAATATCTTGCATGTATCTTATCATGAGCATAATTAAGTATTTGATCATATAGTGAGTATATTTACATCATATGAAAGAAATGTGTTCCTAAAGGTCTTTTATCGCACTCCGTTGTCACTGAATTGCTCGAGGACAAGCAATAAGCTAAGCTTGGTGGGAGTTGATACGTCAAAAACATATCTCCTTTTCCGAACACTTTTCTTATTGTTTTCCTCTAAACTTATCTGTTTTGAATGCAACTAACACAGACTAACGCTGTTTTTAGCAGAATTACCTTGGTGTCTAGTTTTTGTGCAGAAAAATCAACTTTCGGGAAATTTCCCAGAAAAGACCCCATTGGTCTTAAAACACCGGAAGACCCCGGGAGCCAAAAGGGGCTAGGAGAGGGACCAGAGGGGGAACACCACCCCTGGCGCGCCCCCCTAGGCCGCGCCACCTGGTGGTGTGGGCCACCCAGATACCCCCTCGGGCTCCCCTTTCGTATACATATTGCCTTCAACCCTAAAACCCGAGGGGGTCGTCATATTCCACAGAAACACAACAGAGCGCCGCCGCCACCCCGAACCTCGATTTGGGTATCATAAGTTCTTGTTCTGGCGCCCTGTCAGGACGGGGAATTGGAGGAGATCATCGCCATCGTCATCACCAATGCCTCTCCATCGACCATTCATGTTTCCCCCATCCATGTGTGAGTAATTATCCCGTTGTATGCTGAAGGGGATGGTAGGGATTGGATGATACTTTTCATATAATAATGTCGTGATTGTTAGGGCATAGTGCCTAGTATCCTCTATTAGTGCTATTGACATTGTTGCAACTTTTTATGCTTAATGCTTGTCACTTTGGTCCCGAGTGCCATGATCTCAGATCTGAACATGTTATTGAATCACAATGATAATTATTGTTTATTGATCATACCTGCAAGTTGTTTACACATATCGTTGTCCGGAACCAGAGGCCCCGAAGTGACAGAAATTGGGACAACCGGAGGGCATGGCTGTGATGTGAGGATCACATGTGTTCATGGAGTGTTAATGCTTTGCTCCGGTGTTCTATTAAAAGGAACACCTTAATTACCAGTAGTTACCTTGAGGCCCCGCTGAAAACGGGCTGGTAGGACAAAAGATGTTGTGCAAGTTCTCATTGCGAGCACATACGACTATTTACGGAACACATGCCTATGGTTACTTAGTGCTTGGATACTTTATCTTACTTATCTGTAATGCCCATGCCTTGATTATTATAGGAACTATCTTATCCATGCAATGTCCGTTCATCTATCACTATGCCTACAGTATTTAATCTCGCTGTTTACTTCAAACACTACTGCTGTTGTTTTCATTCCACTGCTGCTATTATTTCACTACTGCTGCTACTATAAAACTGTTACTACTGATAAACCACTACGAACAAAAGTACTTTCAGGTGCAGGTGAATTGACAACTCACTTTTTAAGGCTCACAAATATTCTTTGGTTCCCCTTGTGTCGAATCAATAAATTTGGGTTTTACTTCCCTCGAAGACTGTTGCGATCCCCTATACTTGTGGGTCATCACGTCCTTGCTTTCGGTCATATGTTGGGATGTACCACTATCCAACGTCCATCTACCCGACCCGGAACGACTTCCCTACAAGAGATCAATTTCTTGATTTAGGTACACATCCTTCAATGTGTCCTATTTTATTAGTAACAAGGGTCTTAGGAACCCAAATAGTCCAATGATAATCATCACCATAAGAAGTACCAACATATTTAGCATAAACATGACCATCTCTAGATTTCATAAGAACATAAGAGGGGTTATATTTTCGGCTAAGTCATTGTGAGTGGTGCTACCCCTAGAGGTATCACCACCTACAATGGTGTCGGTCTCCTTCTCCTTGATCACCTCTCCTCCTTCACAAAGAAAATATTTTGGGAAGGAGAGGTAACAAATCCAAGCCCTTCCTTCCCATTCTTAGCTCCTTGAGAGCTTATGGCATCATTGAGAATTTTCTCTTTTCCTAAAATGTTAGGAATAGCACAAGAGCTTGCCGTGATAACAATGCTAGTAGAGGAGGGTATCACTTGCTTATTAGATTGTTGAGCTAGAAGCTTATTACGAGACGTGGTGAGTTTGTCATGGATTTCTTTAAGAGACGTGAACTCCTTTTCTAGTTTTCCATGATGTTCAACAAGTCCGTCATGAGAAATACCTAGCTTAAACTCTTCTTCTTCAAGAGTTTTAAGAAGAGCAAGAGATTGTTCATTATCCTTCCTAAGTTTAGAAACACTAATAGCATAAGTCTCTTCTAGACTTGATAGTCTCTCTTCAAGAGAGGCTCTAATGGATCGCTCTTTCTCAAGATCTTCTACAAGCTCCTTGTCATTGCTACCATGGCCACCGCCTTAACTCTCCAAGGTCACAATGATCTCTTCCTTCTCATCTACAAGAGAGTTAGCATCATGAAGCTGCCTCAAAAGGGATTTTACCTTTTCTTTGGTCTCACCTTCAAGGCTAGACAACCGAGCCCAAATTCTTAGACTCCTCATCCTCGTCCACAATGTTTTCAACACAATCCAGTAATGAGGGAGATCTAGTTGCAATAGACTTGGAGGTGGAAGAGATTACCGCGGTGGCTTTTGCCATGAGACATGTAGGTCGGATAGACGCCTTCTCATTGGGGTATTCAAATAGAGAGACCGATGAAGAGGATGACGTAGCTATGGCGACGTGGGCCACACCTACAACTTCATCTTCTCCTTCATCTCCGGACTAGTATGTTTCCAACACGGGCCCTTCTTGAACATATAGATCCCTTGGGACTCTTCTAGCGAGGTTCTTGTTTTGTGGAGCCTTGGTCTTGTCCTTCCTAACAAGCTTGCCTTCATTCTCCTCTCTTGGCTCAAAAGGACATTCTTTGACGAAGTTATTTTCAGTTCCACAATTGTAACATGTCCTTGGTAGCCCCCCTTCTTCTTGTAAACCTTGTTTCTTGAGGGCCTTGGAGCATCAGCCTTATGAGCTTCCCATCTCTGCCAATAGCCATGCATGGCAAGAGCAATGCATTTGTGAGCACCCTTGTATGTATCCTCATAATCCTCATCATCGTCATCATGCTCATAAACTTCTTCTATCTGAGCAATCGCCTTGGACTTCAAGGCAAGGTTGGGAGACTTTCCCATTTCTCTAGAGCGGGCGAGAGCATCATCCGCACTCTTGTGAGATAGTGATATGGATATGAACTCACTAGGGACCCCAATTGAGTTGAGGGAATTGTAGTCCACTCTTGTTCGAATGCTAGTGGAGAGGTTCTTCTCAAAAGGTGTTATAGCCTTGACAAACTTCCTCTTGATCCAGTCATCGGAAATTTATTCTTTTCCAAAGTCCCTCAATTGATTGGCAAGAGTGTCAACTCTCCTATATAGTTCTATAGTTCTTCGGGGTTCTCATTGATGACCCATAAGTATAGGGGGTCGCAACAGTCTTCGAGGGAAGTAAAACCCTAATTTATTGATTCGACACAAGGGGAGCCAAAGAATATTTATAAGCCTTAACAAGTGAGTTGTCAATTCAGCTGCACCTGAAAGTAGACTTGCTCGCAACAATTTATCAGTGGTAACAGTTTTATAGCAGCAGTAGTAGTAAAATAACAGTAGGAGTAGAAGTACCGTAGCCATAGGGAATGGAGGAATGGGTGTTGCATGGATAAGATAGGCCATGTAATAATCTAAACATGGGCATTGCAGTTAATAATAATAAAGCATCCAAGTTCTAAGCAAACCATATGCATCTGTTCCAATATAGTCATACGTACTCGCAATGAGAAACTTGCACAACATCTTTTATCCTACCAGCCCGTTTGCAGCGGGACCTCAAGGGAAACTACTGGTAATTGAGGTGCTCCTTTTAATAAGGCACCAGAGCAAAGCATTAGCACTCTGTGAACACACGTGATCCTCACATCACAACCATCCCCTCCAGTTGTCCCAATTTCTGTCACTTCGGGGCCTCGAGTTTCAGACAATGACATGTGTAAACAACTTGCAGATATGATCAAGAAACATAATTATACTCATGAAACAATAACATGTTCATATCTGAGATCATGGCACTCGGTCCCAAAGTGACAAGCATTAAGCATAACAAGTTGCAACAACGGTAGAAAACACTAATAATGGAAAGTAGGCACTGTAGAGGCCCCAAACCGGAAGGTCCAGGACCCCTCATATGCATACATTCACGCTCCCAGGCAATTAAGTCGTGAACAACATACGAAAGTGGTACACAGATACATTATCCATTACACGAATAAAAGCAGTCTTACAAGTCAATGGTCACATGACCAAGTCTTTATTTACTGCCACGCAGGGCAGACAAAGTCTTACAACAACTAACACAGCGGAAAAAACAAACGTAGGTAGCCCATGTCACGCCATCGCCAACAGGCTGCTGACCGGAGCTGGGCCTAGTTTGTGTAGTCGTCAGAAAAGCAACCCTCCTCATATTCCTCTTCAGGCGGTACCTCCTCATAGTCTGGCCAAGTAAATAGCCAGGGGCGAAACCATATGAGTACTCTTGAATGTACTCAGCAAGTCATCCTTTATATACTTACAAATGCATCATGCTTATATGGTGGATAGGTAGGCCATAAATAGGGGTCACTACCAATGATGTTCATATAAGATGGCACCATAGTTGCAGTCATATTAATCTGTACCTTTGCTGAAGAAGATACTTCAGAAGAAAATAGTATAGTTTTCTTTCTCTTGTAGATATCGCATGTACAAGAGGTTTTATAAATTTGTTTTATAAAAGGAAGTTTTTCTTTGCAAAACTTCTTGGAACAACATGTCTAAAACTTCATCGTACCTCTCAGGTACAAGCCTTATGTTTGAAAACACCTTTTTAAAACTCAGCACAATACTAGCTACATGGCCTTTCAACTACCCATATCCGAGGGCTCGGCTATTCTGAATAGTTTTACTCTGCAGAGGTGGTACACATTCCACTAGATCCAAAACTCTGCCATGGACCACCCATGGATCGACACAGCGATATGCAAGCACCAGAGATTAATCCTAACTGTCCACTCTGACACAAGATAGTGTATGGCTATCCCTTCAATCAGGTTTATTCCCCCTGGCACCATTTCACACATCGCCAAACAGGGGACCCAATTGTCGCAACCGGAGGAGAAATTAATCCCACACTTTGCATGTCCCGTTCCTCCCTCCTGGCAACATTTCGGTTCAGAGAATCATCCTCTCTATAGCATCTTGGGATAGGACACATGCTAACAAGTTCAAGTATCTAGATAGGCCCCATACCCATATAGGGGTAGAGTGGCAGTGCATCTTGGTTGTCCAGCGAAGACTAGGTTATGTGCCTTTTGAAAACATTTGAAAACACCTTCTCTTTTTCCCCGGTGAACAAGGTCCCGCCTTTCCACCGTGGACTTCTCATGGAACCATCTTTGTTTTGCAAAAGCACATTTTAGAGGTGTCCACTTAGGGACTCAAGATTATTTTCTTAGACGGTATTTACATACCTTATGGTGGCTAAGGGCTTGGTAACACCAAGTTGACTAATGGCAAGTGTTATATAATATATATAGTAGTAGTAATAATATTCACTCAATAAAATAGTTTGGTAATCAAGTTTTTGAAAACTTCAGAAGTAGATCATGCATAATGATAAGTAGGAATATAACAGCAAGCTTTAAGGATGGCTTGCCTTGGAGGTAATGAGGATCTTGGTCTTGCTCACAACAAGTATGGTAATAATATCCTCCTGCCCCGACTATTTCTTCGTCGTTTTCTATCATCGTAAAAGGAAAGAAAGACATCCTATCAGAACCTTACCAAGCAACAACTCGAATCAACCATAACATATAGCAAGAAAATGAACTCACAAAAATAATACACAAGCTCCTAAAATAATTCCACATAAGCATGCATCAAAAACACTAATATTCACTATTACTACTACAACTACTATAGTTGAACTAATTTATTTTTCAACCAATTGAGATGGAACCAGTGGGTGTTCCACTAGGTTTTCCATGTCATTTTAGAGGTATTATGCCTCTGGTCCATCTTGTGGACACACAATAATTTCATAGCAAAAATTGCTACTAGCTAATCTAGTGAAAACAATACCACTAGTAAATAATATTAAACCTATGCATGCATTCTAAAAGAAGTAAAAGCAAACTTATAGAGAATAAAACATGTAATAACCAGTACCAAAATGGTACTGGATCCAAGTGAAAAATACTTCTACAAACAAGGATAAAAATCTAGCTAAACATTCCATCACAAATTTTAAATGGAAATAGAATAGGGATTTCTACCATGCTTATTTTAATGTCCAAACAGATCCTAAACATGCATGGATTCTTCTAACGTGGCATATTTGTGAGTAAACTACCTAAGAACACTCAACACCTCATTTACACATGCTAGAAAACAGATTGACACTAGCAAACAATTATTTACAAAACAAATCTATTCCTTTTATTCCTAACAGAAAAGTGCATTTTCTTACATCTGTTGCCAAATTAATTCTAGAGCTCAAAATTTACAAAAATCTAGGATAACATAGATCTAACTAATATCTAACAGATCCAACTAGATTCACATCAAAAGGTGCTATAAAATAAATCCTAAAATTCACAGAACATGCTACTGGTACTTTACCAAAATGGTAGCTCACCATGGGGTGAGGTCAAGTCCTACTGGTATATCTAGTCAAGATCTACTCTAGGAATTTTAGTTTGTTCATTTTAGACATTTCATTCAAAAGTTATGCCATTTTCATTCTCACAGACAGTGTCCAGTTCATCATTTATCATTCGTTCTCTGTTCATCCAAAACCAATTCTGTTAGTTGCCAACGTTCAAGATTTCGTTCATGCATCTCTGGTAATTTTTTCTCATTTTATTTTTGAGTTTAGCATTTTCATTTTCGAATGAAGTAAACAGCAGTTTTCTGGAGATTTACAAAAAGAAAATAAAACCGGGCAGTGGGCTGGTCAATGCACGGTGGTGCGGCTCAACTGCGCCTGGCGGCCCGCCTCGCTTCTGCAACGCGTGGGAACGAGCGTACCGGTTCGAGGTTTAAGCGTGGCCGTAGATCTGGAGATCTACGGTGCATGACCGTTTTTCCTCTCTCTCCCTCTCTTCTATTTCTCTCCGGCGGGCGCACGGGGGACCGGCGGCGAGATTCGAACCAGGGCTCACCTAGAGGGGTTGCAGGCCAAGGGGAAGTTGTCGGGGAAGTCGCGGTAGCTCGAGGCAGTGCAGGGGTACAGCAGCTAGGGCGCGGGATGGCTCCAGTCGACGACACCGTGCTCGTGCTCCGCGGCGGCTCCGACAAGGTTCCCGGCGTCTCTGCAAACGAGATGCCGTGGAAAAGGTCAGGTTGGGTCTACGGAGATAGAAGAGTGGATCTAGGGTGGATAGGAGAGCTACGGTGGCCCGAGGTGAGAGTATTTCACCTCTGCCTGTCACGGTGGCCGCGGCAAGAATCCGGCGATTCTAGCTATCGCGGGCAGCTCGGGGCTATCTAGCTAGGTGGGGAGTGACAGTGAGAGGTGGGGAATGAGGTGCAATGGGGTAGGGGCTCAGGGGTTGCTTATATAGAGGGGAAGGCAGTGGCGCACGCTCGGGTGTGGCCGTGCGCCCGCGGGGCATGCTCGTGCACGCTCTGGCACGACCACCACGTCACCCTGGCCCCTTGGATGCTTCCATGGCCACTAGGAGGGGGTCAAGCCCACTTGCAAACGGTGCAAACACACGGGAACGCGGAGGAGAGCCACTGTGGCTTGGGATAGGGTGAGGCTGCCAGATGCCCATCCCTCCCTCCCGTTTTTCTCCCTCTGAAACTCTCTCTCTCTCTCACGCTCTGGTCAATCCACTTGTAGGATAAGGTAAATAAAATGAGGTGGGATGACTCATATTCTAGAAGGTCCAAACCGTGCACAAAAAGGTTGAGTTAGTAAAAAGATATGTGCATTTGAAAAATGAACCATTTCACTGTTCTCCTGAAAAAAATTCAGTTAAGTTCAGTTTCTGAATTTTTGCTAAGTGTTGGATTTTCCAGTGATGATTAGCTAGAAGTTTGACTTGTTTTCAGGCCTTGATTATTTTCCAAACTTTGTTTTCCAAGCATGGTTCTATTAAGCAACATATGTAATTTCCGAAACAGCAAAGAAAACTAAATTTGAAAATCAAATGCTTGGTGAAAACAAGGTGGAAAAAGGGCTAATTGGAGTTTTTCTCTGTTTTGCAAAAATCAACTTTTCTATCTTATTTGCTTAACATAAAAACACCAAGCAAAAGAATGTTTCTGTGGTCCAACTTTTCAAACTAAGCTAACCAATTTGTAGTTTATATACTAAAGATCACGTCCATGTCTTAAAAACACAAAATGTGAATTCCTAGCATATGAATAACAAGGGTGAAAAACCCCTACTTGACTTATTTTTCGGAGTTTGTTTTTATTAGAAAAACTTAATGAAAACATTTGATTTCACTTTTGTTAAATTGTTTTCTTGATTCCATTTGATTTAATATGCAAATATAAGTTGTTTTCAACATTGCCACATGCTTTTTGAGTTAGGGTAACAATTATTATTAAAAAGGAAATAATTAATAATGATCAAAAACACCAGAAACAAGGGAATGATTTTTAGTTCAAATTTGCTTGCATTGCATAGATAGTCATAGCTCAATACATCATGATGGATTACACAAGGGCCATAAAAGTTTTTTGTTGGCTCTCAAAATTGGATTCCCTTATGTGATACATGTGTGCTAAAACTGGGATGTGACAGACCTCCCCCCCCCCCTTAAAAGAATCTCGTCCCGAGATTCGCGGGTTTAGTCTTTGAGGAAACCAGGGAACTCCTTCCTGATATAATCTTCACGCTCCCAGGTTGCTTCCTCCTTAGAATGATTCGTCCATTGAATCTTAAGGAACTTGAAAGCATTTCTCCTGGTAGCACGAACATTTTCCTCAAGTACCCGCATGGGTCGATCACGGTAGGTCAAATCATCGTTGAGGTCAATGGTCTTGAAGTCGATGTCTTCGTAAGTGAGATTCTGCTCAGGTACTTGAAGACACTTCCAGAGCAATGACACGTGAAAAACATCATGAAAGGCTGACAGCTCCTCAGGTAGCTCCAGCTGATAAGATACCTCTCCACGACGGGCTAGGATCTTAAACGGGCCAATATATCGGGGTGCGAGCTTTCCCTTGACATGAAAACGTTGCATACCTTTGAGCGGCGTGACACGAAGGTACACGAAATCTCCGATAGTGAAAGAGACATCGCGACGCTTAGTGTCCGCATAACTCTTCTGGCGTGATTGTGCGGCTTTAAGACGGTCACGGATTAAATGCACTTGCTCTTCTGCAGCCTTCAGAGTATCAACTCCAAAGATCTGACTGTCTCCTGTTTCAGTCCAGTTCAGAGGTGTACGGCATTTCCGTCCATACAGTGCTTCAAAAGGTGCCATCTACAAGCTTTACTGGTAGCTGTTATTGTAGGAAAACTCTGCGAATGGCAGGCAGTCTTCCCACTTAACTCCATAGCACAAAACACAGGCACGAAGCATGTCTTCCAAGATTTGGTTCACACGCTCTGTCTGTCCGCCAGTCTGCGGATGGTAGGCTGTGCTAAAGGCTAGTTTGGTTCCCAAGGCTTCGTGTAACTTTTTCCAGAATCGAGAAGTGAACTGTGATCCTCGATCTGACACAATCCTGCTGGGAACTCCATGTAGGCTGACTATCCGAGAAATGTAGAGATCAACAAGCTGGTCTCCACGATATGTGGTCTTGAGAGGTATAATGTGTGCAACTTTGGTGAGCCTGTCAACGACTACCCATATCGAATCATTTCCTCGACTGGACCGTGGCAGTCCAGTAATAAAGTCCATCCCAACTTCGTCCCATTTCCAAACAGGTACTTGCAATGGCTGCAACAAACCAGCGGGACGCTGATGTCCAGCCTTCACTTGCTGACAAATATGGCACTTGGCTATAAACGAGGCAATATCTCGTCTTCATTCCGTGCCACCAAAACTTCTCCTTCAAATCCTGATACATTTTGGTTCCTCCAGGGTGAATCGAGTATAAAGTGTCATGAGCCTCAGTCATGATGGTTTTCTTCAACTCAGATTCAGCCGGAACACAAATGCGTTCTTTATACCATAAGACTCCATCAGAATCAATGGTAAACCCGGCAACTTCTTCCTTGTCCATGCGGGTTTTAATTCCCTCAATGCTCTTCTGGCCCTTCTGAGCTTCCTTGATTTGATCAACTAGAGTTGGTTGAACGTCCATGACTTCCAACATGCCATAGCTGACCACCTTGATACCAAGCTGGTCAAGTTCTTTCCACAACTCCGGTTGTCTGATCTGGATCATGGAATTCAGAGAGACCGGCTCTCGACTAAGAGCGTCCGCGACAACATTCGCCTTTCCAGGGTGATAGTGGATACTAAGATCATAGTCCTTGATGAGCTCTATCCAACGGCGTTACCTCATATTGATTTCACACTGTGTGAAGATATATTTCAAACTCTTAAGATCTGTATAGATTTCACACCTTTTTCCGATAAGGAAATGTCGCCATGATTTGAGAGCATGCACAACAGCAGCAAGATCTAAATCATGAGTAGGATAATTCATCTCATGAGGTCTCAACTGGCGTGAGATGAATGAGATGAACTTTTCTTCTTGCATGAGAACACTCCCAAGTCCAAGCTTAGAAGCATCATAATACACATCAAAACTCTTGGAGACATCCAGCATAATGAGTACCGGGGCTGTCACCAGTCGATTCTTCAGCTCTTGAAAACTCTCAGCACATTTGTCCGTCCAAACGAACTTGCTATCCTTCTTGAGCAACTATGTGAGTGGTCTGGCTATACTGGAAAATCCTTGAACAAACTTGCGATAATATCCGGCTAATCCCAGAAAAGATCTGACTTCAGTCTGATTAGTCGGGGCAGCCCGATTAGCGACAGACTGAACCAGAGCATACAGTTGATTCCACCTCCGGATACTACATGTCCAAGAAATCCAACTTCCTTCAACCAAAATTGGCACTTACTGAACTTAGCAGACAGTTGATGTTGTCGAAGTGTTCCGAGAACAATTCTCAAGTGTTCTTCGTGTTCTTCCTCGCTTTTGGAGTAGATAAGAATGTCATCAATAAACACCACGACAAACTTGTCCAAGCATTCCATGAAAATCTTATTCATAAGATTCATGAAGTAGGCGGGGGCATTGGTTAGACCAAAAGACATCACGGTGTACTCATACAACCCGTAACGTGTGGTGAAGGCGGTCTTTGAATATCGGTCTCACGAACCTTCAACTGATGGTAACCAGTAGGAAGATCGATCTTTGAGAAAATTTTTGCCCCATTTAGCTGGTTAAACAGGTCTTCAATTTTGGGCAGCGGGTATTTGTTCTTGATGGTAACATCATTCAACTTACGGTAATCCACACATAGACGTGAGGAACCGTCCCGCTTGTCCACAAAAATGGCAGGTGATCCCCATGGTGATGCACTAGGGCGAATCATACCTTTCCTTAACATGTCATCTAGCTGCTTCTTCAACTCATCAAGCTCCTTCGGGTTCATTTGGTACGGTTTCTGTGCTATGGGTCCCGTACCGGGTATCAACTCAATCACAAACTCGATATCCCGATCAGGCGGCATACCGGGTAATT
This sequence comes from Alopecurus myosuroides, assembly GCA_028641055.1. Classification (NCBI taxonomy): domain Eukaryota; kingdom Viridiplantae; phylum Streptophyta; class Magnoliopsida; order Poales; family Poaceae; genus Alopecurus; species Alopecurus myosuroides. Next base: position 248,828,856 of record CM054058.1, read on the forward strand.
CATCAGGAAATACATCCGGGTATTCACATACTACCGGAACTTCCTCAAGTGCAGGTGTGGCTATACCAGTGTGGCAGTGGGTCTCTGACTTTGACTTGGTTGCGGCGAAGGCAACTCTTTCCCCATCACTGGCAGTCAATGATATGGACTTTCTGGTGCAGTCAATCACACCTTTGTACTTGGTCATCCAATTCATGCCTAGTACTACTTCTATCCCTTGGGATCCTAGTACTATCAGGTTGGCATGAAAGGTTTTCCCTTGTATGTCCAGGGGTACCTCATTGCATATGCGGCTGGCTTTGGTGTTGGCTCTGGGGATTTTCACTAACATGGGGGTGTGCAACCGTGTGTGATTCATCCCACTTTTTTCAACAAATGGCATAGTAACAAAGGAATGCGATGCACCCGAATCAAACAATACTACTGCAGGTACATAGTTGACAGGAAACGTACCCATCACCATATCGGGCGTGTCCTGAACCTCCTCAGCAGTGACGTGATTCAGATATCCCTTGGTCATAGTATGCTTCCTGGGTGTTGATGCATGTGTCATCTTGGTAGCATTGTTCTGAGCTGGTGGAGTGATCTTGCTTGGGCACTCCCGAGCGAAATGCCACTCCTTCCCACAAACAAAACATCCCCCACTGGCTTTGGTGTTCTGGTTTGGCTTGGCAGCATGGTTGGGTTTGTGTCCATTCCCATTCCCATTTCCACTGCCTCCAGGCTTGGGTGCGTAGGTCACACGGTTGTTGTTGTTGTTATGGTGGTTGTTGTGGCTGTTGTGGTGGTTGTGGTTGTTATGGTGGTTCTTTGGCGCAAAAGTAGGCGCCCTGTGGGGTGGTGGCCTGGTATATGGGGTAGGGCGGTTTCTGGGTGCACTTGATCCTCCTTGGAACTGCATCTTCCTCTTCCTGTTTTCAAAGACGTTTTGTCTCTTGTTCTCCATCATCATTGCGGCATCCGCGAGTGACTCCAGATCCGCGAATGGAATGACCACGAGGGTACACTGCAACTCATCGTGCAGCCCATTCAGGAATCTTTCCTTTTCTTGGCTTCATTATTGACCTCATCTGGTGCATACCGGGCTAACAGAGTAAACTATTCCCAGTATTTGGACTCAGACATTCCTCCCTGCTTCAGCTTCAGGAACTTGTCCTTCATGATGCTCATCACCCCCTGAGGGATGTGATACTTGCGGAAACGGGCAGAGAAGTCCTCCCAGGTGAACACATAGTCAAGAGCGACGGTGTCGCAGGTGGTCTCCCACCAAGTCCTCGCTCGCCCAGCAAGAAAATGGGTAGCAAAGAGCACCTTGTCATTCTCGTCGACTCCCGCCACTTTCAGATCGTTGGCGATGGTGCGAAGCCAGTCGTCAGCGTCAAGTGGTTCCACAATCTTTGTGAACACCAGAGGGTTTGTCTGCTGAAACACCTTCAGCTTCGATCCCCCGCCATTACCGTTGTCATCTCCATGGTTGTTATTGTGGTTGGCGCTGGCAGCGGCCAACTGCTGCAGGGCAGCAAATGTGGAAGCACTCTCGGCTCTAGCGGCCTGGCGGTCCTCCATCAGAAGTGCTAGCAATGCCTCCATTGACGGCGGGGGTGGTGGTGGTGGTTCCTGACGCGGCGGCATGCTGTTTATTGAGACATGTGTAAGACTATGCAGCAAGACTTAATGTTGTTAAGATGTTTTAAAATTTCAGCCACTTAAAGAAGTGTTTTGTTAATTTTCAGTGAAATATGATGGATGATTCAATTTGGGTTAATGGTTTGTTCTTTGAGGGTTGAGACGATTCATCAAGCTCATAAAACATACAAACTACATCATACTAATAGCATCGAGTTCTTACATAGCACAACACACCAACAGACATCTACCACAACTACGCTCCTCAGAGCTACATTGGGGGGATTCGCCTTATAGGGTCGGCGTACATCTAACTGGCACTACTCCATAGCTAGGAGGTACTACAACTAGCCTAAACGCTGTCGACGTCGAAGAGGATCTCCTCTGGGTCCTCCTCCTCAACGGAGTCGTCGTCCTCCTGCATGCTCTGCTTGCTCATGTCCATGCCCTCTGCATCGGACAGGACGTCGTCGTCAACGAGGAGGTCCTCGTTCTCCCTGCGGAGCTCGGAGTTCTCCTCCTCTAATCCCTCGAGAGTGGAGTCTCGAGTGGCCAACTCCTCTCTAGCGGTATTCAGGCGGTCACGCAGGGTTGCGTTCGCCTCCTGAAGGGATCCTACCTTGGTGTGGAGACGGTCACGGGCCCGGCGGGTGGTCCGTAACTGCCTCTCCAAGGCACGGGATCGCGCAGTAGCGGTCTCTAGATCGAGCATCGTCTTCCCCAGATGGGTACAGAGAAGACGGCACTCAGAGGCGATGGTGCGCTGCAAGATACCCATATCATCGAGACGACGCTGGGTGCAGTAGAGCAGGATCTCCATGTCGTCCTGGTGTGCACCAAGACCCGCAACATCCTGAGACACGGCCATGGGTGTGCCGGTCTCGTCCCTCCTCCCGAGGAATTCGTAGGCAGTCCCTACGAAACGGTAGTCTCGTAAGTGAGCCAGGCGTGCTATGGCCTCCTGGATCACGCGCACCGCTCCCTCCTGCCAGGAGCGCTCGACGGTGGCGAAGAAGAACGCCTCCGCAGTAGGAGTAGTCAGTGGAGGGCGTATCACACACTCGACCAACCATTCCCCCTCTATGGGGGACCCAGTGATCATCCCTCCCCGAAGCTCGGGAACAGGACGGTCAAGCAGCTCGGTCATCGCAACGATTCGTCGCTCGAAGCGGAAAGGGATGTCCCTGGCCAGTCCTAACTGGCAAGCCTCCGTGTACACGACATCCATCTACACAAAATTTTAAGTAAGGTTGAGTTAGTTCCCAAGTGTGCCAAATTTTAAAGTCGGACATGATGTAACTTAATGTAAGTATAGTTTGAGAAAATAGGGAAGATGGGTATAAGAATCTTTTAAAGCTTAGTCACTTAAGTATATTATTATATATATATAGTACTAGTTGACGTCCATGCTAACTAAGGGCTCCTAGGGTCAGGATAGCTCTGATACCAACTTTGTAGAGGCCCCAAACCGGAAGGTCCAGGACCCCTCATATGCATACATTCACGATCCCAGGCAATTCAGTCGTGAACAACATACGAAAGTGGTACACAGATACATTATCCATTACACAAATAAAAGCAGTCTTACAAGCCAATGGTCACATGACCAAGTCTTTATTTACTGCCACGCAGGACAGACAAAGTCTTACAACAACTAACACAGCGGAAAAAACAAACGTAGGTAGCCCATGTCACGCCATCACCAACAGGCTGCTGACCGGGAGCCGGGCCTAGTTTGCGTAGTCGTCAGAAAAGCAACCCTCCTCATATTCCTCTTCAGGCGGTACCTCCTCATGGTCTGGCCAAGTAAATAGCCAGGGGAGAAACCATATGAGTACTCTTGAATGTACTCAGCAAGTCATCCTTTATACACTTACAAATGCATCATGCTTATATGGTGGATAGGTAGGCCATAAATAGGGGTCACTACCAATGATGTTCATATAAGATGACACCATAGTTGCAGTCATATTAATCTGTACCTTCGCTGAAGAAGATACTTCAGAAGAAAATAGTATAGTTTTCTTTCTCTTGTAGATATCGCATGTACAAGAGGTTTTATAAACTTGTTTTATAAAAGGAAGTTTTTCTTTGCAAAACTTCTTGGAATAACATGTCCAAAACTTCATCGGTACCTCTCAGGTACAAGCCTTCTGTTTGAAAACACCTTTTTAAAACTCAGCACAATACTAGCTACATGGCCTTTCAACTGCCCATATCCGAGGGCTCGGCTATTCTGAATAGTTTTACTCTGCAGAGGTGGTACACATTCCACTAGATCCAAAACTCTGCCATGGACCACCCATGGATCGACACAGCGATATGCAAGCACCATAGAATTCATCCTAACTGTCCACTCTGACACAAGCTAGTGTATGGCTATCCCTTCAATCAGGTTTATTCCCCCTGGCACCATGTCACACATCGCCAAACAGGGGACCCAATTGTCGCAACCGGAGGAGAAATTAATCCCACAGTTTGCATGTCCCGTTCCTCCCTCCTGGCAACATTTCGGTTCAGAGAATCATCCTCTCTATAGCATCTTGGGATAGGACACATGATAACAAGTTCAAGTATCTAGATAGGCCCCATACCCATATAGGGGTAGAGTGGCAGTACATCTTGGTTGTCCAGCGAAGACTAGGTTATGTGCCTTTTGAAAACATTTGAAAACACCTTCCCTTTTTCCCCGGTGAACAAGGTCCCGCCTTTCCACCGTGGACTTCTCATGGAACCATCTTTGTTTTGCAAAAGCATATTTTAGAGGTGTCCACTTAGGGACTCAAGATTATTTTCTTAGACGGTATTTACATACCTTATGGTGGCTAAGGGCTTGGTAACACCAAGTTGACTAATGTCAAGTGTTATATAATATATATAGTAGTAGTAATAATATTCAGTCAATAAAATAGTTTGGTAATCAAGTTTTTGAAAACTTCAGAAGTTGATCATGCATAATGATAAGTAGGAATATAACAGCAAGCTTTAAGGATGGCTTGCCTTGGAGGTAATGAGGATCTTGGTCTTTCTCACAACAAGTATGGTAATAATATCCTCCCGTCCCGACTATTTCTTCGTCGTTTTCTATCGTCGTAAAAGGAAAGAAAGACATCCTATCAGAACCTTACCAAGAAACAACTTGACTCAACCATAACATACAGCAAGCAAATGAACTCACAAAAATAATACACAAGCTCCTAAATAATTCCACACAAGCATGCATCAAAAATACTAATATTCACTATTACTACTACAACTACTATAGTTGAACTAATTTATTTTTCAACCAATTGAGATGGAACCAGTGGGTGTTCCACTAGGTTTTCCATGTCATTTTAGAGGTATTATGCCTCTGGTCCATCTTGTGGACACACAATAATTTCATAGCAAAAATTGCTACTAGCTAATCTAGTGAAAACAATACCACTAGTAAATAATATTAAACCTATGCATGCATTCTAAAAGAACTAAAAGCAAACTTACAGAGAAGAAAACATGTAATAACCAGTACCAAAATGGTACTGGATCCAAGTGAAAAATACTTCTACAAACTAGGATAAAAATCTAGCTAAACATTCCATCACAAATTTTAAATGGAAATAGACTAGGGATTTCTACCATGCTTATTTTAATGTCCAAAGAGATCCTAAACATGCATGGATTCTTCTAACATGGCATATTTGTGAGTAAACTACCTAAGAACACTCAACACCTCATTTACACATGCTAGAAAACAGATTGACACTAGCAAACAATTATTTACAAAACAAATCTATTCCTTTTATTCCTAACAGAAAAATGCATTTTCTTAGATCTGTTGCCAAATTAATTCTAGAGCTCAAAAATTTACACAAATCTAGGATAACATAGATATACCTAATATCTAACAGATCCAATTGGATTCACATCAAAAGGTGCTATAAAATAAATCCTAAAATTCACAGAACATGCTACTGGTACTTTACCAAAATGGATACCATTTCAAAATGGTAGCTCACCTTGGGGTGAGGTCAAGTCCTACTGGTAGATCTAGTCAAGATCTACTCTTGGAATTTTAGTTTGTTCATTTTAGACATTCCATTAAAAAGTTATGCCATTTTTATTCTCACAGACAGTGTCGAGTTCATCATTTATCATTCGTTCTTTGTTCATCCAACACCAGTTCTGTCAGTTGCCAACGTTCAAGATTTCGTTCATGCATCTCTGGTAATTTTTTCTCATTTTATTTTTGATTTTAGCATTTTTCATTTTCGAATAAAGTAAACAACAGTTTTCTGGAGATTTACAAAAAGAAATTAAAACCGGGCAGTGGGCTGGTCAACGCACGGTGGCGCGGCCCAACTGCGCCTGGCGGCCCGTCTCGCTAACGCAACACGCGGGAACGAGCGTACTAGTTCAAGGTTTAAGCGTGGCCATAGATCTGGAGATCTACGGTGCACGGCCGTTCTTCCTCTCTCTCCCTCTCTTCTATTTCTCTCCGGCGAGCGCACGGGAGACCGGCGGCGAGATTCGAACCAGGGCTCACCTAGAGGGGTTGAAGGCCAAGTTGAAGTTGTCGGGGAAGTCGCGTGAGCTCGAGGCAGTGTAGGGGTACAACAGCTAGGGCGCAGGATGGCTCCAGTCGACGACACCGTGCTCGTGCTCCGCGGCGGCTCCGACAAGGTTCCCGGCGTCTCTGCAAACGAGAGGCCGTGGAAAAGGTCAGGCTGGGTCTACGGAGATAGCAGAGTGGATCTAGGGTGGATAGGAGAGCTACGGTGGCCCCCTGATCTAGGGTTGACGGTGACGGCGGCTGCGGAACTTTTCGGAGATTTTTGATCAGGTGTTTAGGGTTTTCCATCCAGGGGGATTAAATAGGCGAAAGGGCAAAGGCGGTAGAGCTCCAGGGGCCCCACACCTATAGGTGGCGCAGCCAGGGCGCGACCCGCGGCACCCTATGGTGTGGCCCCCCTGATGCCCGTCTTCGACTCCTCTTCGGTCTTCTGTATGCTTCCGGGGAAAATAGGAACTTCGAGCTTTGTGGGGTCCACTTACGAGAATGTTTCCAGAACAACTTTTCTGAAACCAAAAACAGCAGAAAACAGGGAACTCACACTTGGCATCTTGTTAATAGGTTAGTCCTGGAAAACATAAAAAAATGCTATAAATAAGGGAGAAAACAAGTAGCAATTAACATAATATGATCATGGAGCATCAGAAATTATATATACGTTGGAGACATATCAGTTAGTTGTATCCGAAACTCACAAGTTTAGAGGCACACAATAGCAAAAGTGTTCGGAAAATGAGATACGTTTTGGAGTGCGATAAAAGAAGTTTTTACGAACACATTTGTTTCATATGATGTAAATATACTCACTATATGGCCAAGTGCTTAAGCAATTCATAATACAATGTATGCAAGATAAAAGTTACCTAATAGTTATGAAAACCATGAAGAGATACCAACCAACTAATAATAGACAACATAAAGTATATCAATCTGCAGGATTGCAATGCTCATAATAGGGTATGATAAGGTGTACTCGCTTGCCCTTAATAATGGAGCAAAACATAAATACTAGGGCACCTCTGAAGTTCAAATGAAGACTAGAATTAAAGATATCAAAGATACAAGCATCAAAGTTATACCACAATCAATCGTGTTTTGGGACAAGCACATTACACCAAGAATGACAGCCATGCTCTCAAGAAGGTGCATAAAGTGAGAAGGTGAAGACTCAACAATAAAGTAAAAGAAAGGCCCTTCATAGAGGGAAGCAGAGATTAGCTCATGTGCTAGAGCTTTTTATTTTATAAACAGAGGTAATGGAAACATTTTTAGAGAGGTGTATGCTTATGTCAACGAATGGTAAACATACAATACAGTACATCACAAGAGCGGCTCCCATAAAAGGACGCATCTGGGTATAAGGTCACCCCTCTTTCTCTTTTGTTTACACAATTGTGTTTTGACTGATAAATTAGGGCGAAAAATAGTAAAGAGAATTTGTTGCGCTAATTTGGGGCTGGGCACCCCGCTGCTAGCTCTTCTATCATTTGGATAAGCGGATGAAGCCACTAGTCCAGGGTGTGAAATCCAATCAACAAGTGAGATAAAGATTCTCTATTTACGTCCTCATGAGCTAAAACAAGAGTAATTTTTGAAGGTTTTAAAGGTAGCATATGAGAAATTTACTTGGAGTGGCGGTGAAATACCACATATAGGTAGGTATGGCGGACACATCCGGAAAACTTTGTTTTTTGGGAGTTGGATGCACGAGTAGAGCTCATACTCAGTACGGGTGAAGGCTAGCAATAGACGGGGAGCGACAATCAAGAGAGCAACAACTGTCATAATCATGCTTGCGACAAAAAAATTAACAGGGCATAAAAGTGATACAAATACTCTGAGGCAAAATAAATCATCGAGGCTTAATTGACTTTTTGTTTTCAGTCATATGCATGCGTGAGCATGTGTCAAGTCGATTCAAGCGAAACAATCAGAGGGAGATACCACAATGTCATACCCTTTTGTGAATAAAACAATGCATGCAAACATTTATACGACATGCTATCTAATATTAATAAGTTGGAACTAAACATGTGAGAGCACAAACTACTACGCATCAATTAAATAACATACACCTTACACAAACAAAATAAGCATGTCCACATGGATGAGTATATGTACAAAAATAAAACAAATAGAGTTCATACCAGCTGAAAACAACTTTGGTCCGTGTTAGTTGTATCCAAAACTCACAAGTTTAGAGGCAAACAATAGCAAAAGTGTTCATAAAAGGATATATGTTTTGGACGTATCAACTCCCCCAAGCTTTGCTTATTGCTTGTCCTCAAGCGATTTAGTGACAACTGATTGCGATAAAAGAACTTTTTACGAACATATTTGTTTCATATGATGTAAATATACTCACTATATGGTCAAGTGCTTAGGAAATTCATAATATGATGTATGCAAGATAAAAGTTACCTAATAGTTATGCAAACCATGAAGAGATACCAACAACCTAATAATAAACAACATAAAGTATATCAATCTGCGGGATTGCAATGCTTATAATAGGGTATGATAAAGTGTGCTCGCTTGCCCTTACTAATGGAGCAAAAGATAAATGCTAGGTCACCTCTGAAGTTCAAATGAAGACTAGAATTAAAGATATGAAAGATACAAGCATCAAAGTTATACTACAATCAACCGTGTTTTGAGACAAGCACATTACACCAAGAATGACAGCCATGCTCTCAAGAAGGTGCATAAAATGAGAAGGTGAAGACTCAACAATAAAGTAAAAGAAAGGCCCATCGCAGAGAGAAGCAGAGATTAACTCATGTGCTAGAGTTTTTTATTTTATAAACAGAGGTAATGAAAACATTTTTTAGAGAGGTGTATGCTTATGTCAACGAATGGTAAACAGACAATACAGTACATCACAAGAGCGGCTCCCATAGAAGGACGCATCTAGGTAGAAGGTCATCCCTCTTTCTCTTTTGTTTACACAATTATGTTTTGAATTTGTTGCATTAATTTGGGGCTGGGCACCCCGCTGCCAGCTCTTCTATCATTTGGATAAGCGGATGAAGCCACTAGTCCATGGTGTGAAATCCAATCAACAAGTGAGATAAATATTCTCTATTTACGTCCTCATGAGCTAAAACAGGGGCACAAAACAGGAATAATTTTTGAAGGTTTTAAAGGTAGCACATGAGAAATTTACTTGGAGTGGCGGTGAAATGCCACATATAGTTAGGTATGGTGGACACATCTGAAAAACTTTGGTTTTTGGGAGTTGGATGCACGAGTAGAGCTCATACTTAGTACAGGTGAAGGCTACCAATAGACGGGGAGCGACAATCAAGAGAGCAACAACTGTCATAATCATGCTTGCGCCAAAACAAAATTATGAGGGGCATAAAAGTGATACAAATACTCTGAGGCAAAATAAATCATCGAGGATTAATTGACCTTTTGTTTTCAGTCATATGCATGCGTGAGTATGTGCCAAGTCAATTCAAGCGAAACAATCAGAGGGAGATACCACAATGTCATACCCTTCTATGAATAAAACAATGCAAGCAAACATTTATACGACATGCTATATAATATTAATAAGTTGGAACTAAACATGTGAGAGCACAAACTACTAAGCATCAATTAAATAACATACACCTTACACGAACAAACTAAGCATGCCCACATGGATGAGTATATGTAAAAAATAAAACAAACAGAGTTCATACCAGCCTCTCACCACAACTTGAATTGTTGTAAATTGTCATTATTTCTCTTCACTCATGGATTGAATAATATATAATGATAACCAAGATCCAATGGATAAACGGAAGACCGATGAACTCTGCAACAAAATTTACAAAACCAAAGAAGAACAACAAATATTTTGGGGTTTTCGAATTAAAAGAAGAACAGAAAGAAACAAGCAAACAAAGCAAAATATTTTTGGATTTTTGAATATTAAACTGAAACGAGAAAGTAAAGGAAACCAAGAAAAGAAAATATAGAAGAAAATAAAGAGAAACAACATAAATGTTTTTTGGTCTTTTTGTGTTTCGGAAAGCAAGAACAAAACAATAAAAACAAAGAGAAGCGAAAGAAGCGAAAGAAACAAAAACATGGATATACAAAGAACCGACAGAAACATGATATATACATGAGTGTGATGGCGGTATACCTCCCCCCAAGCTTAGGCTTTGCACTCTTCTTGATCATATTATATCACCCTCTTCTCTTGACCCTTGAAAACTTCCTTCACACCAGACTCAAAGTAATTCGCATTAGAGGGTTAGTGCACAATTAAAAATTCATGGGTTATGCATGGGAACAAGTTCTATTGATACTTTTAAACATTATCTACATCCACCGATATTTTGTGAACCAAAGAAATCCACTCGACATAGTAAAAGAGCAAATGCAAGAAAAATGGCAGAATATGCCAAAACCAGAACAGTCTGTAATGAAGAATTTTGTCAGGGCACTTAAGTTTCTCAGATCAAAAAGCATAAAGAACGATTTTTTTTTGGAATTAGCTGAAGAATAAGCACAAAAAGTTTCAAATCATTTTGATCTTTCTGTGAATTATACGACTTTTTTACGGTGGAAAGCAGAAATCTGTTTTCTGCGCAGAAATCAAAAACCAACTCCAACTTTCGCTATAAACTTTACTTGGCACAACTAATACATGAAAATAAAGATATAAAGGAGTTGCTACGTAAGTACACAACGCCTTGACTCAAAGAAAACAGAGAAAAATAAAGCAAAAATAAAACCATCGGTTATCTCCCAAGAAGTGCTTTTCTTTAACGCCTTTTAGCTAGGCATGAAGTGCTGAAAACAAAATTATGGATGGTGAAAGCATTCATAATCACAGTAATCAAGATGAAAACATGACTATGGATGATGGAAAACATAATTGTACTAAGGTAGCAAGGTGAAAACATAATGGGGAAGGTGAAATCATAGTGAAAACATTGTCCTCTTCATTAAAAATCACTTTGTTAACAAGGTTGATCAAGTCTTGTTACCAAAACAATTTTTATATGAAGCAAAACTTTGCTCATCACTAAATAATTATGTTACCTCAACCTTCATAGACATAGTCCCAATCATAATAGTTCCATATTATTTTGGTGGCATTGGAACGGGACAATAAAATTCTCCAATCTTGATGGTCTCAATATTTTCAATTGAATTTAGACCATATCTCCTATCAATCTTCTTGGGAAAATAAACAGTGTGATCTTTATCATTAACATTAAAAGTTACTTTTCCTTGATTGCAATCAATAACAGCCCCCGCGGTGTTAAGAAAAGGTCTCCCAAGAATAATGGACATATTCTCATCTTCAGGAATTTCCAACACAAAAAAGTCAGTTAATATCAAACAACTAGTAATCACTTGAACAGGAACATTCTCACATATACCAACAGGGATAGCAGTAAATTTATCAACCATTTGCAAAGATATATTAGTGTGTATCAATTTTTTCAAGAGAGAGCCTCTTATAGAGAGAGAAAGCATAACACTGACTCCTGCTCCCAAGTCACATAAAGCAGTTCTAACATAATTATTTTTGATAGAACAAGGGATAGTAGGAATACCAGGATCTCCAAGCTTCTTTGGGACCTTGCCGTTGAAAGAGTAATTATCAAGCATAGTGGAAATTTCCTCATTAGGAATTTTCCTTTTGTTAGATACAATATCTTTCATATATTTAGAATAAGGAGACAACTTAATAGCATCCGTCAAAAGAATTTGCAAAAACAAAGGTTTCATCCATTCACAACATTTTTTATAATGTTCTTCCTCCTTTGATTTGTATTTCTTATTAGGAAAAGGCATTGCTTTTTGTACCCAAGGCTCTCTTTCATTACCATGTTTATTGGCAATGAAATTCTCCTTAGTATACTTCACAGTTTTAGTTTGCTTTTCAGGTTCAGCTACAATTTCTTCTTTATCAGAAGCATCACTTTTATCATTACCACTTTTAGTTTCAGCATCAGAAATAGATATATTATTAGGATCTTTAGCAGGTTCAGGAGATTCTACAACAGTTTTATGTCTCTTCTTCTTTTTCTTAGAAGAAGAACTATTGTTTTTAGGTTGATGAGAATATTGTTCAATTCTTTTAGGATGTCCTTCAGGATACAAGGGGTTCTGAGTAGGAACACCACTTCTAGTAATTATTTCACAAACATGTTTCTCTCTAGAAGCATTATCTAGCATATATTTTTGCAGTTTAGTGAGTTGATCAATTTGATTTTGAACCATATGAAAATGTTTAACAAGCATTTTAACATCATTAGAGGTTCTCTCAATAATACCATGCAAATTATCAATAGCTGTAGAGTTTTCCATAAGATGTTTTCGCACTCTCATATTAAAGTTTTCTTGCTTAACAACATAATTGTCAAATTCATCTAAGCATTGATCAGGTGGTTTAGAGTAAGGAATATCTCTATTATCAAAATATTGGAGAGAGTGTACCTCAACTGTTGATGGATGAGGAATGGGCTTACATAATCCTTCTATAGGAGGTAAATTCTTCACATCTTCAGATTTAATACCCCTCTCTTTAAGAGATTTCTTGGCTTCCTTCATCACTTCATCATTTAATTCAATCATCCCTCTCTTCTTTGGTGTTGGTATTGGTGTTGGTTCTGATGTAGGTGTAGACTCGGGTACAGTCCAATCATCATTATTCTTGGCTATTTTAGCCAACAATTCCTCAGCTTCTTCTGGAGTTTTTTTCCTGAAAACACAACGAGCACAACTATCCAGGTATGTCTTAGATTCAACAGTTAGTCCATTATAAAATATATCTAGGAGCTCATTTTTATGTCATGGATTGCCAGGGCTAGCTCTTATTAAAGAACAAGACCTTGACCAAGATTCAGGCAATTTCTCTCCTTCAATTTGCTCAAAGTTAAAGATATCCTGCACATCAGCATGTTGAGCACTAACAGTATTTTTTTTGAAAGAAAGCATTAACCAAACCCATAGGAATAGTAATATATCCAGGTGACAAATTGTTAGACCAAGTAATAGCTTCATCTTTCAATGAGAAAGGGGAGATCTTGGTAACAAAATAAGTACGCAACTTAGTATCATCAGAAAATAAACTACCCAAAGATGAAAGCTCATTCATATGTTCCATAGAACTTCAGTTCCATAAAAAGGTTCCTTCTCAACAATATATATAAGATAAATCTAGAGATAAATCATAATCCTTGTCTCTAATGTGTATGGGAGATATAGCAAACTTAGCATCAAGAGAAGATTTATATTTAATAGCATGTCTTGCAAGAATACTCTTAAGAGCACTTTCACCAGTAGTAACCTAAGCTTCCTTAATAAAGTAATCATTAAGTTCAATATAGGTTTCATCAAGATCGTCACTAGGCTCAGGTGAATTAACAGGCGTACCAACATTTTCAACAGGAATTTAGCACTTTCAATTTGTTTAGCTCTAGCAATTGTAGCATCTAGGAAAGGACCTAGTGAACCAGTATCATCAAGCACAGTAGAAGCATCATCAAAGGTATCAGAAGCATTTTCAGACTCAGCAGAAGTAACAGTGTGTGTATCATGTGGTGGTGTAAGAAGCTTACTCATAACAGATGGTGAATCAAGAGAAACAGAGGTGTTCAGAGTTGTACCTCTCCTTGTAGTGGATGGTAATATAGGAACTTTTCCATCACGAGTCTTACCCATGATGAAAGGCTTGCAGCGAACAATATCACGTTCAAGTGAGAAAAAAATAAAGCTATGCTCCCCGGAAACGGCGCCAGAAAATAGTCTTGATGACCCACAAGTATAGAGGACCGCAACAGTCTTCGAGGGAAGTAAAACCCAAATTTATTGATTCGACACAAGGGGAGCCAAATAATATTTATACTTAACAACTGAGTTGTCAATTCAGCTGCGCCTGAATGTAGACTTGCTCGAAATAATTTATCAGTGGTAACAGTTTTATAGCAGTAGTAGTAGTAAAATAACAGCAGGAGTAAAAGTACTGTAGGCATAGGGAATGGATGAACGGGCATTGCACGGATAAGATAGGTCATGTAATAATCCAAACATGGGAATTGCAGATAATAATAATAAAGCATCCAAGTTCTAGGCAAACCATAGGCATGTGTTCCAATAGTCATACGTGCTCGCAATGAGAAACTTGCACAACCTCTTTTGTCCTACCAGCCTGTTTGTAGCGGGCCCTCCAGGGAAACTACTGGTAATTAAGGTGCTCCTTTAATAAAGCACCGGAGCAAAGCATTAACACTCCCTAAACACACGTGATCCTCACATGACAACCATCCCCTCCGATTGTCCCAATTTCTGTCACTTTGGGGCCTCGGGTTCCGGACAATGACACGTGTAAACAACTTGCATATATGATCAAGAAACATAATTATACTCATGAAACAATAACATGTTCAGATCTGAGATCATGGCCTCGGGCCCAAAGTGACAAGAATTAAGCATAAAAAGTTGCAACAACGGTAGAAAACAATAACAATGAATACTAGGCACTATGGCCTAACAATCTGGCATTATTACATGATCGATCTCATCCAATCCCTTCCATCCCTCTCAGCCTACAGTGGTGTTTACTCACACACGGACGGGGGAAACATGGATTGTTGATGAAGAAGAGGTGGCGATGATGATGGCGATGATCTCCTCCAAATCCCCGTCCCGGCAGGGCGCCAGAACAAGAACCTCTTATCCCTGAATTGAGTTTCGAGGTGGCGGCAACGCTCTGTTGTGTTTCTATGGAATATGACGAACCCCCTGTTGTTTTAGGGTTAGGGGCGATAAGTAGTCGAAAGGGGAGCCCGAGGGGGTGCCTGGGGGCCCCACACCACCAGGTGGCGCGGCCTAGGGGGCGCGCCCAGGGGTGGTGTGGCCCCCTCGTGGCCCCTCTCCGGGACTCCTTCTGTCTCCAGGGGTCCTGCGGTGTTTTAAGGTCTTTGGGATCTTTTCTGGGCATTTTCCCGAAAGTTGATTTTTCTGCACAAAAACAAGACACCAAGGCAATTCTGCCGAAAACAACGTCAGTCCATGTTAGTTGTATCCCAAACTCACAAGTTTAGAGGCAAACAATAGCGAAAGTGTTCGGAAAAGGAGATACGTTTTGTATGTATCACTCATCCTCTTGCATGAAAAAGTTATCGGACTTGTCAATGGCAACATCATACTTGGAAGATTGGATGCTTGCATTTCCTTGAAACAAAGTGTCAAGTTTATCCCAAGCTTCCTTGGCGGTCTTGATACCACGAATGTGAGGGAGGTATTTGTCGCACCCGGACTTCTAAAGGATACTCGCCGTTCCGTTGAACAGTAGTAGATTGGATTACGGGGCTTACCGGCACCCGCGTCCTCTTACGAGTAGGCCAACACGCGTATGTGTGACAACCAACCCCTATCTGTTCAGCGTCGACGTAAACTATCCCATAGAAATCAGGACACTTCCATTGACGTACTTCAAACCATACACACATGGTACGTCAATGGCGTTGAACAACTGATATCACAACAAATCTCTACGACACAAAAGATTGAAATAAGTTGCAAATGGCTCTCATTAGAGCAGAGATAGCAAATACATTCATCCAGAGGACACATGTCCCAACAATTCATCATTACATCACAGCGGAAGCATTCAACAGGTCTGAGTACAGACAAGAACCAAATAGGCCTAAGAGGCCGGAAACGAAAAGACGGAGCCCATCCACGAAGTCTCGGATCCTGCCCGGGTCCGCTATCTACTCGTCAGCAGTCTCGTCATACTCCACGTAGTTGCCACCATGTAGATCTTCGGAAACATAGGTCTGCGGAAACCACAGCCCCAAAGGGGTCAATACATAAACGTACTGGCAAGCAAGACTCACAGTTCACCAAAGTGTAACCCGTCAACACCAAGCACAGATGCTTTGGGTTCAACGGAAGGAAGGGGGATATAAAAGATGCTGCAACTGGCTGCTCTAACCAACTACAGAGATTCTATCACTTCCGGCTAACAGAAAGAAGATAAGATCGAGGATTGTAACCAACTGAAAGATAACTTCAGACAAACCCATCCTGGATCTCGCCCCTTATCCAAAGAAGCAATCCGAGGATAACTCACACAGTGGTATTAAAGGTGAATCAAGTTATTGTGTCATCAACCTATTACTAGTCAAGTTAGTAATCATTGGGTGTAGCATGTTTGATCATTATGTTTAAGTTGTCCTGAGTACTTGTTAGCCAGTACTTTCACCAAGTAATCCATAACCGCGGAAAACACGGCTTCTCGAGAAGATTATCCCTGCAGGGTTGCACCAATTTGGCCGTACACGCATGAATAACCCGCCAGATGGAAAGGCCCTTCCACCAAGCGGGGCACTCAACACAACTCAACTCTTCTTCGCATCAAGCCCAAAGCACCACGTGTTGTGCGTGCGCGGCTAATCGAGCCCCACGAAGAAAAGGGGACCCTCATAGCACTGGAAGACCACGCCGCCCTAAATGCCGACTACAAAAGTTCCACCCTGGCCTGGGCTCGCAAGATCATGCATGCAGCAAATGGAAAGCCCGAACTACGTGTGGCGATTTGGACGAGATGCGAATCGAATCAAATTGAGGGGGGCGCCCATACTCGCTTCCCACATGCGGTTAGTGCGCTCATCATGGATCAGTAGACAAGACCCTTTTCCTATTAGGGTCGACACTAGCAGGCCTCAAAACCACCCTGGGCCTCCTGCCGGTGCCTTATCATCAAATTTATTATTAATAATAACATTAGCATGATTGATTGATTAAACATCAAGCCCCCAGAACATAATGGAACATAGTAACAGAAAGTAACGGGTAACAGACTCGAGCAAAACAACCTAAGCATGCTAGTAAGACACTGGCTCAAACAATGGGTTGTAGGAAGGGAGATGAGGCATTATCAGGTTTAAAGGATTCATGTGATAGGTTCGTAACAGAAGCAACTAATCATAGGGCTAGCAGAATAGACAACGGAAAGTATCGGTAACCAATGTTGAAAGGAACACGATGGTTCATGTGAGTGATAACTTGCCTGCAAACCCAGTAGCCTGGTACTGAGCTAACTCCTTAGAAGGGGTGTCGTAAGTATCGTCGGTCTCAACGTCGTCGTTTATCCGAGAAGAAGCAAACAGACAAGGCAGAAATATAAACAATCATTATCATGGCATTGTGCACAATCAAGATGATGCATGACAAGGTAATGGTTGCATCAAAATAAACTAGCTAACATGATAACACAATTTAAATGGACCCCTATGCAATTTTGAGTTGCATATGAAAAAAGGTCCATGAATTAAGTGGAGCAAATGAATTGCAATTAATTATTATGTGAAAGTTGTTAGCATGATGCATGCATGATGATAACACCAAAATAACAGCAAATAACAATAATAGATGCAAGTGATAAAAGGATTTAACAAGTTTTGGAAAATCATTTATTAAGTTTGGAAAGTTTGGTTAATTAAACATGTCACACAAACAATTATTGTTTTCATCAATTTAAAGTGTGCAAAACAGTTAACAAAATTTATATTTGAAAAGAACATCAAATTTTAGTTGGATTACATGTTTCAAATATTGAAATTGGAGTTAGGATGAATTTATTATGAATTAAACAATATTAAACAGGTTTTAATTGAATTTAAAACAAGTGTGAATTTTATTTGAATTTTTTATTTGTTCAAAACATAAATTCAAACTCACATTTGAAAATTTCACACTTTGATGGTTTGAAAACATATTTTGCATGTTCAAGAATATTTTATTTTGAGCAAGTTATGATTTTTATCAAATTTAAATGAATTAAACAAGTATTAAATTATTTAGGCAATTTAAATTATTCAAACAATGAAACAAAATTTATATTTGAATAGGATATTCAAAATGGTATGAAAAACATATTTTATTTGTCTTATTTGGAATTAGTATGAATTATTTATGAATTGTTGCAAATTACATTTGAATTATTCAAATTTGAATTTTAAATGCATTTGGGAATTCCAAAACAGTACACAAATGGCATAGTTGGATAGATCTATTAATTTGGAACAGAAAACATATATAACTTTTATTTTTTAGGGTTATAGATCAAAAGTTATTAAAGGTTTAATTTTTGGGTGTAAATCTGTTATTTAAATGAATTAGGAAAAAAAACAGAACGTGTTAAACTTTTGGTTACCGCACTGGAGCCTACCCCAGACACTGCCAGGGGGGCCCAGGGCACTGTGTGCGTGCGTGGCAAATAGGGTGTATGACGGGTGGGGCCCAGTGGTCAGTGCGGAAGGAAAGAAGTAAAATAGGTGTTTTTATGCGCAGCGAGGGGATCGAACCCTCGTCTGCCGCGAGCGCGCGCGAGGCCCGTGCCAGTGCGGCTAGGAACTGATCCTTGTCAGTAGGAGGGACTCAGGGAGGATATGCTGCAGTTGCGGGCTAACTGAAACTCGGACATAAAACAAAGTGCAGGTTTCTGTCGTTGGGTTCAGAGAAGTACCGCAGCTGCTGGCGATCCCCGCGCGTTTGGTGCGATCTCGAGGGGTCGCGAGGGTCAGCGAGGCGTGCTGGGGCTGGGAGACGACCATCCCATCCTGGTGCGGTGCACGATTGATCAACAGGGTACACAACCCCCTGGAGCTGGAGCTTCGCTGGAAGGTAAGGTAGAGGGTGGTTCAGCTCGAGGACGAACAGCGGCGATGAATTTTGGCGGCGACGACGGATGATCGGAGAGGAAAAGAGAAGCTCGACGGGGACCTGGAGTGACTCGCCTCCAATTCTTCGGTGCGGATGAAAGAGGGCGTCGAGGAGCTCCTTCCCCACTGATCATAGCTGCGTAGAAAGGTTCATGGCGTCGTGGCCATGGAGGGAGCTTCGTGGTGGTGGCAGAGAAAATTCAGACAGAGAGAGGTTGAGGTAGAGAGGGTGGCGGCGGTGTGGGAGGAGGCAGGCTAGGCTAGCTAGGGCAAGCAGGAGGGAGAGACTTTATGGAGGCAGCAAGCTCGTGGTGGTGATCGAGGGAAGGCAACGTGGGAAGATCCTGGCCATGCCGTACCGTCAGACAGCGACAGGAGGGAGAACAGCGAGAGGGGGGCTGTGGGCTTGGGAAAAGTGGGCTGGACTGGGTTCTCTCCCCCCCCCCCCCTGAATCGTTTGCTTTTGATCCTTGTTTTTTGTTTTTTTTGTGTAAAAGAGATTGAGAGAAAGGAAAAGGATTTGGTTTTCTTATTTTTTTTTTTGAATAACCTTCTCAGTAACTTTGCAAAAACAGCAATTAAAGCAATTTACCAATAACTTCAAAATTTTGGAATATTAATTTGATTGTTTTAATTGGTTAGTTGGACTCCAAATAAGGTTTGGGGTTTTTAATTTTTTATGAGATGTTTTATTACTTTGCAAACAGTACTCAAAGCAAAGTTACCACCACTTCCAAAATTTTGGAGATGTTAACTTAATTTTAGAGATGGGTGGTTGAATTTTTCAATAGGGTGTCACTTGGGGTTTTGAAATAAACAATTTTTATCCAATGAATTCAAACAATTATGACAACTTTATTGAATTAATTTGTTTGCAAGATTTTAATTCTTAAGCCCAAATTTTGAAATAGCCAAGTAGGATTGATTTGATTTGAATTTGAGTTTTGAATGCAATTTATATTAGGTGGATTATTAAATGACAAATGAGAGTTGAGCTTATTATTATTTCATGGAAACAAATGGAAGTGTTAATTGAACCATTTTATTTGGAGAGTTTTGTTTTGCAATTTTCATAACTTTCAACAGGGTTGTTGCTTGGAAGAAAAAATCATAATTGAATTTACAAAAAGGTTTGATTATTGGGTGTATTTTTATAGAAATAAAACAATAGTTTGGAATCACACATTTAATGGAAGCAAATAATTGTTTTATTTTAAAATATCATTTTAGAAATTCTACATCACAAGGATGAAACAAAAGGTTTGAATTTTGGTTTGAAATTCAAATAGAAAACAAAGGAAAACAAATGAAAACAGTTGGAAAACAAAGCAAAACAGAGAATAACAAATGGAAAACAAACAAAACAATTGCAATCAACATGATGCCATGATGCAAAACATAAAATAACAGAGAGCAAACATTCTAATGGCTATTTTTCAGACTTGGGATGTTACAGTATTCTCTTGGGAGAGCCTTTTGAATAGTGACAAGAGCGGTCTTGTTGAGTTGAAATTGAATGTCCTCTCTTGGAGTCAAGTTGCTTGCATCATGAGGATGGAATCCAGGAAGAGCACTTCTCCACAAGGCGGTGCAAGAGCCAGAAATATGAGACTCCATTTCGAACTTCCAAAAAGAAAATTCATTAGTGTTAAGCATGGGAGGAACTCCAACATTAAAATTATGTGACATAGAAACAATGGGTTGGACATAGTCATAATTGGGAGGTGGTAGAACTCTTGAGTTATACCCCGAACCATTAGTCGTTTGAGACTTGGAGCCTTCGGAACTTTCCTGACCCTTAGCCATTTTATCGACTTTTTCCTTGGCTTTCACCTTGGCAATAGCAATGTTAGGCTCCATTTCGGCAATGTACGGAACATAATCACCATCCGAGCTAACATCATCAGCGGTGGAGGGAAGTTCCTCGGACGCCTTGGTTTTCCCCATCATGGCCTCCAACATCTTCTTTCTGCTAGAAACCTCCGAGCCAACACTACAACTAACCTTGGAAAATTCGGCTTGGATGGTTCCAACCATTTCTTGTAGGTTAGTCATAGTGTCGGTCATCTGGGCGATTTCCGCACTAGAAGCGTTGGGCTCACTTTCATTGACCATTATACTCTTAGGCGGTTAAGCCCTTAGTAAGATCTGAATCTTTGATACCAATTGAAAGTGCAATATGGACAACTAGAGGGGGGTGAATAGGTTGAGTACCAATTTTTCTTCTTTTCCTTTTTAGTTTGGGCTAAACAAGTAATACAATGTTGTCTAGATGTGCAACTAGGTGAACAACCTATGTGATGCAGAACACAATACGCAACGGAAGCAATATGTAAGGTAACGAGATAAACCACAAGTGTAAATAAGGAGACATGGATATGTTTCCCGTAGTTCCTTCCCAAGGGAAGTACATCTACGTTGGAGAGGTGGAGAGCCACCTAGGCGCTCCTCAATAGCACGAATGTGCACACCTTATTCTCCTTGAGCTTATCCGGTGAGGGAGATTCTCGTTTCCACTATGAGGTCGACTTGAAGGCGTTGACCAAACCTTTTCACAAGTTTGAGGCGTCTCCACAAGATGGATGGAGGCTCTCAATCAATCTGGAGCTTCTTGCAACAAGGTGGAAGCTCCAAGCACAAGTTCTACTAGGGTTTCTAGACCCCAAGTAGAATTCTAGATCTACTAGGATGTGGTAAATGGATTTGCAATTCCTTTGGTGGAATCACATATCTAGGTCTCCTCTAGCTCTCCATAAAATATTGGAGTATTTGGGTAGTTGGAGAGGGAGATCTAAGTAGCTAAATCTCGCATTAATGGCTAGGAGAGAGAGTGTGTAAATCTTGAGCATTTGGGAGGAAGGGGAAGGGCACTAAATACCCCTTCCCAAATATGGCCATAGGCCATTTTCCCGCAGCAGCGGTAGTACCGGTGTTCCCACTGGTATACCGGTGGAGCCTCTTATCCAGAGCCAGAGTGGCTCTATCCTTGGCAGCTGGTTCCGCAGTACCGGAGGTATAGCTGCAAACACCGGAGGTACCGTCCACCGGTATTACCGGTGGCCTCCGCCCTAACCTCCGCAATGTGCCAACAGAGCAGAAAATTAGCAGACCCACCACCAGTACCGCCACCGGTGGCGATCTGCTCCCCGAGAGCCTCAAGAGGTAGTGGAGGTACCGGTGGTAACACCGGAGGTACCGCCCACCGGTACTACCGGTGACCTCCGATGTAGCCTCCATGATGTGCCAACAGAATGGCAATGTGGCGGAGGTACCACCGGTACTGCCACCTGATGCCCCCGCATGGGGCTGTGCTAGGAAGTACCTGGGGAAGGTACTACCGATGGTTTCACCGGTACTACCGCCACCTGGGAAACCACTTCCTAGACTTGGCTTTTTGGGCTCTTTGCCGGTGGAGAAACGCCGCGATGCCCCCACGGATATTTTACAGAATATGGGGCACTACGCTAGTGATGCCAATGGACCCTACATATACTTAAACAACGATTAGTCCATAAATTGTGTCATCATCAATTATAAAAACGGAAGACGATCTTTCACCAGCCCATCTGCTGATAGGCCCACGGGGCCTTGGGCCGGGCCTCTTCCCTAAAATCCCAATATGTCGATCCCAAACTCGGCCCACCGGCAAGCCTGTCGGACCTAGGCCCTAGATTTCGGGCTGGGCCAGAGATGGTCACGTATATCGGGTAGTTGTGCAACACACCCGGGTCTGCATCATTCACCATGCATGGGGCATACCAGATTTGCACGCCTCCCGATGGAAGGAGGTCCTAAGAAACAGATGACGGACGACGATTTTAGCTAGCCAGATTGAAGGTCCAGTCGGCTGCAGTTGGTCGTGCATGAGACCCAAACCACCCGTCAAGAAGCTCTCTACAGACTTAACCACGAGGCCCCACAATATTTGAAGCAGACTCGTCGTGGCGACGAATACTACGAGTGGGGGTTCGGACTAGCGGCGGGGTGAGTCTGCAGGTCACTCTAGGAGAGGCGACACAGGAGTCAATCTAAACTCTAAAATGTAAACTTCCATTCTAGTATTGATAGAAATCATTTTATGGGTAAATATTCTTTTTGAGCTATGTATATCAATTAATCCTTAAGTTTTATTTAAATAGTAGGATAACCCGCCTTTTCTATCGATTGATATACACATTCATATATTTTTCATTATTCTAAATTTAGTGGTCGAACAAAAGTCGACCCGGAAAAGAAAACACGATGCCACATGCCTCGCAATAGTACTGTACGAGGCAACGACTAACTCAATAGTAACCGATCTAAACAGTCAAAAGGTACTCTAGGCTAAGCCTTCAAGAAGGAATCAACGCACGTGCGCATGACAATGACGAGTTTAACCATAGTTCAATCTCGGGATTTTCATTCCAAAAACATAGCTTCGAACCACCACCTCCAGCAATAAAATAAAGCAAGCGTGAGCCGATATTTCCCGACGAAAGATCTTGTGTTTCCATCAGAGTGCGCGTACTCGTTGTTGAAGGCACCTCTACCACCATCACTTGTCCGACTATCGATAGCGAGGACTGTTGGAGGAGATACCGGAAGAAGCATATATTCCATACTGTTTCGCCTCTGATCATTGTCGCACCACCTTTGGGTTTTGCAACAACATGCATGACTTGATACATCCACCAAAGTCACCGTGGGTAGCACGTGGCATCAGGCTTTGACGCCTCCTCACGACCACAAAGGTCATTGCCATCGAAAAAACATGCCCGCCATTGCCAAACTCCTATAATATTATCAGTTGACGTTGCAACAAATGCATTCGTTACTTGACCGACTACCGTGTTGCCACGTAGCAACAGCTTCGGTAGCCACTACCACACCGCCACAAGACGCTGCCAACTCCGCTCCGTCGAACCGTTGGCTGGAAGTAACTTGCCGCTGCGGCCTTGGTACTGCGGTCGGGCCCGCGCCGGCTGCCCTCGCAGCCGCAGCAGCCGAGCCACTACGATAAGGTCTGGGACAAATCCGCCGTCTAGAGGTTGCCACAGCCAGCTAAGATGAGACCCTCCGACAGATGTCTGCCTACCATGTAGGGTTTTGCCAGCCGGATCCTCCGGCTACGACAGGTGTTTAGGTAATAGGAAAGGCAGGGACGGGGACGGCTAGGGTTCGTGTGGGCCACCCTTTGGGGGGACGGTAGCTGATTCCCTGCAGTCACGGTAAACAATATTTCCTTTCGTGCGCACTGGTCACTTACGTGGAATAGGGCACTTGTGCAGGACCCAATTGCTTGGGAGACTTGCTTGATCATTGTTTGGCCGTCGCGATTTGAGTCACTACATCGTTGTCAGCGTTTGGGCATTGGATTTCACGGGATGGTGTCCATGCATGCAGAACAAATGTGTCACCATCCATGTACATGTGGCGAATTGGATGGGCTTCTTGTTTGAGCTGATTGACTTTTTTACAAACATGACCCCGCCAAACCTTATTATCAAAAATAATCTTCTTTAAATTTTATTGTCGAAAGTGGCTCGACAGGAGTGAGAAAAATCGACACGTAAATTTTGCCGCCAACTCAGTCGACGGAAAGTTACTTCCTGCCATTTTAGTCGGCGGAAGGTGGTCGCTGCGGTGCAAACGATCTCAACACAAAATGACACTCCACCACAGCAGACGGCGGAAAGTGGCTTTCCACCAATCTTAGTTGGCGGAAAGACACGTGTCATTTTTTTCCTCCGGCCGGGCTACTTTTGACAATAAAATTTGGAGAGAGTTACTTTTGACAATAAAATTCGACGGGTTCATATTTGTAAAAAAATCGAGCTGATCACCTTCCTGTTCAGACAGATTGTGTTTGACCCAGGCTTCCACGCAACCTCACGCTGAGGCACTCGTGAATGCAGCAAGCTCGCCCTATGTCCGCACTCGACTGCAGCCGCTTGGCGCTTGCGTTTTCCTTCCAACCTTCGCTTTCGTCGCTCTGTTCGCCACTCCGTGATGTATTTGCAGCGGGCCACGCAATATTAAGTGGACGCTACCGTCTTCTGCGGATAAGCGTATATTGCTCGCCACACGCCAGTGCTTTACACGTCAAATACCTCGTTTTCCAAGTGCCATTGTACTAGACTACAGTACTACACTGGCATACATAGAGTTTGGTATATGCGAGGGAAACAATTGGCAAGCGGTGGCACGCCGTTTGTTAAAACAATCGTTTTGCCGTCGGCTTTCTCTTTTTTTTTTTTGAGAGCAACCACATATTTCATTAATCGAAAATCAAGTTACAATAAGCAACACACGTGGAAACTAAAAGACAAACCGGGATAAAATGATTATCCTGAACTTGCATATGAAAATCTAGAAGATCGAAAAATACAAAACGATCCCTAGGGTTTCTTGCAACCACCGCAGCAAGCGGCCGCCGCCCAATTCCAGCGCCACCAAGACGAACACTGGAAGAGACGTCGAGCCTCCACCATTGCGAGATCCGAGAAAGCATCATCGCCAACGAGGCTTTGTGAGTCGATGAACAGACCCGCTGCATGCAGCAAGGCACATGTCGCTGTGGCACGTCGACTGGGGGACGTCCCCGTGCTTTTTTGGACCAAAATCTGTCGCCTCCCATCGACGAAGTCGGAGAGGAACGACAAATCCACCACCTCCGGACCAGCATCCTCGCTCCAGAAGAACCACCTTGCCCCGGCCGCCAGCGCCGTAGCGAATAACCACGAACGCCAGCGACACACCAAGAAACTGATCTCGCCAGATCTGAAGAACGGCGAGAAGACCAAGCCACCGATCTGAAGGACCAAGCAGCACACGTTGCCATCAACTCCGAGACGCCGCCGTGAAGGTCGCCGCCGGTATGGGAGTGGAGTTGAAGCAGATTTATTTGCCCGGGCGCCGCTCCCATCACCCCAACGACGCCCAAGAAAAACACTAGGCAAACCCTAACTACAGACTGGCACCGAGGCGCCATGGTCCCCACCTCCTCGCGTCGCCGGAGTGGCCAACGGAGGAGGAGGCAGGGACCAACGGCGGCCGCTGTAGCTGGGCAGATGCGTTCGCCGGTCGCCTTTTCTTCAGGAGGAGCGAAACGGTTCCTGAGGGTGCCGTCGGCTTTCTCATACCAACGTGTACCCTTGCCACCCTTGGTCAGTGTAAATAAATTCATGAAATAAATATTATTTTACATGACACGTAAACACCATGGTTACATGACTAAAAATATAGAATAATTATACGCAAAAACCAACGCCCGTCCCCCTTCATTGACAACCACCAAGAGAAAGAAGACGTATCACCTTTTCACCCGGTCTCTACGCAGCTCCATCGCTGATTTGCAGATTTACGGACCTTCAAAGTAGTTTGTCACAAGCAAAACCATTTTTTTTATAAAGGGAATATATTAATATCCAGAAGATACCACATACACCCAGCCTCTGCAACATCGAAACATCCAGAGCTAGTCTAGACATTAAGGAAGCACACAGCCAAAAAGGTAAAACAAAAAAGAAAGAGAAAACGTCCCCGCCAGAACGATCAAACATCAACATGAATAAACCACCACCATTGACGACACATATAGTTCGTGTAACGACTATCCAAAGAGACGCCTTCAAAAAGGTAACAGTGCACAAACGTTGTCGTCGCCCTGTCTAACCATAAAAGTTAGAACATGAGTTTTTACCCCGGAGAGGTCCGATCTCCAAACAACGCCTTCAACAAGGAAACAGTTGAGAGCCGTCATCGCTAGGTACAATCAATGAAGGCCAGACCTAGGGTTTTCACTCTGGAAACTGAGACACGGATCTCAGAGTGCACCATCCAAAACGAAGGCATCTTGTGTCGCCGGCCCCCACTTACCGACCTATTGCAATTCGCTGATCGTCCGGCTCACAGTCATCACATGCACGGTTCCGCAAACCGCCTACACACAATGAGCATCGGATCGCTATCGTCTTCCCATCCACCGTGAGAACTCCCTAGAACAACCATCGACAGCAGGCAATCTCGACTCCACATGAGCATGCGAGATAAAACCTTTAGAGTCGACCCGATCTTCAACCACAACCTCCTTCAATCCCCACGTCAACACCTTGAATCGGGGTCGTGGTGCCGATATTTCCAAGATGGTGAAAATCTGCGGTTGACAATCACCAAACAACCGAGCATGCAACCTTCTATGGCGTCGGTGACGCATCCGCGCCAATGGTGTGCGTAGTCAAGGATCAGGTGGCGGGAGGCAGCGTCCTTGGGAAACACCGGCAGACCTAGACCTTGTGACAGTGCCACTAGGCCGTGCAGAGTGGACGCAGCCACATCGAAAACCGCCAAGGTTAAACAAGGACATGACCGGGTGGTCTTGGATGGAATCGCCGATGTGATCTAGGGTCAATGAGTCAGGGAAGAAGAAGCATTGATCGTAGCCGGCAATACGTGGATGCACCGCACACGAGCAGCCTCTCAACACCGTCTTCCACCGAATCACCGTAGGGCCGCCGCCCCATAAACCCTCGCCATTGGCCTCCATCTCCCCACACGAGGCGGCCTCCCCAGCAGAAGAACCCCCACCACCCTTCGGTAGCGGACCCGTCGCTACAACGGCTCAGGCCGGCGGCAGCGGCGGAGGAGAGAGGCCTGGGAGGTGCTTGTGGCAGCGGTAGGATTCGTCACTGCGTCGCCTGGGGAGCGACGCGAGAGACTCTCTCATGAACCATTGCCGTTGAACGAATCAGACCAGGGCACTGTGTTCCCAGACACGACATCAAACTATAGAACTAGCAGTTCCACACAACTACGACACCTTTTGAACAATTGTATGGACCGAAAGGACCGACTGTCCCGGCAGCGCTCACATATAATTATTACCGCTGACATGATTTTTCGATAAGTGGTTCCCTACCAATTTTTTTGGCAAGCTTTATATATTTGCTCACTCTCTTTGCATATTTGCAAAATGGAAACCCCACTTGCTATAATTTAGCAGTCCTCGTAAAAGTGCCCCCCCTACAAATTTTTGTCCCAATGACAAGTGGACCCTATGTTATGTGTGATGCATGAGTGTGCAGTGTAAGTATGTACATGCGTGTACGTGTACATGTGTGCTATGTACATTTTCTTTGTGGTATAGGTTTACGCACGTGTGATGCGTATTTTTTTTCATGATTTTTGTGTGTGTACATGTACACGCACACGTATATGTTGTGTGTAATACATGTATGGGTACGCGTGTATGATGTGATAGGTATACTAATATGTAGTGTGTATGATAAGTTGTCCTCACATGTAGTTGTGTGTTTTGTGCAAATAGCATCATTGGCTGTGAAAGTAAAACTTAGTTTGAATTGCTAAATCTTTTCTCTCCTCTTGCTATAGCAAGTTTTTACAAATACAATATGCAAATATTGTTGAAGATGCTCTACCTATTGCAAAAGAACATTATCAGCGGTGGGTTTAGAGAGCATTGCAATTAAAGAACCAAACTTACGATCAATGAATTAACTCTTCAACTGAATTGACCTTTCTTGAAGATGTCTCTCACGGTTGACTATAGTTTTGAAGTAATTTTCCAGAGTAACCTTATCTTTTGGACGGTTTTAGTCATAAAGCCACCGCATGCAGCTGAGTCATGCATGCATGCTACTCCCTCCCTTCTAAAATACTCTGCTAAATAAGAATATCTAAACAAGTTTATTTTTAACTAGACATACCCACTTGAAAGTCGGGCATTTAGGAACGGAGGGAATACGAGACATATAGTTCAATCCATTATATAAGAAATGTAACACCCTCCAGTCAACCGTGGACTTCATCTCTCGGGGTTATTTAAAAAAATGAAAGTTTTTCTTCTCTTTTTTTAGGGTGAAGGGAGTTTCATTGATAGGTAAAAGGGCATTACAATCTTTGCTAAAGAGATCAGCGACGCCGGGGAGCATGGAGTGTCCACGCCGAACCCTGTTCCCAAAACCATTTGACATAATTCATGAGTTACCCTATTGTAAACTCTCTTTACATAGTGACATTGGACATTCTCCAGGCTTAGAGATCTACCAATACCTCAAATGTAGGTGACCAAGCTGCACGGTATGTGGAAGGATTATTCAGGGTAGCAACGAGCACCGAATTATCTGACTCGAGGATAATCAGCATCTGAACTAAATCTCTTGCAATCTTCACCCCCTCAAGGATACAGCTACATAAGATTTCGGCTTCAAATCACGAAACCCGCACCTAACCCTAACCCCCGCGCCGCTGCCGCCACACGCTCCCCCGCCGCCTCCACTGCTTCGTCGCCGCCGGAGGGGACGCCGGCAGAGGCCGCTCGCGCCCCTGTGATGTTGGCGGCGGGGCTCTTCGCTCGGGGCTTCGCCTCTCGATGCGGCGGGTGCTCGGGCCGGCGCCTGCCGAGGTGGCGGTGCTGCGCGGCCGGAGGTGCAGGGGATGGAGGTAGGGCGCCGATCGTGCGGTGGAGGGGCGGCTCCAATGGCGGCGGGGTGTGTCTCCGAGATGAAGGCGGCCAGGGGGCGCGGGATCTCGTGGGGATGCGTCCCTGGTGCCCGGAGGTGGTCGGCCCAACCTCCTAGCGACGGTGGCGCCCCTGGTGCGGTGGCGTGGCGGCCATCTCGTGCCTAGGGGTTCGGGCCCCAGATTGACGACATTGTTCTTCTCTGGCCGGACATGGTTGGAGGACGTGATGTTGCCGGGCATCATGGCGCCGGCCGTTTCGATTCTTCTCTAGGCTGATCTACGACGAGGACGTGGCGGACTCCTTACTGCGGCTGTGGCGCGCCTGGTGGAGTGGAAGTGGCTGGCCGGTGAGAGCCGGGCTCCGATGATCAGAGTCGACGATGGTGGCGTCTTCCGATGTCATCCCCTTGCTGAAGGTATCGTTGTCGTGTAGCCTCCGCCTACTGCCTAGTGCTCCAGGGGAAACCCTAGATCCGATATACCGGATCGGATGATGACGACGCCTTGCGCCATTCTCCCTGTTGAGGGCATTGTCTTGGAGTACAGCTGGGTCCGGGGGAAACCCTATATCTGGTTTTACCAGATAGGATGATGGCGGCATCTTCGATGTCGTTTACCCTCTCGAGGGCATTGTCTTTGGAATATGAGCTACCTGGAGGGGGTCCCTTGGTGGTGCGGATTGAGCAGGGTGGAGGAGCACCCAGGCCAAACCCAGCCCGCTGGGTTCGGCTTGGGGGGGGGGGCGAAACTGCGTCGCAACCCGCGCGGGCCAGCTCTGTCAGTGACGCGGCGAAAAAACGCGGGAACAGAACCCCCGTGATCATCTTCTCGTCTCCCGCGTCAGTCAAAAAGGCTGCCGGCGTAATGGCGTGGCGGCCGCCCAGTGCATGCGCCCGTTCAAAAGGCTGCCGGCGTAATGGCGTGGCTGGTGGCAGCGAGGGGACGCGCTGCAGTAAATGCCCGGCAGCCTATAAAATCCCCCCGCCGCTCGCCGCGCTCGCCATTCTTCCACCTCGCTGCTCCCTCACCCTTCCTCCTCGGCGCTCTCCTCCCTCCCCGTGCTTTCTCCTTCCTCCTCGCAGCAGATGGCCAACTACGACGGCGCCGCCGCGGCCAACGGCTGGATTCGCCGGCACCGTCGCCGGAACGAGGCGTGGGCGTTGTACCGGGCGGGCTACCCGTGCCCGCCGGACATGCGCCTCCCGAGCTCCGGCCGCAGGCAGCCTAGCTGGGCCCTCAGCGTGGGCGGGGTGCCCGTGCCCCCGATCTCATCAACGGACGCGGAGTTCCGGCAGGCAATCGCCGAGGTGCGACAAGGCCTGCCGGCGGACGAGGCCGCGCGGCTCCGCTGGAGGCCGCACGGGCAGGACGCCTTTTGGTGGCAAGAGCTCCAGCGCCGCCGCGACGCCGAACTCGCCTCCGAGGGCAACAACGGCCCCGTCGAGGGCCGCACCAATAGCCACGGGCGGAGGCGCTGGTGGGGAGGCCAGCACCGCACTCTCGAGTGTGTGCTGGATTACATCCACGCCGGCAACGAGCCCCGACTGGAGATGCCGCCCCGCGCGCAGTCGTGGGCACCGCGGCGGATGGGCGGCGGCTCGTCGTCGGCTACGTCGTCCTCCTCCGGCGCGCATTCTCTCTCTCTCACCCCTCCCCTTCTAAACTCCGGCGCGCCAGTCCCCAGGCGCAGCGGCGGCGCCCTGCGCATCGGCGGGCCACGCCAGCGTCAGGAGGACGGCTTCGAGGGCACCGTCCGCCCGAAGTCGGAGGCGGACGAGGACGAGGACGACAAGGAGTGGCCCGACCTCAAGTTCGCCGAGGAGCTGCCGCGCAACACGCTCCAGCCCGTCGCCGACGACGTCGCCGAGGACTCGAGCCTGCGCGACAGCACCGCCGAGGAGCTGGAGCTCCAGCGGCGCCTGCTCGCTGAGGCCGAGCAGCGCAAGGCGGCGCGCGAGCAAGAGGCTGCCGCCAACGCGGCCCGCCGCCGCATTCCTCTCCCGCCGCAGACGAGGGAGATCCCGTACGTCGTGCTCGACCCTGACTCCGACGAAGAAGCCGAGGTCCTGCGAGCCCTCGCGGTGAGCAGGTGGGTCGACTCCGGCGCGGGGACGAGCAACACTGGCTGCGGCGACCCCGGCTAGGGGACGAGCAGGCGCGACGGCGACGGCCCGGACGACGACGGTGACGACGTCGACTACAGCTAGGCCATCGCTGTGCGCCTAGGACTGAAGTAGTTTAGGTTGTTTTTGTTTAAATTTGCGTCGAAAATATATGAACTTTGCGTGAATCAATAAAATGCGCCGAGTTTCAAATCTCGAGTTTTTTGGGCCGAAAGTTGGGCTCGGGAGCGACTGAGAAGTCTGCTCCCAGGTTCCAGATTAACGCCGTTTGGCGCCGCGGCGGCTCCAAAACGGCGCCGTTCTGGGCCCGGGGGGCGCAATGGCTAGAGATGCCCTAATACACTTAGAACATCTCCCATTCTTGATATGGCAAAGACATAATAAAAAGGAAAAAAGAGCGAGGTCTGTTGTCTTATTTCTGTTGGACAACGTATTACTAGATAGTACTCCCACTCTACGAGTAGATGTCTTTAGAAATGTTCAGTAGATTATACAACCGAGGAAGATGAGGATAGGTTGCTCTTGATTGTGCATTGGTCACGATGAATGCACCGAACGGCGGAAGTTCCAATCCTGCAGCTTTAATAACTAACTAATCCGTCTTATCGTATAGGCTCCAGCACGACGCCGCTAGATAGCTATCTCGACTGGTTTGGAATCTTGCCGCTCGCCATTTTCCGGAGGGCGGGCAGTTCTGCAGATAAGCAGGCACGAACACGGCGCCGCAGCCTGTGTGCGCTGTACAGCCGCGCCGCCACCGCCAACGCATATGTTGTGCGGGTTTGACTGGAACCAGTCCGTAATGCCCGCCGCTAAAAGCGGCAGCGCGTTCGGTGGCAGTATGAGCGCCTCGCCGAAGCCACGTGCATTTCGAGCCCCAACGTCCAACCAACAGCAAAAGTTTTGTTGCAAGATTTTTCTGTTCATGCAAGATTTTTTTTTTGACAGAAAGACAAAAGACTCGTAAGAAGGAGATTAAGGAACAAAGTTTTGTTGCAATCCCGGAGAAAACCTCCAACACACGATAACAGCACCGGCAATCGCCCACGTTTGAGCTTCCAATTTGATTTTTGCAAAGATGACATTCGTCATGGTGCTAAAGTTCTCGAAGGTACTAGCGTTGCGCTCAATCCAAAACTCTCAAGTTACTGGCATGAGAAGGGAAGTTATAACCTTTCGTCGACTATAGAAGTCCACCATTCCTCCATATTGTCGTATGTTGCCCAAAAGTGTGCATCGAAGTGGTAGATGTGTAGCCGATCTTTAACCATGTTCAGCATATCGAGCCCCAACGTCCAACTAACAGCAAAAGCCTCGCAAGAAGGCCTTTTTCTTTTCCGTTCCGTGCAAGATTTTTTTTTTAAAAGCAAAAGACTTGTCTTAATTTTTTTGACAATTAATATTATGATATATTTGAGGTAGCAGATAATATACGATAGAGATACATGAGCTGACTACAACAATTGTAAAATAAAGTTTCAAAAAAACTACCAAATCTTCAAGATTTTCAGACTCTTTCTTTTTCCATGATACAATGTTGTACTTTTCTAAAAGCATCCAATGAATATAGTGAACAAACCTATAAACACCGACGAGTGTTCTTCCATAATTTTTTTAAGCATAATGCCAAGTCCACGACGCAAGCAGCCATTAAAGTAATCAACCAATATCGACATGAGTACCAACACTATTGCAGGAAAAAAACAACTGAACATGTTGATCAACGTCGCTGGGAGCCGATAGTACGGATCACTATTGTCGATGACGTAGCAGTCTGGACAAATATTGCGAGAACAATCCTCCTCGCGGCAACCATGAGAAACGATTCAAAACCGATCCGGCGAAACAAGATCTGAATGACCATATCTAGACAAACTGAATCTTCCAACACCACCATTGACATAGAGAAGGAGATCTCGTGGCAAAAGATCACTTATTGAAGACGATGCCATCTCCAATGACGAAAAAGACAGCTAACAAAAAACTAAACAAATTTATTGAAAACGCTATTTTTAGTGGAAACTCAACTCATAGTGCCTAGCACCAGCGATCACCCACGTTCGAGCTTCCAATTTGATTTTTGCAAAGGCCACATTCAGCATGATGCTAACATTCTTTAAGGTCCTAGTGTTCCACTTAATCCAAATCTCTCAAGTTACTAGCATGAGAAGGGAAGTCATAACCTTTCGTCAACCACCGTGGGAGAGAGACATAGAAGTCCACTATTCCTCCACATTATTGCATGTTGCCCAAGAGTGTGTGTCGAAGTCATAGATGTGTAGTCAATCTTTAACCATGGTTCAAATATGCATTGAGTACCGGCACTTGAAAAGGATGTGGTATGCCGTTTCATCTTGGCATCGACAAATAGGACAAATCCGACCATTGGGACACCCACGACGCTCGAGACGGTTCGCCGTCCACACCCGGTTTCGAATGATAAACCAAGAGAAGAGTTTATGCTTCGGAGGAGACCAAATCTTCCAAGCGAGGGAGTTCATGCATGATCGTATAGTCCCAGAAAATTGAGCCTTGGTAGTGATTCTTCGTGTTGGAGATGGTCCCCTCCCTCCTTGTCGCTCGTATTAGAGCTTCCTATAATTGGATTAGACCTTCCTATAATAGAATTCGAGCTTGACAGCGCCTAGTCCTGGACGGCGAAGCGCTGCAACACTTTGACGGGCGTATGAGTGCGAGTTCTGAGATGGGTAACACGTGATACCCTCACTCTGCTGGATCCAGAAGATGGGATATGGGGAATCTGCAACAGTCCCACCGCTAGACTTAGCCGTGGAACTCTTCATCGGGCTTCACCAACATTGTCATCGACACCACTTCCGCGCTTCGTGTTGGTACCGAATCAGATCTATCCATGCCTTTACCTGCATAGTAGATCATGTGTGCTACGTAGGACTGAAAAACATTGATCAATAGATCGACCCTACTACTGCGTCCAATCGGCGACTGTCTCGGGCGATGGAGGACCGAGGATCTCCTTCTATCAGTTGCAATTGTTTCCCTTGCGGTCTTGGGTCTGTCGCCGACCCCGTTCTTCCGCCTTGTCGACCTTTTCGGCATATTGGTCCCCCGGCTCGAAGGCGTGGGCGCGGGGTGGCAGCCTTGTAATGTGGACTGCAAGGGAGTCTCTATGGCGGACGACGTGGCGGTGGTGATGGACTCATTCTTTGACCATTTGGGATGGCGGGAATTGGGCGAAGGGGGTTCTTGGTGTTGGTGGCGGTAACTCCCAGGTCGTTGTCCGGCGACCATTCTCGGAGATAGTGGGCGACCCGTCTGTGCGAACGTTGTGCGATGGTTTTTCCGATCAAAATCTCCGTGTTTCGGCGCCAATGGAGGCGATGCGTGCGGGTATCGTTACCCTCTTGGGGGTGCTGTTGTGGCTATCTTCGCCTCGTTAGGGCAAACCTACACCCCTCTAAATCGGACCAAAATAGGTCCTTTTTTCCATTTAGGGTGGCCCGCGGACCGAAACTGGGATGGACCACCGAGTTAGGAGCGACCCATCCCAACGCCCCCTAAAAAAAGAAGTGAACTAAATTTAACTGAATTTCAGTAGAATTCAATTTAATTGGCGCATATAGGCGCAATTTAGAAGTTTAAGAAAAATCATGTACATATTAACAAAAAAAAAACCGCCCACCGGGGATTCGCCGTATGTGCCTCGCCACACCGTAGCCCTTGCAGCATGTGCCACGCGGCCTACTCGAGGATAATGTAGTCCGGCGCGGCGTACAGGTCCGCCGGTGGCCCTCCAATGTGGGCTGGAGGAGTGGGCTGCTGCGGAGGAGCCCTGGTTTTCGCCGTTCGCGCCGGCTGCGGTTGGGCGGCTGCGTGGGCGGTGGCATGGGCGGCTTGGGCGGAGTCGTGGAGGGCGGGTGCTAGGCTCTCCCACTAGCCGAACTCGTGCAAAGTGGACTCCTCCATGGCGAGGCGTAGCTTCTCGGCCTCTTCCTTCTCCGTCTGCGGCGTCACGAGGGGATACTCCTCCTCGCCTACGGCTCCACCTACCCCATCCCCTCATCGGCCATTGCAGGTGGTTCCCCACGAGCGACGAAGAAGGAACGGAGGCGCGCCTCTGGGAACTCCCCGGGGATAAACCACCGGTCCCAGAGGCCTCTCTCAACAGCGAACCGGGGGGTCCGCGCGAAGGTCGAATGGAAGGAAGGAGCGCCTCCGCACGATTTCCCTCCACTACGCCTGGCCATACGCCGGCTCCAGAGGCACGCACACTCGCCTTGGGCTCAGATGCCACTGCTCTGGCAGCTTGACATCCTACCACGATACCGTCTTGTCGCGCATCCAGAGGTGTTGGGCGTAGTCCCAGCTCACGCTGCGGCGGTCCCCTTTGCGACTGCTCGACATGCCCGCCTCCTGGTAGTGGCGCCCCTCCTTCTTGACCATTGTCCTGGCAAGCTAGGGTTTTCGTCGGTGGAGAGCGGGACAGGAAGTGGGGATGCCAACAATGGCATCGACGCGGTCCCCATTAAAAAGGACCAGCGAACCTGGCGTCGGGTCGCTGGCAGATGGGTCATAGGGGATACGGGGGCGGCTGCCATGTGGGACACGGAGAACGCAGCACGTGTTCGCGGATCGCCTAAACATGGACCAAATTTGGGCCATGTTTGGGAAAATGAGGCTTGTCCCCCCCCCCCCCCGGCCCGTTTTGGGGGCTTTGGGATGAGGCTTTTACCCAAATTAGTCCGCAAGGACCAAAACGGACATAATAGGGGCGAGGGCGTTGGGTTTTCCCTTAGGGCTCCGGGTGAAAACCCTTGACCTTCCCTGTCTCGACGTCGGCGACATGCTTTGTCGTTACCCTCTTGGGGGCGCCGTTGTGGAGCCTCGCTCCCCCCCCCTCCGGCTCGTTCCGGTGTCCTCGGTGGCAAGATTGGTTCTCCTTGTTTTCTTTTTCTACCTTTGACCTGTTTTGTAAGAGGTTTCCCTCATTACTTTGTATCGGTTTGACCGTTGAGATCTATTTATAAAGCGACGGAAGCTTCTTTTGGTGATTCTACGGGCTCTTCAATCTGACTCATATGCATCTCTCTGGATTATAGCATGAAGACATAGCGTTGAGAGACGGGAGATGGAGTGTGCAATCTTTATAATTTTGAGGAAAAAATATGGCATAAGTAGTGTAGCCCAATTTCATCTCTGTCGAGACATCGTAGTAGTTTTCATAGACGGGGGTGCCATGAGACTACGGTAGAGACGTGGGGTAACGTGATCGCGTGGTGGACAGTTAACACAGGATTTACCCAGGTTCGGTACGTCGCGACAGTACGACGTGCCTACTCCTGCACTTCTCACTAATCAGGACTAAAGCCTGGATATAGAATTACAATGTGAGGTTTAGATCTAGCTATTCGCAGAGGATCAACTTCCCGACGAGTTAGCCTATAGCCTCTTCTCTGTTATTCGTTATCAAACTTATCTCCCGTCCGGCTTTATATAATAGCCGGATTAGGGCTTACAGAATAGGAAACCTAGAAGACTACGGTAACTATAACTTGGAAAGTAAGGAATCCGTCTTCTCCTCCAAGCCAGATCACGTGGGCCGTGATC
Organism: Alopecurus myosuroides; assembly: GCA_028641055.1. Classification (NCBI taxonomy): domain Eukaryota; kingdom Viridiplantae; phylum Streptophyta; class Magnoliopsida; order Poales; family Poaceae; genus Alopecurus; species Alopecurus myosuroides. Next base: position 248,865,893 of record CM054058.1, read on the forward strand.
CGGGTCCTTCTAGAATCCGGCTTCTGTGCGTCAGGTTACTGGGCCGCCCAATGGACCACAGCCCACTACCGCTTGGGCCACCCTGGTAATCCGGCACTTTGACTACCATCTGATATACCCCTATTTGGTATATATCCGACAGTAGCCCCCAAGAAGGATTAAAACTCTGATTCGCCGCCTTTCGCCAAATGTGCTTTGTCCGAGAAATTTCGATCAGCAGTCTTGATTCTTCTTATTCTTCTTTGAAAAGAGATGGTAACGTGAAACTCGGAATCCTGAAAATCCGGCTTTTCTCTCACGATCCTTCGCGGAGAAGGAACTTCCTACGTCAGCGCTTTAATCATGCTGACGTAAGGGTCGTTTGGGTTTCACGCGGGAAACCCAGTAACGTATCTCTGACAGATTCTCACGGGAAACGAGGAGATAGCCATCATTACCCTGTCGTTTCATTTCCCGGATTTTCCGGCGAGTGACACGCGTTGATCATCCAACGGTCAAAATAGCCGTTGGCACGTATCTTGACGGATTTCTGGCTATAAGTAGCCGTCTTCGTCCTCGCTGAAATCCTTCCGCACTCTCACTCTCCACGCCATTGCTGCGCACGAGCCCCCGAGCGAAGAACCGTCCCCGAGCGCATATCGCACCCAGAGCACCACCGGAGTCAAAACGCGCCGCCACCTAATGGCATCCTCGCCGTCTTCCCCCACTCGCTCCGCCGCGCACACCATCGACGACATTATCAGCGACTTGGATCCACAGCTAGGATCCCCGACGCACGCCGGCGGCGAGCCGGAAAAGACCGCGGCTTCTGCGGCGGGCGGAGGAGATCTTTCCGCCACCGCGAACGCTGCGGGCTCGAGCTCCGTACCTTCCCCGCCGTTCGCTCCCGAGACGGCGGAGGAGAAGATCCAGCTTCTCGGCGACGAGCTCGCCGCTGCGGAAGCTGCCGCGTCCGCCGCCGCCGGAGCGGACGAAGAGGTGGAAACTGCAGGCAACTGGATTGCCTGCAGCATTCCGCCAGCCCTCCTTCCAAACCTGGAAAAGGAGGGACTGATCCTGAAAGGGAAATGGCGGATCCCTGAGGACGAGAACGAACCTATGCCGAACGATGGCGAAAGGGTTCTTCTCTCCTCCCATCTCTTAAGAGGTATGGGATTACCACCTTCTGCTTTCTTCCTCCAAATCCTCTCCCACTATAACATCCAACCTCATAACCTGCCACCCAACTCCATTCTCTATATGGCCGGGTTCCAGGCCTTATTCGAGGGTTACTTAGGCTTAGAACCTAGGTTAGATTTTTGGATGTATTGTTTCGGGGTTAAGCGGAACTCCTCGGAGGGCGCACTCCCGACTTGCGGAACCATCTCCTTTACTCTTCGGAGATTTAGGGAAGATTGGTTCCCCAAGATCAAGACATCGGAATCCGTCAAATTTTGGACGGGTTCTTTCTTCTACCATCCCGATGTGCCTTTCCCAAAAAAGGCCATCGGGGTTCCACCTTTTTCAAACACTGCTGCTGTTCCCCAAGACAATTGGGGAACAGAAGCCGTCCAGGTTCTGCCGCCTGATCTTCTAAGGATCAAGCGGCGCATCGCCAAGCTCACTTCCTCCGATCCACCTCTAACCGGCATGGACACGGTCCTTTGCTGGTTAGATAGGCGGATCCAGCCATTGGCCAATCACGGTGGCCGCCTTCTTTGCGACTACACGGGTGCCAACGACCCAATGCGGACAACCAGCAAAGACTGGTCCGCGAGGGATCTTCGACGGCGCGTGAACCAGTTGGTCGCATCACGCGACCAATACGAAGCGAGTCGGCCAATGTATACGGCCGACAATCCGGCTCCCAAGGTATTTTTTCCGTCATTTGGGTAGAGTTTGACATTCTTTCTCGGATTTTTTCGCTTCTAACCCTGATTTTTATTTTCAACAGATCGCTGAACTTCCAGACTCGGAGCTAGCCTCCGAAGCTGAGCTGGATGCATTGCGTACCGCCTCTACAGGTGGGCGCAAGCGCAAGAAGATTCCTTCCTCTGAGGAAGTTATCGACCTTGACGGAATTCCCGTCGCCACCTCCAGGTTAGATCATCCGGGTTACTTTTCTTTTGTCGAAGTTTTTCTTTCGTCTTCGGAGTTTTAACTTTTCCGGGTTTTTGGTTTTTAGCCTACCTCCCTCCAACCTAAAGCCGAAGAAGCTGAAGAAACACAAAGTTGTGTCCAGCCGAGGCGCTCAACCTTCTCCCGTCGTCGCTCCGGACACACCGTCCACGATGGCGGAAGAGCATGCTGCAGCCCCCACCACCAAGCCGCTAGAGCCCAGCCAGCCCGTTGTGTCGAACACGGACACGAGGGAAAGGGCGGCTCCAGAGGTGGGAAAATCTTCTCGGACATTCGACGAGGAGATTCCCACCTTCGACAAGGACTTCAAGATTATCAATGACGGCCTAAGCGCGGCTGGAACTCTTTTTGCGGAATACGCAAAAGGGTTCAATGAAAACTTGGCGGGTTTGCAACGAATGAGCCAGGTATGTAACTCTAGCCCCCAAGCATTAAACAAAATGTATGCTTTTTTGCTTTGATGCTTTATGTTCATTCCTTTCCTTGCCATGTTCCAGCAAACCGCTGAAGCCATTAACATGGAAGTTTTCAACAAACTCTCCATCAAGAATAAAGAAGTTAGAAATCTTCTTTCTATTCTTGAGGAGAGAGAGACAGAGCTGGCATCGTCTCAGCTGGCGTTGTCGAAACAACAGGTAAGTGTTTTTCCTCTGAAGTTTCCGATGCAACTTTTTGTCTAAGTACTTATTCCGGAAGTTTTCTAAACTCGGAATTTTCCTTGCTTTCCAGCTGCTTTGGCTAAGGCCAAGCAAATAGCTGAAGACGCCGGCAATGCCGAGTTTCTCCGAAAGGAGAATTTGGACCTTCACAAGGATCTTGTGAAGGCTCAAAAAGATCTGGAAGCCAGCAATTTGGCCCTTGGAATTTCTCAATCCAAGGCTTCCGCACAGGCGGAGAAGGACCAGTCCACCATTCGGGACTTGGAGGCTGCTCTGAACCTGCGCCTGGAGGAAGGCTCCGAAATTGACAAACTTGTCGGTAAGTTTTTTCTGCATTTACCATTCTTCCCAGTCTTGCTGTGTTTCTCTGCTTTTTTACTTAACCTTCTTGGTTGTTTTTGCTGAAAAACAGGAGATAGCCCAGATCTTTCTCGGATTGATAGAATCCGAGTTTTTGGGAAGACCTGGACTTCGATCAGAGCTGCTGGCATGCAGCTAGTCAACAAGTTCCTTCCCGCAAGGACTGGGGAGTTCTCGGACGTTGAGAAACTTCCGGGTGCCATCATGGAGGTGGCGGAGTCCAGGGAATCCACCCTACGCTCCGCTGCACGGGGTGGTGCACGCATGGCACTCGGCCTTATGCGTATGCACTACCCTGGTGCAAAGTCTTGGCGCGTGGCGTCCGGTATCCCTCAAGGATACACGGAAGCTCAGCGGAATACAATCTTTGATGAAATCAAAGGCCATGCCACCAAGATTGCCTCCATGGTGAATATCTCCATCACCTATCCAGAAGAGGAGGTCCCTGCAGCCCCCGAGGATGATAGCAGCGAGGAAGAGTCGGATGCTTGAAGGGCTGCCTTGAACCTGGATGGTGAAAGTAGACAAATAGGAGCATTACTGTACTTTTTATGATGTAATTCAAATTGTAATGCTTCTATTCCTTTTGCATGAATGAGAACTCCGCCTTTTGCAGTCTTAATTATGAAATTCTTTGCAAGGTTTTCGGATTTTACTATTCCTTTATCTTCTAAGTTCTCTGGCGTATATGTTTTAACTGTCCTTAGTGTTTGAAATGGCTCAATAGCATTATGAATCGTCATGCCGAGTAACTGGGTATAACCAATCAGTTTAAACTCGGAAACATGGATCATACTAAAGGCATTTTTACTAACTAGCTCCAGTGACCCAACACATAAGCAATCAGATAATGCTTAGAGAAGCAAGGAATTTTTTAAATGAAACTTGGGCACGCAGGCAATTCAAGTTTCCTTTAGCCGTTAGCAGGCTGAAAAATCATTCAGTTTCTTAACGCCGAGTACGCAGGCACAATTCGGGTTAACATTGAGTATTTTGTAAGATCATTGGGAAATAGATAAGGTGGAAACATGCTTTTTACTATAATGAACTTGTAAAAACATGGATATCAGAATTCCGACACTTTATTTCATGATCTCAAAAGATGTTTACATAGAAATTGAACTAAGTATAAAAGGGACATAACTGCTAGATATTCCCAGGCCTTCGCTGTCCACTCGAACTTGTCGGATTTCTTCAGCAACTTGTAGAGTGGTAAGGCTTTATCCCCCAGCCGACTAATAAATCTGCTGACGGCAGCGGCGGAACCCGTCAATCTTTGGACATCTTTCACGCACGTAGGTTTCGAGATGTTCAAGATGGCTTTGATCTTTTCCGGGTTAACCTCTATTCCTCTGTGAGAAACGATGAAACCCAGAAGTTTTCCTGAGGGAACTCCGAATACGCACTTAGATGGATTTAACTTCATCTTGTAGGTGCGCAAGTTTTCGAAAGTTTCTCGCAGATCCTCAAGGAGTGTATCTTTTTCCTTGGTTACGACAGGCAATATCGTCCACGTAAACATGGACGTTTTTGCCAATCTGACTATGCAAACAACGTTGCATGCAACGCTGGTAGGTTGCGCCCGCGTTCTTCAGGCCAAATGGCATGGTTACGTAATAGTACGTCCCGTATGGGGTTATGAAAGAAGTCTTAATTTGATCTTCCTTTTTCATGCGTATTTGGTGTACCCGGAGTATGCGTCCAAAAAGCACAAAAGCTCAGAGCCTGCAGTGGCATCTATTATTTGATCGATTCGCGGTAACGCGAACCTATCTTTCGGACACAATTTGTTCAAGCCTGTGTAATCTATACACATTCTAAGAGCAGTAGTGTCTTTCTTCGGTACTAATACCGGATTTGCAGACCATTCAGTGTGGATTACTTCCTGGATGAAATCTGCTGCTAAAAGCCGGATAATTTCCTTGCCAATAGCCTTCCGTCTTCTTCCGTCAAATCGACGGAGACCTTGTTTGACGGGTTTTGATCCTGGAATCACCTTGAGTTGGTGCTCAGCAAGTTCCCTGGGTATTTGTCGGTCATCCCAGTCCCTACAACGATGAATTTTGTCGGATCTTTGGGATCTAGAATTACCTGTCTTGTATTCTCGGACGCCTTGAAGCTGTCTGCTGGCTTCCGAGTTTCTTTTCCTGCCGGCATTTCTGTCGGCGATACCTCCTTGGCTAATTCCTTCAGTTCTTCCTTTGCTATGACTCTCTGAGCGCAAAGGACATTTTCTTTCTCCAACTCGTTTGCCAGCTTGAAGTCACCAGCTATGGTGATTACTCCTCCTTTGGGTCCTGGCATCTTCAGCTTGTTATAGATATAACAGGATCTTGCCATGAATTTGGCGAAAGCTGGACGTCCGAGTATTGCGTGATACACGCTTTCGAACGACACTACTTCGAAGGATACTTTTTCCTACCGGAAGTGATCTTTATATCCGAAGGTGACATCTAGGGAAATTTCTCCTAGGGATCGTGCTTGTCTGCCAGGGACAATGCCATGGAAGCGTATGTTGCTGTAATTGAGCTGGGACTCGGAAATCTTCAGATGCTTCAGTGTATCCAGGTACATTATGGTAATGCTGGATCCTCCATCCATCAGCACTCTTCTTAGCCTAGTGTTCTGGACAATAGGGCTTACGACAAGAGCTTGTGTACCGGGTTCAGTGATATTCCCGGGATGATCAGACTGATCCCAGGTAATTGGTGTGTTTGAGTACTTCAAGAATTTCGGGGTTGCCGGAACAACCGCGTTTATTCCTCGAAGTGTTCTTTTGGCCACCTTTGCTGACGGAGTTGCTAGGAATGTTAGCATTGCTTCTCCATCAACTCTCGGAAATTTGGGTTCGCCCTTTCGCTGTTGTTCCTGGATTTTTTCATCAGTGTCCGATTCACTGTCTTCTTTTTCAGCTTCTGGCTTTTGTTTGGCGGGTTTCCTTTTGGAACCCTTCCCCTTATTTCCGGATCCTGCACTGCCTTTCATGTGCTTATTCAGCCGGCATTGCGCGTTTGTATGGGTGGGTTTCCCAAATTGTGAATGGTGGACACAGGGTTCCGATTTAATCCTCTCCCACTCCTCTGGAGTGTAGTTGATTGGATCTGGACTGCGTCATTTCCACTTATTCCCTTTTTTCACTTCCAAAGGCTATGTTGACCTCTTTGGGTTTTGTCGTTGTTTCTGGAGTTCCTTTTTTGTCAGAACGGGGAGTTTTCTTGGCAAGTATCAGTGATTCGATATTTCCCCCTCTTGCTCTGATGTCGTCTTCGGCTGCAGCGTGTTCGTTGGCGGTTGTAAGCATAGATCCGAGATCTTTGTGCTGTTTGGAACCAACCATGAACGGTACAAGTCCGGGTTTTAGGCCATTGACGAAAGCATGCATTGCTTTTACGTCAGTTACTCCAGAACAACTATTCTTCATTGCCGTCCATCTGGAGATGAAATCCACGTATGGTTCATCCTCGAATTGGGTGCAACGGTTCAGCTGGTTGATGTTGTTCGGGCGTTTGTACGTTCCCCGGAAATGCTGAGTAAATACTCTAGCCATATCATCCCAGCTGTCGACAGTTCTTGATGGTAATCCATTGATCCAATCTCTGGCTCCGTCCAGTAACATTAGGGGAAGAAACTTGACAGCTTCCAGGTCTGTCCCATTGTTGATCTGGACGGCTGTATAGTAGTCTGAGAGCAGGGTGTCCGGGTTTGTGCTGCCGGTGTATTTCTGGTACGTTGGACCGACTTTGGCGAAGCCAGAATGCAGGGTTATCCTTCGGATCCTGTCAGTGAAACACTTAGGACCAAAGTATAGATCATCCTTTTCCACTCTATCAATGTGTGCGGAATATCTTCCAGCTGAATGGACAGAAGGGGATCTACTCCTTTCTTTTTCATTGTTGCGCGGACGCGCTTTTCCGGGATTGTATCTATCTCTTCCATGATCACGCCCTTTTGGATTAGGCGGAGTCCTGCTCCTGTGCCTTTCTTTATCCTTAGGAGGTGTCCGGGATCTCTCACGTCTGTGAGGTATATCGTATCTTCCGGCTTTCTCAGCTGGGTTTCTTGGAGGTGGCATTGTTTTGCCGTCATTCCGGTATTTTTCTTCCCGATCGTGGGGTTTGAGTCCACCTTTCGGGGGATGGGATCCGGTTCGAGACGCTTCATCCCTATTGTCGGGGTTTTTCTTGTCTTTTCTCGGATCCTCTTTTTTATCCTTTGAATTGTCTGAATCTCCAGGTTCCTCTGGTTCAGGTGCTCCAGCGACGCAAGTAGTTGTTTTGCATAGGGCGGAGTTATCCTGCAGTCTTCCTGATCGCTCTTGGGCCCGCTGTTGTTGTTGCAATGCTTTTCCTAGGAAAGCATACACCCCTGGAGCTTTTCACCATTAGAGTACAAGTCATTATTGAGGATGGCAAACGCTGCTTCCGCGTTTTCTGCTGCGGTTTTGTATATTGGTTCGCCTCTGGCATCTTTGCCGTTTACCTGCTTTTGCCAAGACGGGTTGTGAAACCTTTCCTTTGGCGGCAGTACTTCCGGTCTTACGATTCCGGGTAACCTTGTAGGTTTAATGCCAGATCTATTCTTTCTCTCGTACTCCTCGATTTCTTCCTTCATGAGCTTAATGTCATCCTGGGTTTTTTGGAGGTGTTCACGAGTTCTGAGTAGATGTTGTTGTTGCCGTTGGAAGGCTCGTCTCCTGGCTTCCAGCATCTCAGGGGGTTCGTTTAATCCCACTGGCGTTTGCAACAGCTGCTGTTCTTCCTGTTCCGTCATTTGCGGAGCAAGGATTTCTTTGATTTTCTTCTCCGCAGGCTTTGTTCCGCTAACATCTCCTACTTCCAGGTTTTCATCAGCTAGATCAGCTGATTTTTTCTTCCGGATTTTGTATTGGAGTTTCTGAGAAGCACGGTTTTTCTTCTTGGAAGAGGGAGGCTTTTTGACAGGCTCATCTTCTGTCAATTCCTTTACATTAGGAAATATCGGAGAAGTTTCTCCGTCTTCTCTCTCTTCCTCTGACGGAGGAGTTTTAGGGCTTTCCTGGCTGCCGGCGTCCGTGGTATCAGCCGGTTTCGCCATTAGTACTTCATGGAATCCCTCTTGAAAAGATTTAACTTTCCTTTCGAAGGCGTCCGCGTCTTCGTCTTCGGAATCGAAATCATCTGATCCGGTTTCTGATTCTAATCTTGCCTCAATGGCGGCTAGTACAGAGTCAGCTTCCGAGTTCATCGTCATGTTGACAGATGTCGGATCTTCCGCCTGTATGACGGGTGTCGGATCTTCCGTTTCTGTGACGGGTGTGTTTTTGTCTGCCTCTTGCACGGGATTTCCGTCATCCGTGTTTTCGGCGACTTCGGATTGCACCATGCCGATAAAGTGTGTATCACTTTTTTGTCGGCGATCTGAGCAGAATCCGGTATCATAGTCATCTTCGACTGGGTATAGGGCGGGTGGGAAATATTTGCTTCCATCGCAAAATCCCATTGCTTCTGCAGTTAGTCTGATAAAGATGTTGGCAGATCCGATCGGTAACACGCAGGCACTTACCAGGTGGTTTTGCGCCGGTATGTAGGATCCGTTGTCGAGGAAGCGTCCGACGTCGTCGTCGAACTCCAGGCTTCCGACAGTGATTGATCTTCCGATTCCGCCGAGTATCCCAGATCGGAACTTCACGCCTGACGCCGTTTGCCCCACGGTGGGCGCCAACTGTCGAGACATCGTAATAGTTTTCATAGACGGGGGTGCCATGAGACTACGGTAGAGACGTGGGGTAACGTGATCGCGTGGTGGACAGTTAACACAGGATTTACCCAGGTTCGGTACGTCGCGACAGTACGACGTGCCTACTCCTGCACTTCTCAGTAATCAGGACTAAAGCCTGGATATAGAATTACAATGTGAGGTTTAGATCTAGCTATTCGCAGAGGATCAACTTCCCGGCGAGTTAGCCTATAGCCTCTTCTCTGTTATTCGTTATCAAACTTATCTCCCGTCCGGATTTATATAATAGCCGGATTAGGGCTTACAGAATAGGAAACCTAGAAGACTACGGTAACTATAACTTGGAAAGTAAGGAATCCGTTTTCTCCTCCAAGCCAGATCACGTGGGCCGTGATCCGGGTCCTTCTAGAATCCGGCTTCTGTGCGTCGGGTTACTGGGCCGCCCAATGGACCACAGCCCACTACCGCTTGGGCCACCCTGGTAATCCGGCACTTTGACTACCATCTGATATACCCCTATTTGGTATATATCCGACAATCTCCTTAAATATGATAATTAGAAGGAAAAAATTGACGTAATTATAAACAGTTTTAAAATTATTTTTTGAAACAACTTGAATAACATTAGGATGCCATGATTGATATATCATTAAGATGCATAAGCCCTCGGTCCACCAAAGGGTGTATTTTCAGCTCTCGTGGGGAGTCGAACCATGTTAAGTTCTCACCAAGTTTAAATAAACATATACCAATATTTATGAAAATAAATCGCTATATGATAATAAAAAAAAATCATCATGAATGTAATGATACTAATTTAGTGGCCTAAATGTTATACTCCCTCCTCCGTCTGAAAATAATTATATCAAAATTGGACAAAAATGGATGTATCTAGCACTAGAATATGTCTAGATATATCCACTTTTGTGTAACTTTGACACAATTAATTTGAGACGGAGGGAGTACATTGTTGTATAAATATGGCCAAACTAGAAAGTTTGACTTTTCAAGAGAGAGTTGAATGACGGCACTAGCTTGGCGATTTTGACCTTCAATTGGATACAAATCCTTCTTTAGACCAGTTAACTACGTGAGTTAATTGATGTGAAGCCTAGAGATGATAGTATCATATATTGGTACAGTTTGACCTTGGCCGCCCAAATCTTTACGTCGTCGAACTTTACAGGTCGCGGCGTCCAATTCCAGAAAAGTATGTCTTGTTGGATGCATTTGGCAGCCTTGTTTACGACAAAATCAGTCCAATCACATGCAAGGCTGATCAGAGTCGATCACTCCGGATGCCCGGCCCCTTTTATTGCAAAGGCGTGTACGCTTTAGAAGCACGTACGTACACGCAGAACTTTCTGAGATATGCATCCACGGACGCACTAGATCGACTCGATGCTCCGTTGGCTGTTTGCTCGGTCGGATCGGATCATAACGAGAGCGACACGCACCGTTGGCCCAAAGAAATATCTATACTTACTGATTATCCCTCGAAAGATCGGGAGGCCAACACGCAAGCAGAATCGTGGATGGACCGGCCCGGACGGACCAGGGTGATAGGGAGGGAGAGATAGAAGAAGAAGCCGAAACAAACACAATGCTGAATGTTCTTCTTCGACTGGTGACAAAAGGCGGTCCTGGTCATCGTCACGTGGGGCACCATCCAGCTCCACGGGTTAAGCAGATTGATGCCGAAGAGGGCCCTTCCAGTTCCCCCCAATATATCACGTCCAACGCGCGATTGGAGCATGAGACAACGCCTGTCCCATCTCTCTTCTCCCTTCGTCCTCACGGATCACACAAACTGGACGTCGGCCGTTGTGTGTCGTGGTGCGTGCCGAGTCTTTACTATGGCGTGGACGCGTCTGTCTGTAGGTTCCAGCCGAGTCTCGACGCCGGTCAGATCACGACAGGGGCTGAGGGGCCTCGTGTTGTCGTCGTACCACTACTTGTACAGCTCCGGTTCAGTCCTGCTGACCGACCTTGCATTGCCCGTAGTGAAGTGTGTCCGCCAAACTAGCACGTCCGTCCATACCGCAGTCCTACGTCTGCCCGGTTATTCAAGCCATTGCGTCCGTCGTGCTGCGAGCAGTGCCACCGCCCCCTGCCAACTATTCGCTCTGATATAGGAGCACGTTGGCGCTCTGCGTGTGCCAGTTTTCAGCAAAGATCGGCACTCCGTGTAACGGGAGGTGAGTTTCCACTCCCACGCGACGCCGCGCAGAGCTCAATACTACTCCAACAGTATCGGCCGATCGGACACGACCCGGTATTGATTGGCAGCGAGTTCCTCCACGGGCTTCAAATTTGTCCGCGACTACTGCTCATGGACCATGGATGGACGGACGGGGAAGCAAGGCCACATGCCCAGGCGGAGATTATTCTGCCGCGGCACATGGTGCTTCTCCATTGGAGCCGGCCGCTGGGCTCCAGCTCACCATCCAATTTCATTACAGTATCATCGCGGGGCAGAGAGGGTCACACTACACACCGCCACATGTGTTCGGATTATATCAGCGCAGGAACAAATACTATACTGATCCGCAGGGTCCAAGGTCGTTTGAACGATGACGACCCGGGCGGCGGGCGCGTTTACGTTCACCTGCCATTGCCAATCAAATTAAGGGATTCCCCGAGCTGGAATTTTTCTAGTCGATCTGTAGGTTGAGAGTCGTACGCAGATGTTACAGGAACAGGAGGATGTCCGTCTGCCTTCGTGGTCATTATTATGTCACACGCGTATTCCTGTTCTCGCTGCACGGTAGGTAATCAGTAGTCTCATCACGCACAGGGAGACTTCAAATAAATACAGTAGAAATCTATCCCATGTGGCGACCAGAATGGTACTACGTATTCTCTTGGTATGATACGACAGGGCATACAGAAGTAGCAGAGCGGATTTGCTTGCATTGCAAGCCCAGAAATGGGCTGTCGGAGCTGATCGCCGCCGCTCGATCGGCTACAGAGTGGAGCCTTCCTTCGAAGCGAAATAAAACTCCACTGCACACTGCTTATTCAGGTCCTGAAACACCGAGCTGCTCCATCGGGTCCAGAAACCCCGCTGCGCTCTGAACTCCACACGTTCCCACAGTGCCGAATTGGGAAGCTCAGTTCGCGCGCGAAAAGACTATATCGAGCAAGAGACGTACGTATACTGTTGGCACATGGATATCAGTAACGGTGCCATGTCACGGACCGGAGAAATGCACGGCCAGTTACAGCTTTCAGAAGCCACTAGTATAGGAAACAGCATGCGAAATTGACACCAGCTGGACAACACAGATGCTACGGATGTCGACGCGTGCATAGTGAGCCTAAACTACACGCTACCACTACCGGCAGTACTCCTCCTCTTCGTGCAGATACGTACGTATACATATGTACGTGTGGACAGAATCATACGCAAGTACGTACAATATATCTACCTGTACGCGGATAATCACTTGCGTACAGCCTTTCCCCCTTGATCACACCGTTGTTCATGGAGGTTGGCTGGGTACGCCGTCGAACCGAACATTCCCCGTGGAACAAGGCCCAATCAGCGGGCTATGATTGTAGATTTCGTGCGTCAGATTATTTGTCTCCAGCTAACTGCAGCAGTTGACCTCCCCCTACCCCGTCTGTGCATTAGCCATTAGCTGTGTTGGGTCACATGCATGTGTGCACATGGGTGTGAGGTGAGGATACGGTGGTGCACCCAGTACGTACGGCCCGCAAAAGTCTACGGTCATACGTGAATGATAATGGAATTGGTGCATGGCAGCCGTTCCGAGTGCCGCAGCATCAGCGTTGTTCCTGCAACTTGCGAATTAGGCCCCGCTTGGGAGATCTGTGTTATTTTACCCCGCGAGCTAATATACGTTTGTTTCTGCTCGTGCACAACGAAACCCACGTATTTAATACGGACCTCCGTAGGTGCCGCTGAATTTCCGGTGGAATCGGTTAGAAAACGAGCGATCCAGAATTCTAAAACGGCGAACCAAGTGCCTTTACTGGCGTCGGCCGGAAAATTTTCGGGCGCTAGAAAATACGTGACTTTACGGCCCGTAAACGACCAACCAAGCGGGCCCTTATTGTTGCGATTATCCGCTTCCAATCATCGGCCACCTGCCTGCTGGTACGAGTGGGCGTTTGGCCAGCAAATGTTTCGTCTTCATTCCCACGAATGACATCCCGGATGATGATGATGATGATAACAAGTGGAAAACAAAAGGATAGGTGTCGATGGGATTTTCCCTAACAACGCACGTTGGACATTGCAAAGATCGCTTAAGTGCGTAGACTGGACAAAAATGACGAATGTGTAGATATGAATCGGTGAAAGAGTGCACAGTTTTAAAAACTTGAATTTTATTAGATTTGTCATTTTTGTGTAGCCTAAAATAACATGAATTCTGCATCCAAAACTTGCACACTAGTAGATTCTCTACATTATCTACACTAGGATTTTTTTTGAAACATAAAAAATGCAACTTTCTATAGAAAATAACGAGCCACGTGTAGCTCAGGTTCAAGCAGGAGGTACAGAACATAAAACTATAACTCACTACTCACAGCCTAAGGCCCCGGTTGGCTCAGCGTTAATTAGACAAAACGGGGAAAGATTCCCCGGCTGAAAATCTGGAGTGCGCTGGAAAATATTTTGGTCCGGAAACTTTACCAACAATCCAAGCGAGCCCTAAGTTTTGCATCCGATCTGTCAATAACTCGGTCAAGTGACCCGCCTCCTGTAGCTAGGAATGCCACGACAAAAGCAGAAGAGAAAAAAAAAACTTAGCATACGCCATATAAAGAAAATCCCCGCAGGTGAAATCAGGCAATGGAGATTGATTCAGTTATCATCCAACTTTAAAATCCCCCTTTTTTTTACATTTTATATTTTATGGTAGACTAGCAAAGCTCGCAACATGGGTCCCAGTGTTTTCAAAGAGGGATCCCTTTCAAAAATCATGGAATAACATGAGAGAGTCATCATGTCTAGTGAGTGCTAGGATCAAAATGTTCCTTCTGCTCCTCAGCTTGGTTTCATCCTTTGAACCCTGCAATACATGATATTTAAGCAATTCGTGAGGTGAGGTTGCACATATCAGTGCAAGTAAAACATGCTTCAAGAAAACAAGCTAAATTTCAAGATGGCGGAAAATTGTTCATTCGATAAGATGGCACGGCATTTGACTTTGCGTCAATAGCAACCAGGCCCTGCTCCCGCAAGATCTCATATTGCTGCTAGACCTTAATCAACTACGATTATCTCCACTGTAGACTGGTCTCAGCCAGTGGCTTTATTCCATTTAACACATCAACAATTGCTTCTAAGGACTGTTTTCTATATGGGGCAAAGTAAACTATTAACTTCGAATTAAATTATATGGTCGCTTATCTTTGTAATCTGCACTTGGGATGAACTAATGGAAGGCAGAGCCTGATCCAACAAAACAAGCCTAAGAACATAAGATTTAGTAAAAGAATGTGCATACTTAATTTCATATATGGCGTACAATACATCATATAGTGGTGTATGAGCTATGATCCACATATGGACCATATGGCAACCATGACGTTGATCATGAATTCAAGATAACTAAAACAAATAAGATTATGTAGTTTAGACTATCTCAGCTTATACAGCTAAATAACTGCAATGGTGGAAGATGATCAGAAGATAACCTCGAGTAGAAGTTCAGCAATGTAATTCACCATCTGGCGTAAGTTCAAAGCAGCATGATAGAGATTATCGATGAACTGTTCACGAAATGTATTTTTTGCTCTCCATACAAAAAACTGTGCGTATCCTGTTCCTGGTGCGGAAGCAATTTTCTGTGGAAATAATAGAATTATTGTGAACAGAAGCACAATCCTGGTGCGGAAGCAATTTTCTGTGAACATAATAGAATTATTGTGAACAGAAGCACAAAAGGAGGCATATTTTTGTTGTCTTGTGAACTTACCATACAGCAATACATTATGCATATCAATATTCCCGCAATTTACTAAAGTGTATCAGTTCATGAACTATCATAGGTTTAATCCATGGGAGTGATCAATTCTTTCGATTAGCTTGGTACTGAGGTAGCAGAAGTATTGAAAAAGTACTGAACTATTGCTCCAGGAAAGCAATTGAAACTTGAAATTTGCTGTCAAAAAATTGTGCCTCCATTTAGTAATATTATTACTGCAAAACTAAGTTTGACGATAACTTGGCATGGGTGACGTGTTGGAGCAAATATGATGTTCAATAAAACAGAAGCACACAAAACTGTAGTAGCGGATGCATCTAACTTCCAGCTTCTCTACAGTGGCAGTGCAATAGAATCACTTTCACATATATTCCTAATTCATAATCGGTTGTCTCAATAATTACTAGCCCAGCTGTCACTGCTAGCATAACACCTGTAATCCCACCTATTCTAGTGCAACATTAAGCTAGTAAAAGTTATGGTGCATAAAGTTCTATGCTTTTCTGGTAGTACAAGTTACCACACTACATATCTTGAATAGTTTGAGTTAATGTGTTCGATCACCATGCACAGAAGAACTAGCAATTCCTCTAGCACATATAACTGGATATTCTTTGTGCTTAAGTACTTCACGGGTCAAGCAGATTTAATGACACTAATTATTGTATCAACTATTCTGATCATGTTTGTGCTTAGTTTTAAGCTGTCTCCAAGCTCATAGCCTTCTTATGTAGCATTAAGATTATAAATGTATGCACATTTATATGGAAACTAACGCAATATATCCTAATGCATTTGTAAGGCTAATAAGGGCCACCTGCCACAAGAATAGTAAACCATCAAAGCAGTAAAGTTATCTTTTGGATAAACGGCACAACGAACATCTAAATAAAGGAGGGTAAATGCTAATTTTCGGATGAACATGTGAGACGGACCTCTGTATCTATGTAGTCGTCCTTCCATAGCTTGTACAAAGTTGAATGGACAATCTGCTTGTCAAGAATTGTCGTGTCAATAATCTGCACATTTGCGATCAAAGTTAATGTTGTCGACTGCAATTTGCTACAGGAAACTATGAGTCAAGTAAACAATCATAAAACAGGAATATAATAGCAGTTTAGCACATAACTAAACCTAATGCATAACAGAAGCTTTCTTAACACAGATAGTTTGAGAACAATAGTAGGGCATAGTTCTGCAATTTCCTCAATGTAAAGAGTAACTTACTTGATCTGTCTCAACTGGACGGCCATCTTTGACCAACAGCCTAAAGATTGTAAAAGCTTCTTGCCCGTATTTCTTTTTCACAAGCGACTCTATCTATAATGCACACAGAAGACACATGCATGTAAGTTTTGTTGGTACGTAAATGGATAAAGGGGTGCCTTTTAACTCAATAAAGTATTCAACAGTGTAACGTAACCCTGTACCTCTTCATTTCTACAGGCCTCAACCATTTTGCGCAAATCTACAAAAGATAGTAGCACTGTCATGTGAATCCTACAAAAAGAACTTATGATGTTCACTCAATGCTGGCATACCTTTGCTACAAAAGGCTGGCATACTAAATTTGCATGACATGTTTATTAGGAAAAGACTGGTGAGTAGGAGAGTGTGTTTCTGTGACATAATTTTCAGTAGGTTTTTTATATAATTTTTCATGCTTAGTCTGAATATAGTACTATCACCATGTGGACTATACTTTCACAAAATAGCACGCCATGAGGTAGTATCAGCACCCCAACTGACTAATTATGAAAACATTGCAAGATGTCATAGTTAAATACGATTTTTTTTCATGCATGGGCCAATCAATTGGTATCCTTATCTGGGAAAAGTGTGTGAGTGCGGACTGGTTCGCATGATCGTATACACAAAGCTAAAGCATAACTGATACATTAAGGTACCACAATTCAATCAGGAATTTGGGTGGATCAGAAGCAGTTTCCTTGTGGTGCAATCACCTAGTGCTAATGTTTGACTTACAAACCATAGCACAGATCATTTCTGCGAGAGCTACAACTGGACTCCATGCAAAGCGCTTTACCAATAGAAGTTTGATCCATAGAACTTATGCACAGCAAGAATATCAACAGAGCATTTAAAATAAATCTTACCAAAAGTAAAAGCTTCCGGATCGTCAGTGGAAGTGGTACACTCTAAATCCTCCAGAACTCGTGTTATCTGATCGAGTGTCATTGCTGCACCTCCTTCCTTTTGTCCTAGTCTCTCCAAAATACCATTCATTGATGATGTCACTGAAAAAAGGGAACTCACTGTTATATTTGTCAGAGAAATACGCAGGTGTTAACAAAGATAGCGTTTTCGCCCATTTAATTATATATTTGTACTGTATATAAGTTAAGTGGTTTTTTTGCACCCATGTCAATGGAAACATGGACAACTAATGATCAAACTGAAACCATGTAGCTTCAATGAAAAGATGTACGTTGGTTCTTCCCCAAGTTGGTTACTTGCCTACTTGGTATCTAGTGAGGCATTGTGCTGGTACTGGTTCTGCAAACAAAAACCGTATGCAACTAACCAAATCAGGTATACTAGATTTGTATTATCCTCTTATGAAAGCTCTTTCTTACCCCTTTCTTTCAAATGAAACTAAAGCAACTCACAGAACAGAGGAACATCAACAAATAAGCATATGACAGTGCATGACAAACTAGCATATGGCATTCTCCCTAATCTGGAAGATTCGAGACCATGTAGAATCTGTAAAACTAAAATAAATAGCTGAAACAGATTTTTTTTTAAATGCGCACACCAAGAGGCAAGAAAAGAACTGATGGAATTCAGAACAAGAATATAGGTTAATAAAGTTATGTTAACAAATTATATGAGAAGGTAAAGCCATAAAGTAAAATTGCAGTGTTTCTGGATCTACTATTGAAAGGATACTCAAGCTAGATACTGGGTACTACCAGAGTTGGTGTCCTTGTCAGTTAAGTTGGCCTCAAAAAATGACTCCCAGATAGGATGTGTGCCAACCTTCAGCTTTGGCTTCTTTCGGTCCGCACAAAACTACAATACAAGAAAATGTGGGCATTAACAAAGTTGGATTGCATCCTTCCTTCAGCTGCATCGTTCATGCATACACAATAAATATTTATTTAAAATGAGAACTGGGCATTTACTGCTCCTTTTGCATGTGCTTGTGTGTCTGTATGTGTGGGAGAGGGTGGGGTCATACGAGGTGCTGTTATGCGAATAGTTTCTCCTTCGACTGACCTTACTGGCACAAAACACAGAGATGGGATCATAGGAAACCCCTTGGGCATCTCTGATGTGCATTTGAAGCCAATTAAATAGGTGACAGCGAAGCTATTGCCCATCTTACACAATGAAATTAAGCCTAAAGAAATACTAGAATCAAACTCTAACTTGAAGTCGACCATGGCATGAGAAAATCACTCGCATGGCTCACATGACAGCGCTAGCTGCCGTCCCAGGTCGTCCCGAACGAGGAGCATCTCGGACTCATCCACGCCCCGGGTCTTCCCCATGCCACGGAGCTCCTCATGGGGCATCTGCAAGACCCCAGCACGGTCGAGGACGTTGCTGAGCTGGACCTGCTACTCATGCCCATTGGCATCCCAGTGTTATTCTGTCAGCGGCCGCAAAGCTTTCCCGCTGGAGTTGTGCTTTGCTCCTGAGATGCTTGGTTCAGGGAGTTATCCCATGGTCAGTGGTACGTAGAGAGAGAGAGAGAAAGAGATGAACTGTGGACTAATTTATCTTTTGCTTTTTTCTATGTATGGTGTGAATCACACTCGAGGGCAAAACTGGCTTAACGCGGTGGGACAAAAGGTTGTTAGTTTTCTCTAAGGTAGCATCGCTATGTAACAACGATGATTCAATACATTGCAGATACTCTATATGTTTGCAAAGGAAGTAACATATCGTTGTTAGAATTGTCCTCCTTTTACTGAATAAATTTCATTTCACTTTGAGATTTATAATATTTTTCTTCTTTTCTTTATACTATTTATACAAAATTAAGCAGCAGCTCCAATACAACAACAGATAAGCCTTTTGTCCAAAACAAGTTGGGTAGGCTCGATATGAAACCCATAAGAAACAAAAGGAACCAAAACGCGAAAGGGAGAGAAAAAAATAAAACACAGAAAAAAAATATTCCACTGACTTTTGTAGTATACACTGGCCTGCTAGGAAACCTACTTTTAGAAGCCCCAACCCAATGCAAATAAAAAAGTGAAGAAACAATGCTACAGACAAAAAAATGGAGATATACACCTACACAGATATGCTATCCAATTATCAAACTTTGATTCACAGGATTCCAAAAACACAGAAGATGGAATGAGTGCAGGACCCATTCGAATTCTACAGGATTTTCTTGCACCAGAGTTTGTTACCGCATCACGGGAAAAGAGAGGATTCTTTTCCAAGAGGTTTGAGTGGATGCGGAAAAGTCCTATAAAATGTAATGCTAAGGAATCCTCAGGAAAAATTCCTAATCAAATAACCCATAAGAAAAATCCTACAGGTTCCAATCCTTCAAAATTCCTATGAAAATCCTTTGAATCAAACACTTACCTTCTTCTTTAGGCAGAATGTAAATTTCTCAAAATTTGCCCGCCAAAGTACTTCATTATCTGCAGTTGTTGAGTTGACCTCTTCATCTACCTCAAAGGCTCCGTGTTTCCGCTGATGAAATAACGACATAGAGAGTTACATGATGACAAAAGTAGCACATTTAAATATCATTAATCATTTGCCAGTGAATACTTTTAGAAACAGAGTTACAAATACTGTCAGATAATGCATTTAGCCATTAACAAAGAATATACATGTGCCACTTTGCTTTTTTCTGGTTTAACAACAGGATGGCTGAAACAACTAACTTCCATAAAGCATGAAGTCACCACATAACATGGTGACAGCAATAAGTAACAAGAGTACAACACCTTAGCACCAGAAACAGCATTCTGAGGACGATCATTTGCATCTGATGCATCTTCCATGCTGTATGGGATCTCAGAAAATCTTTCTGGGTCAGAAAGTGTTGCAGCATTGACAATTTTTTGCTCAAGTGAAAAAACCTCCTCGACAGTCTGTAATTAAAGATAATTGTATCAGTTCGAAAACTTCTTTTCGTCGGTAATTGCCAGATTGTTATCACTTAGTTGCCATATAATACACTATTTGGTTGCCAGGTTCATGTACATCATTCTACATCAATGCAAAGATGTATGATACTACTTTTTGTGGGTGATATCATCTCTTAGTTGTTGTTCACATTAGGATATTCACCCTACCTCCGCATAACATAGCAACGCCAAAAAACATGTGTAAAATTATATAACAACTGTGCACTATTATCGTGGCAAACCATTAGTTCTTAATTTGGCAACCACAGTATAAAAATATAGCAACTAGTGCGGTGAAGAAGATCCAGTTTTGAAGCTCCCGCTAATCAGATTAATGGTTTTCGGAGATTAACCATTTTGAGTATTCAAATTTCCCATCAGGAAGCCGGTGCAATCTATAGATTATGACTAGTAAACTAGATCAGTTAAGAGTATGATGTTTCTCATCAACAGCCTGGCAAAGAAAGATTTGATACTTCTTAACCACTGGGCTAGTAGCTAATTAGTCCTTTGAGATGTCTAATTAAAAGACCAAAGTAAAAAAAAAAAAAAAAAAAAAACAGTCTAGTGAACTTCTACCAATCTGTGCATGCATTATCTGATGATAATTTACAAAGGGAAAGCATAGATAAGTAGAGAGCAGGCTTATTAAATGACCAGGAATGTCCATATCAGGGAATCGTTTTAAATACTTTTTGAACTCTTCTCTTTGCAGCTGTAGGTTGTTCATCTGGATCGAAATGGGGTTCAGGTTTTGGGCAACGTTCCACATAGCGTGCATACACGAGTTTGTTGAAGTTCAAACGTATTTCTTCCCTTTCTGGCCGGGTGGAGCCTGAAACATGGTGAAGACCCATTATCAGGGAAATGGTAGTAGTCACGATTAGTGGCAAATATCAAGATTATAAATAAAAAAGGAATGAAAATACTACAATACAAAAGAACAGAGGACGATCCCATACAATTAAAATAAATTAAAATGCATACCTTCTGGAACTTTAGAGTGTGTGAATCCCACAAGTTGGTCAAATGTTAGCCTACCATTCTGAAGCAATCCCTCAATAAGAACTTCTGACTGCAAGATAAATAAGCTCCAGGCATAAGGTCATAAAGTGCGGAAAAACTAAGAATTCTAAATGATTGTAGTCATAATGTTAAAAGGAATTTTTTTCTGATTAAGAATGACCCTGGAAAACATGACATATTTTGTTGTTAAGACATATGCACATATTTGTCATGATCCATGAATGCACTTGCCGAGCACTAGAATAATCTCCATGCCAATTGCATAGTAATCTCTGGTTGTTTTTCCTTTCTCAGTCAGACCTTGTACATGTACTCCACAAAGAGCAATGAATTCAACAGATGTTTGTGTCAAAAAAATATCTCAAGGTCATTCACAGTATCAGAGTAGTGTCTGGCTCATGTTAATCCAATCCAAACCATTGCCGTTCACCTTCGTCTTGATCACCACAGCCCACGGCGCTCTTCCCTTTCCCCATCAAACCACCTCTGTTACCATGAGAGGAGTCTAAGGAATAGCCGTAACTAACGTCATAGGCACTAAACCTAGAACTTAACAGCTTTTATAACACTGTACTCCAATAAAATATGTATATTGATTTATTGGATAATATTACATATAGTTCAGATGATAAATTACAATTCAGATGGCAAAAGTCCACACCACATTTGTACCCATACCCAGGCAAGTTAATATAAACGTATGTCCATATGCACCCCTTAGAGTACACTTGTGCACTTACAAAATGCCAAAGTATGTTGCATTAGAACATGTTAGATCTTGTAAGGAAGAAAAAAGGTTGTTCAAATTATACCATCCTATGTACACTGTACAATAAAAGTATGACTCAAACAACAGTCATCTTGTGTGACATAAGTCAACTACTTTTTGTACAACACATATATATATATATGGTCAACTTTTTGCACAAATGTTTGCAAGTGTTCATACTAACATACTGCCGCACCTCGTCACTAATCATGCTCACGGCGTGGTGGATCTGGAAGCATCGGAACGCGGCAGTCTTCGACAATGCGCGCCCCTCGGTGGCATCCCTGCTCGTCACGGTCAAGGCTGAAGTGCGTGATTGGGCGAATGTGGGAGCTCGAGGCCTTCGCCAGCTACTCCCCTAGATAGGCTTGGGTTGAGTTGTACGGTGTGGTGTCAGTCCTTCACGGACTTGTAAAATTAACTCTCTTTTTCTATCAATGCATCGAAACGCAAGGCTTTTGCGTTTTCGCGAAAAAAAATGTTTTTGGGAGAATATTTTGAAGGACGCAACTACTCTATCCTAAGGGGTGCATATGAACATATGTTCACAATAAAGATAAGGATACAATAGTCCAGTAATATGGATCCATTTGACAATAGTCCAGGCTTTCAAATGTTCCTATGTCCGCCCCTGAGGGTGATATGCACCAGAGGCTAACACGCTTAGAGATTTACCTGGAGGATGAATTGAGAATGCAAATACAACAGTAAATTAAAAAAAATAGAATGCTCAAATCGAAATAAAAGGAATATAAAAAGGGCAATGTTGCATAATAAAAAAAAACTGGACCATCCCAGGCACTAGCACCCGATGGCATTTTTTTTTACAGGAAGAAATCCACGTGAGCACACGGTCAAGCCCAAGGCTCGAACCCGAGTGGGCAGCTTGCGCACTCGCATAGCTAGCCAACAGGTCGACGACCTGTTCTCATGTTGCATAATAGATAAAAGAAAAGTTTTATCGAAGAAAAGATGATAGCCCTGGTGATCTTGAAGGATAAGAAGAATATGTTCAGATGTTCAGCACTAAAATAGTTTGATTATGCTGAATGACAAACTCAATATAGAAAGGATTAGCTAGCTTCTAAATGCAAATATGACTGCAGTACCTAAATAACTAAATATCATGAAAGAGGATGAGATATTCTCAGGACACCGACCTACATTGTGCATACAACCTGTGTCATCAACTCTAGAGCATTAATCAAGGTCAGGATGCACTGATTGTATTAGCACATGTTAGTATTCTTTAGTGTAATAGTACTCGGAGATATACGATCTCCCACGTCATCATATCTAGACCATGAATCAAGGTCAAGATGCACTTAGCAAAGAGAATATCAAGGCACAATTCATGGGTGGAAAAAAATCAACAATGATGGTTCCACATTGATTGGAGCATTAAGAGAATTATGACTGCTGTTTGGATCAATCCCGATTTTAACATGCAAGTGTACCAAAACGTGAACCAAAATCAAATCCAAGTAAGGACCTCTGGGATGTCTGCACGGATGACAGAGAGGAACTTTGAGAAGCGCAGACGATGCAGGACATTATTAACGATAGCCAGATAGTGAGTCGCCTTCCCCGTCTTACTGGAGGCCTTCTCATCTAAAGGCAAGCCCATATCAAAAATGGAGTCAGGGACACGGACTAGCAGGGTATCGAATCAGATCATACAAGGGATTTGCATATGTGCTTGCCTTTAGTTGAGAAGGCCTGGACGCAGTTGTGCTGGATGAGGACGAGGAGGGAATTCTTCACGTGCCCTTTCGATTTCGAGAGATCGAGGCGGCGTATAATCTCCTGCAGCTGTAGCGCTCCGTGGCGGAGGAGGCATTCGCACACCTTCTGCGATAGGGGGTCAGGCGGCAGGAGTTAGGGCATCACACACAGCAGCAGTACGCAGGAAAATGACGGGAGGGGAGGAGGTGGACGGGGACTTACAGCTACGAGGGGGCCGAAGTGATCAGAGACGAGGCCTACGGCGAGGAGGATGCCGTGCTGCGATACCATAGTCGCCCGCAGCGAGGAGAATTGGGAGTTGGGATTTTGGGTGCGGGTTGCGACGGTGGCCTCGACGCGCCTCTAGCTTCTGGAGGTTCACGGGAAGGCGGAGACGGGTGAAGGGACCCGCCGGTGCTGACCACGATCCGAAGCGAGGAGGAAGGCGCGAGGAGGATAGCGCCGGGGAGGGAGGAGGCGAGTCGGAGGAGGTGGAGGTGTTGCCGGGAGGGAGAGTCTTGCCGCCAGCGCCGGCGTGGCAGGCGTGAGTGGCGGCGGTGCTGTGGCGGCGCCCAGGGTTCAGGCTGGAGGAGAGATACAGAGAGGCTGCGGCAATCTGGCAAATCGTTTTGGGCAGGGCTAGGCGTAGGTGGGTCATTGCCCACCGTTGGATTGTGATCGTACGGTTAAAAATCAGCACAACATAATTTTACATTTCGCCCTTGTCTTTTTCGGATATAGAACCCGCACCTCACAACAGCCCCAGTTGAACGAAGAGGTATATTGTGTTCCCCCGGTCATCCGATAATTTCGATAAAACTGCCATTGTAATAAATTCACTAGTATTGCAACAAAAATTATCGTCACGTTTAAAAAAAAAGAGTATTGCAACAATTTTTAAAGAAAACAAATCGAAAAAAATAATGTTACAAAGAATAGTTAAACAATGGGTTTATTGCGTTGCAACAAAAAAATTAAACAATTCAACAAAATCACAACCTATTGCAACAAAAAAAATCATTTGAATCAATTAAAAAGTTGGTAAGCAATAAAATAATTTGTTAATGTTTCAGTTGCAACAAAAATCATCACCTATTTCAACAAAAAGATAGATCGATAACAACAAAAAAAATTACATGTTTACAACATTAAAGAAGCCCATAAACATGTCAATTATAAATGAATTATAATAAACATATCATTTTCTAGAAAATTATGAAGAAAACATTGCAACATCTCATTTGTGGTTTCTTAATAAAATACGTGGGAAATTGTTAGAAATTTTTAATACGTACGCAACGTTGACCGAACATAGTGAAAACACTTAGTGTATATGTGACTGCTCCTAGTTACTATGGTGGGTTGTTTACACACAAAACTGGGCCTAAAGCCGAAAATGGACCTAATAGGGTCGGTCACACACGCGCAAAAGAGCCCAAACTGCTGCCTCGCGTGGAGCGACCTACGGTAGTGAATCTTAGGTTCTCCCAAGATAAGTGTTTTCCAATCATTTTGGGTTAATTAGATATTGTACATGCCACCGCAATTTTCGCCAAATCGAGAAATGCAGCTTGAACTTTTCATCTTTGAAAAATGCCTCCCTCTCCCTCCATCTCATACTAAGAATTGCAAATGTGGATGAAAATAGATATATCTAGACATGTTTTAGTGTTAAATACATTCATCTTTTTACATTTTTGCAACATTTTATATGAGACTGAGGGAGTAATACATTTACATTTATAGGTGCCATTATAGCACTATATATTGTCAAATACACATTTATTTTGTATTTCGTATGGACAAGATTGCCCCTACCAAGCAGCGGACAAGAACAAAAAACACTCGATCCCAACCAAAGATCCTACCATGGCCCCCTAATTCGTCTCTGAAGGCGTCGCCACCCTCCCTGTCTCATCTGTCAAGTGATGTCGCCGCCCTCACGGCCTCCTCTATCTCTAGCTAGGGTCGGGCTGGCGAAATCCAAGCCATGTGTGAAAATCTAAAACGAGGCTCATATAAAAAATGAAATAATAAACAATTCTAATATATATGACATAATATTTTATATTAAGAATTGAATATATGGAGAATCATGCTTTTCTCCAATGGTCCTTCTCCAAGAAATTTCTTGGGTTTCGTAGAGATGGTAATTTCTAGCAAACAATTGTTGCCATTAGCATCGTAGAAGGCTAGATTATATGGAGAAATTTCTTGGTGATCAGCCGAAGTATAATCAGAAAGGAGAACTCGCTCGCCACACCTATTTTGACGATCAACCGATCAACAAAACAGAGGGACAATGCTTGTCGCCACGCTTTAGAGACAGTCGATTTTGTCCGGTGTGGGACTAGGAGTCGGGATCGGAAGGCAGGGGCATGGATGTGGTGCGATCGTGAGTTGCGTTGGGGGTGGTTGCCGATCCCTTAATGTGTCGCGGGTGGTCTCATATGATCGTATTGATGTTGGAGATATGCCCTAAAGACAATAATATTCGGTTATTATTCTATCTCCAAGTTCAAATTAAGTTTATGTCATCATGCTACAACAGTTATAGCACTTAAAAAGTGAGTTTTCAAAGGAAAATCTTTCTACGGGTGTGAAGAAATAAACAAATTAAAGTCCATAATATTGTCTTTAAAATTAGCTTATGGGTTGTGAGATTATCACATTTTTCTGATCATGGACTTGATTAAAAGTCTAGCAAAAGATAGTATTGAACGACCCAAGTATATGATCTTTCTAAAAGAGACTAAACAAATGTAATGTATTTAGAAAGTATGTATGAAGATTTCATTGACTATAATTAATATATTATGAGAATATCTAGTGACCGCGCGATCAAAAGTTATACTTTGGATGTCATCAACTGTCTTGCTGTAACTGGGGATCATAACAGTGATGTCTTGATATAATCTAGAAAATGTAATGGAACTCAGATTGTTCAAGAGTAGTACTTAGCTCCTCTAAACGATAGAGAGATACATGCTCTGGGCGTATCACCGATGACAACCAATTGTCTGGCAAGACACAGTGTAATTTATCACAAGAACATCGGATATGGATGATAAAAGAGGACGATATCGGTAACGAGTTTTTTATGTGTTATGATCAAAGAGTTTGATCAGACGAGATCACATAGTCTTAACTCGTGATACCGTTGGCATCGTGAAGTTAAGGTAATAAGTGGAATTAGTAACTTCTAAGGTCACCTCGTTCTTCATGAACACACAGGAGCCATCATGGGCATCCACGGTCCCGTTGTTGGTATTGTTCAGTAAGTTCCCGAACATCTATGTGTGTGATAGAGACTTTACGGGTCACACACTTAAGTCGTTCCAACATTTAAATTGAGAGTATAAAGATGTTGTTATTGGTTTTATGAATGTTCGATGCCGATACGATGTCACAAAAACAAGTCCGGTGTCAATCGGAGAGGTTTCAGGAAAGTTACTATAAGGGAGAAATTATGCCAGTGTAAGGCAGAACTTATACGAGAGATAACGGAGGACATAAGATGTCCCGGGATATTAGAAATATGTTTCTAACATCAGTATATAATATCAATTATCTAAAGGGTTCATAGGGTTCCGGAAGAGTTTCGGGAAAAATCGGGAAGAGGGAGTGCCGGAGGGGGGCAGATTCACCATTTGGCTGCACGACTAGTTGGGGCTAACAAGTGGGCTCCAGGGCCTCCAATCATGGCACTAGGAACCTTCTGGTGTTTTTCCTATTTTATTTGAAGGGAAAAGGAAAAGATAAAAAGGGAAAAAGGGAAAGGAGAGGAGATGGAGTTGGACTCCCATATGGGAGTCCAATTCGAGTTGGGCTATGAGGAGGGGTGCGGCCACCTCCTTTGGTGCGTCTAGACCCTTCCTATCTCAACTATGACTCCTCCTCCCCTTTGGAAAGGTCCCCGTTCACATCCCCAAGGCTTGAGCAAAACAATAATTTTTTGAGGAATTGTCTCTCAAGACTCTCTCTCTCTCTCTCTAGTAGAATTAAAGGGTATTATTAGAGCTTCTAATTAGAGCCCCTTGATACATCTCCAACATATCTATAATTTCTGATGTTCCATGTTAATATTATGTCAATTGCTACATGTTTTCTATACACTTTATAGAATTCTCTAGGACTAACCTATTTACAAGATGCCACAGTGCAAGTTCATGTTTTTTGCTGTTTTTTATTTCAGTAAAGTTGTTCTGGAAATATTCTCGGAATTGGACGAAACAAAAGCCAAAGTCCCTATTTTTATGTCACGTACACGGAGTCCGGAGGAGACTCGAAGGGGGCAGGGAGGTGGCCACACCATATGGCGGTACGCCCCCTCGCCGCGCCACCATGGGGTGTGGGCCCCTTGGGCGCCCACCGACATCGTCCTTCCGCCTGTATAATACCTTCCTCGGAAAAACCTTAAGTACCCGAGCCTCCTAATACGTCGAAAACGTATCTCCTTTTCCGAACAGTTTTCTTATTGTTTTCCTCTAGACTTATGTGTTTTGAATGCAACTAACACGGACTAACGTTGTTTCAGCAGAATTACCTTGGTGTCTCGTTTTTGTGCAGAAAAATCAACTTTCGGGAAATTGCCCAGAAAAGACCCCATTGGTCTTAAAACACCAGAAGACCCCGGGAGCCAGAAGGAGGCCACGAGAAGAGCTAGAGGGGGCCTACACCACCCCATGGCGCGCCACCTAGGGGTGTGGGCCACCCAGAGCCCCCTTTGGGCTCTCCTTTCGACTATATATCGCCTTCAACCCTAAAACCAGAGGGGGTTCGATAGTTTTCTAGAAAGAAGTCCGTAGCTCCGCCGCCATCGTGAATCCTTTTTTGGGGTTCAGAACCTCCGTTCTGGCACCCTGCCGGGACGGGGAATTGGAGGAGATCATCGCCACCGTCATCACCAACGCCTCTCCATCGACCATTCATGTTTCCCCCATCCATGTGTGAGTAATTCCCCCGCTGTAGGCTGAGGGGAATGGTAGGGATTGGATGAGATTGTTCATGTAATAATGATGTGATTGTTAGGGCATAGTGCCTAGTATCTTCTGTTAGTGCTATTGACATTGTTGCAACTTGTTATGCTTAATGCTTGCCACTTTGGGCCCGAGTGCCATGATCTCAGGTCTGGACATGTTATTGAATCATGACGATAATTATTGTTTCTTGATCATACATGCAAGTTGTTTACACATATTGTTGTCCGGAACCCGAGCCCCCGAAGTGATAGAAATTGGGACAACCGGAGGGGATGGCTGTGATGTGAGGATCACATGTGTTCACGGAGTGTTAATGCTTTGCTCCGGTGTTCTATTAAAAGGAACACCTTAATTACCACTTACCAGTAGTTCCTTTGAGGCCTCGCTGAAAACGGGCTGGTAGGACAATAGATGTTGTGCAAGTTCTCATTACGAGCACGTACGACTATTTACGGAACACATGCCTATGGTTACTTAGTGCTTGGATGCTTTATCTTATTTATCTGCAATGCCCATGTCTTGATTATTATATGAACTATCTTATCCATGCAACGCCCGCTCATCTATCCCTATGCCTACAGTATTTAATCCCGATGCTTACTTCAAACACTACAGTTGTTGTTTTCATACCAATGTTGCTATTATTTCACTACTGTTGCTACTATAAAACTATTACTACTGATCAACCACTGTGAACAAGTCCACTTTCAGATGCAGGTGAATTGACAACTTACTCGTTAAGGCTCACAAATATTCTTTGGTTCCCCTTGTGTCGAATCAATAAATTGGGTTTTACTTCCCTCGAAAACTGTTGCGATCACCTATACTTGTGGGTCATCACCTCCATCCACGAAAAGTTCTGTAGCCGCCGCCATCATCAACCCTAGTTCGGGAGGGTTCTGAAGCTCTCCCCGGCATCCTGCCGGAGAGGGCAATCATCACCGGAGGGCTCTTCATCATTATCGGAGTTGTTGTTCTATCAACAACAGGGTAGCACTCAAAAGTTCAAACACTGGGGCTAACCATGTTCAATCGCACCTCCGGAGGCTTTAAGAGGGGAACTCTTGAAAGAAAACAGTAGCAACACGAGGAGTTTACCCAGATTTAGGCCACCGTGATGGTGTAAAACCCTACTCCTGCTTGTGTGGTTGATTGCACTGCGGAGGTTACAGTACAATGGGGGATTCTGGTGATCTGTCTACCTGGTGTCTTCTCCCCTCTCTCTCGTTTTTTCGTCCTCCTTTGTGGAGGTAGGGGAGGTCTGCTTATGCTGGATATTGGCCTTGTTTCCCGCTCACTTGGCGGGAAACGGATACCACAAGATGCCAAAGGACGGAGCGCCCCGTACACTACGCCTCATGCGCGGTCCTGGTCACTGGTAATCTTACCAAGCACTTCATTTTATAATCATTTAGAATTGTTTATGGCCCACTACAAATATATGTGACTCGGTTGGTTAATTTCTAGTGAGATTGCAAATGGTTATAAAATTGTTGGCAGATTGACAACACCAATATGCTCTAAGAAAGTACTACTCTGCGTATATGTTGAACTCTGAGAATATGATCTTGAACTGATAACGATTACTCCTCTACTTGCTTTTGCATGGTTCATACTCTCAAGTATATGTCTTTTCAATTAGTAACTGAAAAACATTAAAATGATCATTAGCACAATCAGCTTCTGCACTCTGAGATATATGTAGGTATATTGTTTTCTGAAAAAGATGTCAAATATAAAGACTATGTACACTGGCCTAAAAAGTTTAGACCATCTTCAGACTTGTCTAATGACAGCTATTTTCTCCATCATCTACCTATTGTAGAAACCAAATGAATTGGACTATTATAGCTATACTATTTCACAAATATGCTTGTCATTTTCGAGTTGTACAAATAATTGCTTAATATATATACAAACTAATTGATGTGTACAACCCTTGTCCTATCATATGATGAGACGTGGAAGTAGTGGTGCGCAAGGCTGCGTGGAGTACGATTCATCAATTTTAATCTGATCTTCTGGGATCAAAGCTTATGTGAAGGCAGTTAGGCAGCCGGTGAACTTAATATATGAACAATGGTCGGTCAGCTCACAATTCTGATTGGAAAAACAAAAGGTGGATTTGATTACTCCCTCCGATCCATATTAATAGGTACTCAAGTGGATGTATCTAGACATGTTTTATTGCTAGATACATCCACTTGAGAACCTATTAATATGGATCGGAGGGAGTACCTTTTTTTTTTATCAGAGATTGCTTAGTTGAGGATCCGCTTCTTGAGACTACTATCAGAGCCGAGTAGCCCACCGTCCAGCTACAGTCTTGACTGAAAATATCAGTCTTGGCTCGACTAGCATGGAGGCGCATGGCATGCATGAGTAGCTTCTTGACGTCTAATACCTTTGCCTGGATCGTAGGTCATCACCCCCCTGAGCCAAAATTTCGCCGAGGCGACTTCATCTGGCTAAAAAAACATCCCTGGGAAGCCCAAACGGCTGGAGATGTTCTTAGATAGTGGTGTGCCCATTTCTAAATTGTTTTCTTTCAGTGTGATAATGCCATTAACGTAGACCTTTAGTTTCTTCTTTCAAGGAAAATTAATAACAAAAGGATCTCGCGAGGGTAATTCGATCCTCACCTTTCCTTCTTGTAAATTTCTCAAGTTTTTTCTTGTTCTTAAAAAGGGTCTACCAAGTATTATTGGTGCTATAGAATCTTCATGCATATCAACTATAACAATATTAAGGACTGCATGACTCTCTTTAATTTGCATCACTATACCTACAATTGTATAGTGAAAACCCTTGCACCTATATCACATATGCAATTATTTCATTGACACATATATTTATCTTAGTAGTTGGTTCAAATGTATATTAACTTAGCAAGCAACTTCTCCGATAATTTTCTGTATTCTAGTTCAAGCTCACGTACATTCGCGACAAATTGATCAACAATCTTTATATGCTTATTCATCACTTCCTTCAAGTCCGAGGTTCCAGAGCCTTACCATTTAACTAGGTCTTGAACTGAGTAGTTGGGTGAAGGAGCATTACTATAGTCTAGTTCTTAAGGCGTATCTTCTCATTTTGTGTCTCTTATCATCTTCAAGATTCTACTAGATTAGGCTCTGGTTTTCTGCAAACTTTGCTAGAATTGAAGTCTGGATTTCAGATACCTTGGCCATCTGTGCTTCAACAGTTCTGGTTCTTTCTTGGAGGACACGTAAATTAGTTCTAATAGCACTAACTTTTTGGTTTAGTTGACCAATTATTGCATGATGAGTCTCAAATTTTTATATAATGCATTATTCTTTCCGGTCTGATTTAATGAAGGATTTAAGAGAATCCTCTAATATGTGGAGATTACCCTTTAGTTTCTTCTTCCTAGGAAAATGAACAACGAAAGGATCTCGCGAGGGTAATTCGATCATCACCTTTGCTTCTTGTAAATATCTCAAATCTTTTATGGTTCTTAAAAAGGGTCTACCAATTATTATTAGTGCTATAGAATCTTCAGGCATATCAACTATAACAAGATTAAGGAATGCATGACTCTCTTTAATTTACACTACTATACCTAAAACTGTATAGTGGAAACACTTGCACCTAGATCACATATGCAATTACTTCATTGACATCTAACTTATCTTAATAGTTCGTTTAAATGTATATTTTAACTTAGCAAGCAACTTCTTCGGTAATTTTATATAATCTAGTTCAAGCTCGTGTATATTCATGGCAACTTGATTAACAAATTTTTTATATGCTGCTTCATCACCTCCTTCAAGTCCAAGGTTTCTTAGACTTACCATTTTAACTAGGTCTTCAACTGAGTAGTTGGTTGTAGGAGCATTACTATAGTCTGGTTCTTGAGGCATATCTTCTTATTTTGTGTCTCTCATCATTTTCAAGTCTTCTACGGGATTAGGCTCTGGTTTTCATACATACTTTGTTAGAATTAAAGTCTGGATTTCAGCTACCTTGGCCATTTGTGCTTCAGTGGTCCTGGTTCTTTCTTGGAGGACATGTAAATCAGTTCCAATAGCACTGATCTTTTTGGGTTAGTTGACCAATTATTGCATCATGAGTCTCAGCCATTTTAGAAAATGCATGATTTTGTGCAGTCTGAGATTTAATAAAGGATTTAAGATAATCCTAACTGAACAACAAAAGGATCCCGCAAGGGTAATTCGATCCTCACCTTTCCTTCTTATAAATTTCTCAATATTTTATTTGTTCTTAAAAAAGGTCTACCAAGTATTATTAGTGCTACAGAATCTTTAGGAATATCAACTATAAGAGCATCTCCAGTGGATCCTCTAAATTTGGTCCTCTATATCTTCATATAGAGGATCATCTAAAAAGATTCCTTTTTAGAGGCTCCTAGTTTTTCAGTGGAACGTCTATATTCAGGACGTCTATATTCTCTCTCATATTTTTTAATAATATCTTATAACTACCGTTCAACAGTTTTTTTTCAACGGCTCTATTGTCACAGCAAATTTTTAAACGACTTTATTTTCACAACGAATTTTCAAACGGCTCTATTTCTAACGGCTATATTCCCAACTGCTATATTTCTAACGGTTATATTCCCAACGACTCTATTTGCAACGGCTATATTCCAGGTCTATATATAACAGCACCCCCCACCTCTCTCACATCATTCCTAGTTGTGGCTTCTGTGATCTCTTCCAAAATTTCCCTATCACCACTCTCTCAACATATAATGAGCACATCTTGGGATATGATCAAGAATTTGTCGTCTTTTTCCTCTGGCGACGATGAGCTCATTTAGGTTGCATTCACCAAGCGCGACGATGAAGATATGAGAAATGCTCAACGCCATGGCGGTTCCAAGCCTGGACGTCAAACAATCAACAGAGGGCGAGATGCCGAATTTGTTCTTCTCTGGGATGACTACTTCAGAGAAATTCCCCGCTACCCCGAGAGCTATTTCCGGCGAAGGTTCGTCATTATCAAACTACTTTGTGTTTGCCTCTTTTTCACCTCCCTATCTCATTTACTTTTTATGAACAGATTTAGGATGTCCCGTGTTTTGTTTAACCGCATAGTTGTTGGTGTACTTGAGCATGACTATGATGGTTATTTTACTCCAAAAAGAAGTGCTTCTGGAGTTCTTGGGTTGCATCCAGTGTAGAAGATGACCGCGGCAATGCGGATGCTAAGTTATGGAATAGCTGCCGATTTTGCGGATGAGTGCAAACAACAGCTACAAAAAAATCCATCTGCCTACTGCATCTAGCACACATCTAGTGGATCTAGCACACATTCGGTACATCTAGCACACGTTCAGGGCAGAGCCCGAGCAGAACAAGGCAACGAGCCCGAGCTCCCCCACCATCCTCCACGCCGCCCGAGCTCCACGCCTGGTCGAGCCCCCTCCATCTCCACCCGAGCCCCCCCACCATCTTCCGCCATGAGTTCCCCCACCATCCTCCAGCCCGAGCAGGGCCATGGCCGATTCGTACCCTGGATCCAGTCCGAGCGTCGCCGACTCCCTCCCTGCCCTGTTCCCGAGCGGCGCCGGCTCCCTCCCCGCCCTCTTCCCGAGCACTGTCGGCCGGGTCCCGTCCCTCCCAGCCCGAGAGCCACCGCCACCGGCCGCCTCCCATCCCGAGCCATCGCCACCGGCCGCCTCCCACCATGAAATCGACCCCCCACCGGCCGCCCGCCTACCACCATGACCTCCACTACTCCCACCGGCTCGATTCCGGCCAAAAGGATGCGGCGGCGGCCTACCCACAGTGCCCCAGATGCCCCCGTCTCTCTCTCGAAAAATCTCACAGGAGGGGAAGGATTCGCAAACCTTGTGCCGCATGGACGAGGTCGCCGACGCGCGGGAGAAAGCTCCATATGGGCGCGGGAAAGGTCGGGGGCAAGCCGTCGAGCGATGGAGGATCCTCGATATGTCCTCTAGGTATGGAGGACGCGAGCTGCTCCTCTAGGTCGTCCAAAGGATAGAGGTCGCTTTGGACGAGCCGCTGGGAGGCATTTTTCGGCACAATATCCTCTATTTGGCTTTAGACGTTCGGGTAGAGGATCCACTGGAGATGCTCTAACAAGATTAACGACAACACGACTCTTTTTAATTTTCACTACTATGCCTAAAATTGTATAGTGGAAACACTTGCACCTATATCACATATGCAATTATTTCATTGACACCTATATTTATCTTAGTAGTTGTTTTGATGGTGCAGGTCTTGCACTCGTTGGAAAACCCCAAGAGGAGGTTATGACGACAACAACAATAGTTTTCCCTCAAAAAGAAACCAAGGTTGAATCGACCAGTAGGAGTGATACGTCTCCAACGTATCTATAATTTCCGATGCTCCATGATGATATTATGCCAATTGCTACATGTTTTCTCCCTTCTTTATATCATTTTTACACGTTTTCCGGGACTAACCTATTAACAAGATGCCACAGAGCCAGTTCCCTGTTTTCTGCTGTTTTTAGTTTCAGAAAAGTTGTTCTGGAAATATTCTCGGAATTGGAAAATTCGAAAGTCAGAAGTCTTAGAAGTCTCAGAAGCTTCCAGAAGTCCCGAAGAACCCCGGAGGGGGGCCACAGGGTGGCCACACCATGGGGTGGCGCGGGTCCCCTCGGCCACGCCACCTAGGGGT
Source organism: Alopecurus myosuroides (assembly GCA_028641055.1). NCBI lineage: Eukaryota > Viridiplantae > Streptophyta > Magnoliopsida > Poales > Poaceae > Alopecurus > Alopecurus myosuroides. The sequence goes on from CM054058.1 coordinate 248,900,992, forward strand.
GTGGGCCTCCTGGCCACCCTCCGGCATCGCCCTTTCGCCTATTTATAATCCCCCGAGGGAAAACCCTAAAAACATCGACCTTTTCCACAAAATACATCCGTAGCTCCGCCGCCGCCACCGACAAGTTTCGGGGGACAGATCTCTGTTCTGGCACCCTGTCGGGACGGGGAAGTGCCCCAGGAACCATCTCCATCGACTCCACCGTCATCTCCATCGCCGTTGCTGTCTCCTATGATGAGGAGGGAGTAGTTCTCCCCCGAGGCTGAGGGCTCTACCGGTAGCTATGTGGTTCATCTCTCTCTCCCATGGTCTGATCTATATGTGATCATGAGCTTTTTAATCAATTTGAATTCGTAGATGTTACTCTTCATCTTTTTCTACATAAATGCTTTATTAAAATGAACTTTGGAGTCACCTTGTCTCACGGTGTGAAGGTGACAGTGTGCACATCATGTGTGTCTCCTCTATGAATTGTGGTGTTTGTTTAGTACTAATTTAGGGCGCTCATAGTGACATCGTGGGGTTCCCTAGAGAGGGAATCTAGATTTTAAGGAATGTTTTTTGCAGTCGTACGCAATGATTAGTGTTCATTATTTGTTATGAGATCTCCGTAAACGCTTTGATCACTGTGTAAAGGTGACAGTGTGTGCACTGTGTGGTTTAGCATTATATTTATATTTTATGTTGGATAACCCTATGAAATTGTGGTGTTTGCGTGGAACCATCTGGGTCCCATGGTGATAGCATGGGGGTTACTTAGTTGGGAAAGTGCTTACTCTGAGGAGTGTTGTTAAAGAAGTTCGCATGGATTGGTGTTGTTATTTGACCGTAGAGTGGTTAAGAGTAGCATAGTGAAGAGAAGATATCTAGTTATTCAATTATGCGATCATTGTTGAGAGTGTCATGTAGTGAATGCAGGACCCCTAGGCCTTATCTCCAAACACCGTTTTCCGTCTGTTCTGCTACATGTTTGCTTGCTGCCATATTTATTTCAGATTGCTATTATTACTTATAACCATCCATATTACTCGCATTTCAATATCTCTTCACCGAACTAGTGCACCTATATACCTGACAAGTATATTTGGTGTGTTGGGACACAACATACTTCTTGTATCTTAATTGCAGGGTTGCTTGAGAGGGATATCTTTGACCTCTACCTCCATGAGTTCGATAAACCTTGAGTGATCCACTTAAGGGAAACTTGTTGCTGTTCTACAAACCTCTGCACTTGGAGGCCCAACACTGTCTACAAGAATAGAAGCATGCGTAGACATCAAGCTCTTTTCTGGTGTCGTTGCCGGGGAGGTAAGGTAAAAGGTACTCACATCATCGGGCGTGAGTGCTCGAAGTTATTTCCTTTAGATCCTGCAATTATATGTTTTTGTTTCTTGTTTTTATTTTCACTAGTTAGGCTTAATGGAAAACAACAAAAATATGAGAGAACTTTATAATATTTATCTTGAATTAGGACATGATGCTTTTGAAGAGAAAATTAAAAAACGTATGGAACTTTATTTGCATGCTAGTAGCAATGTTATTAGCATTAATTTTTTGAATACCCTTATTGCTGATGCTATGGAAAAGTCTAACCATGGGGAAGCTAGTTTTGATGAATATGATATTTTTAGTCCCCCAAGTTTTGAGGAGGAAATTGTCTTTGATGATACTTCGCCTCCAATATATGATGATTATAATGATTGTGGTATTCTAGTTCCACCTGTTTACAATGATAAATATGATATTTTCAGTCCACCTATTATTGAGGAGACAATTAATTATGATTGCAAAATGCCTCCTATGTTTGATGATTATGGTGATGAGAGTAATAATGATAGTTATTTTGTTGAATTTGCTCCCACTACTATTAATAAGAATGACTATGCATATGTGGAGAGTAATAATTCTTTTATGTATGTGGCTCATGATATGCATGTTTTATGTGATAGTTATATCATTAATTTCATTCATGATGCTACTAAAAGTTATTATTAGAGAGGTAAACATGGTTTTATGCATCTCAACAATATTAAGTTTCCCCTCTTTATGTTTAAATTTCTGAAGTTGCACTTGTTTTGCTTTCCTATGCTTGTTGCTTTGTGTTTTCATGACTTATTTTTCTACAAGATTATTTTTCATAGGAAGTGGGTGAGACTTAAATGTGTTTTATGTTTGTATGTTGATGCTCTCTTTTGCTTCAATTAATATTCCTCATGTGAGCATCTTCTCAAATTATCATGCCTAGCTAAAAGACTTTAAAGCAAATCACTTCTTGGGAGATAACCCATGTTTTTATTTTTTGCATTGTTTTTCTCTATTTTCTTTGAGTCACGGGGTTGTATACTTTTGTAGCAACTCCTTTGTATCTTTCTTTTCATGTTTCAGTAGTGCCAAGTAAAGTCTCTGACGAAAGTTGGAGTTGGTTTTCGGATTTCTGCGCAGAAAACAGATTTCTGCTGTACACCGTAAAACATCGTATAAAATACTGGAAGATCAGAATGTTCTGAATTTTTTTGCTTATTCCTCAGCTAATTCCGCAACTTTTCCTAGTTTACCAAATTTTTATTTGAGCAACAGAAAATTTTCGAAAAAAATCATCTTTACCCATTGTCCTGTTTTGGCAGATTTCTGCCAATAATTGCATTTGCATCTTAATCTCTTTCTTTTGGTGTTCTTTTGAGAAAAAGAGTTTTAAAATAAGTTGTGACAGTAGCTAATGTGTTTATTAGTGTTAGGCTTGTGTTGAAACTGAACCATGTGAATTTATTATTTCGATTGCACTAACGTTGCTAATGAAGATTGTGAGAAGTTTGGTGTGAAGCAAGTTTTCAAGGGTCAAGAGAAGAGAATGATATGATGTGATCAAGAAGAGCGAAGAACCTAAGCTTGGGGATGCACCAGTGGTACATACTAGAAAATTCCAAGAAGACTCAAGCGTCTAAGCTTGGGGATTCCCAAGGCATCCCCTTCTTCATCGACAAATTATCAGGTCACTTCTAGTGAAACTATATTTTTATTCGATCACATCTTATGTGCTTTACTTGGAGCGTCTTTTATTTTTGTTTCCAGTTTGTTTAGTTTTCTTTGCTGTATTTTATGGTTGGATATTATCATACTTGTGTGGGAGAGAGACACACTCCCTTTTCATTGCTTAGAACACTCTAGTTTTCATTCTTACTGTTCTGTGAGTGTTCACTTTTTGCTAGTACTGCGTTTAGCCTTTGTTTTCATGCATCTCTTATTCAGATATGTTAGTTTTAGTAGTGTTATGTGAGTACTCTCATGTTTTATTTCTGTATCATGTAGAGTAATTTTTTAAACATGTTTTATATGGTGCTTGTTGGGAAAAGAAACTGCTGCTTGAAGTAGAATTTATAACGGTGCACGTAGAAGCTTGTATAGACTGTGGCTAGAACTTTTTCATGCCATGCGAAATGTTATTTTAGTTTTAAAGCCTTGTGGTTATTGAGTAGCATGAACAGACTCAAATATCCGAGAGTGTTTAATATGCCATTGAAAGATTCATGAGTCGTTCTTGTCATAGTAAAGCATAAATATATGGTATTCTCTTTCGAATGTTTTATTTGGTTGACTTGGCGCATGCTCACACCATGTTTATGACTATGAACCTGTCACGAATAGCCTCCATGACCACTTAGTTTTTGAACTTGTGATACCTCTTATGCTTTAATTGATGATGTTTATGTCGCTATGCATGATTATGGCTCTTATGCTCTCTTGATTTGTCGCTCCCAGTCTTTTGCTAGCCTCCACCTGTACTGAGTATGGAATTCTACTCGTGCATCCAAACTCCTTAAACCAAAGTTTTCCCATTGTGTCCACCATACCTACCTACATGTGGTATTTAACTGCCACCCCAAGTAAATTGCTCATGTGCTACCTTTAAAACTTTCAAAATTACTCATGTTTTGTGTTCTTGTTTTTGCTCATCAAGACGTCAATAGAGAATCTTTATCTCACTTGTTGATTGAATTTCACACCCTGGACTAGTGGCTTCATCCGCTTATCGAAATGATAGAAGAGCTGGCAGCGGGGTGCCCAGCCACAAATTAATACAAACAAATTATCTTCACTATTGTTGCCCCTGATTTATTAGTCAAAGCATAATTGTGTAAACAAAAGAGAAATAGGGATGACCTTCTACACCGGTTGTGTCCTTCATAATGGGAGCCGCTCTTGTGAATCCAGTTGGCTTGTGACGTATTGTATTGTCTGTTTACCATTCGTTGACATTAATATACACCTCACCTAAAATATAGACACTCCTCCACGGTATGTGATTGTTGGAAGGCACCCGAGGATTCGGTTAGTCATGGTTTGTGAAAGATGGATGGGAGGATTGTCAAACTTTTAATACCTCTGTTTAATATAATAAAAAGCTCTAGCACATGAGTGATCCATGCTTCCTTCCGCGAAGGGCCTTTCTTTTACTTTTATGTTGAGTCTCCATCTTCTAACTTTATGCATAAGTTGAGAGAGCATTTTTGCCATTCTGAGTTCTGTGTGCATATGTCCCATAAACATCAATAATTGCTTCATAATGTGATATTATTTGTTCTTAAATTATTTGCTCTAGTCTTCCTCGTGAACTTTGAAGGTGTCCTGGCATTTATGTTTTTTCCCACTCTTAAGGACTAGCGAAATACCACTTTGCCATGCTTTTTCTATACCTGAAACAAACGTTTATCTTTCTTTGCATTATTATCCATGATCCTTTATTTAAGATACTCATCATGATGCAAAGTGATTTCTATGCTTTATTATTAAAGTTCTATTTATCGTGTTTGTGTTAAAGTTCTATGGTCTCAACTTACATATGTTTTTACATTATGATGATCAAGTTAATGTTAGTAGCATGTCACCTCAGATTTTTTTATTGTTTACCTACTCGAGGACGAGTAGGAACTAAGCTTGGGGATGCTTGATACGTCTCCAACGTATCTATAATTTCTGATGCTCCATGATGATATTATGCCAATTGCTACATGTTTTCTCCCTTCTTTATAGCATTTTTACACGTTTTCCGGGACTAACCTATTAACAAGATGCCACAGACATTGTTCCCTGTTTTCTGCTGTTTTTAGTTTCAGAAAATTTGTTTTGGAAATATTCTCGGAATTGGATAATTTGAAAGCCAGAAGTCTTAGAAGTCCCGAAGAGCCCCGGAGGGGGGCCACAGGGTGGCCACACCATGGGGTGGCGCGGGTCCCCCTGGCCGCGCCACCTAGGGGTGTGGGCCCCCTCGCCACCCCCGGCATCGCCCTTTCGCCTATTTATACTCCCGTGAGGGAAAACTCTAAAAACATCGAACTTTTCCACAAAATACATCCGTAGCTCCGCCGCCGCCATCGACAAGTTTCGGGGGACATATCTCTGTTCTGGCACCCTGACGGGACGGGGAAGTGCCCCCGGAACCATCTCCATCGACTCCACCGCCATCTCCATTGCCGTTGTTGTCTCCTATGATGAGGAGGGAGTAGTTCTCCCCCGAGGCTGAGGGTTCTACCGGTAGCTATGTGGTTCATCTCTCTCTCCCATGGTGTGATCAATATGTGATCACACGCTTTGTAATCTATTCGAATTCGTAGATGTTACTCTTCATCTTTTGCTACTCAAGTGCTTTATTAAAATGAACTTTGGAGTCACCTTGTCTCACGGTGTGAAGGTGACAGTGTGCAGATCGTGTGTGTCTCCTCTATGAATTGTGGTGTTTGTTTAGTACTAATTTAGGGCGCTCATAGTGACAGCGTGGGGTGCCCTAGAGAGGGAATATAGATTTTAAGGAATGCTTTTTGCAGCCCTACACAATGATTAGTGTTCACTATTTGTTATGTGATCTCCATAAACGCTTTGGTCACGGTGTAAAGGTGACAGTGTGTGCATGATACGTCCATTTTGCATCACTATTTTATATCATAATTTTCTGTTATTCATCGATATATTTCATGTTATGATTCATCTCTTATGTTATTTTATCTTATTTTGCATGTTTTATAATTTTTGGAGAATAAACACCGGGACCAGGAATCTGATGGAAAAAGCACCGTCGGGATACCATATTTCAGAAGGTCAGAAGAAGAAGTGTGACACCGGGGGTGTCCTAAAAGTTCAGAGGAGGAACACATCGAGAAGGAGAGCCAGAGGGAGGCACCATGGGCCCACACCGTGGGGTGGCGCGTCCCCCCTTGGCCGCGCCACCTAGGGATGTGGCCACCCTGGCCCACCTCTGGGGGATATTTTATGCGTGACTGTCCCCGAGGAAACCCTAAGCCTCATTCCATCGTCAAAGAATTATTCTGCCGCTGCCTCGGGGTGGAAAACACCCGAGAGAGAAAAGCTCTCTGGCAGGGAGAAATCTTCCGGGGAAATTCCTCTCCGGAGAGGGGAAATCACCGCCATCGTCACTGTCATCACTCCGGGCATCATCAAGATCGTCATCATTATCATCACCACCACCACCAGCATCACCCTCATCATCCACCTTCATCCCTCTGTAACAATTAGGGGCCTCTATCGTTGTTTTGCATTAGATCTCTCTCCCGGTGTGGATTACTTGTTAGTAGTTGATGCTTGTGAGATTTATCGGTGTTTGCACTTTATGACCAGATTGTTATCATCCATTATATCACCTCTGATCATGATCCATATGATGTCTTGTGAGTAGTTTGTGTTGTTCTTGAGGACATGGGAGAAGTCAAGTTGTTAGTAGTAAAGTAATGTTGAGTAATATTTAACGTTTCATATTTAAGTTGTGGTTTTATTCTTCTAGTGGTGTCATGTGAACGTCGACTACATAATACTTCACCATTTATGGGCCTAGGGGAATGCATGGTGTATTTGGCTACTAATTGTGGGTTTTCCGGAGTGATAGAAACCTAAACCCCTTTAGGAAACCATTACACGAGGGAGCGTAGGATCCCAAAGTTTAAAGCTGTGGTTAGATTTATTTCTTAATTACTTTCTTGTAGTTGTGGATGCTTGCAAAGGGTATAATCTCAAGTATGCATTAGTCTTGGATGGGATGGTACATTAGCATAGATTAACCCACACAACACTTATCAAAACACCTAAAATTATTCAGCTGCATGGAACAAAAGCACTTGACATAAACCTCCCATGTGTCCTCGAGAACGTTTGTTAATCATGAGTAAACTCATTGGATTGTCCTTTGATGAAGAAAGGATTGGGCCACCTGCTGCAATTATTACTATTGCATTTTATTTACTCGCACTTTATTTATCTGTAATATCAAAAACCCCTACAAATTTATTTTCCAGTATCTACAGTTATTCCTTCATTGAAACTGCTTGTCAACACCTTCTACTCCTCGTTGGGTTCGACACTTTTATTTATCGAAAGTACTACGATACACCCCCTATACTTGTGGGTCATCAATGCGCCGTGTGGTTTAGCATTATATTTATATTTTGTGTTGGATAACCCTATGAAATTGTGGTGTTTGCGTGGAACCATCTGGGTCCCATGGTGATAGCATGGGGGTTACTTAGTTGGGAAAGTGCTTACTCTGAGGAGTGTTATTAAATCCCTACGCATGTATTGGTGTTGTTATTCGACCGGAGAGTGGTTAAGAGTAGCATATTGAAGAGAAGATATCTAGTTATTCAATTATGTGATCATTGTTGAGAGTGTCCTCTAGTCAAAGTAGGATCCCTAGGCCTTATTTCCAAGCATTGAAACACCGTTTTCCGCCTGTTCTGCTACATGTTTGCTTACTTCCATATTTATTTCAGATTTCTATTATTACTTATAACCATCCATATTACTCACATTTCACTATGTGTTCGCCGAACTAATGCACCTATATAACTGACAAGTATATTGGGTGTGTTGGGGACACAAGAGACTTCTTGTATCTTAATTGCAGGGTTGCTTGAGAGGGATATCTTTGACCTCTACCTTCCTGAGTTCGATAAACCTTGGGTGATCCACTTAAGGGAAACTTGCTGTTGTTCTACAAACCTCTGCACTTGGAGGCCCAAAACTGTCTACAAGACTAGAAGCGTGCGTAGACATCAAGGAGAAAGAAGCAACTTCTGAAGGTTGATGCGGCTGATATTGGCAGGACGCACTACCGGTTCAGTAGCAATGTGGAACCTACACAACACAATGAAATCACTTTCCCCCAACGAAGCAGTGAGGTTGTCAATGTCACCGGTTTTGCTGAAAACAAAGAGGTTAAACGTATGGTGCGGAAAATAGTATGAAAACAGTAGTAGCAGTGTGAAAACAGTGATTCAATGGTTGTATTATTAGTATGAGGAAAATGGACCGGGTTCCACAGGTCACTAGTGGTGTCTCTCCATAGAAGATAAATAACATGTGTTGTGAACAAATTACAACTGGGAAATTGAGAGATATAAAGGCTGCACCGTAGTGCATATGCATGACATGATAATTACTATGTGATTCATGTGGGCATTACAACAAAAAACATAGACCGTTATACAACTGCATCTATGACTAATAATCCACCCTCAGTATGTCATCCAAGCAATCCTTGGGTATTAAGTTGCAAGAAACAGATAATTGCATTAAGCAAAGTGTGTAATATAAACAATGTAAACATCGTTATTTTTTTCCTAGTAGCAACAACACATCCCCCACCCTTTACATTTGTGTCACTCGAGCGTGAGTAAAAGGGTGGCATGAACCCACTATCCAGCATAAATACTCCCTCTTGGAGTTACTAGCATCTACTTGGCCAGAGCATCTACTAATAACGGAGAGATGCAAGATCATAAATAGCATACGCATGAAAGGAACATGATAGATAGATAATCAAGAGACATAGCATTCAATATTCATCGGATCCCAGCAAACACAACATGTAGCATTACAATAAGATGATCTTGATCATGTAGGGAACTCACAATATATAAACATGAGGCATAAATATGAGAGAACAACCATCTAGCTACTACTATGGACCCGTAGTCCAAGGATGAACTACTCACACATCATTCCATAGGCGGACATGGTGGTGAAGAGCCCTCTGGTGATGATTTCCCCTCACGGCTGGGTGCTGGGGAGAACTCCAGAACCCTACCAAACTAGGGTTGACGATGACAACAGCCTCGGGTGTTTTTCGTGGAAAAGGTGGATTGTTTAAGGGTTAACCTCCCGTGGGGTATAAATAGGCGAATGGGCAACGTCGGTGGGCGGCCAGGGGGCCCACACCACCCCATGGAGCGGCCAGGGGTGCGCTGCCCTATGGTGTGGGCCCCTGTGGCCCCCTTCCGGGTCTCCTCCGGACTCCGTGTGCACGACAGATTTCTAAAACCCCGGGTTTTTGAATTGTCCAATTCCGAAAATATTTCCAGAACAACTTTTCTGAAACAAAAATAGCAGAAAACATGAACTGGCTGTGCGACATCTTGTCAATAGGTTAGTCCCGGAAAATCAATAAAAATGGCATAAAGTGTATAACAAACATGTAGCAAATAACATCAAAACAACATGAAACATCAAAGATTATGGATACGTTTATGGCGTATCATTGGTTCAAATGTATATTTCAACTTAGCAAGCAACTTCTCCGATAATTTTATATATTCTAGTTCCGCCTCATGTATGTTCATAACAACTTGATTAACAAATTTTTAATATGTTGCTTCATCACCTCCTTCTAGTTCGAGGTTTCTTAGACTTACCATTTTAACTAGGTCTTCAACAGAGTAGTTCGGCGAAGGGGCATTACTATAGTCTGGTTCTTGAGGCATATCTTCTTATTTTTTATCTCTCATCATCTTCAAGTCTTCTAGTGTATTAGGCTCTGGTTTTCCGCAAACTTTTCTAGAATTGAAGTCTGGATTTTAGCTACCTTGGCCATTTGTGCTTCAACGATCCTGATTCTTTCTTGGAGGACATATAAATCAGTTCCAATAGCACTAACTTGTTGGGTTAATTCACCAATTATTGCATCATGAGTCTCAACCATTTTATGGAATGCAGTATTCTTCCTAGTCCGAGATTTAATGAAGGATTTAAGACAATTCTCTAATGTCTGGAGATTACCGTTGTATGCTCCATTGTTGTTGTGGAGCTCATGATGCTCGCGTTGATGGTGCCTTGATGTTGGCAATGCGTGTTGGGTACCCCAAGAGGAGGGTGTGATGAGCACAGCGGTAAGAATTTCCCTCAGTTAAGAACCAAGGTTATCAATCCAGTAGGAAAATACTTCAAGAGGAGGGTGTGATGAGCACATCGGTACCCCAAGAGAAGGTGTCAGCAACAACGCGGAACCTGCACACAACACAACCAAAATACTTTGTCCCAACGGTACAGTGAGGTTGTCAATCTCACCAATCTTGCTGAAAACAAAGATTAGACGTATAGTGTGGAAAACGGTGTATGCTTGCACTAAGTAAAGGAAACAGGAAACTGTAGAGATTTTGTTTAACAGTGTAGGAAAATGGATCGGGGTTCATAGGTTCACTAGTGGTGTCTCTCCATAAAAGATAGCATGTTGGGTGAACAAATTACAACTGAGCAATTGACAAATAGAGGTTGCACCGTAGTGCACATTCATGACATGATGACTACTATGATATTTAGTGCGGGCATTACAACAATATACATAGACCGTAATCCAACTGCATCTATGACTAATAATCCACCCTTAGGTTATCATCCGAACCCCCTTAGGTATTAAATCGCAAGCAACCGATAATCGCATTAAGCAATGTGTGTAATGCAAGCAATGATTGTACACGCGGGCACTCACACCATTCTTTTCTCCCTAGTGGCAACAACACATCCTCCCCCGCCATGTTTCTATCACTTGAGCACAGGAGAAAAGGAGGCATGAACCCACTATCGAGCATAAATACTCCCTCTTGGAGTCACTAGCAACTACTTGGCAAGAGCAACCAATAGCAACGGAAAGCATGCAAGATCACAAATAACATATGCAATAAAGACTATAATCAACTTGGCATAAGTTCAATATTCATCAGATCCTAGCAAACACAACACATAGAATTACATAAGAACAATCTCGATCATGTTAGTCAGCTCACGAGATCTAAACACTGAGGCATATGAGGAGAAGACAACCATCTAGCTACTGCTATGGACCCGTAATCCAAGGATGAACTACTCACGCATCACTCCGGAGGCATGCATGGTCATGAAGAGGCCTCCGGTGATGATCTCTAATACGTCATAAACGTATCCCTAATTTATGATGCTCCATGATCATATTATGCCAATTGCTACATGTTTTCTCCCTTATTTATAGCATTTTCATATGTTTTCCGGGACTAAAGTATTAACAAGATGCCAAGTGCCAGTTCCTTGTTTTCTGCTGTTTTTGGTTTGAGAAAAGTTGTTCTAGAAACATTCTCGAAATTGGACCCCACAAACCTGAAGTGCCTATTTTCCCCGGAAGCATCCAGAACACCAAAGATAAGTCAAAGACGGGCAACAGGGGGTCCACACCATAGGGTGGCGCAGCCCCCTGGCCGCGCCAGCTATAGGTGTGGGCCCTTGGCCTCCACCGCCTTTGCCCTTTCGCCTATTTACCCCCCCCCCCGGATGGAGAACCCTAGACACCTGATCAAAATCCCAAAAAAGTTCTGCAGCCGCCGTCGTCGTCAACCCTAGATCAGGAGGGTTCTGGAGCTGTTTTCCGGCACCCTGCCGGAGAGGAAATCGTCACCGGAGGCGTCTACATCACCATGCCTGCCTCCGGAGTTACGCGTGAGTAGTTCATCCGTGGACTACGGGTCCATAGCAGTAGCTAGATGGTTGTCTCCTCCTCGTATGCCTCCATGTTTAGATCTCGTGAGGTGCCTATAATGATCGAGATTTATCTTATGTAATTCTATATGATGTGTTTGCTGGGATCCGGTGAATATTGACCGTATGCCAAGTTGGTTATAGTCTTTATTGCATATGTTATTTGTGATCTTGCATGCTTTCCGTTGCTAGTGGTTGCTCTGGCCAAGTAGTTGCTAGTGACTCCAAGACGGAGTATTTATGCTTGATAGTGGGTTCATGCCTCCTCATTGCCTTGCTCGAGTGACACACACGTGAAGGGGGGATGTGCTGTTGCCATTAGGGAGAAAACAACGGTGAGAGTACCCGCGTGTATAATCATTGCTTACATTACACACATTGCTTAATGCGATTATCTGTTGCTTGCAACTTAGTACCTAAGGGGGTTCAGATGATAACCGGAGGGTGGATCATTAGTCATAGATGGAGATGGATTTCGATCTATGTATTTTGTTGTAATGCCCGCACTAAATATCATAGTAGTCATCATGTTATAATGTGCACTACGGTGCAACCTTTATTTGTCAATTGCCGAGCTGGAATTTGTTCACCCAACATGTTGTTTTTATGGAGAGACGCCACTAGTGAACCTATGAACCCCGGTCCAATTTTCCATAGTGTTAAACAAACCACAACAATTTCCTGCTCTCTTTACTTACTGCAAGCATACACTATTTTTCCACACTATACGTCTAATCTTTGTTTTCAGCAAGACCGGTGAGATTGACAACCTCACTGTATCGTTGGGGAAAAGTATTTTGGTTGTGTTGTGTGCAGGTTCCACGTTGTTGCTGACACCGGTGAAGCACCAACACCGCCGTCAGTGGCATCAACCTTCCGAAGGTCCTCTTTCTCCTACTGGATTGATAACCCTGGTTCTTACCTAAGGGGAAAATTCCTAGCGTTGTGCTCATCACACCGTCCTCTTGGGGTCTCCCAACGCAAGCATAAAGGATATTTTCTGGCGTCGTTGCCGGGGACATCATCAAGAAGCAACTACTCCCTCGTCAACGTCAGCCCTCATCAAGGAATTTTCTGGCACCGTTGCCGGGGAGAAATAAGTCTTCTGGCAAGGGGAGTCTCTCACTCCCAACCTCTTTATTTTGTTTATTGTCTTGTTTTTATTTTTATCTGGTTTTTCTTCTCTATATTAAAACACAAAAAATTAGTTTACTTTATAGCTGTTATTTATTTGCTTGCTTTTATGTCTAGCTTTGTTTCTGTCACTATGTCACCGGAAGAAACAATCTTCACTTTAAAGCAAGAGAGTGAGGAGAGTTTTACGGAAGCTTTGTCTAGGATTCTTGATTCCTATAGTAAAACTGAACCCATGATGACCTTGAATTTATTTCTTAGTAGTTTTTACTTTGGTCTTGTTCTTTGCTATAGATATGCTTTAGACTCTGCACTAGGAGGATACTTCCTACGTAGTGATCGGGATCGAGCTCTTAATGCCATAAAAAAGTTGGTTGCAACTTCTAGCTCAACTAGCAAATTTGATTCATCCCTTGTGAGTTTTCAGGCTAGATTAAATACTCTTGAAACGGATATATCATGTTTAAAAGAAGCCTATAACCAGATTCGTGCTCGTTATGATTATGTGCCAATAAACTCCGAACCTTCAACGTGGATCCCTACAGTAGAAGTAGTTATAAATGATGAAACTTTTTATGCTCATTGCGATATTATGACTGAATTTTATCTCATGCCTAGAAAAATCTACGAGTCTTTGAATCTTTGGAAACTTCCTGAAGGAGGAGAAGAAATACCCCTTATCAATAATACCACTATTTTTTCCCATTGGGATAGCTGAGGGAGTGTTTACAAAATCATGGGAAGTACCGTATCCACTGATTATCTTGTTATTGAATGTGTAGGAGAAGGAAGAATTACGCTTGGAAGGTCCTTGCTAAAACTCCTAGGGGCAGTAATAGATGTGGGAAATGGTACATTAAGATTTACCTTCACACCATGTGAACACACATTCCCAAAACCCAAGAAGAAGGGTAAGAGGAGTAAAAAGAGAGTTATTGGTATTGATGTTCATTCTTCTTCACTTGAAAATACTTGAGTTGATCTTTTAGGCCTAGCTGAAAGGCGTTAAAGAACAGCGCTACCGGGAGACAACCCATTTTATATCTCCGTTTTCATTCTGTTTTCCTTTGTTTTATTTGGTGTCCTTTGCAGCTGGGTGTTGTATATTTTGTTAATAACCCTGTTGTATCTTTTTTTTTTGAGCCAAGTAAATCCTCTAGTGGAAAGTTGATACTATATTTTGGATTTCTGCGCAGGAAACAGATTTCTGCTGTCCACTGTTAATTACGTATAAAATCACAGAAAATTTAAACTGACCCGAGCTTTTTTGTTCTTAATCCTGGTCTATATACGCAACTTTTCTTTGTTGACTACTTTTTGATTTGAGCAACAGAAGATTTTCGAAAAAATAGATCTCTGCCTGCTGTTCTGTTTTGACAGATTTCTGCCAATAATTCCATTTGTATCTTAATCTATTTATTTTGGTGTTCTTTTGAGAAAAAGAGTTTTAAAAGAAGTTGTGATAGTAGATAATGTTTTTTTGAGTGCTATTCTTGTGTTGAAACTGAACCTGTGAGTTTATTATTTCGATTGCACTAACGTTGCTAATGAAGATTGTGAGAATTTTGGTGTGAAGGAAGTTTTCAAGGGTCAAGGGAAGAGGATGATATGATGTGATCAAGAAGAGTGAAAAGCCTAAGCTTGGGAATGCCCCGATGGTACATCCCGGAAAATTTTAAGAAGACTCAAGCGTCTAAGATTGGGGATGCCCAAGGCATCCCCTTCTTCATCAACAAATTATCAGGTCACTTCTAGTGAAACTATATTTTTATTCGGTCACACCTTATGTGCTTTACTTGGAGCGTCTTTTATTTTTGTTTTCAGTTTGTTTTATTTTCATAATAAGATTGGCTGGACCCCAGAATTATTTTATTGGAGAAGTACACGCTCCGCTTTTTCATGAGAATACGTCGTATTCTTAGTCTCTGTTTGGCTGCTGCATTTATTTAGCTCATGTTTTGCATGCATCTCTTATCAGAGCTGTTAGTTTTAGTAGTGTTATATGAGTACTCTCATGTTTTCTTGCTATATCATAAAGAGTATTTTTGTTAAAATATATCTTGTATGATGCTTGTATTGAAAAGAAAATTGCTGCTTGGTGTAGAATTTATAACAGTACTAGTAGAAGCCGGTATAGACTGTGGCTAGAACTTTTTCATGCCATGCTAAATGTTATTTTAGTTTTAAAGCCTTGTGGTTATTGATTAGCATGAATAGCCTTAAATAGCTGAGAGTGTTTAATATGTCTTGAAAGATTCATGAGTTGTTCTTGTCATAGTAAAGCATCAATATATGGTATTCTCTTTCAAATGTTTTATTTGGTTGACTTGCCGCATGCTCACACCATGTTTATGACTACAAACCAGCCACATATAGCCTCCATGACCACTTAGTTTTTGAACTTGTGATACCGCTTATGCTTTAATTAATGATGCTTATGTCGCTATGCATGATTATGGCTCTTATGCTCTCTTGATTTGTCGCTCCCAGTCTTTTGCTAGCCTCCACCTGTACTAAGTATGGAATTCTACTCGTGCATCCAAACTCCTTAAACCAAAGGTTTTCCCATTGTGTACAGCATACCTACCTACATGTGGTATTTAACTGCGACTCCAAATAAATTGCTCACGTGTTACCTTTAAAACCTTCAAAATTATTCCTGCTTTCTGTTCTTGTTTTTGCTCATGAGGACGTCAATAGAGAATCTTTATCTCACTTGTTGATTGGATTTTACACCCTGGACTAGTGGCCTGATCTGTTTATCCAAATGATAGAAGAGCTGGCAGCGGGGTGCCCAGCCTCAAAATAATACAAACAAATTCTCTTCACTAATTTTGCCCCTGATTATATCAGTCCAAGCATAATTGTGTAAACAAAAGAGAAATAGGGATGACCTTCTACACTAGTTGCGTCCTTCACCATGGGAGCCGCTCTTGTGAATCCAGTTGGCTTGTGACGTACTATATCGCCTGTTACCATTCGTTGACACTAGCATACACCTCTCCTGAAAAAATAGACATTCCTCCACAATGTCAAACTTTTAATACCTCTGTTTAATAAAATAAAAAGCTCTAGCACATGAGTGATCCCTGCTTCCCTCTTCGAAGGGCCTTTCTTTTACTTTTATGTTGAGTCTCCATCTTCTAACTTTATGCAAAGTTGAGAGAGCATTTTTGCCATTCTGAGTTCTATGTGTAGGGAATATGCCCGAGAGGCAATAATAAAGTGTTTATTATGTTATTCCTTGTTTATGATAGATGTTTATTTCTCATGCTAGAATTGTATTAACCGGAAACGTTGATACATGTGTGATTAATAAACAAACCAACGTTCCTAGTGAAGCCTCTCTTTTAACTAGCCCGTTGATTAAACAGATGATCAAGGTTTCCTGATCATGAACATTGGATGTTGTTGATAACGGGGTCATGTCATTAGGAGAATGACATGATGAACTTAAACCCTAAACTAAGTATAACAATACGATCAAGTCATTTAGTTTTGTTGTTATGTCTTACATTCGGAGTAACATTATTCCTTAGACCATGAGATCATGTTAATCACTAATACCGAAAGAATACTTTGATGACATCAAACATCACACCGTAAAAGGGTGACTATAAAGGTGGCATTGGATATTCGGAAAGTATTGGTTGAAGCTCATGGATCGAGAATGGGATTTGTCCATCCAATATGACGGATAGATATACTCAGGGCCCTCTCGGTGATATCACATCAACACCGCTTGCAAGCAAGTGATTTGATCACTAGGATGTTATATCACGGGAACGAGAAAAGAGTACTTGTCGGATAACGAGATCGAACAAAGTATAGTGGATACCGATGATCGGATCTCGGACAAGTAATATATCGCGAGACAAAGGGAAATCGTTACGACGTTGAAAGGTTCACACGATCACGAGAGTCATCGTTGAATATATAGGAGTCATCACGGTTTTCCAGACCCCGCTGTTGATTATTGATCGGAGAGGAGTCTCGATCATGTCTATAATATTCACGAACCGTAGGGAGACACACTTAAGGTTCGATGAAGCGTTTAGAGAAGATACGGAATACCGAAGAATATTTTGGGCAGCTCCGGAATAGTTTCGGGGAAAATTGAAATAGTTCAAGGGGTTTTTCGTCGAACGGTTGTTAATAGAATTAACAAATGGTTCGAGGTGCTGCATGCAAATGTTTGTTAATGGAATTAACAAATATAAATAAAGAAATAAAAATGTTTTATTTATTTATTAAAGAAAAACCTTTGGATTTTCCAAGTGGGAAATTAAGGGAAATTTGAGTGGGTTTGAGTGGAGCTTCCACTCACATGAAGAGAGGAAGGGGTGGGGGCACCCATGGCTGGCCGCACCCCCCCCTTGGGCTGCCTCCCCCTCCCCTATAAAAGGAGGGTGAGGGCTCTCTCTTCCACACACACTTGCTCATACATTTTCCCTTCCATCCGCTGCTCCATTCCATGGTCTCCGGCTTGGCGAAGCCCTGACCGTGGGATTCTTCACCACCACCACGCCGTCGTGCTGCTGGAATTCCGGAGGGATCTTCCACTTCCGCGACCCGCTGGAACGAGGGAACGGAAGTCTTCATCGAGCTGAACGTGTGACCGATTACGGAGGTGCCGCCGGATTGCGGTGCTCTTCTTCTCGCTCGGGATCGGCGTGAGAACGACTACGCCAACCACGAGATCTTTTCTCGTACCACTTTGAGTCTTCGAGGGTATGTTATCTCAAGACTCTCTTTCTCCCCGTTGCCTTTCATCTCATAGATTAGATCTTGGCCATTTGGGTTTATCGCGTGTAGGAAAATTTTTGTTTTCTATGCTACGTTCCCCTTCAGTGGTATCAGAGCCGGATCTATGCGTAGATGAATTGTACGGGTAGAACACATAGGAGTATGTGGGCGTTGATGATCATGTTTTTGTCTCTTTGAGTATTTTATGATCTTAGTGGCATAGTAGGATGAAGCGGCCCGGACTAACTTTACATGTCCACGTACATGAGACTTGTTCCACAACTGACATGCAACTTGAATTGCATAAGTGGCTTGCGGGTGTCGGTTTCTCCTACTATAGTTAAGATCTAATCTACAAAGGGTTGTTCAAAAATATATTTTATCAACGTTGTGGTTTTTTGTACGTAGATATGAACGGTTCTATCCTCGTAAGCCCAAAGCCACGTAAAATATGCAAAAATAAATTAGAGGCGTCTAACTTGTTTTTGCAGGGCATGTGATGTGATATGGTCAATGTTACAAACGTTATGTATGAGATGATATCTTTTGTAAATTATTGACATACCGGCTGGAGCCATATGGTTGTCTTATTTTATGGCCTGCGTGCTGTATGTCATATCCATGTGATATGTTGTAATGGACAATCAAGATGGAGGTGCCACGGACCTTGGTGCCACGCCGGTAGGATGATGGAGATCATACCATGATGCACAAGATGGAGATCAAGTGCAAGAAGGACCATATCATATCACATTATCCATGCATGTGATGTTTATCCTTTTATGCATCTTATTTTGCTTAGATCGCGACGGTAGCATTATAAGATGATCCCTCTCACTTAATATCAAGATAATAATGTGTTCTTCCTTAAGTATGCACCGTTAAGAAAGTTCGTCGTTTCGAGACACCACGTGATGATCGGGTGTGATAGACTCAACGTTCGCATACAACGGGTGTTTTCAAGCCTAGCATGTACAGACATGGCCTTGAAACACATGCAATACAATGGTTCTACTTGGCGAGCCTAGCATGTACAGACATGGCCTCGGAACACGTAACCGAAAGGTAAAGCATGAGTCATATGAATGATATGATGAACATGTTGATGTTCGCCTTTGCAACTACACCGTCTCACGTGATGATCGGTTTCGGTGTAGTGAATTTGGTTCGTGTAATCACTAAAGACAACTAAGAGGGATGTTGTTTTTTGAGTGGGAGTTCATGGGATAATTTTAGAATTAACTTGAACTTAATTTATCATAAACATAGTATAAATAGTCTTTGCAAATATGTTGTAGATCATGGCACCACCTACCTTCAATTTTAATATGTTCATGGAGAAAGAGAAATTAGCGAACAATGGTAGCAACTTTACCAACTGGGCACTTAACCTGAGGATTCTCCTCACCGCTTGCAAGAAGCTCTATGTGCTTGATGCACCTCTAGGTGACCAACCCGCTGATGATGCTTCTGATGAGGATAAAAATGTTTATCTGACTCAACAAGAAGACCACAGTATAGTTCACTGCGGCATCCTCTATGGATTAGAGCCAGAGCTGCGAAAACGTTTCGAGAACAGCACTGCTTATGCCACAATGGGAGAATTGAAAATGATTTTCGATACCCATGCCGCAGTTGAGAGTTATGACGCTTCAGAAAAGTTCTTTAGCTGCATGATGGAAGAGAACAGCTCCGTTAGTGAGCACGTACTCAAAATGTCTGCGTACGCTGATAAGCTCATAGCCTTGGGAATATCGATTCCCATTGAGCTAGGGATACATCGTGTTCTCCAATCTCTGCCACCTAGTTACAAGAACTTCGTGATGAACTATAATATGCAGAGCATGAAGAAGTCTCTTCCTGAGCTTCTCTCGATGCTTAAAACTGCTGAAGTGGAGATCAAGAAAGAACATCAAGTGTTGATGATCAATAAGACCACTAGTTTCAAGAAAGGCAAGAAAGGCAAGCCAAGGGTAAACTTCAAGAAGGGTGGCAAATCTGTTGCTACTGCTGAGAAGAGAAACAGGCATGGCCCTAAGTCTGAGACTGAGTGTTTCTATTGCAAGGGTACTGGCCACTGGAAGCGCAATTGCCCCAAGTATCTGGCAGATAAGAAGGCCGGCAAAGTGAACAAAGGTATATATGATATACTTGTTATTGATGTGTACCTTACTAGTACTCGCAGTAGCACCTGGGTATTTGATACTGGTTCGGTTGCTCACATATGTAACTCGAAACAGGAGCTGCAGAACAAGCGACCACTAGCAAAGGATGAGGTGACGATGCGCGTCGGCAATGGATCAAGAGTTGATGTGATCGCCGTCGGGACGCTACCTCTACGTCTACCATCGGGATTAGTTATAAACCTCAATAAATGTTATTTGGTGCCCGCATTAAGCATGAATATCGTTTCTGGATCTTGCTTAATGCGGGACGGTTATTCCTTTAAGTCCGAGAACAATGGTTGTTCGATTTATATGAATAATATCTTTTATGGTCATGCACCTGAGAAGAATGGTTTATTTCTTTTGAATCTTGATAATGTTGATACACATATTCATAATGTGAATGCCAAAAGAATTAAGTTAAATGATGATATTGCTACTTATTTGTGGCATTGCCGCTTAGGTCATATTGGTGTTAAACGCATGAAGAAGCTCCATTCTGATGGACTCTTAGAATCACTTGATTATGAATCATTTGAAACATGTGAACCATGCCTTATGGGCAAGATGACTAGAACCCCGTTTTCTGGATCTATGGAACGGGCGACAGACTTACTGGAAATCATACATACTGATGTATGTGGACCAATGAGTGTATCGGCGCGCGGTGGATATCGTTATTTTGTCACTTTCACAGATGATTTGAGTAGATATGGGTATATTTACTTAATGAAACACAAATCTGAAACGTTTGAAAAGTTCAAAGAATTTCAGTGTGAAGTTGAAAATCATCGTAACAGAAAGATTAAATTTCTACGATCTGATCGTGGAGGTGAATATCTAAGTTACGAGTTTGGCATGCATATGAAACAATGTGGAATAGTTTCACAACTCACACCTGCCGGAACACCACAGCGAAATGGTGTTTCCGAACGTCGTAATCGTACTTTATTAGATATGGTTCGGTCTATGATGTCTCTTACAGATTTGCCACTGTCGTTTTGGGGTTATGCACTAGAGACCGCTGCATTCACTTTAAATAGGGCACCATCTAAATCCGTTGAAACGACACCGTATGAATTATGGTTTGGAAACAAACCTAAGCTGTCATTTCTAAAAGTTTGGGGATGCGATGTTTATGTGAAGAAGCTTCAACCTGATAAACTCGAACCCAAAGCGGAAAAATGCGTCTTCATAGGATACCCTAAAGAAACAATAGGGTACACCTTCTATCACAGATCCGAAGGCAAGATTTTTGTTGCCAAGAATGGATCCTTTTTGGAGAAGGAGTTTCTCTCGAAAGGTGTGAATAGTAGGAAGGTAGAACTCGACGAGGTTATTGAACCTTCTCTTCTTGGAATGGCGAGTAGCGCAGCACCGGAAGTTGTTCCGGGGCCGACCCCGTCAGATGAAGAGAGAGTTAATGATCAAGATCATGAAACTCCAATAGAGGAAACTACCGCACCTCGCAGGTCAACTAGGGAGCGTGCAGCTCCTGAACTATACGGAGATCCCGTATTAAACTTCATGGTAGATGGAGGTGATGACCCTGCGACATATGAGGAAGCGATGATGAGCCCAGATTCCAACAAATGGCTTGAAGCCATGAAATCCGAAATAGGATCCATGTACGAAAACCAAGTTTGGACTTTGGTGGATTTACCCAATGACCGCAAGGCCGTTGAGAACAAATGGATCTTTAAAAAGAAAACTGATGCTGATGGTAATGTGACCGTCTATAAAGCTCGACTTGTCGCAAAAGGTTTCCGACAAATTCAAGGAGTTGACTATGATGAGACTTTCTCACCAGTAGCGATGCTTAAGTCAGTTAGGATTATGTTAGCAGTTGCTGCATTTTTCGATTATGAAATATGGCAGATGGATGTCAAAACGGCGTTCCTTAATGGTGACATTGAGGAAGAGTTGTATATGATGCAACCCAAAGGTTTTGTTGATCCTAAGGATGCTGACAAGGTGTGTAAGCTTCAACGTTCCATTTATGGACTGAAGCAAGCATCCCGAAGTTGGAACCTTCGTTTTGATAAGGTGATCAAAGGTTTTGGATTTGTCCAAACATACGGAGAAGCTTGTATTTACAAGAAAGTGAGTGGGAGCTCTGTAGCATTTCTGGTACTATATGTGGATGACATATTGTTGATTGGAAATGATATAGAACTTTTAGAAAGCGTAAAAGGTTATTTGAACAAGAGTTTTTCGATGAAAGACCTTGGTGAAGCAGCTTATATATTGGGCATCAAAATCTACAGGGATAGATCAAGACGCTTAATTGGACTTTCGCAAAGTACATACCTTGACAAGATTTTGAAGAAGTTCAGAATGGAAGATAGTAGGAAAGGGTTCCTACCTATGTTGCAAGGCAAGACGTTGAGTAAGACTCAATGTCCAGCTACAGCAGAAGATAGAGAAAAGATGGATAAGACTCCCTATGCTTCAGCCATAGGTTCTATCATGTATGCTATGCTATGTACAAGACCGGATGTGGCACATGCTATTAGTTTGACTAGTAGGTACCAATCCAATCCAGGTTTGGAACACTGGACTGCGGTCAAGAATATCCTAAAGTACTTAAGAAGAACTAAGGACATGTTTCTCGTATATGGCGGTGAAGAAGAGCTCGTCGCAAGATGTTACGTCGATGCTAGCTTCGACACTGATCCGGATGACTCTAAGTCTCAGTCCGGGTACGTATTTATTATGAATGGAGGAGCTGTAAGCTGGAGGAGTTCCAAGCAATCCGTGGTGGCGGGATCATCAACAGAAGCGGAATATGTTGCTGCCTCGGAGGCAACACAGGAAGCAGTTTGGATGAAGGAGTTCATATCCGAACTAGGCGTGGTTCCAAGTGCGTTGGATCCAATGGTTGTCTATTGTGACAACAATGGTGCCATAGCCAATGCTAAGGAACCAAGGTCTCACAAGAATTCCAAGCATATCAAGCGTCGTTTTCACTCCATCCGTGAGCATGTCGCAGATGGGGATGTGAAGATTTGCAAAGTACATACAGATCTGAATGTGGCAGATCCATTGACTAAAACTCTCTCAAGGACAAAACATGATCAACACCAGAACTCCATGGGTGTTAGATTCATCACTATGTAATATAGATTATTGCCCCTAGTGCAAGTGGGAGACTGTAGGGAATATGCCCGAGAGGCAATAATAAAGTGTTTATTATGTTATTCCTTGTTTATGATAGATGTTTATTTCTCATGCTAGAATTGTATTAACCGGAAACGTTGATACATGTGTGATTAATAAACAAACCAACGTTCCTAGTGAAGCCTCTCTTTTAACTAGCCCGTTGATTAAACAGATGATCAAGGTTTCCTGATCATGAACATTGGATGTTGTTGATAACGGGGTCATGTCATTAGGAGAATGACATGATGAACTTAAACCCTAAACTAAGTATAACAATACGATCAAGTCATTTAGTTTTGTTGTTATGTCTTACATTCGGAGTAACATTATTCCTTAGACCATGAGATCATGTTAATCACTAATACCGAAAGAATACTTTGATGACATCAAACATCACACCGTAAAAGGGTGACTATAAAGGTGGCATTGGATATTCGGAAAGTATTGGTTGAAGCTCATGGATCGAGAATGGGATTTTTCCATCCAATATGACGGATAGATATACTCAGGGCCCTCTCGGTGATATCACATCAACACCGCTTGCAAGCAAGTGATTTGATCACTAGGATGTTATATCACGGGAACGAGAAAAGAGTACTTGTCGGATAACGAGATCGAACAAAGTATAGTGGATACCGATGATCGGATCTCGGACAAGTAATATATCGCGAGACAAAGGGAAATCGTTACGACGTTGAAAGGTTCACACGATCACGAGAGTCATCGTTGAATATATAGGAGTCATCACGGTTTTCCAGACCCCGCTGTTGATTATTGATCGGAGAGGAGTCTCGATCATGTCTATAATATTCACGAACCGTAGGGAGACACACTTAAGGTTCGATGAAGCGTTTAGAGAAGATACGGAATACCGAAGAATATTTTGGGCAGCTCCGGAATAGTTTCGGGGAAAATTGAAATAGTTCAAGGGGTTTTTCGTCGAACGGTTGTTAATAGAATTAACAAATGGTTCGAGGTGCTGCATGCAAATGTTTGTTAATGGAATTAACAAATATAAATAAAGAAATAAAAATGTTTTATTTATTTATTAAAGAAAAACCTTTGGATTTTCCAAGTGGGAAATTAAGGGAAATTTGAGTGGGTTTGAGTGGAGCTTCCACTCACATGAAGAGAGGAAGGGGTGGGGGCACCCATGGCTGGCCGCACCCCCCCCTTGGGCTGCCTCCCCCTCCCCTATAAAAGGAGGGTGAGGGCTCTCTCTTCCACACACACTTGCTCATACATTTTCCCTTCCATCCGCTGCTCCATTCCATGGTCTCCGGCTTGGCGAAGCCCTGACCGTGGGATTCTTCACCACCACCACGCCGTCGTGCTGCTGGAATTCCGGAGGGATCTTCCACTTCCGCGACCCGCTGGAACGAGGGAACGGAAGTCTTCATCGAGCTGAACGTGTGACCGATTACGGAGGTGCCGCCGGATTGCGGTGCTCTTCTTCTCGCTCGGGATCGGCGTGAGAACGACTACGCCAACCACGAGATCTTTTCTCGTACCACTTTGAGTCTTCGAGGGTATGTTATCTCAAGACTCTCTTTCTCCCCGTTGCCTTTCATCTCATAGATTAGATCTTGGCCATTTGGGTTTATCGCGTGTAGGAAAATTTTTGTTTTCTATGCTACGTTCCCCTTCACTATGTGCATTTGTCCCATAAACATCAATAATTACTTCATGATGTGATATTATTTGTTCTTAAATTATTTGTTCTAGTCTTCCTCTTGAACTTTGAAAGTGTCCTGGCATTTATGTTTTGTCCCACTCTTAAGGACTAGCGAAATACCACTTTGCCATGCTTTCTCTATACTTGAAACAAACGTTTATCTTTCTTTGCATTATTATCCATGATCCTTTATTTAAGATACTCTTCATGATGCAAAGTGATTTCTATGCTTTATTATTAAAGTTCTATTTATAATGTTTGTGTTTGAAGTTTTATGATCTCAGCATACATATGCTTTTACATTTCAATGATGAAGATTATGATAGTAGCATGTCACCTCAGAAATTATTGTTTTATCGTTTACCTACTCGAGGACGAGTAGGAACTAAGCTTTGGGATGTTTGATACATCATAAACGTATCCCTAATTTCTGATGCTCTATGATCATATTATGCCAATTGCTACATGTTTTCTCCCTTATTTATAGCATTTTCATACGTTTTCCGGGACTAACCTATTAACAAGATGCCAAGTGCCAATTCCCTATTTTCTGCTGTTTTTGGTTTCAGAAAAGTTGTTCTGGATACATTCTCGGAATTGGACCCCACAAAGCCCGAAGTGCCTATTTTCCCCGGAAGTATCCAGAAGGGCAACAGGGGGGCCACAACATAGGGTGGCGCGCGCCCCTGGCCGCGCCAGCTATAGGTATGGGGCCCTGGCCTCCACCGCCTTTGCACTTTCGCCTATTTATTCCCCCCGGACGGAATACCCTAGACACCTGATCAAAAATCCAGAAAAAGTTCCGCAGCCGCCATCGTCGTCAACCCGAGATCAGGAGGGTTCTGGAGATGTTTTCCGGCACCGTGCCAGAGAGGAAATCATCACCGAAGGCTTCTACATCACCATGCCTGCCTCCGGAGTGATGCATGAGTAGTTCATCCCTGGACTACGGGTCCATAGCAGTAGCTAGATGGTTGTCTCCTCCTCATATGTCTCCATGTTTAGATCTCGTGAGCCGCCTATCATGATCGAGATTGATCTTATGTAATTCTATATGTTGTGTTTGCTGGGATCCGATGAATATTGACCTTATGCCAAGTTGATTATAGTCTTTATTTCATATTTTATTTGTGATCTTGCATGCTTTCCGTTGCTTGTGGTTACTCTGGCCAAGTAGTTGCTAGTGACTCCAAGAGGGAGTATTTATGCTTGATAGTGGGTTCATGCTCCTCATTGCCTTGCTCGAGTGACATAAACGTCAAGGGGGAGGGTGTGTTGTTGCCATTAGGGAGAAAACAACGGTGAGAGTACCCGCGTGTATAATCATTGCTTACATTACACACATTGCTTAATGCGATTATCTGTTGCTTGCAACTTAATACCTAAGGGGGTTCAGATGATAACCGGAGGGTGGATTATTATTCATATATGCAGATGGATTTTTGGTCTATGTATTTTGTTGTAATTCCCGCACTAAATATCATAGTAGTCATATGTTATAATGTGCACTACGGTGCAACCTTTATTTGTCAACTGCCCAGCTGTAATTTGTTCACCCAACATGTTATTTTTATGGAGAGACACCACTAGTGAACCTATGAACCCCGGTCCAATTTTCCACACTCTTAAACAAACCACAACAATTTCCTGCTCTCTCTACTTACTGCAAGCATACACTGTTTTTCCACACTATACGTCTAATCTGAAGGGGTCGTTGCATAGAAAACAAAATATTTCCTACGCGATAGACACCCAAAAGGCCAAGATCTAATCTAAAAGACAAAGTGCAACGGGCAACGAGAGGGTTAAGGAGAACACATACCCTCAAAAACACAAAGCGTTACGAGATCAAATCTCGTTGTTGGCGTAGTCGTATTCACACCGATCCCGATAGCGATAAGATGTGCACCACATCCGGCGGTGCCTCCGTGATCGATCACACGTACGGTTGATGACGACCTCCGTTCCCTCGATCCAGCGGGGAGCGGAAGTAGAGGATCCCTCGGAACTCCAGCAGCACGACGGCGTGGTGGTGAAGAAGAATCCCACGGTCAGGGCTTCGCCAAGCCGGAGACCATGGAATGGAGCAGCGGGTGGAGGGAAAAGCTAGTGGGCAAGTGTGTGTATGAAGAGGACCCCTCACCCTCCTTTTATAGGGAGAGGGAGGCAGCCCAAGGGTGGGGTGCGGCCAGCCATGGTGGTGCCCCCACCTCTTCCCTCTTCATGTGAGTGGAAGCTCCACTCACACCCACTCATGCTCCCATTATTTTCCACTTCGAAAATCCAAAGGTTTTCTTTTAATAAATAAATAAATAAAATTATTTCTTTATTTATATTTATTAATTCCATTAAAAAACATTTGCATATAGCACCTCGAATCATTTGTTAATTCCATTAACAACCATTCGACGAAAAACCCCTTGAACTATTTCAATTTTCCCCGAAACAATTTCGGTGCTGCCCAAAATATTCTTCGATATTCCGTATCCTCTCAAACGCGTCATCGAACCTTAAGTGTGTCACCCTACGGTTCGCGAATAAGATAGACATGATCAAGACTCCTCTCCGATCAATAATCAATAGCGAGATCTGGAAATCCGTGATGACTCCTATTTATTCAACGATGACTCTCGTGATCGTGTGAACCAACGACGTCGTGAACTATTCCCTTTGTCTCGCGATATTTTACTTGTCCGAGATGCGATCATTGGTATCAACCATACCTTGTTTAATCTCGTTACTGACAAGTACTCTTTTCTCGTTCCCGTGATATAACATCCTTGTGATCATGTCACGTGCTTGCAAGCGGTTTCGATGTGATATCACCGAGAGGGCCCAGAGTATATCTCTCCGTCATTTTGGATGGACAAATCCCACTCTTGATCCATGAGCCTCAACTAATACTTTCCGAATACCTAAACGGCACCTTTATAGTCACCCTGTTACGGTGTGACATTTGATGACATCAAAGCACCCTTCTGGTATCAGTGATTGACATGATCTCATGGTCTAAGGAATAATTACTTCGTACGCAAGATATAACAATATAAACTAAATGACTTGATCGTATTGTTATCTTGATATTGGGTATGTGTTCATCACATCATTCTTCTAATGACATGACCTCGTTATTAACAACATCCAATGTTCATGATCAGGAAACCTTGATCATCTATTAATCAACGAGCTAGTTAAAAGAGAGGCTTTACTAGGAACCATTGTTTGTTTATTAAACACACATGTATCAACGTTTCCGGTTAATAAAATTCTAGCATGAGAAATAAACATTTATCATAAACAATGAATAAGATAATAACCACTTTATTATTGCCTCTCGGGCATATTCCCTTCGGTCTCCCACTTGCACTAGAGTCAATAATCTAGTCTGTAAGCACTTAACACATATGGCATACCAGTGTTATTACCATGCTTCGCATGTGGTAAACATCATAAAAAAGATCTGAACTGTTCAGGTCCTATTGTATTTGCATGTTCTTTGCGTCTACACGCATCACTCATTCTCTAATGAGATGGCTTTGTATATATATGGTCAATCGGTGAAACCTTAATTCCTCAGCTTAAACCGATGTCACTAACATTGTGAAAATGTAGCTTTATAGTGTCAGCGTTCTTGGAAATTCACAAAGTTCAATAAAGAACTCCTTGACACAAAATACGCTTATTATCAGTTGTCAACACAATGATATACTTTAGCCTTTGTTGTAGTATCTGTCACAATATTTTAGTTTTGAAACTCTTTCAAATCCAGCA
This sequence comes from Alopecurus myosuroides, assembly GCA_028641055.1. Lineage (NCBI taxonomy): Eukaryota > Viridiplantae > Streptophyta > Magnoliopsida > Poales > Poaceae > Alopecurus > Alopecurus myosuroides. The sequence goes on from CM054058.1 coordinate 248,929,426, forward strand.
TGGAACTTTCTTCCAGCCTATTGTGCTACCCTTCGTCACGTATTTTAATTGAGATAAATTTATTTGAATATATGACAAGACTATTAGTGTAACATACTACAACAAATAGTTTTTCATTACTATATAGGAAAACATATCCTCAACATTTCCAAAATGACACAAGGATCTCTCCCATTGTTGTCTAATAATCATATGAATTATCCTGCTATAACATTTTATAGCATATGACTCATCTGGTTGTGTACATAGCATGGGAACATGACTTAGAAATCTCAATTTCAATGATGCTCATCATCTGTCAAAACACTTGAATCTTGCTCAATTATTTTCCATGTGCCAAGAACTCCTTCTTGTCATTTCTACATTCACTTACTTCAATATTTCATCTAGGTAATTCGGCTGCAATAATATCAGGCGATCTAATCCATCTCTCATAGACATCGATGCCCAATATCTTCTAAGCCTTTCATCAATAAGAAAATCTTAACCGTGTTAATTTAAAATACATATTTTCCAATCAACCATATGCCATCTACATAATGTATTGGAAATATGTCATAGCGCTCCCACTTAATTTCTTGTAACTCTACAAGCATGTTTATCGTTCATGATGGAATCAAACTCTTTTTATAATTTATTAAGGTAAAGATTTCAATTTCGTTATGCGCACTTCAACCATTGAAGTGTGCATACCTTTCTAGCAACCTTTTGAATTTTACAAAGATCTTAGACTGTGTCAAGTACACATCCTCGATCAAACTTCCTCGAGAGGAGAGTTGGTTTTGTTATTCAACTGCCATATCATAATATGTAACTTTTTGCTAGAACTATCCGCAAAGACTAAAGCATCACTACGGAAGATCAAAATCTTGTAGTAGTCAACTCTTTGAACTTCGTCGAAAACAACTTTTTGATAAGTACAACTTTCAAAGGATGTAAAAATCCATGTCTTTGTCTCTATATAGACCCTTTTGCTATCGTTGGGCATCATGCCTATCAAAAGGACTACCAAGTCACATACTTGATATTCATACAAGGATAATATGGCGGATATAATGACTCATAGTCAATTTTACGAAGTCAGGGCCCATCATTTGCTTCCTTTATAAGGTCCAGATCCTTTGTTGTCAAAACAACACTTTACTCTTAAGCCATAAGTTGGTATAAGTACAAAGTTTTAGGACTCTTGTGGTTCAGTTTGCAAACTCATTCGAAGTATCTACAATCACATGTAGTGTCTTTTACTTAGTCAAAATAGGAAACCCTGGAACAACTTCCAGTGCTGCGCTACTCTTGACATGGTAACGAAGATTCTCTAATCTCGTTGAGTTTGTACTTTCCTCCCACTCACTTATTTCGCAAGAACTACTTTCTCGAGAAATCAACCCTTTCTGACAAACAACATTTGTCTTTGGTCGGTGATAGGAGAAATACCCAATAGATTCGTTGGGATAACCTTATAAACATATATGTATCCCATTTTGGTTGTAAACATTTTACACATGCTATGCATACCAAAACTTAAGAAAATGACAATTCGGGTCACTACCCAAACCATATCTTATATGTTGTCAATTTCAACGGATCATGATGGTGCTCTTTTCAGTGGAAAAACGGTTGTCACTAATGTATAAAATACAAAATTACAATGACATTTTTATTAATCTTACCATGTCAAACAAGGTTTGATTTTTCTCTCGAACACTCCAAACTAATGTGGGGTAATTCGAGTAATATAAGTTGTAGAACAATTCTGCAACTTCTCAGATGTTCTGCTAAACTTGTAACTCAAACTTTATCCTTTATGATCCAATCATAAATACTTGATTATCTTGTTACAATGATTTTTACTTCATATTAACAACTATTTGAACCAATTCAAAATGTCAAACTTCGTTGTCTTTAAATAGATATACTCACATATCTACTCAAATCATCGACATAATTTTATGAAGGAAAAATTAATCCACCATACATGACTATACATAATGGACTATATACATCAATATGTATAATCTCCATTAAATTAGTCGTCCATTCTACTTTGGCCTATGAACGGAATTCTAGTCATCTTTTGGAACAGGTCTCACAAGCGTCAATTTATTCAAAATAAAATGACTCTGGAAGTCCATCAATATGGAGTTCCTTCATGTTTTCCTTTCCGATATGAACTAAAATGGTGGTGTCACAATTTAAGTGAAACTTTTTTTTACGTCTTGCAACATTTAGAATTTTGTATTATAGATGTTTACTTTACCAACATGATTTATATTAACATATCCATAAATTATGGAATATGGTCATCGTTTGAACAATCTCATTTGTTCTCACAAAAGACTAGAACAAAATAACAACTTATTAAGTTCTTAAAATAAATCTTGAATGTTTGGTTTGATACGACAATGAATACAATAACACTTTATTTCTGTTCTTGTCATAATCGATTTCACATCTATTACTAGTTCCTTTTAGGCCCTTGTATTTCTTCCATTGTGTTGCTTTGTATGACAACTCATACCAACCAATGTGGTATTAAAATACCCAAAAATACTTTGTTAACTAGTAATACATCTATAACTTGTATATCAAGCATATACTCCTGAGCTGGACTTTTCCAGTTATCTTCTTTTTCTGCCATATATCCTTTTGTAATTCTATTTTCAATATTCCCTTTCTTTTACAGAAGAATCATTCAACATCAAACAATGCTAGTTGTACTAGCTCATTTTCTTTGGCGTGTTAGTCATATACTATCACCCATTGAGTCATACTTTGAGTTTGATTGTTCTACTAATATCACCATATTAATAGTATTCTTCTAGATTCCACTCTTAGCAATCTCCAAGTAAGGTAAACATCTTTACCTATACTTTTAATCCATCCCATCATAACAATTTTATGATTAAGCTACTATAGCTCGAAGGAAGGGATTTAGAGGATAATTTTTAGCGCCCAACTTCTTGGAATATTCAAACGCCTAGCGTGTTCAATCATTGCATATATTCAAATAATATAAGCATACATTGTCGCGCTAAATTATACTCAGTCATGTTGCCACAAATAAGTTTCTAGATATCAGTATATCTTTCACTTGATTGTTTCTGAAAACAACTCTTTTCAGTTCCTAAATCACCTTGATCAACAAAACATTCTTTTGAAGATAAAGTAATATGGAAGCAACCATGACTCTGGATTCTAAGTAGGAATTGGTTGCTCTCTAGATCAATCAATCATTAATCATATGGAGCTAGGTAGGAAATACCAAAAATCTACAATAGGACACATTTTTAAATTTCACTAATACGGTACCAATCTTAAATGGTTTTACCAGATCATAATAGTTATATCTCAATTAACAATCTAAGTGTAAGGTAGTTTTGTGGATGCCAATGAATACTACAATTGTGCAAATTCACTTGGATTGGTTGTTCATGATAAATAAGTTCGAGTTAATTCAAAATTAAACCATGAACTCCCACTCAAAAACAACATCCCTCTTAGTCGTCTTTAGTGATTACACGAACCAAATTCACTACACCAAAACCGATCATCATGTGAGATGATGTAGCTTCAAAGGCGAACATCGACATGTTCATCATATCATCCATATGACTCATGCTTTACCTTTCGGTTACGTGTTCCGAGGCCATGTCTGTACATGCTAGGCTCGTCAAGTAGAACTGTAGTATTGCATGTGTTTCAAGGCCATGTATGTACATGATAGGCTTGAAAACACCCGTTGTATGCGAACGTTGAGTCTGTCACACCCGATCATCACGTGGTGTCTCGAAACGACGAACTTTCTTAACGGTGCATACTTAAGGAAGAACACATTATTATCTTGATATTAAGTGAGAGGGATCATCTTATAATGCGACCATCGCTATCTAAGCAGAACAAGATGCATAAAAGGATTAATCATCACAGACATCACATGTAAGGATAACGTGATATGATATGGTCTTCCTTGCACTTGATCTCCATCATGTGCATTATGGTATGATCTCCATCATTCCACCAGCATGGTACTAAGTACCATGGCACCCCAATCTTGATTGTCTCAATAATAAGACAACCATATGGATACCTTCCGGTATATCAATAATTTACAAAAGATATCATCTCATAATCAAATTTGTAACATTGACCATATCAATTCACATGCCCAGCAAAAACTAGTTAGACGCTTCTAATTTATTTTTGCATATTTTACGTGGCTTAGGGCTTTAGAGGATAGAACCGTTCATACCTACGAACATCAACCACAACATTGATAAACATATTTTTAACAACCCTTCATAGATTAGATCTTAACTATAGTAGGAGAAACAGACACCCGCAAGCCACTTATGCAATACAAGTTGCATGTCAGTTGTGGAACAAGTCTCATGTACGTGGACTTGTAAGGTTAGTCCGGGCCGCTTCATCCCACTATGCCACTAAGATCATAAAATAATCAAGGAGTTAATAACATGATCATCAATGCCCACATACACCTATGTGTTCTACCCATACAAAACATCTACGCATAGATCCGGCTCTGATACCACTGAAGGGGTCGTTGCATAGAAAACAAAAAAATTCCTACGCGAGAGACACCCGAAAGGCCAAGATCTAATCTAGGAGACGAAGTGCAACATGCAACGAGAGGGTTAAGGAGAACACATACCCTCGAAGACACAAAGCGTTACGAGATCAAATCTCGTTGTTGGCGTAGTCGTACTCACACCGATCCCGATAGCGAGAAGATGTGCACCGCATCCGGCGGTGCCTCCGTGATCGGTCACACGTACGGTTGATGACGACCTACGATCCCTCGATCCAGTGGGGCGCGGAAGTAGAGGATCCCTCGGAACTCCAGCAGCACGACGGCGTGGTGGTGAAGAAGAATCCCACGGTCAGGGCTTCGCCAAGCCGGAGACCATGGAATGGAGCAGCGGGTGGAGGGAAAAGCTAGTGGGCAAGTGTGTGTATGAAGAGGATCCCTCAGCCTCCTTTTATAGGGAGAGGGAGGCAGACCAAGGGTGGGGTGCGGCCAGCCATGGTGGTGCCCCCACCTCTTCCCTCTTCATGTGAATGGAAGCTCCACTCACACCCACTCATGCTCCCATTATTTTCCACTTGGAAAATCCAAAGGTTTTCTTTTAATAAATAAATAAAACATTTTTATTTCTTTATTTATATTTATTAATTCCATTAACAAATATTTGCATATAGCACCTCAAATCATTTGTTAATTCTATTAACAACCATTCGACGAAAAAACCATTGAACTATTTCAATTTTCCCCGAAACAATTTCGGTGCTGCCCAAAATATTCTTCGATATTCCGTATCCTCTCAAACGCGTCATCGAACCTTAAGTGTGTCACCCTACGATCGCGAATAAGATAGACATGATCGAGATTCCTCTCCGATCAATAATCAACAACGGGATCTAGAAATCCGTGATGACTCCTATTTATTCAACGATGACTCTCGTGATCGTGTGAACCAACAACATCGTGAACTATTCCCTTTGTCTCGCGATATTTTACCTGTCCGAGATGCGATCATTGGTATCAACCATACCTTGTTTAATCTCGTTACCGACAAGTACTCTTTTCTCGTTCCTGTGATATAACATCCTTGTGATCATATCACGTGCTTGCAAGCGGTTTCGATGTGATATCACTGAGAGGGCCCAGAGTATATCTCTCCGTCATTTTGGATGGAAAAATGCCACTCTTAATCCATGAGCCTCAACTAATACTTTCCTAATACCTAACGACACTTTTATAGTCACACTGTTACGGTGTGACGTTTGATGACATCAAAGCACCCTTCCGGTATTAGTGATTGACATGATCTCATGGTCTAAGGAATAAGTTACTTCGTACGCAAGATATAACAATATAAACTAAATGACTTGATCGTATTGTTATCTTGATATTGGGTATGTGTTCATCACATCATTCTTCTAATGACATGACCTCGTTATTAACAACATCCAATGTTCATGATCAGGAAACCTTGATCATCTATTAATCAACGAGCTAGTTAAAAGAGAGGCTTTACTAGGAACCATTGTTTGTTTATTAAACACACATGTATTAACGTTTCCGGTTAATAAAATTCTAGCATGAGAAATAAACATTTATCATAAACAAGGAATAAGATAATAACCACTTTATTATTGCCTCTCGGGCACATTCCCTTCATAATCTTTGTTTTTAGCAAGACCGGTGAGATTGACAACCTCACTGTACCGTTGGGGCAAAGTATTTTTATTGTGTTGTGTGCAGGTTCCACGTTGTTGCTGACACCGGTGAAGCGCCAGCACCACCTTCAGTGGCATCAACCTTCCGAAGGTACTCTTTCTCCTACTGGATTGATAACCTTGGTTCTTAACTAAGGGAAAAATTCCTACCGCTGTGCTCATCACACCCTCCTCTTGGGGTCTCCCAACGCAAGCATCAATATCCTCTCCGGCAGGGTGCCGGGAGACAGCTTCAGAACCCTCCTGATCTAGGGTTGACGACTACGGCGGTTGCGGAACTTTTCGGGGATAGTTTATCAGGTGCTTAGGGTTTTCCTTCGGAGGGGAATATATAGGAGAAAGGGCAAAGGCGGTGGATCCCTAGGGGCCCCACACCACCCCCTGGCGCGGCCAATGGGGGGGGGCGCCACCCCATGGTGTGGGCCCCCTGGTGCCCGTCTTCGACTCCTCTTCGGTCTTCTAGATGCTTCCGGGGAAATAGGAACTTCGGGAATTGTGGGTCCAATTTCGAGAATATTTCCAGAACACCTTTTGTGAAATAAAAAAACAGCAGAAACACACAGAACTGGCACTTGGCATCTTGTTAATAGGTTAGTCCCGGAAAACGTGTAAAAATGTTATAAAGAAAGGAGAAAACATGTAGCAATTGGCATAATATCATCATGGAGCATCAGAAATTATAGATACATTGGAGACGTATCGAGCATCCCCAAGCTTAGTTCCTACTCGTTCTCGAGTAGGTAAACGATAAAACACAATAATTTCTGAGGTGACATGCTTGTCGTGGGATAATCACGGCACACGTTACCTGGGGTAACTTACTTTGGGGCAAATCAACTCTGGTGTTTGGGAGAGGGTTTAGCTCAGGGGAAATCATGTTATCAGGTGATCTGGTAGCTCGGGCTGCAATGTCGCCGAGTCTCCGATCTAGGGTTACAACTATCAGCTCTCGTGCCACAAGAATACTTGAATATCGCGTAAAAACTTTCTTCGTCTCTCGGCCCCAGGAGCCGGTTTATATATTACCCGACTCTCTGGCTTCCTATACAAGACATATCCGGAATCCTACCCGGAAACCGCACACAACCCTACGTTTCCTAATCGTGACCCCCAAGGTACGGATTACAAGACCTACGTTCCCCCTTGGGCCTTCTAGAAACTCCTCCACCTTGGGCCGGGTCTTGTGCGATTCCCTTCGGGCCGGGTTTCACCTGGGCATAAGCCTACCGGGTTACCATCCCCCCATCAGTAGTCCTCAGAATAGCTTGGTCTTCTCGGGATCAACCATGAAGCGCATGCTATTCCCTGCAAAACAATAAACATTCAAATTCATAATATACGGGGTTAGAGTGCTTTAATCATAGCTAGGCCTGCTCTTTGGGCGGTCCATATAATAACCCGGTTTTCTTTTCCAAGTCAGGGCATCATTTCCCGGGTCAACACTCCAAAGAAACGTAACAAGACCCGACATTCGTATCGCTATCAGTTAATCCGAACAATACGCCTAAAATCTATCTCAATCTCTATCCGGATATCTCGCAACAAATAATTCGATACCTATCCCCAAATATCCGGGCCAGATCAATCTATACCGAAATTTTTTCACTTACCGCCCAAACCTAGGTTTTTTTCCACCCGCTCCTATAAATTGGCCCCAGAGGTCAACCCTAGATCCAAACGCCATTTCCCCTTCTCCTTCCTCCTCTCACTCCGCCTCCGCGCCCACGAGCCCAAAATCAAGCCCGCATACGCCAGAGCTGCACCGGTTCCCGCGGGGTCGCCGCCCGCGCCTTCGTGAACACCCGCGCTCACACCCTCATCCGCGCCTCCAGAGCTCTCGAGACGTCGCCGCCGCGCATCTCCACCAACAAACCATCCCGGTAAGTTTCTCCGTCCGCGAGATCTAGATTCCCCTTTTTCTTCAATCTCGCACTAGTATTTTAGATCGAACTTCTCCCGTAATCATGCGCCATTACTTCATTAGCTAAGCGTGCTTCCGCGATCTCCAATCTCATATTTTTCCACCATGTGTTCTTAGCTAGATCCATTTTCCATGTCTCTCGCAAACACTTGGTTGTTTTACTTTTCCCTCTTCCTGCTGTATCAAATAGCTGCGCTCTTCAAATTTCCCGACATTTACTTACTCGCATTTTACCTCCATCTAGATCTACACTCCATGGCTCCTAAGGCTAGTGCCAAGCTGAAGGGCAAAAACCCGGCTGGGAAGCAAAAGCCGGGTCAGTCGATTTCCGCCAATTGAGCGAAATCGACTGTCACCAAGGCCAAACTTGACGAGCTGGCCGAGTCGGGTGTTCTGCCCGCTGAGTCGGAGATTCAGTGGAAGACACCGGGTGAGGAGACCCGGCCTTCACCAGGCCCGGGTGAGGTAGTCGTCTTCCTCGAGCACGTGATCCGGGGTTTCCGCCCCCGGGTCACCCTTTCTTCCGAGATCTTCTAGACCACTATAAACTCCGGGTATTTGATATCAGCCCAAACTCCATGCTAAATATTTTCCACTTCATAGTACTCTGTGAGGCTTATCTATGCATTTCTTCAAACTTGGCTTTATTCTTAGAATTGTTCCAATGCAAACCCTGCCGGGAGAGCACGGACGGGGCCCTCTTAGTTTGTGGGGGGGTCTCGATTCAGAGACGTAAAAACTCTCTGATGCCGACTCTTAGTATTCACTCTCATGTGAAATACTGGCAGAAAACTTTTTTCTACTGCCGAGACACATCCTTACCCGGCGAGAAGCCTCTGCCGGGTTTCTCTAATAATGTCCTTTCTCTTTCCGATAATCTAAACTCTTTCGCATCCGAGGCCGATAGACAGTCTATCTGGCCTCTTCTCCACAAACTCGCTGTGCTTTCCGCCCAAGGGCTTATTGGGCTTAACCTGATAAAAACCTGGGTCAGCTGCCGGATCCAGCCAAACAGCATCCGGCCCAAGCTTATGTGCGATTACTCCGGGCACGTCACCGACTCTCTCCGATACTCGGAGAAAACTTACCCGGCCGCAGATGTAAATAAAATCATGAAGACTTTCTTGGCTGAGAGAGTTGATGTTATCAAGAGCATCGCCGGGCTTGCCCCTTTTACACGCGCTAAGCCGGCTCCTCCAGTAAGAACCGGCTATCACTCTTTATTCCGACTGACACTTCTTATGTATAGATACTAACTTTTATCTCTGTGTTTCTTACTCAGGAAACTGACGCATTCTGGAAGATTGTCACCCCTCCCCCCTCTGAAAACTCAGAGGAGGAGGAGGAGGAGGAGCCGACTGATAGCGATGAAGGTAATTCAGGGTCTCTTCTTAATAACTACTTCGTTAGCTTATTATACCAAACTTCTCCTCCTTCCGACAATGCTCCTCACTCACCAGCGCTAGAGGACAAGGACGACACTCAGTCAGAAGAGAGTGAAGCAGAGCCGGAGGCTGAGGTTGGGGCGAAGAGGAAGAGCAGAAGAGTTGTTTTCAAGGTGCCATATTCTTCCATGACCTCCAAGCCATACTCCTATGCCAATATGTGCGAACTTAACAGGCATCTAACCACTTCACCATCTCTGAAGGAATCAACTCCAGCCAAACGACGGGCAACCCGGACCTCTCCGGGTGACGATCCTCTTAACCCGGGTATTCCCATGTCGCCCGCTCGCCGAGCCGGTACACCTCCAACTTATCAAACCCATATACCTCGAAAATTTCCATCTCCGAATCATCCCTTAGCCGGACAACTCCGGGTCTCACTTTCCGATTCTTTATCAGCATCTTCCGGGTCCAGCAACGATCTCCCAGCCGACTTCATCGTGAATACCGGGTAACTCGCTACCCTTATTAACCAATATACCTTTATTTTCCTTGTCTTCCGTCTATTACTTACTAACCTTTTCCTTTTCCTTCTCAGAGCCAAGGTTACACTTAGTGACCCGGAGGATATGCACGTTGATAACCCGGCCATGGAAGACCCGGAGAGTGCTACCAAGCCCGCGTCTAGCGGTGAAGAGGAAGAGCTGAAAGATCCCATTGTCCCAGAAACCGGGTTTCCCCTGCCAACTCATCAACCGGCTGATGCTGATGTCGAGTTTCTGGGAACACAGAGGGCTGCCCCTGCTCCTAACACCCAGGCGGCCAGAGTCGACCCGATGAAGCAGGAAAGGACCCCTCCACCGGGTAACCAGAACCCTAGCTCCTCCAGGCCAAATCTGAGTGGCCTTGACTTTGAAGGGATGCTAGATGAACTTTTTTCTCTAAAGACCAATGAAAGAGATATTCTCGAATCCCTAGCAGTTGAGCATCAGGTAACTCTACCGATATTATTTGCGTACTCGCCTAGTCCCCAAGTTCCGGGTGAACTATACATAGTTTACTCGGTACTTTCATAGCTATATAACCTTCCATACTCGGTTTTTACGCTGCAACCGACTAACATCTCCTTGCCTATTGTTCAGGCTTATGTGACCCGGACGGAGGAGATGTTGGCGAAAACCAACAAACTCCTCCGAGTTGAGACCAAACTTCGAGAGGAGCTGGAGATCGAGGTGAAGGACCTTTCCAAGGATTGCAAGAAATACAAGAAAAAGCTCCACCATGCTGAGGGTTTGCTGAAGAAATTATCGACCTCTGTCGCCGATACATATAGCTCCATAATTGGTAAAGGGACTTAACTTCCTGACTAAGACTCGGGTTTCTCATTTGATAGGGTCTATGACCCAGACCTTACCACTTTACTTTTCTCTTTATTCTACAGGTCCGGGTGACAAGGTTGATGATCAAGATGATATAGAGAAATTGAAGACCTTGAAGGCGGTTATCCGGCAATTTTCTGCGGGGACCAAGTGGACCCTTGAAGCCGTGAGGTGGCCTGGTGGTTATGGTGGTGTATCCCAAATGGTCGATGCGTGCTCAACGGTCCCTGCTTGGATCGACCACTGGAAGCGCTCGGCGTGCCGGGTTGGGGTGACCCGTGGCCTTGCGTTGGCTAAAGCCTACTTTCCTAAGCTTGAGCCGGCAACGCTTGTGAATGGGTTCCCCGAATTCAACACAGACGGCTCTCGATTCTCGGCAAAGGACTACAAAGCTATCCATACTCAGATACATCACTCGGCAAGCTTGATAGCCGATAAACTTGACGTGAACAAGCTTACCCCTCCGTACAACGCTGAAGATAAGTCGGTACCTTCTGATTTTCTTGCTCCCTTTGATATGCTAGCCCGGTGGAAGGAGGAAGTTGCCAAGAGGAAGGCCGAGGCCGGCTCTGTGCCAGCGTCATCCACTCCAGTCATCCCTCCTCCAGCTTGTGCTGATACCGTGGTTGATCCGGATGCGGAGGCAGGGAAGGCTACAGAAGAAAACACTGAAGACCCGGCTACCAAGACTGCTGCTGAAGACTCAGCTATGAATGCCGAGTAAAGTTTGTCCACAAACACCCATTCGGCCAATAGGCATGTTTGTAATGTGCCTGATACAATTATTTGTTTAATAGTGCGCATGTGCACTTTTGATACTATTCCCTTGGTTTGTAACACACTTAAACTCTTATGGCTTTGATGGCCCTTTTGGCCATCCACCTTGATATGCTTTCTCCAGTCTTAAACTTTTTGCCGCTTTTCTGACCTTTCCTCTTTTTCCACATCTATGAGACTCGGTTTCCGGGTCTCAGGATTTTTGACTGAGTGAACTTTTGCTTCTTAAGTCCCCAAGTCCCCAAGACTCGGATTTTTGGGTTTTAAGCTCGATAGCTAAACAATTTGTTACTTTTCTCAAATTCCCAAGTCCCCAAGGCCCGAATTTCCGAGTCTAGGGATTTGTAGTTTTTAAGAAAAAACTGCCTGTTTTTGCCAGGGCCCAAAATATATAGCTACCCATATAAATTTTGAAGCTATGCTTAATACATTGTGAGTTTCTGGCTGTAGCCTTTTACTCCGCATAACTTGTGGTTTGGATGACCCTTTTGATCCTCTTTGTTGTAAGCCGGCTTTCGCGTGGATATTCAGTGCTGCTATAACTGTACAAAAACAGGCTCAGACAAGTCCCAATGGGCATCATGACTGATTGTGATTATACGTTAGCAAGACATGCCACATTATTGCGAGTCACATCAAGCTTAAACAAGAGAAATCAAGAAAGTTTGGCTCTATTGTCCAGTTATAAGATTGTAACCGTACTTATTGCAAGTAATCGGTCCTCATAACTTAATGGCATCGTGGCCGGGTCTTGAGATTATAGCTGTGCTATTCAAGCAATCAGCCCCCAAGACCTATATATGCAATTTATGAAAATTTTAAACCTAGTGCGTTATAACTAAACAATAAATACTTACCTGGTATGGAATAAAGTAAAACAGAAAAATTAAGAACAAACTAACAGAAAAATAAAAAAGAAACAATGTCATAGTTTAACCATCTCTTTATTGATATGAGAAAAGTTATGTCAGCAAGCCGCCTCATTAAAAACCCTCGAGTCCCCTTAGGTACCCTGGATAGGAAAAGAGTGCGTGTGAAACCTGCTGCCTATTACATCGTGCAATTCAACTTGTAAACCTAGCCTATGCTAAGTGTAGTAGGGACGTAGCTGAGCCACGTTCCATGGTCTTTCCCGTTCTTGCATAGATGAAGTGGTATGGGTGGTGTCATTGACAGTATCCGACTCTTCCCTTGCATCTATTAAGTAGTATGATCCATTGTGCAAATTTCGGCTTATGACGAACGGGCCTTCCCATGGTGGAGATAACTTGTGCTTTCCTTCCTTTGACTGTACTAGGCGTAATACCAGGTATCCTTCCTGGAAGACCCGGGTTTTGACCCGCCGACTGTGGTACCGCCTCAAATCCTGTTGATATATAGCTGATCTCTCCAAAGCTTGCTCCCCGTGCTCTTCTAACATGTCCACGGCATCCTGCCGGGTCTTCTCGTTCTCCACCTCAACATAAGCCGCCACTCGGGGCGAGTCATGAATAATGTCACTCGGAAGGACTGCCTCTGCACCATAAACCATAAAAAACGGAGTCATCTGGGTAGATCTGTTAGGTGTAGTGTTAATTCCCCAAACCACTGATGGTAACTCCTCAACCCACGCTCCAGCAGCTCTGAGGCACGGGACTCATAGCCATGGTTTCAACCCACGAAGCAACTCCTGATTTGCCCTCTCCACTTGTCCATTAGCTTGTGGATGGGCTACCGAGGCTACGTCAAGGCGGATGCCATTGTTTCCACAAAACTGTCGTGGGATAATCACGGCAGACGTTACCTGGGGTAACTTACTTTGGGGCAAATCGACTCTGGTGTTTGGGAGAGGGTTTAGCTCAGGGGAAATCATGTTATCAGGTGATCTGGTAGCTCGGGCTGCAATGTCGCCGAGTCTCCGATCTAGGGTTACAATTATCAGCTCTCATGCCACAAGAATACTTGAATATCGGGTAAAAACTCTCTTCGTCTCTCCTAAGGACATGTTGGTTCCGTTGTCTGTTATTATGCTATGAGGGTATCCAAACCGATAGATGATCCTTTTCAGGAACTTGACTGCTGTGACTGCTTCACAATTGGTGGATGGCATAACTTCAACCCACTTTGTAAACTTATCAATAGCCACCAAAAGATGAGTCTTTTTGCAAGGCGACATGTGAAAGGGGCCCACCATATCCATACCCCAAACTGCAAACGGCCAGGTCAGCGGGATTGTTCGCAACTCCATAGCCGACACATGGGTTTGGCGAGCATACCTTTGACATCCATCACACCTTGCCACCAAGCGCTCCGCGTCCGCCAAAGCCGTGAGCCAGAAGAAACCGTGTCAGTATGCTTTAGCCACAAGGGATCTTGTGGAGGCATGACGCCCACAATCACCTTCATGGATCTCCCTCAAAATCTGTCGGCCCTCCTCTGGTGTTACACAGCGCAATAAGACTCATGCAGCACTTCTCTTATACAACTCGCCATTGATGATAGAATAACCCTTTGCTCGTCTCAGGATTTGCCTGGCTAAAACTTCCTGTGGTGGTAACTCGCCCCGTGACAGGTAGGCCAGAAACGGCTCCGTCCACTCGGGAATAGCGCGTACAGCGGCCACAGGCTCCAAATCCAGGTCTTGATTAGCCACCTCTTCTTCAGATTCGGTTTTGACAAAGGGCCGCCATAACTCGTCCAGAAAGGCATTAGGCGGAACCGGCTCGCGGCGCGAACCGAGTCTTGCGAGCGCATCTGCTGCCTCGTTCTTTCGCCTGTCAATGTGCTCTACCTCATACCCGGAAAAAGACCCGGCCACCCTGTCTACCTCTCTGCGATACGCTGCCATTGTTGCATCCTTTCTATCCTAGGTTCCAGAGACCTGCTGTACCAAAAGATCCGAGTCTGCATAGCACCTTATTCGCCTGATATTCATCTCCTTTGCTACCCGCAGTCCGTGTAATTAGGCCTCATACTCGGCCACATTGTTGGAGCAATCGAAGTGAATTTGCAACACATAACTCAACTTGTCTCCTTTTGGTGATGTAAGTACCACCCCAGCTCCTGATCCCTCGTATTGCTTGGAACCATCAAAGTGCATCACCCAAGACTCGGAACTTGGCATAATTGTGGGCATGCTTGTGTGAGTCCAATCATTGATAAAATCATCTAAAGCCTGGGACTTGATTGCAGACCGAGGCTCGTAGTTGATGTGATAATCTCCCATCTCAATGGCCTACTTGGCTATTCTGCCTGTCGCATCTAAATTTCTGATAATATCTGCCATGGGTATAGAGCTAACCACCGTTATGGGGTGTTACTGAAAGTACGACTTCAATTTCCGGCTGGCCATGAAGACCCCAAAAACTAGCTTTTGCCAATGCGGGTAACGCTGCTTTGCTTCCGATAAGACCTCAGTCACGTAGTAAACCGGCCTTTGTACCGGATGATCCTTTCCATCCTCCTTGCTCTCAACCACAACCACTGCGCTAACCGCCCGAGGCCCGGCCGCGATGTATAACAACATGGGCTCTTTGGGACCCGGCGCTGCCAGAATCGGTGCCTCGGATAACTGCTTTTTCAGAGCTTCAAATGCCTTGTCCGCCTCTTGGTCCCATACGAATTTGTCGGTTTTCCTCAAGAGTCGGCATAGAGGTATTGCTTTTTCTCCAAGCCTAGATATAAACCGGCTTAATGCTGCCACACATCCCGTGAGCTTCTGAACGTGCTTGAGGCCTTCCGGCTTTTTCAGGCTCTGGATGGCCTTGATTTTTTCCGGGTTTGCCTCAATTCCTCTCTCAGAAACAATAAAGCCGAGTAACTTTCCCGCAGGCACTCCGAACACGCACTTAGTCGAGTTAAGCTTCATCTGGTATCTCCTCGGGTTCTTGAAGGTCTCCTTTAGGTCATCTATGAAAGTTTCAGCTTTCCTTGTTTTAATCACCACATCATCCACATAGGCATGAACGTTGCGTCCAATTTGATCCTCGAAACACTTCTGGATGCACCGCTGATACGTTGCGCCGGCGTTTTTCAGCCCAAAGGTCATGGTCTTATAACAAAAAGCACCAAAGGGGGTTATGAACGAAGTTTTCTCCCAATCCTCCTTTTTGAGCTTTATTTGGTGATACCCGGAATAAGCATCCAGGAAACGTAATAAGTCACAACCTGCCACTGCATCAATGATCTGGTCTATTCTCGGAAGGGCAAATGGATCCTTTGGGCAATGCTTGTTGAGACTTGTATAGTCTATGCACATTCTCCACTCATTGTTCTTTTTCAGCACTAGAACCAGATTTGCCAACCATTCCGGGTGAAAAACCTCCATAATAAAGCCGGCTGCAAGGAGCCGAGCTATCTCCGCTCCTATAGCATTTCTCCTTTCCTCATCCATTTTTCTCAGACCCTGCTTCACAGGCCGGGACCTAGGATCAACATACAAACAGTGCTCAGCTAACTCGGTCGGGATACCCGGCATGTCGCTGGGAGTCCAAGCGAAAACGTCCTGATTCTCACGAACAAACTCGATAAGTGCTTCTTCCTCCTTGTTGTCTAAGTTGGAACCTATGGCAAATTGTTTGGAGGGATCACCCTCGACAAAAGCCACCATCTTGGCGTCCTAGGCCGCTTTAAACTTTGCTCTCTCGTCCTCCGTATTCGGTCTCTTCAAAGCAGTTCTATCTTCTGGGTCTACTTGAGACCGGTAATACTTGAGCTCTTCCTTCCTGCAAGCCTGCTCTGCCATTGCCGCATCTCCTTCATCACACTCCGCTGCCACAGCCCGGTTCCCATGTATACTGATGGTCTGCTTAGGACCCGGAATCTTTAGCTGCAAATACACGTAACACGGCCTGGCCATGAACTTAGCGTAAGCCGACCTTCCGAACAGCGCGTGATAAGGGCTGCGCAATTTCACTACCTCGAACGTGAGCCACTCCACTCGGAAGTTATCCTTGGATTCTCCGAAAGAGACTTCAAGTGTTATCTTCCCTTCAGGGCACGCCGATTGACCCGGCACAATCCCGTGGAAAACTGTAGAACTTTTTCTGCAGCTGAGACTCCTTGAGCCCCATGCGTAGAAAGGTTTCCCAATATAGAATATTGATGCTACTTCCACCATCCATCAAAACCTTTTTCAGTTCGTAACCATTGAACTGTGGTGCAACCACCAAAGCTAACACACCCGGATGTTCTATTGTTTCCGGGTGATCCCTTCTGCTCCATGTTACCTCTTGGTCTGACCATCTCAAATATCTCGGAACACCTGAAGAAACCGAATTTACGGCCCTTTTAAGTATCTTTCTATCTTTATTAGAAGTCCTGGTAGTGTGAACGTGGTACTGTCCTAACTGTTTTGGGTTGGCTTGGAAACCCCCAGCGCCTCCTTGATTATTACCCGGATTGCCACCTCCTGCGTTGCCAGCGGGGGGTGGCCCGTTGCCCGGGTTTCCACCCGGACCCGGTCCTCCTCCCCGGCCTGCACCTCGTAGGGCCTTATGTATTTCCTCGTTCTTCCATCTCTGTAAGTCCATGCACTGCTCCAATGAATGATTAGCCGGCCTGCCATTCCTGCTATGACGCGGACAGGGCATCCTGAAGGCCTCTATATGGTTAGCCGGCCTCGGTGGTCCTTGGTAGTTTCCTCCATTGAAATTTCCCTCTGCCCTATGTCTTGCAAACCCGGCTTACGTATTAGCAACAAACTCGGAATTTCCTTCGTATGGGCGCTTGTGCTGGTTATTTCCATTACTTCCTCCGTTATTACCCGGTGCAGCTCCGTTGCCAGGTCTTTCGTTGTTGTTTGCGTTGGCTTTCGCTTTTTTGTCATCAACATCCTCCTCTGTTGTGTCTATGGCAGCTTGCTTATTGCAAGCGTCCATCAATTCTCCCATTGTAACCTCCGAAGCGTGCCGACTAGATTTCATGCGTGTCAGCTTTTGCACCAAGGGTATGTATTTGCACGTTTTCACCATAGCTTGCAATGCATCTTTTGGCTGGATATCAGTGGAAGAGTGGAGAATTTCCATAACCCGGCGTACCCAGCTGCGCCCGACTCTCCCTTCTTCTGGACGCATCGCTCTAAATCGTCAATCGTGAATAACTTTTGGCACGTCCCATGAAAGTGTTTGATGAAGGCAGTTTTCAGCTCACTCCATGAATTAATGGATCTTTCAGGCAGGTTATTGAACCACAACTTTGCTGCTCCTTCGGACATCATAAGGTACATAAACTTGGCTTGGAGATTCTCGGATGCGTTGCGAATCGACATAGCCATCTCGTAACTGCTCAACCAGGTCTCTGGGTCCATGGTCGGCTCATAATTAACCACTTTACCCGGTTCCTTGAACTTATCCGGGTAAGGCTCAGCCCTGATGGCATCCGATAAACACTTAGACCCGGCAAGGTTTGCCAGTACTGGCCTCACTCGGGAAACGTGCGATCCTGCAGCAGGCGCGGCGGGGGGTGCAACCGCTACCGGCCCTCTTACCGCAGACCCGGCTGCTGCGCGCCTGGCTCGAGAACTGTCCACAATGGCTTGCGCCGCTGATGCTGCAGGCGTTGCCGGTCTATGGGGAGGAGGCGGCATTTGCTGCTGCTCTGCCCTCCGTCGTGCCGAGTTTGACTGAATATAACCGGTATTCCTATTCTGCCGACTAACATATGGTGTTCCATGCATGCCACTCCTATTATCCGGGTAATTGGCCTGTTGAGCTACTGCGGTGCGTAACAGGTCTATCGCCCGCCGGGTCTCCACTGCATGGGGTGACTCTCCCACGGGGATGCGATCAAGTGCCAATGTTGCTGCATATACGTTATCCATGGGATTATTGAAGTGACCCGGTGGAGTATGAAATCGCGGTGGTGGTGGTGGTGCGGTATTGCCAACAGCGATCCCAGTTTCCAACGTGGGTAACCCGGCCTGCACGTTTGCCGGCTTTCCTCCCAGGGTTGCAGCTCAATATCCGGCTTCTTGATTCACAACCGGGATTGGTTGATCCTGAGTGGTAACGAACAACATAGCTGGCTGTAAATTTCCACCGGTTGCCGGTAATCTCGTCTGGTGCCTCTGATTGTAAATCCTAGTCGACTGAGCTTGAAGGCGATTCTCCAGTTCTTCCAACTCGCGCTGGCGCACGGCCATCCCTTGTTTCTCGGCTTCGACATCTCTCCTTTGTTGATCCAACGCGCGGCGAGCCACATCCAGATCTCGGGCACGTGCCCCCGCGTTTTCTGGGGTTATCACCGTCGCTAACATTGTGGGATCTAAGATTAGGTTATTGTTGAACAGAGCCGGATTTCGCGGAACCGAGGCTCCCGCACCCGGTGTTCTATTTGTCGTGAATCCAAACATGTTCCTTTGCCGTTCGCTTTCTCCGGTTTGACTGGTAACAGAGACCAACTCTCCATCGACCCGGGCTATAACCAGGTTTCCGTCAACCGGTGCCTGCTGTTGGGCCAGCGCTCGCGCCACTCCGACCGCGGCCGTCGACACATCCCCCTGATTAAGATTGGTTGCAGGGCCTGTTTAGACCGCGACCCGGCGCGCGATGCCTGGTGAAGATTCGTATTCCTCTTCGTCACAGCTATCTTCCTCGTACCGGTCTTCAAGCAGGTGCAGGATAGACTCGGTATCATATTCTCTTGTGACCCGGCCACGCGGGGTCCATACAGGCTCCTCCGGCTGTTCCCTCTTCGTGGTGGGCTCCTTCTCCGGATCTACCGTCCCAACCGATTCTTCTCCGTCCGATTGGATACAAGTATCATCCCCTGACATGGAATCACACTCATTATGGTCAGAAACAAAACCAGATGCACGTACCATGCCGACGAAGACGTTGATCCGGCCGATCGTGATGACAGATCCGGTTTCTAGCAGATCCGACTCTGGCTCCCAACCAGAGTCGTCCACGATCTTCTCTCCTTCGGGGTTGGTGATGATCTCGCTGATGACGAGGTCCTTCATGCTTTCCCGAGCTTCTCCCGTGATGTAAACACCCTTGGACGTAGGCCCCATGGTGGGCGCCAACTGTCGTGGGATAATCACGACAGACATTACCTGGGGTAACTTACTTTGGGGCAAATCGACTCTGGTGTTTTGGAGAGGGTTTAGCTCAGGGGAAATCATGTTATCAGGTGATCTGGTAGCTCGGGCTGCAATGTCGCCGAGTCTCCGATCTAGGGTTCCAATTATCAGCTCTCGTTCCACAAGAATACTTGAATATCGGGTAAAAACTCTCTTCGTCTCTCGGCCCCAGGAGCCGGTTTATATATTACCCGACTCTCTGGCTTCCTATACAAGACATACCCGGAATCCTACCCGGAAACCGCACACAACCCTACGTTTCCTAATCGTGACCCCCAAGGTACGGATTACAAGACCTACGTTTCCCCTTGGGCCTTCTAGAAACTCCTCCACCTTGGGCCGGGTCTTGTGCGATTCCCTTCGGGCCGGGTTTCACCTGGGCATAAGCCTACCGGGTTACCATCCCCCCATCAATTCTACTAACATAAACTTGATCATTATAATGTAAAAGCATATGTAAGGTGAGATCATAGAACTTTAAACACAAACATGATAAATAGAACTTTAATAATAAAGCATACAAATCACTTTGCATCATGAGGAGTAACTCAAATAAAGGATCATCAGTAACAATGTATTGAAAGTTATACGTTTGTTTCAAGTATAAAGAAAGCATGGCATGTAGTATTTCGCAAGTCCTTAAGAGTGGGACAAAACATAAATGCCAGGACACCTTCAAAGTTAATGAGGGAGACTAGAACAATTAGTTGCAGAACAAACAACGACACTTCATGAGTCAACTAATGATGTTTATGGGACAAATGCACATAAAACTCAGAATGGCAACAATGCTCTCTCAACTGTTCATAAAGTTAGAAGATGGAGACTCAACATAAAAGTAAAAGAAAGGCCCTTCGTAGAGGGAAGCAGGGATCACTCATGTGCCAGAGCTTTTTTATTTTATTAAAAAGAGGTACTAAAAGTTTGACACTCCTCCCATCCATCTTTCACAAACCATGGCTAACCGAATCCTCGGGTGCATGCCAACAATCACATACCATTGAGGAGTGTCTATATTTTAGGAGAGGTGTATGCTAGTGTCAACGAATGGTAAACAGAAAATACAGTATGTCACAAGCCAACTAGATTCACAAGAGCGGCTCCCATATGAAGGACGCATCTGGGTAGAAGGTCATCCCTCTTTCCCTTTTGTTTACACAATTATGCTTTGACTGATAAATCAAGGGAAAAATAATGAAGATAATTTGTTTGTATTAATTTGGGGCTGGGCACCTCGCTACCAGCTCTTCTATCAATTGGATAAGCGGATGAAGCCACTAGTCCAGAGTGCGAAATCCAACAAGTGAGATAAAGATTCTCTATTGACGCCCTCATGAGCAAAAACAGGAACACAAAACAGAAATAATTTTGAAAGTTTTAAAGGTAGCACATGAGCAATTTACTTGGAGTGGCAGTGAAATACCACATGTAGGTAGGTATGGTGGACACAATTGAAAAAACTTTGGTTTTAGGGAGTTGGATGCACGAGTAGAGCTCATACTCAGTACAGGTGGAGGCTAGCAAAAGACTGGGAGCGACAAATCAAGAGAGCATAAGAGCCATAATCATGTATAGTGACATAAACATCATCAATCAAAGAGTAAGTGGCATCACAAGTTAAAAAACTAAGTGATCATGGAGGCTATTCGTGACTGGTTCATATTCATAAACATGCTGTGAGCATGCGCCAAGTCAACCAAATAAAACATTCAAAGGAGAATACCACAAATTTATGCTTTAATATGACAAGAACAACTCATGATTCTTTCAATAGCATATTAAACTATCTCAGCTATTTGAGTCTCTTCATGCTACTCAATAACCACAAGGCTTTAAAACTAAAATAACATTTAGCATGGCATGAAAAAGTTCTAGCCACGGTCTATAGAAGCTTCTACGTCCACCGCTATAAATTCTACCTCAAGCAGCAGTTTCTTTTCTCAACAAGCACCACACAAGATATGTTTTAACAAAAATACTCTACATTATATAGCAAGAAAACATGAGAGTACTCACATAACACTACTAAAACTAACAACTCTGATAAGAGATGCATGCAAAACAAGAGCTAAATAAATGCAGCAGCCAGATAAAGATTAAGAATACAAAGTATTCCCATGAAAAAGTGGAGCGTGTAACTCTCCAATAAAAGAATGCTGGGTCCAACCAAGCTTATTGAAAAATAAAAACAAACTGAAAGCAAAAATAAAAGACGCTCCAAGTAAAGCACATAAGATGTGACCGAATAAAAATATAGTTTCACTAGAAGTGACCTAATAATTTGTTGATGAAGAAGACATTCCCAAGCTTAGACGCTTGAGTCTTCTTGGAATTTGCTGGAATGTACCACCGGGGCATCCCCAAGCGTAGGCTCTTCACTCTTCTTGATCACGTCATATCATCCTCTTCTCTTGACTCTTGATAACTTCCTTCACACCAAACTTCTCACAATCTTCATTAGCAATGTTAGTGCAATCGAAATAATAAATTCACATGGTTCAGTTTCAACACAAGTCTAACACTCATAAACACATTATCTACTGTCACCACTTTTTTTAAAACTTTTTTTCTCAAAACAATACCAAAATAAAGAGATTAAGATGCAAATGCAATTATTGAAAGAAATCTGTCAAAACAGGACAGCAGGTAAAGATGATTTTTTTTCGAAAATCTTCTGTTGCTCAACTCAAAAAGTGTTCATCTAAGAAAAGTTACGTATATAGCCCAGGATTACGTAGAAAAAAACTCAGGTCATTTTGAATTTTCTGTGATTTTATACGAATTTAACAGTGGACATGAGAAATCTGTTTCATGCGCAGAAATCCGAAATTTAGTCTCAACTTTCCACTAGAGGCTTTTCTTGGCTCAACAAAGACACAAAAGAAAATATACAGTGGGGTTGCTAAGGAAATATACAACACTCAGGTGCAAAGCACACAGAAAGAAACGATGGAAAACGGGTTGAAAATGGAGAACTAAAACGGGTTGTCTCCGGATAGCGTTTTTTTTAACGCCTTTCAGCCAGGCATAGAAAGCAACTCAAGTATCTTCAACTGAAGAAGCATCAACATTAAGCTTAGAAATATCCTCAACAATGAATTGTATTTCATCTATAGAAGTCTTAGATGTCCCTTTATCAACACTTTTAGGCACACTACTTTCATCAAATGGGTTTGCAGGAACAATCCAATCAAAATTCTTTTCTAGAGTTTCATGCATTCCTACCAATTTAAAGGGTATTGGTATTTTAATTTCCTTATTGACGGCTTTACACAGTGTGCTATTAACATCTACACATGATCGTAACATCTCAAATCGGTTAAAAACTTTTCTAGCCTCAATGGAACATCACCAAATACTTTAAACAAAGTTTCTAGGACGAACTCTCTTTTTTCGCTATCCCTAATGTTATCAAGGTTGAGGAACATTTGTTGTATGATGGGATTAAGGTTAACAAACCTAGCTTCCAGCATACGAACTAGAGATGCTGCATCGGTTTCATAATCTGGAGCAAGTTCAGCTAAGGATCTATCCTCAAATTCTTTGTGCTTACTAACATAATTAAAGAACTCTCCAATATTATCTTTCCTAATTATAACTCTGCTACCTATTGGTACGTCTTTCAAGGAAAACTTGGGTAGAATCATGATTAGAGATTAAACTAAGAGCAGAAAAGCAAAAAATAATAGCTATAAAGTAAACTATTTTTGTGTGTGTTTTTGCTATAAAAAAGCAAAAAAAGACAATAATAAAAACATGACAATAAACAAAATAAAGAGGTTGAGAGTGAGAGACTCCCCTTGCCAGAAGACTTCTTTCTCCCCGGCAACGGTGCCAGAAATTCTTTTGATGCTCGCGTTGATGGTGCCTTGATGTTGGCAATGCGTGTTGGGAACCCCAAGAGGAGAGTGTGATGAGCACATCGGTAAGAATTTCCCTGAGTTAAGAACCAAAGTTATCAATCCAGTAGGAGAAACAAGATCTTCGGAAGGTTGATGCTACTGACGGTGGTGATGGCGCCTCACCGGTGTCAGCAACAACGCGGAACCTGCACACAACACAACCAAAATACTTTGTCCCAATGGTATAGTGAGGTTGTCAATCTCACCGGTCTTGCTGAAAACAAAGATTAGACGTATAGTGTGGAAAACGGTGTATGCTTGCAGTAAGTAAAGAAAACAGGAAATTGTAGAGGTTTTGTTTAACAATGTAGGAAAATAGACCGGGGTTCATAGGTTCACTAGTGGTGTCTTTTCATAAAAGATAACATGCTGGGTGAACAAATTATAGCTAGGCAATTGACAAATAGAGGTTGCACCGTAGTGCACATTCATGACATGATGACTAATATGATATTTAGTGCGGACATTACAACAATATACATAGACTGCAATACAACTGCATCTATGACTAATAATCCACCCTCAGGTTATCATCCGAAACCCCTTAGGTATTAAGTTGCAAGCAACAGATAATCACATTAAGAAATGTGTGTAATGTAAGTAATGATTGTACACGCGGGAACTCACACCGCTATTTTCTCCCTAGTGGCAACAACACATCCTCCCCCGTCACGTTTTTGTCACTTGAGCACAGGCGAAAAGGAGGCATGAACCCACTATCGAGCATAAATACTCCCTCTTGGAGTCACTAGCAACTACTTGGCCAGAGCAAACACTAGCAACGGAAAACATGCAAGATCACAAATAACATATGCAACAAAGATTATAATCAACTCGGCATAAGGTCAATATTCATCGGATCCCAGCAAACACGACACATAGAATTACGTAAGAACAATATCGATCATGTTAGGCAGCTCACAAGATCTAAACATTGAGGCATATGAGGAGAAGACAACCATCTAGCTACTGCTATGGACCCGTAGTCCAAGGATGAACTACTCACGCATCACTCCGGAGGCAGGCATGGTGATGAAGAGGCCTCCGGTGATGATATCCTCTCCGGCAGGGTGCCCGACGACAGCTTCAAAACCCCCTGATCTAGGGTTGACGACGTCGATGGCTGCGGAACTTTTCGGGGATATTTGATCAGGTGCTTAGGGTTTTCCTTTGGAGGGTAATATATAGGCTAAAGGGAAAAAGCTGTGGAGCCCTCGGAGCCCCACACCACCCCCTGGCGCGGCCAAGGGGGGGCACCCCACGGTGTGGGCCCCCTGGTGCCCGTCTTTGACTCCTCTTCGGTCTTCTGGATGCTTCCGGGGAAATAGGAACTTCGGGATTTGTGGGGTCCGATTCCGAGAATATTTCCAGAACAACTTTTCTGAAATAAAAAACAACAGAAAACAGGGAACTGGTGATACGTCGAAAACGTGTCTTCTTTTTCGAACACTTTTATTGTTGTTTTCCTCTAAACTTGTGTGTTTTGGATGCAACTAACACGGACTAACGTTGTTTTCAGCAGAATTACCTTGGTGTCTCGTTTTTGTGCAGAAAAATCAACTTTCGGGAAATTGCCCAGAAAAGACCCCATTGGTCTTAAAACACCGGAAGACCTCGGGAGCCAGAATGGGGCCAGGAGAAGAGCCATAGGGGGGCCACACAACCCCCTAGCGCCCCCTATTCCGCGCCACCTGGTGGTGTGGGCCACCTAGAGACCCCTCGGGCTCCCCTTTCAACTATATATCACCTTCAACCCTAAAAGCCGAGGGGGTTCGATAATTTTCTAGAAAGAAGTCCGTAGCTCCACCGCCATTGCGAATCCTTTTTCGGGGTTCAGAAACTCCGTTCTGGCACCCTGCCGGGACGGGGAATTGGAGGAGATCATCGCCATCGTCATCACCAACGCCTCTCCATCAACCATCCATGTTTCCCCCATCCATGTGTGAGTAATTACCCCGCTGTAGGCTGAATGGGATGGTAGGGATTGGATGAGATTGTTCATGTAATAATGCCGTGATTGTTAGGGCATAGTGCCTAGTATCCTGTATTAGTGCTATTAACATTGTTGCAACTTGTTATGCTTAATGCTTGCCACTTTGGGCCCGAGTGCCATGATCTCAGATCTGAACATGTTATTGAATTACGATGATAATTATTGTTTCTTGATCATACCTGCAAGTTGTTTACACATATCGTTGTCCGGAACCCGAGGCACCGAAGTGACAGAAATTGGGATAACCGGAGGGGATGTCTGTGATGTGAGGATCACATGTGTTCATGGAGTGTTAATGCTTTGCTCCGGTGTTTTATTAAAAGGAACATATTAATTACCAGTAGTTCCCTTAAGGCCCCGCTGAGACGGGCTTGTAGGACAAAAGATGTTGTGCAGGTTCTCATTGCGAGCACGTACGACTAGTTATGGAACACATGCCTATGGTTACTTAGTACTTGGAGGCTTTATCTTATTTATCTGCAATGCCCATGTCTTGATTATTATATGAACTATCTTATCCATGCAACACCCGTTCATCTATACCTATGCCTACATTATTTAATCCCGTTGTTTACTTTAAACAGTACTGCTATTGTTTTCATTTCACTATTGCTATTATTTTACTACTGCTGCTACTATAAAACTGTTACTACTGATAAACCACTGCGAACAAGTCCACTTTCAGGTGCAGGTGAATTGACAACTCACTTGTTAAGGCTCACAAATATTATTTGGCTCCCCTTGTGTCGAATCAATAAATTTGGGTTTTACTTCCCTCAAAGACTGTTGCGATCCCATATACTTGTGGGTCATCAAGACTATTTTTCGGTGCCGTTGCCGGGGAGCATAGCTTTATTTGCGAGCTCACTTGAGAGCACTATTATCTACTTCCAATCATTCATCATGGGTAAGAATCATGATGGAAAGGTTCCTATATTACCATCCACTACAAGAAGAGGTACAATTGTGAACACCTCGGTTGCTCTTGATTTACCGTCTGTTATGAGTAAGCTGCTTACACCACCACATACACATGCTACACGTGCTACTTGTGCTGAATCAGAAAATACTTCTGATACTTTTGATGATGCTTCTACTATGCTTGATGAGAGTGGTTCTCTCGATCCTTTCTTAGATGCTACTATTGCTAAAGCTAAAAATATTGCAAAATCTGAAACTCCTGATAAAAATCCTGTTACTCCTGCTATTTTACCTGAGTTTAGAGAGAATCCTAGTGATGATTTTGATGATTCCTATATTGAACTTAATGATGATCCTATTGATGAAATACATGCTATGAAGGATAAAGATGTTGTTATAAGTCTTATTGAAAGTCGTGTTGTTAAATATAAATTATCTCCTGATGCTAGGTTTGCCACTTATCCTATTAATATTAGGGATAAGGATTATGATTTATCTCTTGATTTATCTTATATATCTATTGTTGAGAAAGAACCTTTTTGTGGTACTAAAAATGAAAGTGCTATGAACCATATGAATGAGCTCTCCTCTTTGAGTAGTTTATTCTCCGATGATCTTAAGAAACCTAGCTACTTTGTTACTAAAATATCCCCTTTCTCATTAAAAGATGAAGCTAAAACTTGGTTTAATAATTTGTGTCCCGGATCTATTGATAGTCCTATTGGTTTGGTTAATGCTTTCTTTCAGAAATATTTTCTTGCTAGTGCTCAACATGCTGCTTTACAAAATATATTTAATTTCAAGCAATTGGAAGGAGAGAAATTGCCTGTATCTTGGGCAAGGTTCTGTTCTTTAGTTAGGGCTACACCTGGGCATAAGCTAGAAGATAATAAAATTCTTGATATATTCTATAATGGACTAACTGTTGAACCTAGGACATACCTGGATAGTTGTGCTGGTTGTGTTTTCAGGCCAAGAACTCCAGAAGAAGCTGAGGAATTAATGGCTAAAATAAGCCAAAATCATGATGATTGGACTATGGTTGAGCCTGAGCCGATCCCTACTCCAGTATGAACACCAACACCCAAGAAGAGGGGAATGATTGAATTAAATGATGAAGTGATGAGAGAAGACAAGAAATCTCTTACAGAGAGGGGTATTAAATCTGAAGATGTGAAGAAGCTTCCACTTATAGAAGAAATATGTAAGACAATCCCTCACTCATCCACAATTGAGGTACACTCTCTCCAACATTTTCATAGTAGAGATATTTCCTATAATAAACCTCCTGATCAATGTTTAGATGAATTTGATAATTATGTTATTAAGCAAGATAATTTTAATATGAGAGTGCAAAATCACCTAATGGAAAACTCTAGAGCTATTGATAATTTGCATGGTATTATAGAAAGAAACTCTAATGATGTTAAAATGCTTGTTAAACATTTTCAAATGGTTCAAACTCAAATTGATCAACTTGCTAAAGTGCAAAAAGATTTGCTAGTTAATGCTTTTAAGAAAAACATGCTTATGAAATAAGAACTAGAAGTGGTATTGATACAGAAGATCCTTTATATCCTTAGGGACATCCTAAAATAATTGAACAAGATTCTCAGCGAACTAATAATAATGTTATTCATACAAAGAAGAAAAAGAAGAAGAAACATAAAAGTGTTGTAGAATCCTCTGAACTTGCTAAAGATCCTAATGGTATATCTACCTCTGATGCTGAAACTGAAAGTGGTAATGAAAAGAATGATGCTTCTGATAAATAAGAACTGAAAAGGAACCTGAAAAGCAAACTAAAAATATAAAGTACACTAAGGAAGATTTTATTGCTAATAAACATGGTAACGAGAGAGAACCTTGGGTACAAAACCAATACCTTATCCTAATAAGAAACACAAATAAAAAGAAGAATAACACCATAAAAAGTATTGTGAATGGATGAAGCCTTTGTTCTTGCAAATTCCTTTAACTGATGCTATTAAATTGCCCCCTTTTGCAAAATATATGAAAGATATTGTCTCTAACAAAAGGAAGATTCCTAATGAGGAAATTTCCACTATGCTTGCTAATTACTCTTTTAGTGGAAAGGTTCCTAAGAAACTTGTAGATCATGGTATACCAACTATTCCCTGTTCTATTAAAAATAATTATGTTACAACTTCTTTGTGTGAGTTGGGAGCTGGAGTTAGTGTCATGCCTTTTACTCTCT
This sequence comes from Alopecurus myosuroides, assembly GCA_028641055.1. NCBI lineage: Eukaryota > Viridiplantae > Streptophyta > Magnoliopsida > Poales > Poaceae > Alopecurus > Alopecurus myosuroides. Next base: position 248,958,242 of record CM054058.1, read on the forward strand.
ATGAAAGACTCCTCCTAGAAAAATTAATACCAACTGAGATATCTTTGCAAATGGATGATAAGTCTACTGCTATTCCTGTGGGTATATGTGAGGATGTTCCTGTTCGAGTTGCTAATAATTGTCTGATATTAAGTGACTTTGTTGTGTTGGAAATGCCTGAAGATGATAATATGTCTATTATTCTTGGAAGACCCTTTCTTAATACTGCAGAGGCTGTTATTGATTGCAATTAAGGAAAAGTTACTTTTAATGTTAATGATAAAGAGCACACTGTTTATTTTCCCAAGAAGATTGATAAGAAATATGTCTAAATTCAACTGAAAATATTGAGACCATCAAGATTGGAGAATTTTATTGTCCCATTCCGGTACCACCAAAAGAATATGAAATTACTATGAATGGGACTATGTCTATCAAGGTCGAGGTAACATAATTATTTACTGATTAGCAAAGTTTTGCTTCATATGAAAATTCTTCTGGTAACAAGACTTGATCACCCTTGTTAACAAAATGATTTTAAATGAAGAGGCGATGTTTTCACTATGTTTTCACCTTCCCCATTATGTTTTCACCATGTTTACTTATGTTATCACATTGCTACTTGAGTTTCCTGATATTTTCAATCTGATTTCTAAGGTTATGAAAGTTTTCACCATCCATACTTTTGTTTTCACCACTACCACGTTTGTTTTCTTTGGATATTCTTCCATTAGAGTGTCATAGAACCTCCGTAGTGCTGGTTTTGGTTTTGTTTTCCACCTTTTCACTTTCGTTTTCTTGATTTTTATTAATCATTAAAATTCTGGAAATAACTCAAAAATAAAGTTGCTTGAAAAATTCCAGAAAAATTATAATATATGTTTGCGTCAAAAATGAGGCAGAAAGCCACCTGAAAGCCCCAGGGTTACCCACCAGTCAGTCACACCATGGGATGGTGCGTCCAGCCCCTGGTGGCTCCAGCACATGGTGTGGGACCCCCTGGCGCCCACTAACTCTCTCCCTGCCAAAGTCTTCTCTCTCACCTCCCAAACTGAAAACATTTCCTGAAACCCGTGTTCTTGTTGTTCTCCCTCTGGATTTTCGATCTCCTTCTTCAGCCCATCATTTGTGCTGAGATTTGGTGTGTTTGATCTCCGGTATGTGTCTCCTCCAATGATCCAAGTAGAATTTTGTTTAGTGAAGTATTTCTTGAGTATTTTGGTACTGTAGGTGACATCTTATGTGAGTTTGCATGCTTGATTTGAGTAGAAATAATGTATTTTTGATGTATGTTCAGCTCTCATATAAGTCCCTATGGTAGTCTCCACCTTATAGTTGCTTGAAATTAATTTTTGTGATGATTGTTGAAAAATTTCAGAGATGGAGCACAATGTTTATCAACTAAACCAGCATGATTTGGAGTTGCATGAGGTCATGCTCATGCACCACGAAGAGAGAGTGTTCCCATCAATTTATCCATGTCAGGAATTTATGCGGATTACAGGAATTTTGCAGGATTTCAACACTCTTGTGCAGAATGCAGGCTTGGACCGTTTCATTGAGGATGAACATATCCAACATGTGAAACTAACTATGTCTGTGGTGCAGGATTTTCGTTTTAAACGGTCCTCAACCAACCCAATGGTCTACTATAAAATGTACAATAAAGCCGTCAGCCTGCCTTTCAGTGATTTTTGTGCAGCTATTAAGGTACTAGAGTGGGATTCTTGTGAGAAGATAAGTGGGCAGCCTAAACCACAGCTGGAATTATATGGAGATGTTTGCCAAGGCAGAAGCTTCACAGGGGAGAGTGGTAAAATTCGAGAAATTCAACTCCCTAGCATTCGATACTTTGCCTATTTTATTTCTAATTGTGTGTTAGCTAGAAAAACTGCCAACAAGCTATATGTCTATGATTTGGCGTTTATTGCAGCTGCCTTAAGATGTGATAGGTCTTATAACTTTGGCTCTTTGATTTCTTACTGTCTCTCACATAACTGTGAGAAGGGCGGAGTTTGTGGAGACCTTATTGCCTCGCGCTTGCTAGCTTTGCATGGTTTGGAGCCACACCCTCTAGACCCGCAGTTTCCTATAGAGAGGCTTGATCTTGTTTCCATGGTTCAACATAAGTTTCTTTCTACCCATGGTCACTTGCACAACTTATCTTTTGAAATAACTTTCTCCAAATAATCCAGGTGGAGAGTTACTAAAACTGTTAGGAAAGTAATTTTTCCTGCACCTCTTTTGTTTAATCTTAATGGCAGGCAAGGATGGATGCTTTCTGAGAGTGAGCTGGACACATACCTTGAGCATCACCCCCAGCAAGGGGAGGACGCCATAGAAGGGTACGATAGTGATTTCGTCCAGCCCTAGATGCCGTGGGAAATCCACATGAGCATCCCGGCTATGACTATGCGCCCGGTGCATCATCTTCCTCTTATGCGCCCGAGTACGACCATGCGAGGGATGACCCACCACAGTGCGGATACTTCACGCGCCATGATTGATCTCCACTTAGTCCAAAAGCCTAAGCTTGGGGGGAGGTATACCGACATCACACTCATTTATATATCATGTCCCGTCGGTTCTTTGTATATCCATGTTTTCTTTTCTTTCACTTCTTTTTGTTTCTTTCGCTTTTTTTGTTTCTTTTGCTTGTTTTCGTTTCTTCCATTTCTTTTGTTTTATTGTTTTCTTTTTGCTTTCCAAAACACAAAAGGACCAAAAATATTTCTGTTGTTTCTCTCTATTTGTTTCTCTAGTTGGTTTGCTTTATCCTTTAGTTGCAGTTTAATATTAAAAAAACCAAAAAGATTGTGCTTTGTTTGCTTGTTCTCTTTTGCTCCTGCTTTAATTGAAAAACCAAAAAATATTTGTTGTTCTTATTTTTTTTTGTAAAGTTCTATGCAGAGTTCAACAGTCGTCCGTGACTCCATTGGAGCTTGGTTTTCATTATATATTATTCGAGCCACAAGTGAAGAGCATTAATGACGATCTATGACAATTCAAGTTGTGGTGAGAGGCTGGTATGAACTCTATTTGTTTTCATTTTTGTACATATATCCATCCATGTGAGCATGCTTAGTTTGTTCGTATAAGATATATGTGACTCAATGGCTGCTTAATAGTTCGTGCTCTCTCATGTTTTGTTCCAATTTATTAATAGTAAATGACCCGTCATACAAATATTTGTTCGCATTGTTCTATTCGTAGAAGGGTATGACATTGTGGTTGCCTCCTCTAACTGTTTCATTTGAAAGGACTTGGCACATGCTCACGCATGTTAAGACTGAAAACAAAAATTCAATAAGCCTTGATGATTTATTTTGCCTCAGAGTTCTAGTATCCATTTTATGCCTCAGTTAATTTCACTTTGTCGCAAACATGATTATGATAGTTGTTTCTCTCTTGATTGTTGCTTCCCATTCTATTGCTAACCTCCACCTGTACTAAGTATGAGCTCTACTCGTGCATCCAACTCCCTAAAAACCAAGTTATTCCATAGAGTCCACTATAAACTCCCATGTGGTATTTAACTGCCACTCCAAAGTAAATTGCTCATGTGCTACCTTTACAACTTCCAAAATTACTCCTGTTTTGTGTTCTTGTTTTTGCTCATGAGGACGTCAATAGAGAATCTTTATCTCACTCGTTGATTGGATTTCACACCCTGGACTAGTGGCTTCATCCGCTTATCCAATTGATAGAAGAGCTGGCACCGGGGTGCCCAGCCCCAAATTAATACAAACAAATTCTCTTCACTATTTTTGCACCTGATTTACCAGTCAAAGCATAATTGTGTAAACAAAAGAGAAAGAAGGATGACCTTCTACCCAGATGCGTCCTTCGTATGGGAGCCGCTCTTGTGAATCCTGTTGGCTTGTGACGTACTGTATTTTCTGTTTACCATTCGTTGACATTAGCATACACCTCTACTAAAATATAGACACTCCTCCATGGTATGTGATTGTTGGCAGGCAACCGAGGATTCGGTTAGCATGGTTTATGAAAGATGGATGGGAGGAGTGTCAAACTTTTAATACCTCTGTCTAATAAAATAAAAAGCTCTAGCACATGAGTGATCCCTGCTTCCCTCCATGAAGATCCTTTCTTTTACTTTTAAGTTGAGTCTCCACCATATTCTTTGAGCACTTTCTTGAAAGCGTAATTGCCATTCTTAGTGTGATGTGTTTGTCCCAAAGCATGGTTGATTGTGGTATAACTTTGATACTCGTATCTTTGATATCTTTACTTCTAGTCTTCCCTTGAACTTCAGAGGTGCCCTGGCATTTATGTTTTGCCCCACACATATGGGCAAGCGAGATACCACTTTATCAGATCCTATTATGAATATTACAATCTTGCAAATAGTTATGTTTCATGTTGTAAATTATTGATATGTTGTTATCTCTTCATGGTTTGCATAGCTATTAAGTGATAGTATCTTGCATATATCTTATCATTAGCATAATTAAGTATTTGATCATATAGTGAGTATATTTACATCATATGAAACAAATGTGTTCGTAAAAGTCTTTTATCACACTCAGTTGTTGTCGTGGTGAGGTAAAGACAGATGCCATGGGATGGCTAAAGTTTGGGGCCGAGGACGCTGTAGGTATCCGGGGAGGGATCGCACACCTACGAGGCACGCTCATAACACTACAAACAACACAATCTATCCAGGCTCGGGGCCCTCGTGTGGAGGTAATACCCCTACTCCTGCCTCTCTCTCTGTATTATGGTCTGCCGAGTATAAGAACTCCTCTCTCACTGTGTATCTCTCTCTCTCTATGAGTAGCAATGCCTCTGGGTTCAGTCTGCCGAGTACGCTACTACGTGAATATCTCGACTGAACGTGTGTCCCTCGCGCAGGAGGGGGAAGGCCACCTTATATACTGGTGGCCAACTACTATTTTACAGATAAAAGGACGGAGTAGACAAATCCACTATGCAACGGCGCACGCCTGCGTGTCTTCGCTGACAGCGGCGACGAAAGTCTCCGCGATAGGCCGCTGACATGTCTTGTCCACTTTGTCAGTCTCTATGGTAGGCCGCTGACATGTCTTGTCCCCCTTGTCAGAGAAAGGACTTGACATCCCCCATATCGTACTGTACCCACGTCTAGATTCCGATAACCACGTACCTGATAAGTTGAACCGCACGCCGGTATGGACCCTAGACATGCGGGATTCACCTCAACGGCTCCATTGACTTTGCCTCCGAGTAGAATAGGCGCTTCCCTATCCGGATCACCTGAGTGCTACCCGGCTGACCCAAACAGGTACTTGAATCTTCCCTTCTGCCTCTTGTTCTTCCTGCCGGATAGCTCAAACCGGATACCATCCTATCCGGATAGCCGTCTACCCGGCACGTACCAACTCGGTACGGCCGAACTCGGTAAAAAAGTATCTTGGACTCCATTTCTCACCTTCCTTACCCCTACTCGGGGTAGCCCCCCGACATTAGTCCCCGAAGCTGTTAGAGTCTGGCGAATTCGGTCGCTGGACCCTTCCAGCTTAAACCAAAAAGCTTCCTTTGGCACTCCTGGCCGAGTAACACATCTACTCGGTTGAGCACGGTCTGCACTCGGATCCTTCTTATTATTGCGTGTGGAGCTTTTCTCCTCCGAACCGGATAGACCAAGCTGCTTTTGATTTTGCTGAGATCTCAACACTTAACCAAATTTCCAAAACATTGCCGCTCAAACCAGGGCAGTCCTATCTTTGCGTGTAAGGCTCTACACGTGTCATGCAACCGCAGGCCACGACACCTCGGGTCTAATGCAGTTGCACGGCACGCGCCTGCCACTGCACGCCGGGCCCACGTCCCGTTGCGTCACTTTGCCCATAGTACTAGAGTACGCCGTTCACGAGACGTGGGATTAATTGCGCCCGTTACGCGCGAATTATTCGCTTAGTGCGTTTCTAACGGGCGTGGTAACCCCCCACGTCACACGATCTTCTCCACAGTTAATCATGGGCCATAACTTCACTTTGGGGGGTTTAAATACCCCCACGCCGCCCATCGTCTGAGCTTCCTCACCACTTTCCCCCAGTGCCTTCTCCTTTCCTTCGCCAAACTCGCAGAGAGCTCACCGCGCCGCCGCAAACCACCATAGTCCGCCGCGCCGCGCGCAGATAAGAGACAGATCCGCTCCCACGCACCACCGCTCGCCGGAGAGCGCCCGAGAGCACCAAGGTCTTCACTGTGCAACGCAATCACCCTCGACCTCGTGTCTCCGTCGCCGTTCGACTGCACCGCGCCTCCATCTCCATCTCCTTTGTCAAGGTCTTCCTCACCGGAGAAGCCCCGATGGATCTTGAGCCCGTCGCGGATCTCAATCCGGAAGTCCCTGCCTCGACCCGCGCCAACTGGGAGGGCTCGGACGTCAAGGCCAGCGACTGCAAGTGGCTGGTCAACACTCGCCGGGTGCCGCCCGGAGTCATCTGCAGGCCACCCGTCAACGAGCTGGAGTCAATCCCTGGCCCCGGTGAGTACGTTGTGTTCTTGAGCCAATTCAAACGCGGCTTCGGCCTTCCTCTTTCTAAATTCATGCAAGATTTCTTCCTCCATTTCGGCTTTCAACCTCACCATCTTCCGTCCAATGCCATCGCTATGCTATCCACCTATGTTACTTGCTGCGAGGCCTTTCTCGGTGTCTACCCCACGGTAGACATCTGGGCCAAATACTTTTTCTTCCGCCAGCAAGTCCATCCCAATAAAGCCAACCGGACTGCCCCCAAGGTAATGACTCAAACTGGGGAAGCCATGATCATCTCCCAGACTCTCTGTACCTACCCCCGGGTACTCGGACTAGATACCTGCCGGAAGTGGCAGAGAGGGTTTCTGTACATCAAGAACCCCACTCCGGCTGAAGGCGAGCCACGGGTCGACATTATCAAGTTGCCAACTTTCGAGAATACTCCCCCCACCAAGATGAGGAACTGGGGATACCATCCCAGGAAGACGGGGCCAGATGCGAACCAGGCTGACGACCGGCTGAAGAAGTTGATCGAGCTGGGACTCCGCAAGGACGATCTGATCGCCACCTGGGTGGAGTGCCGGGTTCTTCCTCTTCAGCATCAAGCGCACAAGATGTGCTTCATGGGAGGACCCCGTGACTGCACTCGGACAACAACTTTCGAGCTCACCAAGGAGGAGGTGGAGATATGGGCCCGGTCCATCCTCAAGGCCACGCTCTCGGACACCTGGTTCTACGGTTTTGCATCGTACAGCCGAGATCGGCCGGCCCCCAAAGTAAGTTCACCTATGTATGAATTTAGTTGTTTTTTCTTCATGTCTCTCATACTTCACCGAGTAGGATTCATCCTGGTTCATCTTGAATAGACTTGTCCATTTATGCTTTGTGTTTGCATGCTATGCCGAGTAGGATCTCAACCCAGTCTCGCTTGGTAGTACTTAGCTCTGTATGCTTTATATTCGCATGGCGTACCGAGTAGAGTCTCAATCCGGTTTCCCCTATTAGGACTTAGCTTTTTATGCTTTGTGCTTGCATGCTTCACCGAATAGAAACCCAACCCGGTTCCTCTGTTAGGACTTAGCTTCTTATGCTTTATGCTTGCATGCTACAGGTTATCGCTCGCCAAAAAGTGGAGGATAAGCCTATCTTCGAGCCGACCTAGGAGGCTGACCGGACAGAGGATGACACCGAGTAGTTCGACGTTCAGGACACGCTCTGCATCCCGCTCGCCGGCCAAGATGGTAAGTCCCGGGTCTCGACCTCAATTCTGGAGTGGTCCGAGGACGATGAAGGTGACCGAGTCCGCCATTGCCTTCCCTTCAACCAACTCCGGATTTCTCTCTTACTCGTATTTGTACTTGTTTATCTTGTTCGCAGATGAGGTGGAGGAAGAAGAACCAATTGACGCGCAGCCTGTGTCAATGGATGCCCCCACCGGATCGAAGAAAAGAGCTCGCAGTGGGGCGGTTGATCCCCCTACCGCGAAGAAGACGAAGAAGACCACCAAGCGCACCACTGGGCGTAAGAAGTCAGTACACCCCACCGCGGACGGGTCAGTCCATCTGAGATACCCTATGCTTTGTGTTTTCATTTCATAGTCTTCTCGGTCTTCTCTTGTCTGTGTGCTTTGTGTTTGCACTTATCTCATTTTCTCTTTTCTTTTTTCTTCTTCTCAGTGATCCGCTTGACGCTGACGCTACCAACGCGCCACCCCAACCGAGTGTGCGCCTGGACATCATGGATCTTGATACCGACGAGGGAGAATACCGGCCAGAAGAGAGGACCAAGATGCCCTCTCCTGTCAAGGAAGAGCAAGACCTCGGTGCCGACACCACTGGCACCAAGATGGATACTGACCGGGTTTCGGCGCAGCCGGAGCCCATTATTGAGCAAACAACACCAGAACGCATTGCCGAGAGGCAACAGTCACCGCCAGCAGCCCCCACCGAGAAGCAGCAAGAGACCCACACCGAGAAGCGGCAGGAGACCCCACCAACGCAGGGCCAGGCTAAGGAGCAGTAGCCTCCCAAGGAACAAGTCCATCCTGGCACTGGACAGACTAGGCAACAACAGCAACCACCCAAGGGAATGCCCTAGCCCGGTGCTGGGCAGGCCGGTCAACAGCAGCCCAAGAAGCCGCAACCAACACCGCATGCGCCCCCCACCGACGAGAGCCCCTCCAGCAGCACCCGGAGCGACCAAGGCACCACTTTCTCCAAAACCACCTAAGCCCTTGGAAGTTGCAGCCATAGCCAAGAAGTTCACCACCAAGGCCACCAAAAACACCAGGTCTGACGCCGGCAAAGCTCCAAATCCCACTTACCGGATTCCGGAAGCCAACGCTGCATCTGCTCCGAGCCCTCCAACGCCAAGCAATATATTAGTGCCCTCCAAGAGTGGCCCTGTCACTTGGAGCTCCAAGCTCGTGCAGACAAGCATCCAGTTTGGTTCCAAAGAGAAGCAGGCTGCAGGAGCGGGTATTAGTGGAACCGCGGCCCCTGTGAACTTCCCGGAACACTCGCGCGAACTGTAGGAGGAGCATCAGAAGCGGCAAGAGCGTGAAGCCGAGCAGCGAGAGGAGCTGAAGAGAAGGAAGAAACTAGCCGCCACCGGATCCAAGGGCAAGGAGGGCGCTCTGACCATCCATTCCGCTGCCCCACTTACGGAGCTCCGAGAAGACATGGAGACGGTCCTGGACCGGATAGGCCACATCGACTCGGACTGGGACAGCAAGAAGCTCGGCCGTCCGGAATGGGATAGCCAGAGGCTTAGCATCCTGGACAACTACAGACAAGCTTGGAACAAGGCCGACGTTGGCCCTGTCTCGATGGCCATGGCCGCGTCCAGCAGCACCCTGGCGCACAAGATGTACTGTCTGCGCAAAGCTGCTGAGGATGCCGAGAACACCAGCCGGGTAAGTACATTTCTTTTCTATCCGGATTTCCGAGTTGCAACCTTTTCCGTCTTTCTTCTGTCTCTTTTCTATCTACCATCCAGTCCCCGAGATATGGGCCGAGTAGGCAAGACTCGACCGAGTTGCAGTCTACTCGGGCCGAATCTTCCCACTTATGTTATCTTATTTGTCTCTTCAAGAATGCACCAAATCCCGCACCAAGATCTTCCGCCAACTCCTTTTGTCCCACCGGGCTGTCAAGGCGAAGAACCGGGCACTGGAGGAGGAGAAGGGCGACATAGGTAACTTCCACTCTCACTGAGTTAGTGCTTATCCTTTACCATGATCAGTTTTCTAACTCGGTTCATACTTCCCAATTCATAGTTGTCCTGGAGCAGAGTGTCACATATGCCATTACCAAGATCTCCTCTTTAGAGAGTAAGTACCAGTACTTTGGTTTGTGCGTTTTGTGTCTACGCCCATCTTTTTATTCCTGCTCAACTTCTGCTTCTCCGCAGGTGAGTGCAAGGCTCTTGCTGAGAAGCATCAGAACTGCGAAGTCATGGCTGAATAAGCGCAGAGCAAGAGTTACTCTCTAGAGAGTAAGTTTCCTCTTATCATTTCTTATCCGGCCTCTGCCTTTTATCTTTCTTGCTAACCGGGTTAGCTTCTTCACAAATGAGTATAGAGCCTTCCTCGAGCAGCACCAAGGGTGCGTTACCCCAGCCGAGGTGCAACAGCAAGTGCAGGCTAGGGAGGCCAAGATGGAGAAGGATCTTGCTGCCGAGAAGGAGGAGGTGCTCAAGCTCAAACGTGAGCTCGAGGAAGCCCTAAAGTCGACGCTGCAGGCTGAGACTGACAAGACCGAGGGGTTGAACCAGGATGCTGTCGAGAAGTTAGCGCTGGAAAGGGAGATTGAATCCTTCAGGGCACGCAACAACGATCTCGACACCATGCTGGTTAACTCCCGAAGCCTGCTGGCCAAAGAGCATGCCCTTGCAGAATGATGGTCCGACCGGCTTAAGGATCTTGTTCAGGACATGCGCTGTTAGTTATTGCCCTTGCCTAACTTACTGCATCCGGTTTCTTCTACTCAGTCTCTCTTTTCCGGTCTTCCTTATTCTGGTTTCTTGACTCTATCCAGCATCGCCTCTCTCAGGGACCTTCCCGGATCTCAATGCAAGCGCTGAGGAAGCTGTGGCCAATGCCAGGGCGGTGCGGAAGGAACTCGGCCATGATGTGACTGATTCGGTCTTCATAGATGACCAGATTGAGAACATCAAAACCCGGGTTCACCTCCTCAAGGGCCTGGGTACCACTCTTGTGTCCACCGGCATGCGCCTACACAAGCTCTTCTGGCCTCATGCCGAGCTTCCGATTACGATCAAGCAGCTGGCCTCCAATCTGGACTATGCTAAGGAGAAGTTGAAGAAATGGCGTGCCTCAGCATCCCGAGCTGGCGCCGACGAAGCCCTCCACTTTGTGCTATCCTGGTATGATAACCTCGACCTCAGTAGGCTCGAGACCCTCCGGAACGACTCCAGGTGGACCAACAGAGAGAAGTTCATCCAGCGCCGCAAGGAGACTACCTACCGGATAGCGTCTTATGCCAATACACAGGAGTTCATCGACGGCCCCACGGAGCCGGACACCGACGCCGAGGATGATGATGAAGACGGTGATGGTGAGGACGCAGAGGACGGGAGCATAGGAGACAAGGATGAGGAGCAGGATGAAGCAGGCGACGGAGGGGCCGAGCTGAATGACGCTGGGGAGGAGGCCGGGATGGGTGGCGGCCAGGAGGCGACCGAGTTAGGCACTGGTTCCGAGGAAGTCTCGACTGACCCGTAGCCCACTGCCCCCTCCAGAGCTGTTACCACCGAGATGGTGATTGACACTCCTGCTCCCGAGTTGGGCGCAACGGAGGTAGCAACCGAGAACGCTGCATCCGGTCCCGCTGCTCCAACCGGCGCCTCCGCGACCCTGGTCTCCACCACTGCTTCCGAGCCCGTCTCCGCACTCATCTCCGAGTCTTCAGATCTATCCAGCGCAGAAGCCAATTCCACTCCCTCGACGGCGGATTAAGTTCCTGCTTCTATTTTAACTTCAAACTTTTTATCAGATCCCCGGTATCCCGGGTGCAGATGTACCCAACACTTTAATGTTTCACGTGCTACTCTGTTTTATTAAGTTTCTTAGCAAGACTGGCTTAATGCCGGATTGCACTAATTCCGAGTCCCCGAGTTGCTTTTCTTGTCCGCCCGTTTTTTTTGTCTTTGATCTTACCTGCCACTTGTGGCTTTTTGGTAGTCGAGTCACAAGATTTCAAAAACCGAATTTCTAATACTTAACAACTTTGAGATTTGAAATTAACACTACCCAGTATTTGGCTGCAAAAACAGAAGGAAAAACACTCAACTCGGTTGATACACTCTTTTTTTCTTAGCAGTTTTTTCGTGTGTTCATTGACCTTTGGCTTGTTATCTTGCTTGCTATGACGCCGGGTCGCAAACAACAGCAAAGTCGAAGAGTTGAACTTTAGGTTTAAACACATTACTAGAGATGCGCATGGAATTCCGACTAACCAAGTATACAAAGTAAGTAAATAATGTAAATGACACAGAGCAAGTTTGGCACAGGCAGTCCCCGAGTTTGAATTCGGAGTGCCGACTTGGAATTTAACTTGGTAAGGGATACATACAATGTTTGTACAGGAATGAAAGTGACGGAGTAGAGCTACGTTCCAGGGACGCTTGGATTCCTCTACGGATCTATCCGCCCTGTTCTTCTGTACTGCCTGTGCGTCAATGAGGTAATACACATCATTGTGTAGAGCCTTGCTCATAATGAAAGGCCCTTCCCCAGAGGGGAAAGTTTATGCATCCCGGTGGTGCGTTGCACAAGCCTAAGGACCATGTCTCCTTGGAAAACCCTTGGGCTTACTTTACGGCTATGACAGCGTCTCAGATTCTGTTGATATACAACTGAGCACGATAGAGTTAGTTCTCTTGCTTCCTCGAGCAAATCAACATCATTTTCTCGGGCTTCTCTTGACTCCGCCTCAGTATAGAGGGTTACTCTGGGTGAGTCATGCTCAAGGTCAGTGGGCAACACGGTCTCTGCTCCATATACCAGGAAGAATGGTGTGTATCCGGTTGATCATTTAGGGGTAGTCCTTAGACTCCACAACACCGCCGGCAACTCGTCCAGCCAACAACCAGGGGTTCGCTGTAATGGCTCAATTAGCCTTGGCTTTATTCCGGATAGGACCATGCCATTAGCTCTTTCAACTTGCCATTTGAGGCCGGATGGGCGACTGATGCAACATCCAGCCGGATCCGCTTCTCCTTGAAGAATCGAGAAAAAGCTCCCTCAGCGAAATTGGTTCCATTATCCGTGATGATCCCATGTGGGTATCTGTATCTCAGGATGATATCTTTCAAGTAGCTCACTGTTGTGTTTCCATCACACTTCCGGATTGGCTTCACTTCAATCCATTTGGTGACCAGGATGTGAGTCATATTGCCCCGAGCTGTCTTGAAAGGACCTACCATATCCAAGAACCATACAACAAAAGGCCAAGTGATGGGGATGGTCTTCAACTCGGATGCCGGTGTGTGTATCTTGATTGCATATCTCTAGTATCCATTGCACTTCCTCACTAGATCTTCTGCTTGTCGCAAGGCAGTGAGCAAATAGAATCCATGCCGAAAAGCCTTGTTGACCAGAGCCCGAGATGAGGCATGCTGCCCGCATTCTCCTTGATATATCTCTCTGAGAATTTCTTCTCCCTCTTCTGGCTCAACAAAGTGTTGGAGTACCCCAGTTGGACTTCTCTTGTGCAGCTCTTTGTTGATGATCGTGTAGGCCTTGGATTTCTCTGTATCTGCCTGGCTGTTACCTCGTCACTTGGCAAAGTGCAATCCATCTGGAAGGATAATATGGGCAGAGCCCAGCTCAGCGTGGGCCGGATAGGAAATATAGGTTTATCCACTTCCATGGGATCATCCACCATGACTTGCTCTGAGTTGGAGACGAGTTCCCGAGCCCTCATGTACTGAGAAATGATCCCCTCAATGAAGGCGACAGTCCCCGAGTTAGGAGAGGCAGTCCCCGGGGTTGGAGACGGCAATCCCCGGGTTCTTATTTGTGCTCTCCCAGTCAATTTCCATGGGAACTACCTCCGAATCCGGCAGAGCCGGGATCAATATGGACTCCGAGTTGGGTGATGGCTTGATAGAGGGCTTCCTCAAATGCTCTAGAGCAATCCCAGGTCGGATGAATTGCCGAGAAGACCCCAATTTGGATATAGCATCCGCTGCATCATTTTCAGCTCGGTGGATGTGATGGAACTCAAACCCCTCGAAGAATCTGGTCATATTTTGGACCAGGAACCGGTAAGACGCCATATTGGCATCCAAAGCGTCCCAAGTCCCCGAGACTTGTTGGACTACCAGATCCGAGTCGCCATAGCATACAATTCGCCGGATTCCAAACTCCTTGGACACTCTCAGGCCATGGACCAGGGCTTCATACCCGGCTACATTATTGGATGACGAAAAATGAATCTGAAGCACATACTTGAGTTGATTCTGCTTGGGTGAGGTGAGTACAACACCGGCACCGAGCCATTCTTTCACTTCAGAACCATCAAAATGCATCCTCCAGAAGTTTGTTTCTGGCAAGGGAGGCTCATACTGCATTTAGGCCCAATCAACCAAGAAATCTGCCAAGGTCTGGAATTTGATGGCTTATCTTCTCGCATACAACGGGGTGTACGCAACTAGCTCAATTGCCCACTTGGCCACTCGGCCACTTGCATCCTTGTTGCCCATAATCTCCAAGATGGGAGCAGTGCTCACTACTGTAATTGGATGATCCTGGAAATAGTGCTTGAGCTTCTTGGCACCCAGGTAGACGCCATAAGTCATCTTCTGGTAGTGAGGATAGTTCTGCTTGGAGCTGGATAGTACTTCATTAAGATAATAAACCTGTCTCTACACGGTCTTGCCTTCTTCTTCACGCTCCACTACCACCACCACACTTACTACTCGGTTGGTAGCTGCCATATAGAGCAGCATTGGCTCCTTAGGCAGAGGGCTTGCCATAATGGGAGCGCTACCCAGCATGGTCTTGAGCTCCTTGAATGCCACATCAGCTTGTGGGGTCCAGATAAATTTGTCACTTTTCTTCATGAGATGATAGAGAGGCAAAGCCTTCTCCCCCATTCTTCCCAAGAACCGGCTGAGAGATGCCAGGCACCCGGTGAACTTCTGCATGTCCTTCAGTGACCTTGGCAAAGACATGCTCTCAATAGATTTTATCTTGGAAGGATTGTCTTCAGTGCCCCGGCTAGACACAATAAAACCGAGAAGCTTTCCAGCCGGTACGCCAAAAGGGCACTTGGTTGGATTCAATTTCATCCGGTACTTCCGCAAACTTGCAAAAGTTTCTTCAATGTCATTCAGCAGTGTGTGTTTTTCTTTGGTTTTGATGACAATGTCATCCACAAACACCTGCACATTCTTGCCTATCTGGCCATGTAGGCATTTTTGCATGCACCTCTGATATGTGGCTCCAGCATTCCTCAAACAAAAACACATGAAACGATAGCAATAAGCCCCGTACGGGGTAATAAAAGCAATCTTTATTTGATCAGCCTGATTAAGAGGAATCTGGTGAAAACCAGAGTAGGCATCAATAAAATACAAAAGCTCGCACCCGGCAGTGGAATCAATCACCTGATCTATCCGGCGCAGAGGGAACGGGTCCTTGGGGCATGCCTTGTTCAGGTCGGTGTAGTCGACGCACATGCGCCACACCACAACGACCATGGGATCATCCTTCTTCTTCTCCACCATGACCGGATTGGCCAGCCAATCCGGGTGGAGCACCTCCATGATAAATCCACTTGTCAACAGCCTTGTGATCTCGTCACCAATGGCTTTCCTTCTTTTTGTCGCAAAGCGGCGCATCGCCTGCTTAACCGGCTTGGCATCAGGCCTCACATGCAAAGAGTGCTCAACCAACTCCCTCGGGACACCCGGCAGATCCTGATTGGACCATGCAAAGACATCCCGATTCTCACGAAGAAAGTGGATGAGCGCGCTTTCCTATTTCTCCTCCAATCCGGCGCCAATGATGACCACACGCTCCGGGAACTCTGGGTCAATTTGCACCTTCTTCGTCTCTTGGGAGGCCTGGAATGTGGCTCCATGCTGAGAGCTCGGCATGCCAGGCATACCGACTTGAGATGCCTGTGCCAGAGCCACCACCTCATGAATCTTCTTATTCTCGGCCGCAATGACCATGGACTCGGCTAGCCGAGATCCAGCAGATGCACAGTCCAGGGAGCGCTTGTAATCACCTGAGATGGTGATGATGCCATTGGGATAGGCCGCATGAGTTGAGGCCATTAACATGGTCAGAGCCGGCCTGCAGAGTAGAGTATGGTAGGGGCTCTGGAGATCAACCACTTTGAACTGCAGACATTCGGTCCGGCTATTCTCCCGGGTGCCAAAGAGCACATCGATCCAGATTCGACCGATAGGAGCACAAGAAACTCCCGACACAATGCCATGGAAAGTAGTCCAGCTGGGTAGTAGCATGTTCTCGGCAACCCTGAGTTTCTCCATGGTATCCCGGTACATGATGTTGATGCTGCTCCCGTTGTCAATCAGCACCTTCCTTAACTTCACATTCTTCTTGGACCATAGGAAGGTTGGGTCCACCACCAGAGCATAAGTACCCGGATTGGGCATGATCTTGGGATGATCAGCTCGAGACCAGACGATATCTCGGTCGTACCAGGGCAAGTAATTTGGCACCGCCGGTATCACAACATTCACCTCCATCGCGCGCCTGCGCTGAAACTGCTTGTCATCCGGCTCGGTGGTGAACACCATGTAGCTCTCATGATGCTCCTGGTACTGGTTCCGGTCTCCACCGCCATCATTGCCATTGTTGTTGTTGCCGTTCTTGTTGTTGTTTTTGTTGTTCCTGTTGTTGTTGCGGGTGTAGTAGTTGCGACTGTTGTTGCGGTTGTTGTTGTTTCTGGCCCCCTGGGCCACTTGGTTAACATTCTCTCTTTGCCGATTCTCGGCTGGCCTAGGAGCGTCTGCCCGAATTGCCTACAAATTGGAACCTGGAGCCGGAAGAGGAGGAGAGGGAGGGAGCTGGCCAAAGCCCTCACTCTTGATCCGGTCCCACCAGCTGCACTGCCGAGTGGTGTGATTAGCTGGCCTACTCGGATGCCGAGTGTGAAAGCTGCATGGCCCATCCTTCATGGTCTCAAAGATAAATCTCTGAGGAGCATCAGCGAACTCCTAGGAGGCATTGTACTGCTGAGGAGCATTGTACTGCTTCTTGAAGTTCTGGCCCTGATTATGGTTTTGCCCATATTGGGGCCCAGCTGTTTTTTTGCCTCTGGTTACTCCCGGCAGCAGCAGTATCCTGGTTCACAGCAGCTACATGCTCCGATCCATATCGGACATCAGGACGATAATCTCTTCTCTTGTTGCGGAAGTCTTGGCGGTCATTGCGCCGGGCTCCTTCATTGTTCCTTCTTCTCGGCTCGAAAGAATCGAGCAGAGGCTGAGTAGGGTCGCAGAGAGCATACATATATGCAATCTTGATCGTCTTGTCGAGCGTACTCGGCATCTCGCTTTGCAGCTTCTGCCATAGCATGCTGCCATGCCGACAACCTTGAGAAAACCAGGAAATGACCTGTGACTCATTCACACCTTCGCAGGTGTTCCTCAGTGTGCTCCACCGAGTAAGATACTCCCTGTCAGTCTCTTCTTCCCTCTGCTTGCACGCGGAGCGCTGCTGCGGCCTATTCAGCCTCTTGTAAGTGCTGGTGAAGTTGCTGATGAAGGCTTTCGAGAAGTCGAGCCAGCAGTTGACACTGTCTCTCGGCAGATTGTTGAGCTAGAGCCTGTCTGGGCCCTCCAACATTTGAGGCACATACCTCGCAGCCCATCTCCGGTTACCGCCGGCAACGTACACAGCAGTAACATAGTCATTTAGCCATTCATCTAGCTTAGTTCTTCCATCATAAGTCTTGGACCCTCTCGCCAGCTGGAGCTTGGGCACATCCGACTCTCCCATGATCCTGGGACCAAAGCAATTTGGTCCGGGTGGTCCCCGGACTTCTATCTCCTCGAATAGGTAGATCCTCTCCAGCTTGTATCTTGCATCACTTGGCTGCAATATTCTTGCTCCTAATCGAGCTGCAACATCTCTGGGGTCGGCGTACCCGGCTTGCTCCATTGCCGAGTACCCGTCATTGTAGCGGTCTTGGTGCACAGGATCGGGTAGCACAACCGGGTTGGCCACTGCAGCAACACCCTGTGGCTGAAAAACATGTTGAACTGGGTTTGCAACATGACGCCGAGATAGGCCATCCCGGTTTCCACCTTGCCATTCTTGATGAACCCGGGCGGCCTGATGGCTAGTTCCTGCAGTAATGTGTTTCTGACCGGGCTGCCGCTCTACAGCGTGCTGTTTTCCGGTGACAGCCGGATCGTACACCTGCATCTGTTTGTTCTTCCCAGAGTTCACACTCTGAGCCCTCTCACCGCTGAGAAGCGGCGATGAGGCCTGTCCTCCGGATCTTTCCCCATGCGACTGAACCATATGGGACACACCAGCTCCCGGATTTGCTTGCCGGAAAGCCTCATTCTGCCTGCCAGCTTCAAGAACTAGCTCATTGAGCTGGTCCTGTTGCCTAGCGCGAGCCTCACCAGATAGGTGCGGCAACTCGGCGGCAACTGCCTCAGCGGCTCTAAGCGTTTTGGCAGGAGAGCTATACTTTGGCCTACCAGCCGAGGTCATGCTACCCGACTTGCTAGCAGTTCTACCATCTCTAGCTAGTTCAGCACCTAGGTTGCGATGAATGATTCCTATCTTGCTAGGATTTCTAGCAACAGGAGTAAAACCATGGGCTCTATTGTACTCATTTTTATCAAGGTTGAGCTCAAGCCTAACCTTTTCTAGTTCTTGGGCCTCCTGGAACAAGGCCTGACGCTGCTGCTCGAGCTACGCCCTCACCACAGCCGGATCCGCATCTGTGGCGAGAGGCATGCCCAGGTTCTCGACGACACCGGCAAGAGGCGCCGGTATCGCTGTCGACGTAGAAGGAGCCTTGTAGCCCGGTTGATTCTGGGGCTTGTCGTAAGGCTTGTGGCCCTGCCGAGCAGCCGACTCGTCGACGACTTCGGGCGCAGTGGGCACGCCTTTCCTGACAGCGATAGCCGGGCCAATCATCATCACCTCCACGCTGCCCGTAGAGCAGCCGGTTGGCTTCCCGCGGACGGCGAGAACGGCAGGAGGGTCCGCAGCAACGAGCACCACCTCGGGGTACTCGCGAATGACGATGGTGGCGACGTACACCAGATGCGCGCCGAAGGAGAGGACGGATCCGCCTATAGGCACGGGCCCACCATAGAAATCACCAGCATTGTCGATGACGAAGTCGAGGGATCCGAATCTGTGGACAAGGCCACAAACCACGCGCTCCTCCGAACGAGAAACGGGTCCCGTCCGGATATGAACCCCAGCCAGCGCCACTGCTGGCCCCACGGTGGGCGCCAACTGTCGTGGTGAGGTAAAGACAGATGCCATGGGATGGCTAAAGTTTGGGGCCGATGGACGCTGTAGGTATCCGGGGAGGGATCGCACGCCTACGAGGCACGCTCAGAACACTACAAACAACACAATCTTCCCAGGTTCAGGGCGCACGTGTGGAGGTAACACCCCAACTCCTACCTCTCTCTCTGTATTATGGTCTTCCGGGTACAAGAACTCCTCTCTCACTGTGTATCTCTCTCTCTCTCTCTATGAGTAGCAATGCCTCTAGGTTCAGTCTGCCAAGTACGGACTATGTGAATCTCTCGACTGAACGTGTGTCCCTCGCGCAGGAGGGGGAAGCCACCTTATATACTGGTGGCCAACTACTATTTTACAGATAAAACGACGGAGTAGACAACTCCACTGTGCAGCGGCGCACGCCTCCGTGTCTTCGCTTTAAGCGTCGCCGAAAGTCTCCGCGGAAGGCCGCTGACATGTCTTGTCCACCTTGTCAGTCTCTACGGTAGGCCGCTGACATGTCTTGTGCCCCTTGTCAGAGACAGGACTTGACAGCCCCCATACCGTACTGTACCCACATCTGGATTCAGATAACCTCGTACCTAGTAAGTTGAACCGAACGCCGGTACGGACCCTGGACACGCGGGATTCACCTCAACGGCTCCAATGACTTTGCCTCTGAGTAGAACAGCCGCTTCCCTAGCCGGATCACCCGAGTGCTACCCGGTTGACCCAGACAGGTACTTGAATCTTCCATTCTGCCTCTTGTTCTTCCTGCCGGATAGCGCAAACTGGATACCATCCTATCCGGATAGCCGCCTACCCGGCACGTACCAACTCGGTACGGCCGAACTCGGTAAAACAGTATCTTGGACTCCATTTCTCACCTGCCTTACCCCTACTCGGGGGTAGCCCCCCGACAGTTGTCACTGAATTGGTTGAGGACAAGCAATAAGCTAAACTTGGGGGGAGTTGATACGTCAAAAATGCATCTCCTATTCCGAACACTTTTCTTATTGTTTTCCTCTAAACTTGTGTGTTTTGGATGTAACTAACACAGACTAACTATATTTTCAGCAGAATTACCTTGGTGTCTCGTTTTTGTGCAGAAAAATCAACTTTCGGGAAATTGCCCAGAAAAGACCCCATTGGTCTTAAAACACCGGAAGACCCCCTAGGCCGCACCACCTGGTGGTGTGGGCCACCCAGAGACCCCCTCAGGCTCCCCTTTCGACTATATATCGCCTTCAACCCTAAAACCCGAGAGGGTTCGATAGTTTTCCAGAAAGAAGCTCGTAGCTCCGCCTCCATCGCGAATCCTTTTTTGGGGTTCAGAAACTCCGTTCTGGCACCCTACCGAGACGGGGAATTGGAGGAGATCATCGCCATCTTCATCACCAACGCCTCTCCATCGACCATCCATGTTTCCCCCATCTATGTGTGAGTAATTCCCCCGATGTAGGATGAAGGGGATGGTAGGGATTGGATGAGATTGTTCATGTAATAATGCCGTGATTGTTAGGGCATAGTGCCTAGTATCCTCTATCAGTGCTATTGACATTGTTGCAAATTGTTATGCTTAATGCTTGCCACTTTGGGCCCGAGTGCCATCATCTCAGATCTGAACATGTTATTGAATCACAATGATAATTATTGTTTCTTGATCATACCTTCAAGTTGTTTACACATATCGTTGTATGGAACCCGAGGCCCCGAAGTGAAAGAAATTGGGATAACCAGAGGGGGTGGTTGTGATGTCAGGATCACATGTGTTCACGGAGTGTTAATACTTTGCTCCGGTGTTTTATTAAAAGGAACATCTTAATTGCCAGTAGTTCCCTTGAGGCCCCGCTGAAAACGGGCTCGTAGGACAAAAGATGTTGTGCAAGTTCTCATTGCGAGCACGTACGACTATTTACGAAACACATGCCTATGGTTACTTAGTACTTGGATCCTTTATCTTATTTATGTGCAATGACCATGTCTTGATTATTATATGAACTATCTTATCCATGCAACACCCGTTCATCTATCCCTATGCCTACAGTATTTAATCCCGCTGTTTACTTCAAACAGTACTGCTGCTGTTTTCATTTCACTCCTGCTATTATTTCACTACTGTTGCAACTATAAAACTGTTACTACTGATAAACCAATGCGAACAAGTCCACTTTAAGGTGCAGATGAATTGACAACTCACTTGTTAAGGCTCACAAATATTCTTTGTCTCCCCTTGTGTCGAATCAATAAATTTGGGTTTTACTTCCCTCGAAGACTGTTGCGATCCCCTATACTTGTGGGTCATCAATTGGCACTTGGCATCTTGTTAATAGGTTGGTCCCGGAAAACGTGTAAAACTGCTATAAAGAAGGGATAAAATATGAAGAAATTGGCATAATATCATCATGGAGCATCAGAAATTATAGATACGTTGGAGACGTATCACTCCTGTGTAGAGGCCCCAAAGTGGATGGTCCAGAACCCCTCATATGCATACATTCATGATCCCAGGAATTCAGTCGTGAACAACATACGAAGTTGGTACACAGATACATTATTCATTACATGAATAATAGAGTCTTACAAGCAATGGTCACATGACCAAGTCTTAACAATTGTCACGCAGGACAGGAAAATGTCTCACAAACACACAACGGAAACTTAGCAAACATATAACGTCGGTAACCCATGTCATGCCTTCACCAACAAGCTGCTGACCGGGAGCCGTGCCTAATTCGCATAGTCGTCGATAAAGTACTCCTCCTCATACTCTTCCTCAGGTGGCATCTCCTCAAAGTATGACCAAGTAAATATCCAGGGACGAAACCAATATGAGTACATTTGAATGTACTCTGCAAGACATCCTTTATACACTTACAAATGCAAGTATGCTTATATGGTGGATAGGTAGGCTATACATAGGGCTCACTACCCATGGTGTATGTAAGATAACATCATAGTTGCTTTGGAAAACATCTCTATATCTTTGTTAAAGAAGATACTTCAAAAGAAGATAATATAATTTTCTTTCTCTTGTAGATATTGCATATCCAAGAGGTTTTATAAACTTGTTTTCTAAAAGAATTTTCTTTACAAAACTTCTTGTAAGAAACTCCAGCTTTCTTCATCGGTACCTTCATGGTACAAGTCCTTCTCATAAAACACCCGTTTTGAAAACTGACACAATGCTAACTACATGGCCATTCAACTGCCCATATCCGAGGGCTCGGCTATTCTAAATAGTTTTACTCTACAGAGGTGTACACATTCCACAAGATCCAATCATCTGCCATGAACTACCCATGGATCGACACAACGATATGCAAGCATGAGATAACTGATCCTAACAGTCCACTCTGATCAAGCTAGTATATGGCTACCCCTTCAACTGGGTTTGTTCTCCCTGGCACCATGTCACACATCGCCATAGCAGGAGACCCAATTGTCGCATCGGGAGGGGGGGGGGTAACTTAATACCTCAATTTGTATGTCCCGTTACTCCCTCCTGGCGACACTTAGGTTCAGAGTATCATCCTCTCTATAGCACTTTGGGATAGGACACATACTAACGAGAACAAGTATCTTGGTAGGCCCCGTACCCATGTTGGGGTAGAGTGGCAGTACGTCTTGGTTGTCCAGCGAAGACTAGGGTTATGTGTCTTTTTTGTAAACCATTTGAAAACAATCCTCTTTGACTCCCCCGGTGAATAAGGCTGCACCTTTCCACCGTGGACTTTTTCATAAACACATTGGTTTGCAAAAGCACATTTTTAAAGTGTCCACTTAGGGACTCAACCTTATTATCTTAGGTAGTATTTATATACCTTATGGTGGCTAAAGGCTTGGTACACCAAGTTGACTAATGGCAAGGTGATATATACATATATAATATTAATACTAATATTAGCCACTCAAAAATAGTTTTGGTGACCAAGTTTTTGTAAACCTTCATAAGTGAAAACATGCATGATAGATAATGATAAGTAATATACAGCAAGCTTTAGGATGGCTTGCCTTGGTACTGGCTTGACTCTTGGTCTTGGTAACAACATGAGTGATAGTAATACCCTCCGGCACCAACAGCTTCCTCCTTGTTTTCTATCGTCGTAAAGTAAAATAAAGACACTCAACCAGAACAAACTAGGCTACCAATGGTTCTAAGCACACATACATCAAGAAATTGCACAAAACAAAATAACTCTCAAGTTTGCAACACCAAAATAACAATAGTTACTATTATTATAACTATGGTAGAGAAATGTTATTTCTCACCAAAATGAAATGGAACCAGTGGGTGTTACACTAATTTTTCCATGACATTGAAGAGGTACTAAGCCTCCGGTTTAACTTGTCGAAAACAAGTTTTCCACCAAAAAAAAATACAACTATTTATGCTAGTGATAACACCACACTATTAATAAATAACAACTCAAAGCTATTTATGCTTCTCTAAGAAATTAAGTGCAACGTAACAGAGGTGAAAACAACTCCTAACCAGTACAAAAATGGTACTGGACTCAACAAAGCATCACTAAAAATTTAGGTAATAAATAAGGACTATAGAACAATACAATGCACATTCTATTTCCATTTGTTTTCCAAACATGCACACACTTTCTAACATACTAGATCTGTAAGTAAACAACATCTTAACATCAAGCAAAACTTCTAAGCATCCTAGAAAACAAAATAACAACTAGCAAGCAATTATTCTAAACTATTTACACATGTTTTATTTCTAACAGAAAGGTGAAAAAATTATATCTGTTGCCAAAATAAATCTAGAGCTCTAAAAATCACACAAAGCTAGGATAACATATATCTATGCATATACTAACATATCCAATTGTATTCACATCAAAAAGTATTTTGAAACTGCTTCTAAAAATCCTAGAATATGCTATTTTACATATACCAAAATGGATGGCATTTCCAAATGGTAGCTCACCTTGATGTGAGGTCAAAATCTACTGATATATCTACTCATAATATACTCAGAGAATTTTATTTTGCACATTTTGAACACACATACAAAAGGTTATCCCATATTTACTCTAACAGACAGTGTGTAGCACAAAATTTATTACAAACAAAGTAATGCTCCAAAAGTAGATCTACAAGTTGCATGCGTTCAGGAAAATGTAGATCTACCACTCGGAATTTTTGTAGATTTTATTTCTGAGGTTTTCTATTTTTAACATGATTAAAGTAAACATGCATCTTTCTGTAATTTTCAAAACGAAAAAAAATTAACGCGGGATGGCTTCTCTCCGCGCGCGCGGCCCGCTAAGCAGATCCAGCCCAGCTCGCTTGCGCTAGCGCGCGAATGCCCGTACCGCTTCTCCATTAAAGCGTGGCCGTTGATTGCGAGATCAACGGCGCTCGGTCGTCCTCTTCCTCTCTTTCTCTCCTTCTCTCTCTCTCACGTTCGGAGCGGCCGAACGGCGGCGAGGTGGTCGATTCCTCACCTAGGGGGTGCGTAGGGAGGTGGCGAGGTGTTGGTGAGGTCTCACGGGGTCAACGAAGTGCAGGGGGCGGCGTCGATGCGAGTCGGGAAGGCTCCAATCGACGGTGCACGTCTGCGGGTCCGCGGCGGCTCCGACGAGCTCCACGGCGTTCCTGCAAGCGAGGGATCGAACGGCGGTGTCAAGGTTCATCTACGGGCGATGGCGAACTCAGGTGAGGTGAAAAAGGGGGGAGTGCCCAGGGCGTGCCCCACCTTCTACGGTGGCCAGCGGCAAGATCGAGCTCGCTCAGTTCGATGGGGGTTTTCTGGCGTGCGCGGTCCATGACAGGGGAGTGGAGTGGTGTTGTGTGCGTGTGCTGGGCGCGTCGAGGGCGTGCCCGTGGCTTTATAGTCACGGTGCCATGAGTGTGTGCACGGGTGTGCACTCGGGGCGGCAGTGGAAAGCTCGGGGCCGCGCCCCTGGTGCCCATGTCGTGCCCCTTGCCCTTTGGGCAAGTCTAGGAGGTGGCTAGAGGTGAGGTCAAGGCCAGGGCAACGTGGGTGAGGTGAAAATGGAACGGACATGGCGATAGTGCACACGCACAGTGGCACCATGTCAGCCCACCCATGCCATCCCCCCTCTCTTTCTTCTCTAAACTCGCCCCTCTCCTCTCCTCCCTGGTCAACCCAACAAGAATCCAAGGCAAGGAAAAGGATAAGGGATGTGAGGGATTCTAGAAACACCAAGTGGTACTGGCTAACTCGAATCCATTCAAAAGATATGATCATCCAAAGTTTGGTCCACCTCACAGATTTCAGCAAATTCAGTTTTCATGAAAAAAATGACTTAGCCATTTTGGCTAAGTGCTGAAAACAGATAGAATCAACCAAAAGTTTGCTCTGTTTTCAAGGCACAAAAGATTTCAAAAATTTGTTTTCAAAGTATATTTTTGTTAAGCATGATTTTTACTTTCATAATCATCAAATGAAAACAAATTTGGAATTTTAAAAGTCACTGAAAACAAGGTGAGAAAACAGCTACTTTATGTTTTTCCAAAAACCACTTTTCTGCCTTAATTTTCTATCACAAAAAACATGAAGCATTTGATTGTTTTCTCATTCCAATTTTTAAACCAAGATAATACATTTTTATTACATATATTAGAGAACACATTCATGCCAAGAAAACCTAAAATGTGATTCCCTAGCATATTGAAAACAAGTGTTAAATACTGCTACTTGGCTAGTTTTTTATAGACAAGTTTATATAGAAAACTTAAAACAAAACACCTAAATATTCTTTTTCCATTTTGTTTTCTTGATTCAAACAAAGCCAACTATTATTATTAGGTTGAAAATAACATTGCTACAACACTTTGGATAAAAATTATTCAAATCCCCTTATAGAAAACATCACAGAAACAATAAGAAAATATTAGGAACAATTGACAAATGATTTTAATCAAAGGCTTGCTTGCATTGCATAGATACTCATAGATCATTACATAATGTTGGATTACATAAGTGAATTTTTTTTGTTGGCTCACAAAAATGGCTTCTCTCATTGTGTTACATGTGACCCAAAATCTGGGGTGTGACATCCTGCATAAGTTTTATCATAATTGGAAGGATATTTGTTGTTCCATGCAGGGTTTTAAGTATTATGATCTATCAAATCTATTTGTTCAATATTATAATCGGCGACAGTATATACATGAGCTTCATCTTTACCTTTAATATTGTAATGACATCATCTACCTTTGTTATAAGCTCTACATTGTTGGTCTCACCGATCGCTTCAGTATTCTTTGTTTTAAACCTCTAAACATTCTATTGGCCATGGTAACCTTGCATATTATCAAGTAGCTTTCTGGCTACATCTATGCCTTTTCCCATAAACGTGCCTCGTGCAGCAGTGTCGTGCATAAATTTGGACATTGGGTTAAGTGCATGATAAACAAATGAATAATTAACCATTCTTATGTTCCTTGGTTAGGACAGTTACTAATAGGTTATTTCATCCTTTCCCATACATATAATATTATAATGCAATTGCATTGGTTAGCAGGTGAGAAAAAATAGTCATAAACATAATGCAGCAGTTGTTCCGTGATGTAATAGTGCCTCTTGGCAAACCTAATAACCATTATTTTGCTTTCCCTCTAAGTGAAAAGGGAAATAAACACAAATTTATTGCGTTGGTATCAACATAAGTTATGCGCATATTCTCGCATAATTCAGTAGAAGTGTTCAAGTGCATACTTGCATCATTAGTAGTTGAACCACTAAACTAGTTATGCTAAATCAAGTGTAGAAGATTAGGTTAAATCACATAATTCTCCGCTGCAACAACAGGTTGAGTTATGGGTACACGAGGATAAAAAAATGTAAACTGTGTTTTTTGTTTCAAGTAAACTAAACAAGTAAATAAACTAAGAGAACAAGAAATAAAATAAAAAAGTAACAAAACTAAAAAAAACACTCTAATGACCTCAGAGGGGTAGCAGAAATACTTCCCTATCAACGGACTTGGGAAAAGGGTTGATGCCTTCGATCTGGATTATCGTATTGTATTACATAGCATTTCCTTAAGAGACCCTAGGTTTAATCGAACCAGGAACTAGGTGCTTGATGAGGGATGTCTACAAAGTCTAAGAAAGTTCTGAAAATAAATATTTACCGGACCAATTTTTCTAGTGTAAATGAGGTTGTATTCAATGATTAAAAATAGACCAGGGGTTAAGGTTTAATCTGCATATATGCATAAAAATAAAAATATGGAATAGATAAAATATGGATAAGCATTATTAGTAACAATTCGTTCATATAATATATTATGTATAAGGGAAATGCGTTCTTGAGTTACCATAGCCTAGCACTCGCACACTATGGATTAATTTATCCACCCCGTCCATGTACCTCTTGCGGGTCTGCTTTACTACTTAAGATAAACCAGACAAAAACATTACGTTCATTAACGTCATTGTGGTTCCCTAGAGAGCCACTTAGCTTCCGTACTCCTCTTCCTCTCATATAGTTTTAGCATCAGCTGGCCGTTTATCCCTGCTCATGCTTCTACCTTGATCACTCTTCTGGATCTTTGGTACCTAACAAGTCTTAGGAGCGAGGTATAGACAGAATAACACACACATACAACATATATGACTCATTAGACTAATATCTCATGAATAAGAACATGTAAATAGCTACTAGGCTTAGGCCCTAGCCCTACGCCTGAGTGGACTACTCACACATCGCGATCAGATCAATAATAGAAAACATTATAGAAATAGTACTTGACATTGAATGATAAATATCTCTTACAATGCTGGCAATCACGATGAGATGTAAATTACAAGTAGACTATGGCCATGGATATGGATATGTAGATGCGATTGAAGTGGTGGCGGCGACAACACTTCATGGAGATGGTGGCGATGATATACGGGCTGGGGCTCTATCCTGGTGGATGTTTCCTCCCCTTCTTATAGTGGCATCAGACGGGATCTAGTGTTCAGAAGTCTTATGGTGCGAATTAACCTCGGGGCTCTTGACGAAAGTTTCTTAGATTTTACGGTGTCAACGACGCACCCGATGGTCTCGAAAGGGACATAAGCATGTCTTTGCTATCTGGTTTCCTCGGTCAACTCACAATGAGTTGATTCTTCTAAAATAAAATGCTTGATATTCGTGATTTTTATGTCTATAATAAATTAGAAGGAGATTTAAAAATAAATGTTACACATTAGTGATTAGTGACAGGTGTGGAGTAATACTCTCATCATTTCCATGATAAAGTTGGTTTAAAATAGATAAAGTTACGCACATCAAGATCTAAGGCCGGTCACAATGAGGAGCAACTTAGCCCACTAACACATATATGAGTATATCTTACTAGTTTAAGTTACTACCAATACAATGGATAGTAATGTTGGACGTATTGTACCTATACCGTATAGGCATGATGTAGTACACCATCCTATACGGTATTCCCCTTTGTATGTGCCACGGTGGAGGCTCTTTCCACCCTATATAACACGCACACAACGACCCCAATGGGGCAACGTTGATTCCCCAAACCCTACGTCAATAAGTAACATAAGTTTGGTGTCATGCAAGACTTATTTATTAGGTTATAGACTCATTCTGTTTTGTTTTGTGTGATGTTACCGTGACATAGCTAGTTACCATAAACACATGTCTCTTTATTTATTACTTGCCACATCAGGAAACTTGTTTTGCGAAGTGTGATGTTAATACCTAAGTTACTCCTACTAATACAATTTTTCTTCTTCTGTTTGTTGCAAAACAAATAACTAGGAGGCCACGCCTTCCAAGTTGCAAGAAATAGAGACGAATTTCTTGCGGAGGAGGATGTGTAGCCGAGTCGGAGGAATACTCGCCGAAAAGACCTTTCAGCAGAGCTCAACAATAAATTGTTTATTGTTCTCCAATTTTACCCAGTTCTTGATTATCCTACGTCATGTGATCCTATCTGCCGGATGGTAGTACCTTTTATAGTCTTTGGTCTTCCTCTCTAATTTTTTTTTCTCTTCCTGGAGTATATAGATATGCGTTACCAGCACTTGGCAAGGTCTTGATTTCAGCTACCTTGGCCATTTGTGCTTCAACGATCTTGGTTCTTTATTGGGGGACATATAAATCAGTTCTAGTAGCTTTAACTTTTGGGGCTAATTGACAAATTCTTGCATCATGAGTCTCAACCATTTTATGGAATGCATTATTCTGCCTAGTCCGAGATTTTATGAAGGATTTAAGAGAATTCTCTAATGTCTGGAGATTACCCTTGTATGATCCATTGTTGTTGTTGTTGCTATTGTTTGGAGCTCCTGCATAAGTTTTCCGATAATTGGAAGGATATTTGTTGTTCCATGCAGGGTTTTAAGTATTACGATCTATCAAATCTATTTGTTCAATATTAGCATCGGTGACGGTATATACATGAGCTTCATCTTTACCTTTAATTACAGTAATGATATCATCTACCTTTTTTATAAGATCTTCATTGTTGGTCTCACTAATCGCTTCGGTATTCTTTGTTTTATACCTCCCAACATTCTATTGGGCATGGTAATCTTGCATATTATCAAGTAGCCCGTGCGTTGCAACGGGGGTGAGAAAAATCAATACGGCAACGTAACCTAGACTCGGTTCATCCTTTTACATTAATTTTCAATTATTTCCTATTTGATTTTCCTCATCTCTTCCGTTACTCTCCTACATAGTCCCCACACCAGTACAATATCTTGATGCAGTAATAAATTAGATTGTTTCTCTTTATCTACCATTAAATCTGAATATATATAGCATGCACGGCTGCAGTTCAAGAAGCAATATGGCTAATAAATTATCAACACAATTGATATTTCTTTAAAATTTGCATCTACATAACATCGTTAGCGTCTCCATCGTGTCCACGGGAAGGAGTAATTGAGCCTCTGGTACTGTCATAACCCCTCATCATCGCCCTCCCTCTCAATCAGCAACCTCAGCTTGTAGCTGTTGGCAGCCGTGTTGTACTCATCCAGCGGCAGGATGCCGAGTATGAATTGTTATTTTTACAGAAGAAAGATACCTCAAAGTAATTCAAAGAATATACATATTAATTTAACCAGTATCATTTAATTTCCTGAAATCACATGAACCAAACATCATAATCGCCTACAAAACCACTTGCTCTCCATGGATGATTAGTACATCGGGAGATATATTCTCTATTTTTTCTTACTGCGCAAAAATTTCAGTCATATGATAATCCTTAAGGAGGACAATTCTTGTCAAATCATGTCAAATGTATTGCATGCCATGCCAACAATCAACCATGATTGAAGATACAAACATGCATTCATGACTCCAAAACGAACATTATATGAAGTAGTGCATCAAGATTTCACACATATCAATGTAATAAATTCAAGAAGTAGCTGCAAATTTAATTTCCATCCGATCTGTACAGTTAAAATATGAGGAGAGAAACAATTTATCTATACCTGCAAAGAAGAGGACATGTCTAATATGAGAAATACATAAGTGGAAATTGACAACAAAAATTGGGCTGCAAAACTCTTAGCATTTCATTAACATGTAAAAACTTCTTATTTCGAGTAACTTTACATAAAGAATGTATATTAATATCGAGAGATACAAATTACACCCAGCCTCTGCAACAACGCAATAACCGGAGCCATTACAGATGCACCCAAACGAAATACAATAAGAAGAATGAATAAAAAGAAAAGACCCGCTACAGAGTCACAGTCCTTGCAGCAGCCGCACAACCACCACCAAAATAACACATGATGTCCAATTCTTCAAAAGCTACGTCTTCAAGAAGAACAGTGTCAGGCATAACCAATTAAGGCTCGACCTTGGGTTTTCACGCTGAAGATAATCCTCGCTCTCAAAATAATATCTCCAACAAGAACACTTTCAGCACAACCAATTAAGTCCAGACCTTGGATTTTCACCCTGAAAGGTAGGACTTTGGAATTCACCTGTGTTATCGCCCCCGCTTACATACTGCTGCCATGATTCCTGAAACTCCAAGTCAATTCCTCATTGACGCAAAGTCCCCAATCACCATTTCTAGTCCTCCAATCTTAGCTTCCATGTCAGTCTCCGCCTCTGACTTCACCATGGATTTTCCCATAATGGCAACAGAAGCAGAGGTTCACCCCGCTCCTTGCATTGCGACCGAATCCCATCCGATCTAGCAATCTCCAGGGATTAACGTCCGTGGGAGATCGCCGGTGGAGCCTTCCGGAACCCAACACTCTGGCCAGATCAAAGAGGACAGGCAAAAGGTAGTTCTTCATCTTGCCTGAAGAGGAATCCTAGGACCACCACCATTATTCTTCTGCCTCGCAATCCCCGACGCCGCGAGACTACTCCCAGCATGAAAGACGGCAAAGGAGGGGTAAACCAACACACAAATTGGTCGCCGGCGTGATAGTCAGACCACCGCCTTGTCCCTAGCCGGACCTCAGTCTGCCTTGCTCGATCAGAACCGTGGGCCAGAACCCACCAACTTCTCATGGCCACCACCTCCAACTGCCCCGCCGCCGGGAGCCACACCACCGCAGGCCCCGCACCCTGAGCCCCGCCGCCGGAGACCAGAAGATGGATCCACCGCCGCCAGCCGCTTCCTGCCCAGCGCCGAGATCCAATCTCCCCTTCCCCTCTCACGGGAAGCGCATCAAGGCGCCCACCATCCCCTCCGTCCGAGACGGGCAGCATGCCGCTACCGCCGCTGGCCTCGGCGACGGCAGCGTAGGTAGGATCTTGACGGGTCTTGCCTTTGTTTTTCCGGGAGCGGCGCCTCCGGAGTCGGAACTGCTAGATTCAGGCGGAGACAACAAGAAGGCGAAGATGACGAACACATTCAGAACGGTAGATTCCGACAAAGTCTACAAGTCAAAGTTGCTTATTGCTTCATAGTTTATAGGTGATACTGCACAGGAATTCTATTGCATATTTCCAAGGTAGACTCACAAATGGAGACGAATGCGTCAAGCAAGCAAATGAATCCGCGTACTTAGTAAAAGCAGTATGCTTCTTTGAATGCAGATCCTACATAGCCTTACGCATTAGCCATACCATATTTTTAGTTAAATCAAAATATCTGGCTATATGCGCTAAGAAGATCCTTAAGCCATCATCATGAGAGCAACAGCGCGTACAGCTCCCGTCATCAACACACATATAAACTATATGATTGAAGCTAGTTCCCTAGAATCAATTGGCAAGTATATAGATCTGACATAAGTTCCAAGACATGTGCTTATTGTATTCTCACATAAGTGTAACTGGCGTTGTTTGGTAACCAATCAAAAGCCTATGCTTAGCAGCTAGCATTTTGGGTATAACATCTATCTAGAGGATCTACTTAACATGGTATGCATTGCTACATCACCTGCTCTCGTCCGACCTAAATCTCAGCTACTTTGGAAGTTCAGTTAACAACCAATTCCATAAGCCAAATGGTAATGATTATACATGAGAGATTCCAAGGCAGAAAAGTGTTATCATCTATACACTTGGTCAGCTGAAAATAAATCTAAGAATCTAAAGCAATTCCCATTATTCTGTATGCTTAAATTGGTGAACAGATTGTACACCGAAATTGTTGTATAAATAAACATCATTGTTATCTATATGAAACCTGAGGTTAAGATCTTGATTTTTACCATATGTTTCTGTAGAAGAAAAATAGCAAGTAATCACATCTCAGTCCTCTGGGAAAACCTCCTTTTCAGGTTTAGACTCAACTGCATGAGTAAGCTCACATTCGTGAGTATCAACATGCCCTTCAGTTGTCAATCCAAGTCTGACGAGAACATTGCTGCATAACTGAAGGACTTGCAACATCGTGATGGCAGAGCCATCGAGGGGGTCGGCCACAACTTCCAGGACACGGTGGAAGAATCCATCAGCGTGGACCTTGTCTTGGTCCGCCTCCTAGAGTAGGCGGCCTAAGAGGCTGAGTAGGTCGATGTCGCCTGGGCTTGCGAGCAGAGCGCAGTCCAGGAAAGCATCGTTGCTCCTCGGGACATGCTCCGCCTCGAGAAAGCAGTTGGAGGTCTGTCCGGCGAATTGATGTTGAGAGGACAATACCATCTGACGGAAGTGCAACAAAATTGGAGTCGGCTCCACAGATCGGATGGCCCGACCTGCCATGGAAGCTCCTAGCTCAGCCGCCATGGCCACCAGAAGGGGGGAGAGATGCTGGTCCGGAGAGCGCCTCGAGCATCCGGTTCAACAACACTGATCTCCTATTCGCCGTAGCTGTGCTCGCCGTGGGAGACCTTGCGCCTCTCATCGCCGAGCTCCTATTCGCCGATCCGGACTCCTGCATCCGCGCGCCGCTCGGCTGGCGAGGGTGTGGCGCGCCCTTCCCTCCGCACCAAGCCCGTCCCCATCACCGCGAAGTTTTCCTTCTGAGGATTCGCGATCGTATGGGTTCGACATCCTGCGGGTCCACGGCACCACGATGATACCAGAGTCGTACTTATTGGACAGCTGTTTGTCCTTCTTCCACCCCGAGTTGGACTCCGGATCCAGGAGAGGATCGATACAGCAACGACAAAGGTGTAGCAGAAAACGTATTAAGCAACGGACGAAAGCGTACTTTAGGACGGACCAAAAACGTACGAAAATTGGGAGGAAGAAACCTTCCTCCCTTTATTATTAGGTAAAGATTACAGTAATGATATCATCTACCTTTTTTATAAGATCTTCATTGTTGGTCTCACTAATCGCTTCGGTATTCTTTGTTTTATACCTCCCAACATTCTATTGGGCATGGTAATCTTGCATATTATCAAGTAGCTTCCTGGCTACATCTACGCCTTTTCCCATAAACGTGCCTCGTGCAGCAGTGTCATGCATAAATTTGGACATTGGGTTAAGTGCATGATAAACAAATTAATAATTAACCATTCTTATGTTCCTTGGTTAGGACAGTTACTAATAGGTTATTTCATCCTTTCCCATGCAAGCTCTAGTGGCTCAATATCTTTCTTCCTAAAACATATAATATTATAATGCAATTGCATTGTTTAGCGGGTGAGAAAAAATAGTCATAAACATATTGCAGCAGTTGTTCCGTGATGTGATATTGCCTCTTGGCAAACCTAATAACCACTATTTTGCTTTCCCTCTAAGTGAAAAGGGAAATAAACACAAATTAATTGCGTTGGGATCAACATATTTTATGCGCATATTCTCGGATAATTCAGTAGAAGTGTTCAAGTGCATACTTGCATAATTAGTAGTTGAACCACCAAACTAGTTCTGCTGAATCAAGTGTAAAAGATTAGGTTTAATCTCATAATTCTCCGCTGCAACAACATATTGAGTTATGGGTGCACAAAGATAAAATGTAAACTGCGTTTTTTGTTTTCAAGTAAACTAAACAAGTAAATAAACTAAGAGAACAAAAATTAACTAAAAAATAACAAAACTAAAAAGCACTTAATGACCTCACAGGGGTAGCAGAAATACTTCCCTATCAACGATCCGGGAAAAGGGTTGATGCCTTCGATCTGGATTATCGTATTGTATTACATAGCATTTCCGTAAGAGACCCTAGGTTTAATCGAACCGAGAAGTAGGTGCTTGATGAGGGATGTCTAAAAAGTCTAAGAAAGTTCTGAAATAAATATTTACCGGACCAATTGTTCTAGTGTAAATGAGGTTGTATTCAATGATTAGAAATAGACCAGGGGTTAAGGTTTAATCTGCATATATGCACAAAAAGAACAATATGGAATAGATAAAATATGGATAAGCATTGTTAGCAACAATTCGTTCATATAATATATTATGTATAAGGGAAATGTGTTCTTGAGTTACCATAGCCTAGCACTCGCACACTATGGATTAATTTATCCACCCCGGCCATGTACCTCTTGCGGGGTTGCTTCAGTACTTAAGATAAACTAGACAAAAACATTACGTTCATTGACGTCATTGTGGTTCCCTAGAGAGTCACTTAGATTCCGTACTCCTCTTCCTCTCATAGAGTTTTAGCATCAACCGGCCGTTTATCCCTGCTCATGCTTCTACCTTGATCACTTTTCGGGGTCTTTGATACCTAACAAGTCTTAGGAGCGAGGTACAGACAGAATAACACACACACATACAACATATATGACTCATTAAACTAATATCTCATGAATAAGAACATGTACCTAGCTACTAGTCTTAGGCCCCAGCCCTACGCCTGAGTGGACTACTCACACATCGCAATCAGATAAATAATATAAAACATTATAGAAATAGTACTTGACATTGAATGATAAATATCTCTTACAATGTTGGCAATCACGATGATATGTAAATTACAAGTAGAGTATGGCCATGGAGATGGATATGTAGATGCGAATGAAGTGGTGGCGGCGGCAACACTTCATCGAGATGGTGGTGATGATATACGGGCTGGGGTTCTCTCTTGGTGGATGTTTCCTCCCCTTCTTATAGTGGCAGCAGACGGGATCATGTGTTCAGAAGTCTTATGGTGCGAATTAGCTTCGGGGCTCTTGACGAAAGTTTCTTATATTTTACGGTGTCAACGACGCACCCGATGGTCTCGAAAGGGACATAAGCATGTCTTTGCTAGCTGGTTTCCTCGGTCAACTCACAATGAGTTGATTCTTCTAAAAAAATGCTTGATATTCGTGATTTTTATGTCTATAATAAATTAGAAGGAGATTTAAAAATAAATTTGCACATTAGTGATTAGTGACAGGTGTAAAGTAATAATCTCATCATTTCTTTGATAAAGCTGGGTTAAAATAGATAAAGTTACGCACATCAAGATCTAAGGCTGATCACAATGAGGAGTAACTTAGTCTAGTAACATGTATATGGGTATATCTTACTAGTTTAAGTTACTACCAATACAATGGATAGTAATGTTGGACGTATTGTACCTATACCGTATAGGCATGGTGTAGTACACCACCCTATACGGTATGCCCCTTTGTATGTGCCACGGTGGAGGCTCTTTCCACCCTATATAACACGCACACAACGACCCCAATGTGGCAACGTTGATTCCCAAAACCCTACGTCAATAAGTAACATAAGTTTGGTGTCATGCAAGACTTATTTATTAGGTTATAGACTCATTATGTTTCTCTTTGTGTGATGTTACCGTGACATAGCTAGTTACGAAGGAAGGCCCCCGCGTCGCTCCGCTCTGGGGCGACTCGGGCGGCGACGAAACCCTAGCCGCCCACCACCCCCTACTCCCCCTCCCTCCCTTGCCGCCACCAGAGGCACCCGTCGGGAAGCCGGCCCGCGGCTGCCAAGGACGGTGGCGGCAGGGATCTCGCTGCTCTGCCTCTCCGGCGGAGAGCTTTCGGCATCGGAGGCGGCGGCCTCGGTTGGTGCGAGCGGCGTCGGCCCTGGCGGCGGGGGGCGCTCGTCGATGCTGGTGTCCGTTCCCGTTTCCGCGCGGGCGGTGCAGGGACGGTGGTGCGGGGTCACGGCGCGGGGCCACCCCGTTGGCTCTGGTCACCCGATCTGAAGACGGCCGCCACAAATCGCGAAGAACCCACCCTGATAGCTCTGGTGGTCGTCATGCCACCCTTGGAGTTTGGCTGGGTGGCTGGGTTGGGGGCCCTGTACCGGGAGAAATCCCTGGCTAGCGGGTGTGGGCACGCCGTCGACGACGTTCTGAACGCCGGCCCCCTCCTTGGAGGCGACGACGAGGTACATCCCCCTCCCCTCCTTCCATGTGCCCGGGTGAAAACCCTAAATCCGTGTGGGATTGGGTGGTGGCGGCGCTATTGCGTTGCGCCCTTCTTGGAGGCTCCGCCTTGGGCCATAGGAAGGCGGATGTTCTTGGTGGTTCTTGGCGCGCCTGGAGCGGTGATCTCTCTGTGGTGAAGTGCATCGTGGGTTCGTTCTGGTTGCTCCCCTACGTCTGTCTCGCCCTCTACAGGTGGTGCTCGCCGGCGGGACGGCGCCATGAAAGGGTCCCCTCTCCGGCGGCAACGCATTGTCAGATGGGTCGGTGCCAGCGGCTTGGGTGAGCCCTGGGCCCCTGGCCTCCCACGACTGTTCTCTTGCCATTCTCTTTCCGTGTCTTCGGCAAGTGTTCTCGGCCTAAAGCTTGCGTCTTGTCGGCTCGGCGGCGCCGGTGGCGACGTTTGGGAGCTCGCGTGCAGGGCTGTCCGTGCTGGGCTCTCCTCTCCTGCAAAGCTTCTGCCTTGTTTTATCGTGCTCTAGGGTGAGGTGCTCTACCTTCTGACGGTGCGGCGCCTTCCGATCCAGGGCGAGAAGACTGGGCTCTTCTTCGAAGGTAGAGGCGATTGACATGGCGACGAAGATGAGCAGCGGGGTCATGAAGGCAGGATCTTCCTGGTGGTGGTGCTCCTCGACGTATCTCCTTGGTGGTGTCCGTGTCGACTGGCGTTGGATCCGAAGATCAAGCTGTGTTTTTGTTTCATCTTTCTTGTTCTTTGTTTCCGGTAAGCTGATCATTCAGCATCATATCTGTAATTGCCGCGGAAACTCCGGGGTTTTGTTAATTCAAAGCCGGGCATTCTTGCCTTTTATCTAAAAATGCATAGCTAGCTACCATAAACACATGTCTCTATTTATTACTTGCCACATCGGAAAACTTGTTTTGCGAAGTGTGATGTTAATACCTAAGTTACTCCTACTAATACGATTTGTCTCATGTTTGTTGCAAAGCAATTAACTAAGGAGGCCACGCCTTCCAAGTTGCAAGAAATAGAGACAAATTCCTTGCGGAGGAGTATGTGTAGCCGGAGTCGGAGGAATACTCGGCGAAAAGTAGACCTTTCAGCAGAGCTCAGCAATAAAATTGTTTATTGTTCTCCAATTTTACTGAGTTCTTGATTATCCTGCATCATGTGATCCTGTCTGCCGGATGGTAGTACCTTTTTTATTCTTTGGTCTTCCTCTCTTATTTCTTTTTTCTCTTCCTGGAATAATACGCATATACATAGGTGCCGGTGCGTACGTGTCACTTGTCCAGGGAACCATATCTCGAAACATATTGATTTACTAGCTCGCTCACAATGATTTTTGATTACTCACTCGAGTTTACCCGAGTAAGTACCATGACTCCAACGCAGTCGCTCTCAGCTCATTGTCCTCGACCAGTGGTAAACTGGTAGCTAAGCAGAGAGTTGACCCATGCAAGTTCTGACCTGACGCTGGTAAATCAAATGGTACTAGTAAAACTTTTATTCTTTGAGGTATGGTAGTACCGTAGTAGTAAAACATTCAGGTCACGACTGACCATCCGCATTTATAAACAAATAAGGTCACTTTCTCTTTTTTTAGAAAT
This sequence comes from Alopecurus myosuroides, assembly GCA_028641055.1. Taxonomy (NCBI): domain Eukaryota; kingdom Viridiplantae; phylum Streptophyta; class Magnoliopsida; order Poales; family Poaceae; genus Alopecurus; species Alopecurus myosuroides. The sequence goes on from CM054058.1 coordinate 248,996,478, forward strand.
GGGAGCCTTGCCCCAGCAGGTCTCTTTCTCTGACTGCACTGTAGTTTGTTTGATCATTTTATTTAAAGAGGATGCTTTGTATGAACTCGCGCGACCAAGGCAGTAGGCAGAGTGGTTGGAGGATGCAGTGATCCTTTCGCTCTCGCATGGCTTATTTTCCTTTGTTTGTCAAGGTTTATTCCGCGCCCTTGAACCATGTCTCGGGTTTGCTTCCCCTCTTTTTTTGTAGATATAAACAGGATCATGGTGCCTACTTGTAGTTGAAAGGAAACATATACTCCTACTTGGTTGTTTCGATATAGGAAGGAAGTTCTTAAGAACCATGGAGCTCAAAACAATCTGTCACCTGCATTAGACCCACAAGGAATCTGCGTTCGAGCGATCAGAAGAGAATACCGGCATAGTTTATGTCGGCACTTGCAATCTAGCGACTGTTTTGCCCCAGTGAGATCCTTGTTCGTCTTTCCCAACGCATCTCTCCTCCCATTATACGACTGATTCCCGAGAACTTTCCGATGGACGTCAGCAAAACCAAACATCCTGGGATGGAGAGACGAGAGCAACAGCTCAACCATACACCATTTCCCCGAACGACTTTGTGCCAGTATAAAAACTACCATACGGGTACTATTTGTACTACTCCATCCGTCCACTTTTATAAGCCTCACTTCTTACTATTGAAATGCTAAGAAGTGTGCTTTATAAAAGTGGATGGAGGGAGTAGTATTTCATAGGCGTCTATACAATGCAAGTAGCAACCATACCGGTACTCTGTTGTCGCAGTGGTATTAGCCGGCTCCTCAGCTAGCTAGCTACTCCCTTGACAAGTCGGCTCCCCAGACTGCAGGTCAGTCAAGCACTGATAGAAAAATAAGACTAGCTAACGTAACAGCAACTGCCGCCAAACCTTCCTATTAATAATCCATTTGATTTTTGACGAAAACAGCCGGCCCTGGTTTCTATTCATTAATCAGTCTAATTAATGATTCGCCATATACTTTTTTTTTTGCAAGGTAGATTCGCCATATACTAATGCAGCTTCAGACCAGCTGTTAAGCGTACGTGCGTACATGCTTAACTGCCCTCACAATTTCGTCGCGGAAAGGACCAGCTGAATTAGTTTGGCAATTGGCATCCCCTCTGTTCGGTGACAAGCTACTGAAAAACCTTATGACTTCAAAGTATGTACTCGTAGCTATCATCATGTCAACAACCGAATTGAGTCGGCTGGGCTGAATACGTATGAGCCGCTGCACCTACTACTTAACCACTGGGTCCTTGACTTAGATTTATTTAAATCTACTCGCAAAAATAAACGATTTGATTTTTATTTATTTTTTGCGTTAATTGATCTAGCACTGTCGCAATGATTGTTACCATATTGACCAAGTCCGTACATGATCCTCACGTCTGTGTATAAAGCTGGCCTACGAGAGGGAACTTTTGGGAGAGCTTTCTGCACATGTACTAAGTGCACCAATAAGCGATCTTCGAGTATCCTAGTTTAATCTCGCCGCGACGATGAAGGTTCTTTTCTCTCTTTTCGCGCGTTCTTAAAATTCCCTTCCTTCCTCCCTAGCTAGTTCGTGAGATTTTTTTGGCTACTCACCATGGATTGCTCTGAACCAGATGGTGCTTAAGGTGCCGATGGTCTGCAAGAAGTGCAAATCCTGCACCCTGCAGATTGTGTCAAAGATCAAAGGTCTTTCCTCTCTCTCTTTCTCTCTCACCATGATTTTCTTTTCTCTTATAACTTACCGGGTAGTCGTCTCCTTTCAATGGCAGGGATCAAGTCGTTGACGTTCGACGAGGAGAAGAACACGCTGACGGTGGTGGGGGATGTGGACGTCGTGAAGGTGGTGGCCAAGCTGCGCAAGGCGAAGCACCCGGCGACGGTGGTGACGGTGGGCGACGAGAAGAAGGAGGCCGAGGAGAAGAAGAAGAAGGAAGAAGAGGAGAAGAAGAAGAAGGAGAAGGAGGCGGAGGAGAAGAAGAAAAAGGAGTGCGCCGCCGCGATGATGCAGCACTGCCCCAAGCCTTACCCGCCGCAAGCCTACTGCTACACCGTCGACGACCACCCCGGCATGTGCACAATCGTCTGATCGAGAAGGGACATCGATTTCAGCACCACCGCATGTACAGTTCGATGTTGCCACTGCAAACAAGACACTCCTCCGGGCACATCAATTTATTCGTGCGTGTAAATCGTGTTCAGCCGTTCAAATGATTCCCTTTCTTCAAGGAAAAAAAAACATTCCGCTTGCATGCACATTATTTCCTTTTCTGAATCTTTTTGCAGTTCCTGTGAGCAAGAATTGTATGTCTGAACTTATTTTATTTTACTTTTTTGCTACCACTAGGTAATTCGTGTACTTGCGACTTGTTCGGTTCACGGTAGTACGGCTTGTATAGAAGAATATAGTGATGCGGTTCTCAACTTCAGCATCACCTAATGTGACGAGTAAACTAGTCTGTCTGTCGGCATTGTCAAACCGAACAGTTTATTGCAATAACCTGTCGTTGTTGACACTAGAACTTTCATGAGCAGCTGCCGGTTGGTGTTTTCTGAGAAACAATAATTTCTGCAAAGAACACAATGATTCAAACTTACAAGTCAAGCTATGTTTAGAACAAAGTAAAGAAATAAATATAGGAAACTAAAACACAGGAAAGCTGTAGGAAATTTGGAATGTACCGCATAATTCAAGAATGAAAAATACACACTTTTGGTGTAAACTTTTGGATACTCTGAATTTTAATAATCAATAAAGGCTGTGTGCATCACTCGATGCAGAGGCCGGGGTTCTCCCCATTTCTAAAAAAAAAAAAAAAAAATGAAAAATACACACTTGAATCATTCGAAACTCTAAATAATGTGATAGAAGAGAAGAGGGAGATTACTTTGATATATTAATATAGATGACAAGGCCAAAGAAATAGCCAGAGTACAAGCAGGCAAGGAAAAACACGCTAACACAAACTTACTCCACCCTTAAAACACTGTACCCTATTCACTAACTAGTACTCCCTCTATCTCATATTAATTGTCTCAAAATTGAATAAAAGTGGATGCATCTAGACAGACAATTAATACGAGACGGAGGGAGTATGAATATTTGGTAAAAAGAAAAGACTACCACTCCTCAAAGCTCAATGACCCACGCTATCCACCAAACTAATAGAATGGACGCCATTTGGCTCGCAAGCTCCAGGCTTCTTAGGTGGTAACATAGTGTGCATAATAATCTTTTTCAAGGGCCCGACCATTCAAATAAATAAAAAATATTGAAATGTTCCATTCATGTTCTTCTTTATTATCTAACTAGTATGGATATTTGGTAAAAAGAAAAGACTACCACTCGCCAAAACTCGATGACCCACGCTATGCACCAAACTGATAGGACGAACATCATTTGGCTTGCAAACTCCAAGCTTCTTAGCTAGTAACATAGTGTGCATAATTATCTTTTTCAAGGGCCCGGGCCCGTTCATGTTCTTCTTTATTATCTGCCAACATTTATGATAAAAAACAATCATGTATCCATCAGGCCTTAGTATTTTTTTGGTTACGCATCTCTTTAGTTGTCTCCCGGATTTATTCCTCTATTAAGGGAGTTTCCAAATTATCTAGACCGACTTGATTCACCCCAACGAAATTCAAGTCCATGCTAAAAAGTCTAGCCACCGGGGAGGTAATCTTGTTTTTGTAGTGCTTGTGCATGATGTTTCCAATATCTTTATGTGCATAGGAAATCGATTGATTATTTTTATATTTCCAATAAAAAAACTTCTCCTATGATTGACATGAATGTGGATATAATCTATACTAGCATCTCACGTGGTTAACTGCGTTAGTCGGTATCTTTGGGGGGCGCATTCCTCTCCATGAAACATAAATGATGTAACTTCTTTTGAGCTCTGTGATGAACGCCTCATTGTCGATTTCGAACAATGATAATCCTTGGGCATACGTCATCATGTCAAAACACAATAACAAGATAACTATACCAAACCACACGCACACTCAGCAAAACCAAGTTAGACGCATCTAACACTTTGTTTGCAAGTTTTAGCGTGGCCAGAGGTTCTATGATCAACTATCGTCTATTTATGTAATTCAAGGTATGTTTATTCTCATTACTTGATTGACATTGCGGGGTGACTGAAACACAGACATTACGAAAATGTGTAGAGCCTCAATATAAACTTATTTATAACCATGATCCCGGTGTGGATCCGATTCACATACCCTTTCCACCATGCCATTATCTGAGACCAACTATGGTGCGACCAAAAGCTACCAAAGCACTTCTTCGAATAAAGCGAGATATGTCAGGAGCAACTCGAGTATCCTAGGATTGACAGAAGTTTGTAAAAAAGTATACCATACTGTCGGAAACAAAAAAAAACACAACTTATTGGGAAGCAACGAAGATAAATTGAATATTAGAGAATTTTCTAATATACTTGCACAAGTTTATGCAATACCCGCACAAAATTGTGCTCTAGATCAAATCATATCTACGCATAGTACGCTCTCACCGTTGGTGTACAGTTCAGAATTTAAAAAATTTGCCCTACGTAACCACTAGAATCGCTATGCAGATAACGATGCATTCCCATACATGCATTGATCAAGATCACGACTCACCGGTCAGTGGATTCGATGTAGTCGTAGAAGAGTTCTGAACAAACGTAGATCCTCACAACTAGGCCTAGTTGCAAGGATGTCGCTAAACTTCCCTCGTCAAGGATCACATGTGTAATTCACCTTATAGTGTGCACACGTATGCTCGTGTCAACCTGTTAGCGTTCTGCCGTCCAGGACTCAGCACTGACAAAGAGAGACAGCCTTACGGTATTGCTAATTGGTAGCTCTAATCAACTGTGATTAGATCTATATGATTGTGAAAGTTTCTCAACACGTGAGAGAGAATATTAATTAGGGCTAGGTATAATCGGGAGAGGACACCTCAAAACTCCAATTAGAAGAAGCTCTAATCCAATTAGAGGGGCTCTAATTAGAAGCTCTAATTAGACCCTCTAATTATACTAGAGAGATAGAGAGAGAGGTTTGAGAGACAATTGTTCTCAATGTTGTGTTTTTCCTCAAGCCTTGGGGTCCTTTTATAGTTGGAGGGGAGGGGGGCCTGCCTTCGGGGGAATGAGTCCTACTCTAGCTAGGAGGGGGCTTGGCCGCACCCCCTCTCCTAGCCCAACTCGTATTGGGATCCCATGGGGATTCCAACTCCACCTCTTCCCCCTTTTCCTTTTTCCTTTCGGTTTTTTCCTTTTTCTATTTAAACCAAAATAGGAAATCCTCTGGAAAGTCCTATGCACCATGTTTGGAGGCCCACCTCCGGCACTCTCCCCCCTTCTCAGTTTTTGCCCGAGACTCTTCTGGAACCTTATGAACCATATAAATAAAATCATCGACCTTATCTAATGATTTTAAAAACATATTTGTAAAATCTTGGGACATCTTATGTCCTCCGTTTTATCTCATATAAAATTCGACCTAACACTAGCGTCATTTCTCCCTTATAGTAACTTCCACGAAACCTCTCCGATTGACATCGGACTTGTTTCTGTGACATCATATTGACATCTAACATTCATTTAAATTTAGAAACAACTTTATTCTCTCAATTAGAGGTTGGCACATCTTAATCATGTGACCTATAAAGGCTCGATAACACACATAAATATTCGGAAACTTACCGAACCCATGATAGCTCCTGTGTGTTCACGAAGATCGGGGGAACCTTAAAAGTTGCTCATTGCACTTATTCTCTTAACTTTATGATACCAATGATATCAGGAGGTGAGACTATGTGATCTAGTTAGATCAAACTCTTTTATCATAACGCATATAAAACTCGTTATCGATATCGTCCTCTTTTCTCATCCATATCACTAATATCCTTTTGATAAATCACACTGTGTCTGGCTAGACTATTGGTTCACATCGGTGATATTGAGAGGGCATAGATCATGTATCTATCTATCACGAGTTAAGTACTAGTATTGAACGATCTCAGTTCCATCACACTTTCTAGATTATACCCAAATGTCAACGTTATGATCCCGAATTACGGCTAGATGGTTGATGACATCCAGAGTATAACTTTCTACTGTGTGGTCACTAGATATTCTCATAGTATAGGAATTATAGTCGATGACAACTTTATATGTACTTTGTTAAATACATTACAACTGTTTAGTCTCTTTTAGAAATATCATATACTTGTGTCTGTTTAGTACTATTGTTACCCTAACAATAAATTCTTATGTTTTGCTAGACTTTTAACCAAGTCCATGATCAGAAAAATGTGATCATCCCACAAATCATAAGCTAGTCTTAGAGACAATATTAATAACTCTTGTTTGTTTATATCTTCACACCCGCACATAGATTTTCCTTTGCAAACTCACTTTTCAAGTGTTATAGCGGTTGTAGCATGATACCATAAAATTAATTCTGAACTTGGAGATAAGATAATAACTAAATATTTTTGTCTCTATGGCGTATCTCCAACAAATAATACCACCAGAATTACCAACAGATGGGGAGAATGCAAATTGGTCAAATTTCCTTAGGCGGAATTTTCTCACATATGAATGATCAAATATTTCGCTTTTAGTTTCTTGCAAGAAAAAAAATGTTACAGTTAGATTCATAAACTTTCTGTCTAATATCGTCCCATCTAAGACGAGTATTAATTCCCCTTAAGTTACAATCAAATACAATCCGATTCCTATCCATTGGAAATTAAATCCACCCAAGAGTCTCCATGTTGCACTCTCGGGTTATTGATTCCTTGCACATTAAGTCGATCTTGTAACCTTCTTTCAATATACTTCTGGTTAGGGATGCTTCAGGTAAGCTTCGCGTAGCATGCCAGGTTAGGTCGGTGGAGCTTCTTGATGAGGGATTGAGGACCGTCCGATCATCGGTGTCTTTAAACGTCGTTGAAAGCGCAAATGCGCCAAAATCTTATTTTGGATGGTTGTTAACAACACACGTATATATTTATGTGTGTTTATGTTTTAAGGGTCTTTCGAGTATATTACAAATGGTGGTGTGAAAACCTAAAAGGAAAAAAGAGATCTCCATGTCTTAAACTTGCTGGAACTTATTCCAGTCTGGAGTCTCCGGTATGAAGTTTTTCCTGCGAGAAGCCAGAGCTGCGCAAGTGGTTTCACCCCCTGGACACACACCGGAGACTGTCCGGAGACTCCATACTATCTTCTGCCCAAGTGTGTTCGTTCAACCTCGGACATGCTCTGCGCGAAGGAGACAAAAAGGCGGAATCTTTGCCAACTCTCCGGTTACACCGGAGTCTCCGGACTTGATGTTTCCCCAGCGTGAAGAGAAGATGATGTCACCCCCTGGTGTCACTCCACAGACAGTCCGGAGACTTACCGGAGTCTCCGGTCTCAGACTGTCCGGAAATTTTTCAGACCGGAGTCTCCGGTGTGAATTTCGCAGGAATAGCTCAAACGGATATAATTTGGGCGAGGAGTATAAATACCCCCTCCCCTTCTTCTTCCTTGAGTTAGCTCGTCCAGAATAGATCTCACCATTGCTAGAGCTCACCCACTGATGACCCACAAGTATAGGGGGTGAATCGTAGTACTTTCGGTAAATAAGAGTGTCAAACCCAACGAGGAGCAGAAGGTGTTGACAAGCACGTTGGATAGAGGATTCACTATAAACACTAGCAAACGGGTTTTTGGTGGTCTTTGATATAGCAGATAAATAAAGCGCGAGTAAATAAAAGACAGTAAATATAATTGCAGCGAGTGGCCCAATCCTTTTTAGAGCAAAGGACAAGCCGGTTGTTTTACTTATGATTACCAAACGTTCTCGAGGTATAATGGGAATTTTGTCAAGTGCTTTCGTTTCATACGGTTGATTAATATTTATTGTTTTGATAGGTGTTGTGTGGGTGAATCTATGCTAATGCACCGCCCAACTAGGACTAATACATGCTTGTGATTAAACCCCTTGCAAGCATCCGCAAATATAAGAAAGTAATTAAGATAAATCTAACCACAGCTTTAAACTCTGGGATCCTACACTCCCTCGTGCATCGGTTTCCTAACGGGGGTTTAGGGTTCTGTCACTCCGGCAACCCCACAATTAGTAGCCAAATACACAATGCATCCTCCTAGGCCCATAGAGGTTAAGTGTCATGTAGTCGACGTTCACATGACACCAATAGAAGAATAACACCACAACTTAAATATGAAACCATATAGATATTACTTCAACATAATTCCACTACTAACATCATGACTTATACCATGTCCTCAAGAACTAAGCGAACTACTCACGAGACATCATATGGATCATAATCGGAGGTGATATAATGGTGAATAACAATCTAGTCATAAAGTGCAAACACTGATAAGTCTCACAAGCATCAACTACTAACAAGTAATCCACACCGGGAGAGAGATCTAGTGGAAAACAATGATAAAGACCCGAATTGTTACAGTGGGATGAAGGTGGACGGTGAGGGTGATGGTGCTGGTGGTGAGGACGACGACGATGATGATCTTGATGAAGCCTAGAGTGATGACGATGACGATGGCGATGATTTCCCTTCTTCGGGGAGGAATTTCCCCGGCAGATTTCTTTCTGCCGGAGAGCTTTTCTCTCCGTGTTGTTTTCCGTCCCGAGGCGGCGGCATAATATTTCCTCGATGATGTTCTGGGGATTAGGGTTCCCTAGGGGTCAAGTAGGCAAAACAGGGCGACCAGATGTGGGTCAGGGTGGCCGCGCCGCCAGGGGGCGCGCCACCCCATGGTGCTTGGCCCCCCGCCGGGTCTCCTCGTGGCTAGATCCCTCTTCTTAACTTCTAAGACATCCCCGATCCTCCCCTTCTTCTTCTGATCTACTGAAATAGGGTATCCTGATGGTGTTTGTTCCATCAGATTTCTGGTCCCTGTGTTTATTCTCCAAAAAAATATGAAACATGCAAAATAAGATGAAATAACATATGTCATGCATCATAACATTAAATATATCGATTAATAACATAAAGTAACAACATAAAATAGTGATGCAAAATGGGCGTATCAACTCCCCCCAAGCTTAGACCTCGCTTGTCCCCAAGCGAAACAGAACTCAATAAACATGACCACGAGTTTAGGGAGTGAGGTGTCAATAAATAAAATACGGACAAGAAGCATCACATCTATCAAAGCACAAGTCATTTTAGACAGCAATTTCCTCTCATATAAATAAACTTGAAACAAGTAGAGGAAATCACAATAAAGGTGCAAAAAGGAAATCATAATTGGCGAGGAAAAACTTCATTCTTGGTCAGAGAACAATTAACAGTGTACTTATCTTTCGATCAGAGTCTTTATACTAGAGCTTATATTGTAGAGTTTATCATGCTCAATCATAACAGTCTCTTTGCAGTCATTGATAACTTTAAAAGTGGTATTCAATTAGATAAAAAGCATTGGTACTAAACAAGGAAGAATAAAGGACATGATTGAGTAAATCAAAATATATATGGATGGATCACAACAACTCAAATGCTTGCTTAAGACAAAAAGGAGTAGGTTTACTGACTCAACATAAAAGTAAAAGATAGGCCCTTCGCAGAGGGAAGCAGTGATTAACTCATGTGCTAAACATTTTAATTTGATAAACAGAAGTATTGAAAACAACTTTAAGAGTGGTGTATGTTTATGTCAACGAATGGCAAACAGAAAATACAGTACGTCACAAGCCAACTAGACTTCACAAGAGCGACCCCCATTGAAGGACTCAACTGGTATAGAAGGTCATCCCTCTTTCTCTTTTGTTTATACAATTATACTTTGACTGGTGTCGAATCTATGACTCTACAAATCCCTTAGGTGAACCTATCGGGTTTCGATTAGGAGAACCCATGAGCGCGGGTGGAATCGTCGGCTAGACAGGGGGCGAGATTTACCCAGGTTCGGGGCCCTCGTAGAGGTAAAACCCTTACTCCTGCCTCTTGTCGATCTGTATTGATGAAAAGATCGGTTACAATGGTGGTACTCGAATCGAGAGTAAGGACTCGAGTTCAAGGTTTCGATGGTGAGGTGTTGCTTGGTCCTCTACCGGTGGCTCTCCTAGCCTTATATAGGTGGCCAGGTCTCAAACCTTACCCGGAGAGGACTCGAATTCTAACCCTAGGTCGGTTACAAGTTTCCAAACTTAACCCGCAAGTTAGTGCGGGTGGGCTTCACGTAGGCCTTCTAGAATACTCCAAGGGCTCCTCTTCTTGGGCCTTAACCTTGGGCCTGAGACGGGGTGTCCTTACCCGCGGGGTCCAGGATCCATGCCTTCGTCAGTAGCCCCCGAGCGTTTGCTCGAGTGGGTTTTTTCCAGTCGAGTAGACGGTCAAATCTTGGCCTTTCTTTCCTGCGGGTAACCAGCTTGGTTGTTTTTCTGTTTAGAGGGCGTGTACCCTGTATAATAAGCTTTCATACTCGAGTATCGAGCAAAGCAAGTGCCTGTTTTTATGGCTTTTTATCGCAGAAGGATGCGGCACAGCAGCTTGGCTCTCCCGAGAGATCAGGGCCAATTAATTGCGACTAGGGCAAAAACATTTCTGGCCTACACAGATTCGAGACCTCCGACTCGAACCCGGTAAGGTGATTGTTGCGACTGGGCCGTTGTGGTCTTATCAAGTCGAACTTAACCTATGGGGGTACCCGGCGCGTCCGCTGGGATTTTTCTTCGTGTTGTTGACACGGAATCATACCGGAGGATGCAGCTTTTGAGTGCGATTCCAGGCCCTCAAGAGAGATCTTTCGGGTCTTACCTTCATATTCGAAGAATATGGCATCCGGATGTGCCTAGTCGGCTGAACAATCCAGGTTTTTATGATGTGTGAATATCATGTGTGAAAAAAGGTAGGTTCTGCCTACTCGAATAATTGTTTGAGTTAGCAGATCCATACGAAAGAGTTTTCGTGTTAGGAATTTTGCGCCCATATGAAAGAGTTTTCATGTTTGGGATGCTGCACCTGTACGAAAGAGTTTTCGTGTGTAGGGTATCTTTCGCTTGTTTAAAGAAATTTTGTTTCTTTGCTTATGAAAGAATTGTTTCTATTCGAAGGAAGTTTGTTCATACGAAGTTATTTTCGTGTTTGAACTTTCCATTCGAAACCTTTTTGTCTTGATGATGCGCGCTATGACGTCATGGCGCACTTTTCTCCTTCCGATGGGACGTGACGGAGTGCGAGCAGATAGGGCTGGCCCACCTGGTCAGCTTTTTGACCGGGAAACGAGACGTCGTTCCCGGTTTTCACGCAAACCGCGCAGTAAATGCGCACGATCTTCTGTTGAGATCGTGGCAGGAAACAGCGTTCACCGCCCCTTCGTTTCATCTTCACACGTGGTGGTAGCGATGAGCGACACGTGGTGAATCGAGTGGCCGGGATTGATTTGCTCTGTGTATAAGTACGGGTGTTTGCGCTGTGGTAAAACTTTCCCAACCTTCGTCTCCAATCCATCTTCTTCTTCGCGCCCATCTTCTTCCTCTCCTCAAGCTCGTGCTGTCAGCCATGGCCGGTGGAAAGAAACGCGGCGCTGTTGTTTCCGCATCCGGGGAAGCCTCAGTGCAACCTGCGCCGCGCTCGGGCGACTGGGGGTCGCCCAACACCACTGCAAAAAGCGTCAAGGAGATGCAGCGGGAAGGACTGCTGCCAGCGGAGTCCGAGAAGCGGGTGCGCCTCGGCAAGAAGGAGGAGGTACCCAACCCGCAAGCGAACGAACGCGTGGTCTTTGCGGACCACGTGACGCGCGGCCTCTCTTTCCCTCTCCATCCATTTCTTCTCGGGTTGCTGTATGTCTATGGCATACAGCTTCACGATCTTCCCCCGAACGCGGTGCAGCACATATCGTGCTTCATCGTGTTCTGCGAATGCTTCCTAGGCATTCGCCCACATTGGGGGCTCTGGAGGGCTCTCTTCAAGGTTCGGATCTTCTGCGAGAAATCGCAGGTGGACTCCGAACCTGGTGAGCCGCTACGCACGGGTGGCTTCGGGATCCAAGCTTGATTGGAGTCCAGCTACTTCAACATGCACTTCATCGACTCCTCCCAGGGATGGAGGAAAAATGGTTCTACGCCATCGACAACAGCTCGGGTGGAACTCATGAATTCCACCCGTTCGCTGTTCTGAAGAAGAGGAGGTCCTGGGCGCACAAGCTGTCGACTGAAGAAACCGAGGTCGTCGCGCCGCTACTCGCCAGGGTGGCCGCCCTTTGCGACCAGAGTGCTGGGGTTGTATTAAACGGACTGCATCTGGCGGCCGTCTTCCTCAGGCGCAGGATCCAGCCTCTGCAACTCAGGCCTTCCACAATGTGGGAGTACCAAGGCTCTGAGGACCCTAGTCGAGTGAGTCGTGAGGAGCTCTCGAACTTCGAGTTCGAGAAGAAGATCGCGACTATCACTAGCCTGAAGGTGGGAGAGAAATTTCCCGACTGCACAGTTGCAGCCTTTGACGCGTCGAAGCCTCCGCCAGCCGCGGTGAGTTTATTCTTCACCTCTTCTTTTATCTTCTTGTTTGTTCTGAGTTTCAGTCGAATGAATTTTTCCTTGCTTGAATTTTTCCTTGCTTTCATCTGCTTTCCATAGATTTTGTCCATGGCCACCTGCTATCCTCCTGTATCGGGGGCGGAGGCCTCAGAGTTGTTGACGAGTAACCTGGAAGGCCCAGCCGACACCAGTGTTGCCGACTCTTCTTCGAGCTCCGACCAAGATTCTTCCGATGACGCAGGAGACTCGGGTGGCGATCGTTATAAACGTCGTCGGGTAGAAGGCGATGAGGCCACTTCTAAGGACAACTCCTTGGAAGAGTCGCCCGGGAAGGAGCCCATCCACGCTACTCCTCTGCAAACGCGCGCCCCTTCTTCCTCATTCCCAGTTATCCAGACCGCCTGGAATGCGGATATGCTGGATGAGGATGAAGACGATGAGTAGGTTTTTATCCTCGTTCTTAGTCGAACATTTTTCCTTTGCATCTGTGTTGACGATTTGTCTTCTGTCGCAGACTGCAAACCATTAGTCCTCGCAGGTACGCCTCTTCTCTTCCTCCCGAAAGGAGGAGTAAGGCAGGAGCTGCGGATGAGGCTCCCACTGCAGGCACCGTCCAGAATTCGCCCAGCATAGCCCCCAAGGCGGCGACTATGGAACATGAAACTCCTAGTTTAGCTGCCGGGGCTTCAGCTTCAGAGGAGGTGTCGGGTAGCTCCGCAGATCCCCTCTCCCGTGCCAAAGGCCAGGTAAATTATGTTTCTTGTCTTTAATTTGTTTATCGGGTGCACGACAGTGCTCCCGATGGGAGTAGCCCCCGAGGTTGTAGCCGATCACATGTGATCGGCTACAGGCTCAAAAAGTGTCTTTTCCTTCTTCTTTATTTTGTCGGGTGCACGGCAGTGCTCCCGATGGGAGTAGCCCCCGAGGCTGTAGTCGATTGATTGTAATCGGGTACAGGCTCCAATTCTTCTCTTCTAATTTTTCTATCTCTGAATTTCTTGCAGTCGCTCATTGACTCCCTTGCGGCGATTGGGCGCCGTGTTGTCCTCGCCGAATCTGACTGTTCGTTCCTTCGAGCGAAGCGCAGTCGACTCACTTCTGAAAACGAGCTTCTTCGAAGTAAGCTCATCCCCCTTTATTTTTCTGTTTGCACCTTTCCCATTAGTTCTTCGATTCTAATAGATATTGTCGTGCAGCTCAACTTGAGTTTTCGAAGACCGAGAAGGACGATGCTTCTACTCGGGCAATAGCTCTGGAGGCTGAGCTGGCGGCTGTTCGCCAAGATCTGGAATCCTCCCGCATGTCTTCGGCTGACCTCGAAGGGAAACTTGCTTCTGCCCAAGAGGCCTTGAAGAAGTTGGAGACGGCCAGCACCAAGGCGGATGCTGATCTTGTCGATTTTATCCGTCCCCTTGCCGGGCGCTTTGTGGGTGAGTTATTTTGGGTTTATAATTTATTTTCTGCTGTCTTGATTTTTGACGCTCTTCTTCTTTGTCGGTCTTCTTGGTGTTCCTATGGAGCTTCCAGGGATCCAGCGGGTGGACGCGCTGACGGATTCCCTCGCCCAGCTCAGGGGGTATGCCGAAGGAATTTGCTCCTTGGTTGGCAACGCCACTCAAGTGTTGACGCAACTGCATGGTCGCCTTCTCGTCAATGCTTCCTCTCCATCCGCGCTAGGTGACCTGCTGAAGATCTTCTCGGGGAGCAATCTCCTGGATGCCTACGCGGTTGCTCAGTCGGAGTCTGGGGCGAAGACGGCCATCCAGTTCACGCAGGCGCATGGAGTTAGCGGCTTGGAGGAGGCTTATTCGGATCTCCCAGTCGACCCCTCCACGGGCAAAAAGGTACGACTCTCTCGTTTTGGCGAGCCAGCCGCCATCCTTGCTCGGAAGCTGTCTGAGCTGTTTGCTCGACTTAAGGGAGGGACGACTGCCGCGATTGGGAGCACCACTGTAGCTTCTTAGGCTTGTATTTCTTTTGCTTTACCAGCTTGATTGTAATGAACCTTGGGATGTATTCGCGTATTCTCACTGTCTTTAATCGAGGTGTTCTTCTGAAAATGCTTCTTGCAATTGTTTGTCTTCTCCCGATGGGAGTAGCCCCCGAGCACCTGTTGAATAGGTGGTGAATATATCTCGAGTAGGGCACCTTATTCCTTTAATCTTCTTTTTGATCTTCAGGTAGCCGAGGTGGTCGCAGAACCCTCAAGTGGACCTGCTGCCCGAGCTGATCCACTTGTTGCCGTTGTTGGGACTTTGGCGGGTCTCCGTGATCGTGTAGCCGATGGTGAGCGCAGGCTGAAAGCGTTGCGTGGGGTAGCCGATGTGGCGAAGTCCAAGCAAAAACTGGCGACTGAACGCGAGCAGTTTGTGATGGACGAGTTGGCTTCCCTTGTTAGGGAACTGTTGTGTAAGTAATACAGCCTCCAGATCTTCTTTGTCTTGTTTCCTTACCTAATCACGCATATTTGTTCTTCAGTTGTTAAACCGGATGATAGGGAGGAAAAACAGTGGGTAGAAAACCACATTCTTCAAGAAGCTGGCAGCTCAAGGCCTCATGCGAATAATTTTTGGTCTGATCGCAGCCGATGTTTTGTGTTGGCTACTTTGAAGTTCCGTGTCTCCCAGGTAAAAGTTCTCGTGAGTTCTTTTCACGAGGTCTTGATCGCGATGAACGCTGCATTCTACCCGCTTGAAAGGGGTCCTGAAGACTGGAGCTATCTCTTCGGGCTCTTCGGGCAAGAGGGAGAAATTCGCGAGTGCGTGCGCAATCAGATGACTTGCGGCGCGGTGGTGGCTCTCTCCTTTGTTCGAATATGGCATCCTGAAGTAAATTTTAACTCCGTAGCTAGGCTTCCAGATGGTCCAATCGATGATATTTCTCCGCATTACGATGTTGTTCGTCCTGCAGCGGAGAAGATCATTCGACTGACCTCTGAAGAAGTAGATAGAGTGTTGGCGACTGAGAATGTTTATCGCCATGATTGATTGTTGAATGTGGACATTCTGTGATGCTGTATAGTTTGTAAAAACTGTTGTAAGGTGTGTAACCTTGTGTGTATAAATTTTCTTGTGATGCTTAGTTGTAGGCGTAGCCCCCGTGTGTTTATGGGGTGTGTACCTGTAACTATTTAGCATGTAAGAATGAATAATCTTTGAGTAAATATGGTTGAGAAACCATGTATTTTATTGCTATGACTGAGAAGTCATGTATTCGGGCTACAGGAGTGGCTAGTATAGACTTATTTGTTGTGAGAACATGTAAATCTAGGGATAAAATTTGCGGAGGTGTGCGATATTCCAAGGGTTGGAATAGATTCCTCCAGTCGATGGATTCTTCAGCCTGTAGGCTCCACCTGGGATGACTTCGTGTATGATGAAGGGTCCTTCCCATGGTGGCTCGAGCTTGTGTCCTTCCTTCTGCTTGAGTCGCAACACTAGATCTCCAACCGCGAATGCTCTGTGGCGTATACGGTGACTATGATAGTTTCGCAGTGATTGTTGATATACTGCGGATCTTGCGAGCGCTATATCGCGCATCTCATCGAGTGCATCCATATCTTCCGCGAGTGCCCTGTTTGAGGTTTCTTCGCTGTAAGCCACAACTCGTGGGGCGCTGAACCGAACATCCTCGGGAAGGACTGCTTCTGCCCCGTATACCATGAAAAATGGCGTGTAGTTTGTGGATCGGTTTGGAGTCATGCGGAGGCTCCATAGCACGGAGGGTAACTCTTCGGCCCAATGTCCGGCTGCTGGGTGTAGACGATCGAGTAGACGTTTCTTGATTCCAGCTGAAACTAAGCCGTTGGATCTTTCGACTTGCCCGTTCGTTTGCGGGTGGGCAACTGAAGCAAACTTGAAGTTGATGCCCTTTTCCTCGCAGAACTGTTGTGTTTCCTTTGCTGTGAAGTTTGTGCCATTGTCTGTAGTGATGTCATGTGGTACCCTGAATCTGCATACGATGGAGTCGAGGAACTTGACTGCGCATTGGGCACTAGCCGAAGTTACTGGCATGGCCTCGATCCATTTGGTAAATGTGTCGACTGCGACCAGCAAGTGTGTATATCCACCTGGTGTGGACTTGCGTAATGGTCCTACCATGTCTAGCCCCCATTGCGCAAAGGGCCAGGCGATGGGTATCATGTGCAGCTCGGTAGCAGGTGCATGTGGTCTTGGCGCGAATCGCTGGCAAGCATTGCATCGCTCGACTAGCTCCTTTGCGTTGGTGGCTGCTGTGAGCCAATAGAATTCCGCTCGGAAGGCTTTTCCCATGATTGCTTTCCAGCTAGCGTGATGCCCGCAGTCTCCTTGGTGGATGTCCTCGAGTAACTCTTTGCCATCTTCGGGTGCGATACAGCGCTGAAGTATACCTGAGATGCTTTGCTTGTATAATTCTCCGTTGATTACCCGAAAGGATTTGCTGCGTCTGACTATCTGTCGAGCCTCACGAGGATCTGCCGGGAGCTGTTTGGTGGACAATTAGTCGAGGTATTTCTGCATCCAGAATGGCTCGACCAGAAAAACCTGTCGTGAAATGTTATGAATAAGCTCGATGATGGCGACTTGCGGGCTGACCTCTGTTTCTTGTGTTGTGGGTGTTCCTGCAGCTTTTTTGACTTTGACAGAGCGCTTGGTCATCCTCTCGAAATATATTCCTGGCGGTATGGGTGTGTTTGTAGAACCCATGTTTGCCAATTTATCTGCTTCTTCATTACTGGATCTCGCAATGTGCTTCAGCTCGCATCCCTTGAAGTTTCCTTCGATTAGGTTGTACATGTCGCGATATGCGACCATGTTTTCGGCAACTGCGTCGCATTCTTTCATTGTTTGGTGTACGATGAGATTGGAGTCGCCGTAGATCATTAGTCGGGTGGCTCCACAGGCGACTGCCATCTTCATCCCATGCAACAGAGCTTCATATTCTGCGTCATTGTTTGATGCCGGATCATCGGGTGGAAAGTCCAATCGTAGGACGTATTGCAGCTTATCTCCCCTAGGCGATATGAGGACAATTCCAGCTCCTGCTCCTTCGTTTCGTTTGGACCCGTCAAAGTACATTATCTAGTTTCTCGTGTACTCAGGCGGTCCTGACGTTTGTAGCTCTGTCCACTCGCTTAGGAATTCCATGAGTACCTGTGATTTGACTGCGTTGCGTCCTGCATAAGTGATGTCCCAAGCGCCCAACTCGATGCTCCATTTGGCTATTCTTCCGGATGCCATGGGGTTGTTCATGATTGTCCCGAGTGACGCATCATTAACCACTGTGATGGCATGTTCCTGGAAGTAGTGCTTGAGCTTTCGGGCTGTAAGAACAACTCCATATGCGAGCTTCTGGTAATGAGGATATCGTTGCTTGCATGGCGAGAGCACTTCGCTGATGTAATAGATTGGTCGCTGAACTCCGTACGCTTTGCCCTCCTCAGGTTGTTCGACTACGATTGCTGTGCTGATGACCTGGTTTGTGGCGGCTAGGTACAAGTAGAGTGGCTCCCTTTCTTGCGGTGTTGCAAGGACTCGCCTGCTTTGCAACGATCGCTTTAAGTCCGCGAATGCTTGCTTAGCTTCTGGTGTCCACTCGAATTTGTCCGTCTTCTTCAGCAGCCTGTAGAAGGGTAACGCTTGCTCTCCCAACCGTGCGATGAACCTGCTCAGGGCGGCTAGTCGCCCTACGAGCTGTTGGACTCCGCGTAGATTGGTTGGCTCCTTCATTGTCAAGATTGCTTGTATTTTCTCTGGGTTAGCTTCGATGCCTGTGGCGGATACCAGGTACCCGAGAAGTTTCCCTGCTGGAACGCCAAAAACGCATTTTGTCGGATTGAGCTTGATCCTGTATGCGTTGAGGGCGTCGAATGTTTCTCTAATATCCTCGAGGAGTGTGCTCTCAACTCGAGTCTTGATGACTATGTCGTCAACGTACACTTGTACGTTCTTGCCAATGAGCTTGGCGAGGCATTTTTGCATGCGGCGCTGGTATGTTGCGCCTGCGTTCTTGAGCCCGAAGGGCATTGTCGTGTAGTAGTATACACCGTGTGGTGTGATGAATGCTGTCTTTTCTTCGTCCTCCCGTTTCATCCGGATCTGATTATATCCCGAATAGGCGTCCAGGAAAGAGGGGCGTTGACAGCCTGTCGTAGAGTCCACGATCTGGTCGATTCGCGGGAGGGGGAAGTTATCCTTGGGACAGTGCTTGTTTAACGTCGTGTAGTCGATGCATACCCGAAGGATGTCCGTGTTCTTTTTGGGGACCAGCACCGGGTTTGCTAACCAAGTGGATATCTTGATCTCCCTGATGAATTTTGCTGCTAGCAATCTGTTTACTTCTTCTCCAAGCGCCTTCTGCTTGGGTTCTGAAAATCGTCGAGTAGTTTGTTTGATGGGTTTGGCATCTGGAAAGACTTCGAGTAAGTGCTCGGCAAACTCCCTGGGCGGCAAGGGAGTCAAGAAGAGACTGCAAAAGCACAAGAAAAATTTCAAGTTAAAGAAAAAAGCTCTTGAGCCTATTCGCGACTGTACACAGTCGAGTATAGCCTCGGGGGCTACTCCCATCGGGAGCACTGCCGTCCAACCGATAACATCAAAGGAAGAAAAATGCTTAAACTTGAGCCCGTGGCTAATCGCAAGCGATTAACCACAACCTCGGGGGGCTACTCCCATCGGGAGCACTGACGTGCACCCGATAAAAAACGCAAACGGACAAAGTAGAAGATACGAAAGAAGTGACAAGATTTACCTGGCCCTGGGAGGTGCACACAGGATCCGCCGAGGTACCAGAGACTTCTTTGTTCGCCGAAGCCCCACCCGCGAAGCCAGGAAGTCTATAGTCTGGAGCCGCAGCTGCCGGTGCTGGGCTCGAAGGCTTTGGGGTGACCTTGGCGACTGGAGTTTTGCCCGCAGCCACTTCTTTTCTCTTCACAGAAAGAATAGAGGAAGCAAACTGACCAGGGCTGATGGATTGAAGCCTGTCATGAAAGGAAGAATCGAACAAAAGCATAGGGAAAATGAGAGAAAACATTCGACTAAAGGATAATAGGAAAGGAAGAACTCACTCGTCGTCATCGTCATCATCCAGCATATCCGCATTCCAGGCGGTGCCAATCTTCGACTTGGGGGCTGGAGGAGGAAGCACGTTCAAGGGCGTCACCACGAGGGGCTCTGTCGCCTTGCCAGATCTGCCACCCAAAGAACTATCTTTGGAAGTGGCTTCATCGTCTACCTGCCGGCGGTGCTTGCGGTGGTGGAGGTCGCTACCCGACTCTTCCACGCCGTCTGAAGAGCCGTGCTCGGAGCTCGACTCAGCCTCAGCAACACTGGTGTCGAGAGCAGCCTCAACATGCTCGCCAGGAGGTCTGAGGCATCCTCAGCCGAGACTGGAGGATAGCATGTGGCTATTTCCAAACTCTACAAGAGAAGAAGAAGAAAAGAGAAAACTCAGTCGACAAACTCTCGAATGGAAAAAAATGTTAAAGCAGAGAATAGAAGGAAACTTACATCGGCTGGAGGAGGCCTTGAAGCCTCGAATGCTTCAAGAGGGCAAGCATGAAACTTCTCGCCTACCTTCAGCTTGGTGATAGCCGCAATTTTCTTCTCAAATTCAGCATTCGAGAGGATATCTTGGCACACACGGCTGGGGACTTGAGGGCCCTGGTACTCCCACATAGTTGAGGGCCTCTCTTGAAGAGGCTGGATCCTACGCCTGAGGAAAACGCTCGCCAGATGAAGACCATTCAGCGCGACCCCTGCTGTCTGGTCGCGGAGAGCTGCCACCTTCGCGAGTAGCGGAGCGACGATCCGGTTTTCTTCGACTGAGAGCTTGTGCGTCCAAGATTTCCGGCGCTTCAAAACAGCGAACTGGTGGAATTTATGGGCTCCACCCGCGCTGTTGTCGATGACATAAAACCACTTTCTCCACCATCCTTGCACGGAGTCGATGAAATGCATCTCCAAGTAGGAGCTGTCAGTCTTCGCCTGGATTCCGAAGCCGCCAGTTCGCAGTGTCTCTCCAAGCTGGTCCTCCACCCGCGACTTTTCGCGGAAGACCCACACTTTGAATAGGGCCTTCCAAAGGCCCTAGTGCGGACGAATGCCCAAGAAGCACTCGCAAAGTACGATGAAGCACGAGATGTGTTGCATCGCATTTGGAGGCAGGTCATGGAGCTGTATGCCATAGACATACAACAGACCCAGAAGGAAAGGATGAAAGGAGAGTGAGAGCCCGCGCAAGACGTGATCCGCAAAGATCACGCGCTCGTTCGCGTGAGGGTTTGGTACCTCCTATTTCTTGCCGAGGCGAACGCGCTTGTCGCCATCAGTGGGCAGCAACCCCTCTCTCTGTGTAACATCCCAAGTATGAAAAACAACCTTAGAATGCTTGCTCCTTGTTTAATTTCAGTTTGCATCATTCCATCATTAGCATTGCATTTGTTTTCACTTGTTTTCCATTTGAATTTCAAATCAAATTTCAAACCATTTTGTTTCACACTTGGTCTGTTACAATTTCAAAATAAAACATTCAAATCAAACCATTCATTTGTTTCCAATAAACTTGAATTTTCATATAATTAACTTGCCTAATTTTCAATATTTCAATTATTGCAAAAATTCAATCAAATTCATTTAAATTACAAACAGCAACAAAATTTAAATTTTTGAAAAACAAAAGTTTGTACAACTGGGCTTTTGCAATAAAGAACCTATAAAAAATTATCACCAAAATTTTTGAAGCCCCAAAACCCTTCTAATTTCTCTCCTTTTCCTTTTCATTTTTCTTTCACCAAAAAAAAGAGAGAAAACAGAGGGGAGCAACCAGGCCAGCCCAACTGGGCCGGCCCAGTCCCCCAGCCAGCGTGCGCGCGGCCGCTCAGCCCGCGGCCCTCGTCTCCCTCCTCCGTACAGGGGGATGACGCAAGCAGGGCGCACCACCGCACCTCCCCCCTCTCCACCTGCTCCCCTCTCCCCTTTTTCTACCCCCCGAGGCCCCAAACCCTAGCCAGAGCCTCCCTCTTCCTCCCTACCGCCGCCATTCCCTTTCTCCCCCCCTCCAATCTTCTGCTTTTCTTTCTGAAATTTCTGAACCGGAGAGGAGCCACCATGGCCGTGAGTTGGCGGTGACGCAGCGATTGCTGTGGTCGTCGCGAGGGTTTTTCTCAGCGGGAACGGGAGCCCCGTGTCGACCTCTCCCTCCTCGTTTCCAGGGAGGGGCCTGAGCGGCCTTGGATCGTCATCAACGACGCCGGCCTTGTCGCCTGTCGCCGCCGTCTCCTCCACGTCGAGCCGCTGCAACCCCTGCAACCGGTGGTGAGCACCACCCCCTTCCTCCTTCTCCTCTCCATGTTTCCTCCTGTTGCCGCACGCACGCGCTGCACCCCTTGCACACACCCCGCGCACACGGCAGCGGCCGCAGCGCAGCTCGTCGCCGGCGTCTCCCCCGTCCCTGTGAAGTTTCAGTTAACTGAAACTTTCAGTTTCAGTTAAACAGCCGAGTCCCACCTCAAACCCCCTGAGCACCCCTGTTCTAACACGATTACGAGCCCAGCCCAGTGGCGTAAGGCCCACGCGCGCACGCCCGCGTCGCGGGTTCGATCCCCCCACACGCGGATTAAAACCCCATTTTTGCTTCGACACGCTGGCACGCGGGCCCCACCTGTCATTGACAGTGGTGGCCACGCAAGCACACACACGCACGACCACGCAGGCGAGAGCTGGGTGCTGGCCCACGGGCAGTGACCCAATGCACACTGGCACTGCGTGACAAAAGTCCCGAGCCCTTTCTGAAGTTTCTGTTTTCGTGAATAGGTCCCTGTAATCCTTCCAAGTTTCTGAAAATCACATAAAGGCCCCCAGAATTCAAATTCATATATCTTTTGCAATTCAAATCCAAATTTAATAAATAAAATATGTATTCCATTCAAAATTTCCTAAACTTTTCAAATATGCAATCTGTTTAAAGTTTTGAACAATTAAAAATTATATTAATTTCTGTACCTTATTTAATCCATTTAAAATTGTTCAAAACATAACTAATTCAAATTAAATCCAAATTTAATTTGTAAAATATGTTTTCAAACCAGAAAAATGTAATCTTTTCAAATATGAATTTATTTAATGTTTTGATCAAATAAAAAAATTCAAATAATTTTATACTTAAATGAAATTCATTTGAATCTTGTTCAAACTTGTTTAACTCATAACTAATTCATTTTAATTCCAAATTCAACAAACTAAATATGTTTTCCACCCCATTTTTCATGAACTTTGCAAATATCAACTTTGTGTTCTGTTTTAAATAAATTAAATTGCTGAAAACAACTGTTTCTCAATTAATGCATTTAAAATTGTCAAATTAATAACTTGCTCATTTTAAATCCATTTTCCACAAATGAAATATGTATTCCATCTAAAATTTTGTGTTCTTTCCAAATATGAATTTTGTTATCTGTTTTGAACAATTAAAGTGGGTGAAAACAATAAATGTTTGTGTAACTCATTTAAGAAGCCAAATTTCCTAACTTAGTAAATAAAATTCCAAACTTGGTAAACAGCATTTCAAATTGAAGTTGTTGTTGTTTTCTTTTTGTTTTCATCATCCATGCATCATTCTAATCAACTTTCACATGATGGTTATTTGTAGATCACTTAATTCAACTTTAATTCTTGGGCCTTTCTATATGCAACCCAAATTGCATATGGGCCCTTATGTTACCATGTCAACTAGCTTATCTTTGATGCATCAATTAAATTGCCATGCATCATCCCATGTTTGTGCATTATGCCATGTTATTGATTGTTTGTCTCTCTGCGTTGTTTGTTTGCTTCTTCTCGAATAGACGGCGACGTTGAGACAAACGAGGTTTACGACACTACTTCAGAGGAGTTAGCCCAGTACCAGGCTACTGAGTTTGCAGGCAAGTATTCACTCACCTGAACCATTGTGTCCTTTCCACACTGGATACCGATACTTTCCGTTGTCTAATCTGCTACCCTAAAGATTCGTTGCTTGTGTTCCGATCCTATCACATGTTATCATGTAACCCTGATATAGCCTATCCTCCACACCTATAACCCTGTTGCTTGTTGCCCGTGTCTTACTAGCATGCTTAGGGTTGTTTATGCTCGAGTCTGATGTCCGTTATTTCTTTTACCATATTTATTATGTTCTGGGGGCTCGATGTTTAAACAACAACCTGTTAATGTATGAGGTAATGCTAATTTGATGATAAGGCACCGGCAGGAGGCCGGGTATGGTTTTGAGGCCTGCTAGTGTCGAACTCAGGAAAAGTTCTTGTCCTCTGGATCCATGTTGAGCGTGCTAACCGCATGTGGGAAGCGTGTATGGGCGCCTCCCGCAACTCTGATTCGATTCGCATCTCGTCCAAATCGCCACACTTAGTTCGGGCTTTCCATTTGATGCACGCATATGCAGGTACGAACCCTTGGCGCCAGGGTGGAACTTTTGTAGTCGGCATTTAGGGGGCGTGGTCTTCCAGTGCTATGAGGTTCCCCCTTTTCTTCGTGGGGGCTCGATTAGCCGCGCATGCACAGCACGTGGTTCTTTGGGCTTGATGCGAAGAAGAGTTGGGTTGTGTTGAGTGCCTCGCTTGGTGGGTTTGATCCCCGTCTGGCGGGATATTCTTACGTGTACGGCCAAATTGGTGCACCCCTGCAGGGTTAAATCTTCTCGAGAAGCCGTGTTGTCCGCGGTTATGGATGACTTGGTGATAGGGCTGGCTAACAAGGATTAGACAACTTACACCTAATTAATAGCAATTTGACTAGTAATAGGCTCATTGACACAATAACTTGCACCTTCATTAATCCAACTGTGTGGGTTATCCTCGGATTGCTTCTTTGGACAAGGGGCGAGATCCAGGATGGGTTTGTTTGAGGTTAGTGGTAGTTGGTTCCGATGCGCTATCTTATCCCTTTCTTTTAGCCGGATGTTGTAGCGTGTCTCTGTAGCTGGTTAGGGCAGCCCGCTGCCGCACCTTTGGATCACCTATCTTCCGTTGAACCCAAAGCATCTGTACTAGGTGTTGTCGGGTACACTTTGGTATCTTGTGCGTCTTGCTTGCCAGTAATCGTCTGTACTGACCCCTTTGAGGCTGCGTGTTCTGCAGAATACGTTACCGAGGATCCCCTTGGTGGCTACTACGTGGAGTATGACGAGGCTGCTGACGAGTAGATAGCGGACCCGGGCAGGATCCGAGACTTCGTGGATGGGCTCCGTTCGTTCGTCCGGCCTCTTAGGCCTATTTGGATCTTGTCTGTACCCAGACACTTTGGATGCTTCCGCTGTGATGTAAGGATGACTTGTTGGGACATGTGTCCTCTGCATGACTGTATTTGCTATCTCAACTCTAGTGAGAGCTATTGCCACTTATTTCTATTTCTTTGTGTCTTAGAGATTTGTTGTGATATCACTTGTTCAAATGCCGTTGACGTACCATGTGTGTATGTTATGAAGTACGTCAATGGAAGTATTCGGATTTCTATTGGATGGTTTCACAGACGATGAATAGTAGAGGATGGTTGTCACACGTTTACGTGTTGGCCTACTCATATTGAGATGCAGGTGCAGGTAGGCCCCGTAAGCCATTTATCTACTGTTTAGCGGGCTGTGAGTATGCTCTAAAAGTCCGGGTGCGACAAATGGTATCAGAGCCTGTCTGCCTGTAGGATCCCTTTTACTGGTCGCAGTTGAGTCTAGAAACTATTTTGTAGCTATATAGGAAAAATGAAACGCGAGAGTAGGAATTCTGTTCTTTTATTTCTTTCCCCACCCACCCGCCCTTTTCTGGTAAGGAAGTGCAACGTTGTTTTTCTCTTCTCATCTAAATTTTCAAGTTAGGATTTCACGCATCCTGGTTTCTCTAGGATGGTTATAACTACTAGACCATAGGAATGGAGGTGGTTGTGACATGATTTTCATGTTGCCTACTCACGATTGAGAACGGAGGCACATAAGCCTCGGAAGCAGATCCTCTATTCCTTAAGCAGTAGATATTGATCCTTTAGAAGCCCGGATGGGTTTTCCGTAGTACCTCAGGAGTGTTTGGTCTCGTGTTTCCCAAATGTTGCTTCGATATCCTGTTCATCTCAAGATCCTTTTCGTCCGTTGGAACCTTGTTGTTGCTTGCCACTTCAGTTTTTTACCGGCGTCTAATCAAAGCTTCCCCGATCATCTGCAGATGGATCTCAGGTTCTACCCGCAGGTGGTTCGTATGACTCGTTGCGAGAGCACTGCCGGTTATCCGGAGATGCTGAGAGACATGGTCACTTTTCTGGGGTTCCGTTGGGCACCAGATTACCAGGTCTACGAGCAGCAGCGAGAGTTTGAGCAGACCTACTACCAGGCTATCGTCTACATTCTGTCAGATGATGGCATGAGCGTAGTCCACCGCTACGAGGCAGTGGGTTCCTGTTGGGACGCATAGAGATAAACGAAATTTTTTCCTACGCGGTACTCCCAAGATCTAGCCGAGGTAGAAGGCCACGAGTATTACCACTAGACGCGCAGGTGCGGATTATCGATGCAGTGCGTCGGGGCAGTGCAGTCCCACGATCCGATCCGGCCGATCCAATCCCTCGAACGTCGAAGTGCTGAACGTACAGCACCTCTGCCGGTATCCACACGTACGAGGAGGAGCTCCGACGGCAGACTGCTAGGTCTGGTGCGACGGCTGGACTGAGTGGGGCTAGGGTTCCCAACGCATGGGAGAGTGGGCTAACATGCCCGCTGGGCAACCTGTGCCCCTCTTTATATAGCGTATGGTAATGGGCTGCACAACACTTGTGGCCCATTCCCTCTGTGAGTCCGACTCACTAACTCAGTCCATTTCCGGTTCGGGTCCAACCCAACCAATACTTGCTCCCGCTCTTAAGTGTGCGACCCTGCAGGCTCATGGCGACTTGGACACGATTGGAGTCCAACTCCCAATCGATCAATCGGTAGCGGCTCCTAGCAGAACGTGCCGACTCCCAAGTACCATTGAGTCATGACGACATACCTTTCAATGTGATATTCATCTTAGTCCCTTTTGCCTCACGATATACCTTGTCGAGCTATAGGCGATTTATCGTCATCCCTTAAATAGCTCAACTCTCTTCTCGATCTGTGACATGTGATTCATCTGACTAACTCTTAGTCAACCGACACAGTTAACACTTAACTGAGTCGCGCATGGCCATGCTTCCTGAATCATATCACTCGAGAGGGCCCAGAGAATATCTCTCCATTCGGAGGGGCAAAATCCCATCTTGATTATCCACATCACGCAGCTTGCTTCTCATTCGACCCGAACTCTGCCTTTATAGTTGCCTTGTCACAGAACAACGTTTGACAGAACCTAAGTCGGTGATCCACAACTCGGATTGTGCGACAACCTCAGGTCTAAGGATTACATTGATTGAGACATGCAAATGACGACTTGATCGTTGCATCTCAATGTGGGTCAGTCCGACTTGCTAAACTCTTTAGCCAAGTCCGTGAACGTTGGAATGGCATCACCATGCCCATGACAAGTGGAACCGTGTCATCAGCCAACATTCACATTAGTCTAGGGTGTGTGTCCAGCACAACCTAAATGACCAAGGACAATCTAGTATGAACAACATGAATATATAGTTCCACAATCGAATCACATATTCAATGACATATATCAGATGTTCAAAACAAGGACAACTTAATAACTTTATGAATACAGTGGGAATTACATCATACATGATTGCCTCTAGGGCATATTCCCAACAGTTCCACAGTGGATATGGCTGTGCAGCAGGCAGCTTATGTGAGCCTCACCGTCTTTCGTGCTGACTACTGGGGATTTGACGATTCTATCTATCGCCACATCCCCCGTGGTTACATCACTTCGGAGGGAGCTCACTTCACTCTCTACGACAACTTGGATGTTTACGAGCATGATAACTCCAGGCTGCACACCACCGCTCAGTTTGTGAGACACAGTGACGCAGTTGCCCGCACACTATCTCAGGAGTTGGCTTCAGTCAGAGAACAGCTTTACCTTGCTTTGACTCGTCTGGCGACTTACACCACAGACTTTGTTGGAGACGAGCGCTTTGCACGTTTCGATTAGCCAGTTGGGAGTCGTCTGCCAGATGCTGGAGGTTACGAGCCGATCAGAGGTCCACTACTTAACCTTGGTGCTAGTTACACTAGGATTCCCCGCTTTGGAGCCCAAGGAGTCGACGCTATGTACTTCACCACGCCTAGAGTCGGTCTCAGACCACGTCAGATCTATGTGGATCGTTGTTCCACCTACTTTCGTGGGCGTGCTCCTCACCGTACCTCTCGTCGTACTCCTAGCCGCCGTCCTGCGTGATGAGCATGGGAGTACCGATGTATCCATTCTTAGCTATGTTTAGTTATCCTTTGGCATTCGAACCATTTATGGTGTATTGGATATTCTGATGTATTTGAACATGTGATGGTGAACCTTGTGGTTGTCTATTCATGCGTCGGAATAATCTCTCTTTCGGTTGCCAAGTCTATCCTTTTCTATTGTTGTGCTAAAATGCATTTCCATTCAGGATGCCGCCAACAAGGAACAACACGCCTGAGCCACCGCCAATCGCGGAGCTGTTGACTCAGATGACCCAAGTCATGACGCAGATGGCCCAGTTTCAGGCTAATCAGCACATCAGCCAGACAGCTCCACGAGTCAGCATCAAGGAGTTTCTCAGTCTGGGCCCAAGAGCTTTCGTGGCCACACGCGAGCCTCTGGACGCTGATGACTGGATCCGTCAGATAGCCAAGGCTCTGGAGATTGCACAGGTAGCTGAAGAAGACAAGGTCAAGTATGCCTCCTATCTGCTGAAGGGTCAAGCAGCTTCTTGGTGGGAAAACTTCCAGGCCATGAGAACTGGGGTGCCAGTCACGTGGGATCGTTTCAAGGAAACCTTCCTGAAGCACCACATTCCAGATGGTCTCATGGAAAGAATGCGTGAAGAGTTTTGCTCTCTCAAGCTGGGCAAGTTGGACGTCATCGGGTATCAGAGTGAGTTCAATCGCCTCGCTCGATACGCTGGAGATGAGGTGTCCACTGAAGCTAAGAAGATGGCAAGGTTCCGCAGAGGCTTTAACCCGGAACTCAAGTATGCCCTCACCAATGTCAAGGCCAACAGCTTCAAGGATCTCGTTAACACCGCGCTCAATGAAGAAAATGGGCGCAAGGCGTTCGAGGAGTCTCGCAAGCACTCGCGTGAGGGTGGTTCCTCCTCCAACATGACCACCCCTCCGCAGAAGCGCCGCATCTGGGTACCAAATGGTGCTGTCACTCGGGCTCCATACGCCCAAACTTCTCCAGGCTTCGCTCCCCGCCCACCCAACCCTACTCAGGTGCATGATCAAAGGGCTTCGATGGGGCAGCAAAGGCCAGGGCCCCCTCGTGTCGTCACATGCTACAAGTGCAAGCAGACGGGGCACTACGCCGACAAGTGCACGCAGAGGCAGCTACCTCTTCCACCACCTCGTCCTAACACAAACCAGGCAATGGTGCGCGATCCCCCGCCTAAGGCCTTCAACTCCAACAACAGGCCTGTCGGGAGGACCGCAAGGGTGAATCATGTCAAGATCGACAAAGCTGAGGAAGCTCCTGGCGTCGTTCTCGGTACATTTCCCGTAAACTCTTTTCCAGCTAAAGTGTTGTTTGATACCGGAGCATCACATTCTTTCGTGTCAAAGATCTTTGCGATAGCAATTAAACTCCCTTTTGTTGGTTTGGGTTCCCCGCTAGTGGTCAACTCCCCTGGAGCAACTATGCAAACTTCCAAGATCAGTCACAAAAACCAAATTCTAATTGAAGGTCGCATGTTCCTTGCTTCTCTCATGTTGCTGGGAAATTCTGACATTGATGTCATTCTTGGTATGGATTGGCTGAAGGCCAATAAAGCAAGAATTGACTGTGCTCAAAAGTCAATAACTCTGTCCCACCCTTCTGGCCAGATAATCTATTCTCCACATGAATCAAGTACCATTCAGCTATGCACCCTCAATGCTAAACCTCTACCTTCACTGGAAAATGTTTCGGTGGTTTGCGACTTCCCTGACGTCTTTCCAGAAGAGTTGCTAGTAATGCCTCCGGACAGAGCTGTTGAGTTCGTGATCGAACTTGAACCAGGTACTGCTCCAATCTCTAAGCATCCCTACAAGATAGGAACTCCCGAGCTGAAGTTGTTGAAGGAACAAATTGATATGTACATGGAAAAAGGTTACATTCAACCTAGTTCCTCGGCTTGGGGATGCCCAACCCTGTTCGTTGCGAAGAAGGATCAAACAAAGAGACTCGTTGTTGACTATCGTCCTCTTAACGAGAAGACCATCAAAAATAAGTATCCAATTCCTCGTATCGATGATCTTTTTGATCAACTTGCTGGAGCCTCTATATTCTCCAAGTTGGACTTGAGAATGGGTTACCATCAAATAAAGATCAGAAAAGAGGATATTCCAAAGACAGCCTTCACCACTCGCTACGGTCTATATGAATTCACCGTCATGTCCTTTGGTCTCACCAATGCACCGGCGACCTTCTCTCGACTAATGAATTCTATCTTCCATGAATACCTAGACAAGTTCGTTGTGGTATATCTTGATGACATTCTTGTCTACTCAAAATCCGAGGAAGAGCATGAAGAACATCTTCGTCTAACTCTCATGAAGCTTCGCGAGCATCGCCTCTATGCCAAATTCTCCAAATGTGAGTTCTGGATTTCAGAAGTTGCGTACCTTGGTCATGTCATCTCTGCCAAGGGCATAGCCATTGATCCAGAAAAGGTTAAAGCAATTGTTGATTGGAAACCTCCAAAGACGGTGAAGCAGGTAAGAAGTTTTCTTGGCTTGGCTAGCTATTGCCGTCGCTTCGTCCCAAACTTCTCCAAAATTGCCAAACCTCTCACTGACCTCACAAAGAAGGACAAGAAGTTCGTTTGGTCTCCACAATGTGATGAGAGTTTCAATCTCCTGAAGACTAAACTCACTTCTACACCAGTTCTGGTTGGCCCAGATCCTTCCAAACCTTTCCAAATATTCTGTGATGCTTCTCTCCAAGGTCTAGGTGCAGTTCTTATGCAAGAACGTCAAGTTGTGGCTTATGCTTCACGTCAGTTGAACACACATGAGCTCAATTATCCCACTCATGACCTTGAACTTGCAGCAGTTGTGTTTGCCCTCAAGAAATGGAGACAATACTTGTTGGGTAATCGCACTGAAATCTTTTCCGATCATAAGAGTCTGAAATACATCTTCACTCAACCAGATCTAAACCTCAGACAAAGGAGATGGATTGAAAAGATCAAAGACTTTGATCTTACCATTTCTTACACTCCAGGCAAGGCTAATGTTATGGCCGATGCTCTCAGACGCAAGTCGTATTGCAATAATCTCATGATCATGGAAAGCCAACCTCCTCTTCATGAGGAATTCCAGAAGCTGAACCTTGGTCTTGTTCCTCAAGGCTATCTTGTGAACTTGACAGCCACTCCAACTCTCGAGGACAAGATTCATTCTGAACAACTTCGTGATGCTAAAATCAAGAAGATTGTAGAACACATCAAAGCAGGCAATGAGAAATTTGAGTGCTTCTCAATTGATGACAAGGGAACTGTGTTCTTCGAAGGACGCATTGCAGTTCCTCAAATCCAAAGTCTCAAAAATGTCATTCTCAAGGAGGCTCATGAAACTCCTCTCTCCATACACCCTGGAAGTACAAAGATGTACCAGGATCTCAAGACACTGTATTGGTGGCCTAGCATGAAACATGAAATTGCTCAATACGTTTCTGAATGCGACGTTTGTCAACGTGTCAAGGCAATTCATCAGAAAACAGCCGGTCTTCTCCAACCTCTGAAAATCCCTGAATGGAAGTTGGACATGATTGAAATGGACTTCTTCACTGGTTTTCCAAAGTCCAAGAGGGGCAACGATGCAATCTTCGTTGTCATGGATCGACTCACTAAAGTCGCTCACTTCTTTCCTGTCAAAGAGACAATCTCAGCTAGTCAGTTAGCAGAGCTCTACACAGCAAAGATTGTTCCTCTTCATGGTGTTCCGCTAGAAATAAGCTCAGACCGTGGAAGAATCTTCACTTCTCATTTCTGGAAAAGTTTTCAAGAAGCCTTGGGCACCAAGCTTCTGTTCAGCACAGCCTACCATCCTCAGTCTCAAGGGCAAGTCGAAAGAGTCAATCAGATTCTCGAGGATATGCTCAGAGCATGTGGTCTCTCTTTTGGCATGAAATGGGACGAATGTCTTCCATATGCTGAATTCTCCTACAACAACAGCTTCCAGGCAAGCCTAGGCATGGCACCATTTGAGGCTCTCTATGGCCGCAGATGCAGGAGTCCAATCAATTGGTCTGGAGCTGGTGAACGTTCACTCTTAGGCCCTGACATTGTTAAGGAAGCCGAAGAGAAAGTTTGCATCATCCGTGACAATCTCAAGATTGCTCAGTCTCGTCAGAAAAGCTACTATGACAGCAAACACAGGGACATGGTCTATGCAGCTGGAGACAAAGCATATCTCCGTGTAACTCCCCTCAGAGGCACTCATCGTTTTGGTGTCAAAGGAAAGCTTGCACCAAGATATATTGGTCCATTCAACATTCTCTCAAGGCGTGCAGAAAATGCCTATCGTCTTGAACTTCCAGAAAAGCTATCCAAGGTGCACGATGTGTTTCACGTGTCACAACTCAAGAGGTGCTTCAAAGATCCAGGTCGTGCAGTTGATCATGATTCCATTGAACTGCAAGAAGATCTCTCTTATGAGGAGCACCCTATTCGCATTCTCGATGAGACCGAGCGTAAAACTCGCAACAAGAGCACCAAGTTCTTAAAAGTGCAGTGGTCTCATCATTCCGATAAAGAGGCAACGTGGGAGACCGAAGAGGATCTTCGCAAGAAGTATCCGGACCTTTTCTCTTCTCAGTAGGAATCTCGGGGCGCGATTCCTTCAAGGGGGGCATTTTATAACATCCCAAGTATGAAAAACAACCTTACAATGCTTGCTCCTTGTTTAATTTCAGTTTGCATCATTCCATCATTAGCATTGCATTTGTTTTCACTTGTTTTCCATTTGTATTTCAAATCAAATTTCAAACCATTATGTTTCACACTTGGTCTGTTACAATTTCCAAATAAAACGTTCAAATCAAACCATTAATTTGTTTCCAATAAACTTGAATTTTCATATAATTAACTTGCCTAATTTTCAATATTTCAATTATTGCAAAAATTCAATCAAATTCATTTAAATTACAAACAGCAACAAAATTTAAATTTTTGAAAAACAAAAGTTTGTACAACTGGGCTTTTGCAATAAAGAACCTATAAAAAATCATCACCAAAAATTTTGAAGCCCCAAAACCCTTCTAATTTCTCTCCTTTTCCTTTTCATTTTTCTTTCAGCAAAAAAAAAGAGAAAACAGAGGGGAGCAACCAGGCCAGCCCAACTGGGCCGGCCCAGTCCCCCAGCCAGCGTGCGCGCGTCCGCGTAGCCCGCGGCCCTCGTCTCCCTCCTCCGTACAGGGGGATGACGCAAGCAGGGCGCACCACCGCACCTCCCCCCTCTCCACCTGCTCCCCTCTCCCCTTTTTCTACCCCCCGAGGCCCCAAACCCTAGCCAAAGCCTCCCTCTTCCTCCCTGCCGCCGCCATTCCCTTTCTCTCCCTCTCCAATCTTCTGCTTTTCTTTCTGAAATTTCTGAACCGGAGAGGAGCCACCATGGCCGTGAGTTGGCGGTGACGCAGCGGTTGCTGTGGTCGTCGTCGAGGGTTTTTCTCAGCGGGAACGGGAGCCCCGTGTCGACCTCTCCCTCCTCGTTTCCAGGGAGGGGCCTGAGCGGCCTTGGATCGTCATCAACGACGCCGGCCTTGTCGCCTGTCGCCGCCGTCTCCTCCACGTCGAGCCGCTGCAACCCCTGCAACCGGTGGTGAGCACCACCCCCTTCCTCCTTCTCCTCTCCCTGTTTCCTCCTGTTGCCGCACGCACGCGCTGCACCCCTTGCACACACCCCACGCGCACGGCAGCGGCCGCAGCGCAGCTCGTCGCCGGCGTCTCCCCCGTCCCTGTGAAGTTTCAGTTAACTGAAACTTTCAGTTTCAGTTAAACAGCCGAGTCCCACCTCAAACCCCCCGAGCACCCCTGTTCTAACATGATTACGAGCCCAGCCCAGTGGCGCAAGGCCCACGCGCGCACGCCCGCGTCGCGGGTTCGATCCCCCCACGCGCGGATTAAAACCCCATTTTTGCTTCGACACGCTGGCACGCGGGCCCCACCTGTCATTGACAGTGGTGGCCACGCAAGCACACACACGCACGACCACGCAGGCGAGAGCTGGGTGCTGGCCCACGGGCAGTGACCCAATGCACACTGGCACTGCGTGACAAAAGTCCCGAGCCCTTTCTGAAATTTCTGTTTTCGCGAATAGGTCCCTGTAATCCTTCCAAGTTTCTGAAAATCACATAAAGGCCCCCAGAATTCAAATTCATATATCTTTTGCAATTCAAATCCAAATTTAATAAATAAAATATGTATTCCATTCAAAATTTCCTAAACTTTTCAAATATGCAATCTGTTTAAAGTTTTGAACAATTAAAATTATATTAATTTCTGTACCTTATTTAATCCATTTAAAATTGTTCAAAACATAACTAATTCAAATTAAATCCAAATTTAATTTGTAAAATATGTTTTCAAACCAGAAAAATGTAATCTTTTCAAATATGAATTTTATTTAATGTTTTGATCAAATAAAAATTCAAATAATTTTATACTTAAATTAAATTCATTTGAATCTTGTTCAAACTTGTTTAACTCATAACTAATTATTTTAATTCCAAATTCAACAAACTAAATATGTTTTCCACCCCATTTTTCATGAACTTTGCAAATATCAACTTTGTGTTCTGTTTTAAATAAATTAAATTGCTGAAAACAACTGTTTCTCAATTAATGCATTTAAAATTGTCAAATTAATAACTTGCTCATTTTAAATCCATTTTCCACAAATGAAATATGTATTCCATCTAAAATTTTGTGTTCTTTCCAAATATGAATTTTGTTATCTGTTTTGAACAATTAAAATGAGTGAAAACAATAAATGTTTGTGTAACTCATTTAAGAAGCCAAATTTCCTAGCTTAGTAAATAAAATTCCAAACTTGGTAAACAACATTTCAAATTGAAGCTATTGTTGTTTACTTTTTATTTTCATCATCCATGCATCATTCTAATCAACTTTCACATGATGGTTATTTGTAGATCACTTAATTCAACTTTAATTCTTGGGCCTTTCTATATGCAACCCAAATTGCATATGGGCCCATTTAATTATGTTACCATGTCAACTAGCTTATCTTTGATGCATCAATTAAATTGCCATGCATCATCCCATGTTTGTGCATTATGCCATGTTATTGATTGTTTGTCTCTCTGCGTTGTTTGTTTGCTTCTTCTCGAATAGACGACGACGTTGAGACAGACGAGGTTTACGACACTACTTCAGAGGAGTTAGCCCAGTACCAGGCTACTGAGTTTGCAGGCAAGTATTCACTCACCTGAACCATTGTGTCCTTTCCACACTGGATACCGATACTTTCCATTGTCTAATCTGCTAGCCTAAAGATTCGTTACTTGTGTTCCGATCCTATCACATGTTATCCTGTAACACTGATATAGCCTATCCTCCACACCTATAACCCTGTTGCTTGTTGCCCGTGTCTTACTAGCATGCTTAGGGTTGTTTATGCTCGAGTCTGATGTCCGTTATTTCTTTTACCATATTTATTATGTTCTGGGGGCTCGATGTTTAAACAACAACTTGTTAATGTATGAAGTAATGCTAATTTGATGATAAGGCACCGGCAGGAGGCCGGGTATGGTTTTGAGGCCTGCTAGTGTCGAACTCAGGAAAAGTTCTTGTCCTCTGGATCCATGTTGAGCGCGCTAACCGCATGTGGGAAGCGTGTATGGGCGTCCCCCGCAACTCTGATTCAATTCGCATCTCGTCCAAATCGCCACACTTAGTTCGGGCTTTCCATTTGATGCACGCATATGCAGGTACGAACCCTTGGCGCCAGGGTGGAACTTTTGTAGTCGGCATTTAGGGCGGCGTGGTCTTCCAGTGCTATGAGGGTCCCCCTTTTCTTCGTGGGGGCTCGATTAGCCGCGCACTCACAGCACGTGGTTCTTTGGGCTTGATGCGAAGAAGAGTTGGGTTGTGTTGAGTGCCTCGCTTGGTGGGTTTGATCCCCGTCTGGCGGGATATTCTTACGTGTACGGCCAAATTGGTGCACCCCTGCAGGGTTAAATCTTCTCGAGAAGCCGTGTTGTCCGCGGTTATGGATGACTTGGTGATAGGGCTGGCTAACAAGGATTAGACAACTTACACCTAATTAATAACAATTTGACTAGTAATAGGCTCATTGACACAATAATTTGCACCTTCATTAATCCAACTGTGTGGGTTATCCTCGGATTGCTTCTTTGGACAAGGGGCGAGATCCAGGATGGGTTTGTTTGAGGTTAGTGGTAGTTGGTTCCGATGCGCTATCTTATCCCTTTCTTTTAGCCGGATGTTGTAGCGTGTCTCTGTAGCTGGTTAGGGCAGCCCGCTGCCGCACCTTTGGATCACCTATCTTTCGTTGAACCCAAAGCATATGTACTTGGTGTTGTCGGGTACACTTTGGTATCTTGTGCGTCTTGCTTGCCAGTACTCGTCTGTACTGACCCCTTTGGGGCTGCGTGTTCTGCAGACTACGTTACCGAGGATCCCCTTGGTGGCTACTACGTGGAGTATGACGAGGCTGCTGACGAGTAGATAGCGGACCCGGGCAGGATCCGAGACTTCGTGGATGGGCTCCGTTCGTTCGTTTCCGGCCTCTTAGGCCTATTTGGATCTTGTCTGTACCCAGACACTTTGGATGCTTCCGCTGTGATGTAATGATGACTTGTTGGGACATGTGTCCTCTGCATGACTGTATTTGCTATCTCTGCTCTAGTGAGAGTTATTGCCACTTATTTCTATTTCTTTGTGTCTTAGAGATTTGTTGTGATATCACTTGTTCAAATGCCGTTGACGT
This sequence comes from Alopecurus myosuroides, assembly GCA_028641055.1. Taxonomy (NCBI): domain Eukaryota; kingdom Viridiplantae; phylum Streptophyta; class Magnoliopsida; order Poales; family Poaceae; genus Alopecurus; species Alopecurus myosuroides. Next base: position 249,033,097 of record CM054058.1, read on the forward strand.
ACCATGTGTGTATGTTATGAAGTACGTCAATGGAAGTATTCGGATTTCTATTGGATGGTTTCACAGACGATGAATAGTAGAGGATGGTTGTCACACGTTTACGTGTTGGCCTACTCATATTGAGATGCGGGTGCAGGTAGGCCCCGTAAGCCATATATCTACTGTTTAGCGGGCTGTGAGTATCCTCTAAAAGTCCGGGTGCGACACTCTGCATCTCCTTGATGCTCTTTTTGGTGGTGTTTGCGGAGCGCCTGTCGCCCGTCCTCGCCGCGGGCAGCACAGGGACATCCTCGGTCGCCCTCGATGACAAAGCAGCACCGCCGCGTTTCTTGCATCCCGCCATGACAGCTGGTGGGTGCTTGCAGAGGAAGAGATATGCGCAAGGAAGAATAAGATGGGGAAGCAAATGACCGGGAAGTTTTTACTTTCCGCTAAGGATGGATATTTATACACGAGCCAATCCAATCTGGGCCGCAGATCAAGCAACGTGGCACCCATCGCGGCTGCCACGCGTGTAGTGGAAAAGAAGCGGCGGTGGAAAGCTGTTTTATGCCATGATCTTAACAGCGGATCATGCGCATTTACTACGCGTGGCTCGCGGAAAAACAGGAAACGACGTCTCGTTTCCGGTCAAAAAGCTGACAAGGTGGGCTAGCGTGCCCTGTTTTCACTTCGTCACGTCCCATCGGGATGAGTTAGAACGAACAAAGTGCACAATGACATCATTGCGTACCTCATCAAGCCCGAGAATTTCCTCGGGTAGAATCCTGAACACGAAATTTCTTTCGTATGGACACATCAAGACGCGAAGATTCCTTCGCATAAACTCCATAACACGAAACTTCTTTCGTATGGACACATCAAGACGTGAAAACTCTTTCGCATAAAAGCCCTTGACATGAAATTTCTTTCGTATAGGCACAACAAGGCTTCCAGACAAGAAATTTCTCTGGTATGGACAGGAAAACACAAATGCAAAAATCCTTACGCGTTAATGCAACAAGGAAAAAATCTTTACTCGCAAATTCGCGAGGAAATATTCGCGGGTGAGCGATCCCAGCCACTCTAACACACGATGTATACACATCTTTACCCTGGATAGTTCAGCCGACTAGGCACATCTGGATGCCGTATCCTCTCGATACGAAGGTAAGACCCAAAAGATCTTTCTTGAGGGTCTAGAATCGCACTCAAGTTGCGTCCTCCGGTATATTTCCGTGTCAACAACACGAAGAAAAATCCTAGCGGACGCGCCGGGTACCCTCTTAGGTTAAGTTCGACTCGGTAAGACCTCCACGGCCCAGTCGCAATGATCACCTCACCAGATTCAAGTCGGAGGTCTCAAATCTGCGTAGGCCAGAACTATTTTTGCCCTAGATGCAATTAATTGGCCCTGAGCTTTCGGGAGAGCCAAGCAACTGAGCCACATCCTTCTGCGAACACAGCCAACACACAGGCACTTTTATACTCGAGTACAAGAAATGCATCGCATGCAGGGTACACACCCTCTTAAAACGATTGAAGTCACCAGTCGAAAGGAAATCAAGACAAACTTTGAGCGCCTACCCGACAGATTCTCAGCCGAGTAAACGCTCGGGGGCTACTGATGAAGGGATAGATCCTGGACCTATCGGGTGAGCCTACCCGGTCTAAGGCCCAAGACCCAAGCTCCAAGGAAGACGCCGTGGACTGTTCTAGAAGGCCCAATCAAGGCCCACCCGCAAATCCTTGCGGGTAAAGAAAGGAAACCTGTAACCGACTCTAGGTTAGGGTTTGTATCCCCCCGGGTACGGTTTGAGACCTGGCTACCTATATAAAGCCAGGAGAACTACCGGGGAGGGACGAAGCAATACTGCACCATCAAAGCCTTGAGATCAAGATCATACTCTTGACTTGAGCATCCCCCATTGTAACCGATCTACTCGTTAATACATATCGACAGAAGCAGGAGTAAGGGTTTTACCTCCACGAGGGCCCCGAACCTGGGTAAATCTTGCCCCCTGTTAGCCGACGATTGTCACCAGCGCCTACTCGTTCTCTTACTCGAAACCCTATCGGTTCATCCGAGGGACTTGTTGAGATGCATATTCGACACCGAGAATGCGACGCGCTCAGTGGAGAGCGGATTGGGCATCTTCTCCTTCTTCGTCGACATCCAAACGCGCTTGGAGTCCTTGGAAGGGACATTCCCTCCCTCTGCATCTCGACGATGCTTTTGTTTGTGGCGTTAGACGGGCGCCAATCACCCGTCCTCTTCACCGGGATCGCCATGGAGGCGCTCGCCACCTCCTTGCCGGACGCTGCGGCTACGTCGTGCTTCTTGTCTCCCGCCATTGGGACTTGGTTCGTGCTCGCAGAGGGGAAGGTGTGCGCCAGAGGAGGAAGAAGATAAATGAGGGTCGTTGATCTATTGACGTGGAACGCATCCCTACCGCCACGTGCGAAGCAGAAACAAGGAGACGAGGGGCGGTTACCTCGCACGATCTTTTACGAAAGATCGTGCATAATTACTGCACGACCAGCGGATAAACCGGCATGCGACCACCCGTTTCCGGTCAAAAAGCTGGCAAGGTGGGCCCTGCGCGCTCTGCCCAACTACGTCACGTCCCATCGGGAGCAGGCTAGTGCGCGGTGACGTCAATACGCACTGATACGTCTCCAACGTATCTATAATTTCTGATGCTCCATGATGATATTATGCCAATTGCTACATGTTGTATCCCTTCTTTATGTCATTTTATTGATTTTCCAGGACTAACCTATTAACAAGATGCCAAGTGCCAGTTCCCTATTTTCTGCTATTTTTTATTTCAGAAAAGTTGTTCTGGAAATATTCTCGGAATTGGACCCGACAAAGCCCGAAGTTCCTATTTTCCCCGGAAGCATCCAGAAGACCGAAGAGGAGTCGAAGAGGGGCACCATGGGGCACACCCTCCTTGGCCGCGCCAGGGGGTGGTGTGGGTCCCCCAGGGCTCCACCGCCTATGCCCTTTCGTCTATTTATACCCCCTAGATGGAAAACCCTAGATACCCGATCAAATATCCCTGAAAAGTTCCATAGCCACCGTCATCGTCAACCCTAGATCAGGGGGTTCTGAAGCTGTCTCCCGGCACCCTGCCGGAGAGGAGATCATCACTGGAGGCATCTTCATCACCATGCCTGCCTCCGGAGTGATGCGTGAGTAGTTCATCCTTGGACTACGGGTCCATAGCAGTAGCTAGATGGTTATCTTCTCCTCCTATGCCTCCATGTTTAGATCTCGTGAGCTGCCTTACATGATCGAGATTGTTCTTATGTAATCCTTTGTGCTGTGTTTGCTGGGATCCGATGAATATTGAACTTATTCCAAGTTGATTATAGTCTTTATTGCATATGTTATTTGTGATCTTGCATGCTTTCCGTTGCTAGTGGTGCTCTGGCCAAGTAGTTGCTAGTAACTCCAAGAGGGAGTATTTATGCTTGATAGTGGGTTCATGTCTCCTTTTCGCCTGTGCTCGAGTGACAGAAATGTGACGGGGGAGGATGTGTTGTTTCCACTAGGGAAAACAACGGCGTGAGTGCCCGCGTGCATAATCATTGCTTACATTACACACATTGCTTAATGCGATTATCTGTTGCTTGCAACTTAATACCTAAGGGGGTTCGGATGATAACCTGAGGGTGGATTATTAGTCATAGATGCAGTTGGATTACGGTCTATGTATATTGTTGTAATGCCCGCACTAAATATCATAGTAGTCTTGATGTCATGAATGTGCACTACGGTGCAACCTTTATTTATCAATTGCCTAGCTGTAATTTGTTCACCCATTATGCTATGTTTTATGGAGAGACACCACTAGTGAACCTATGAACCCCGGTCCATTTTCCTACACTGTTAAACAAACCACTACAATTTCCTGCTTTCTTTACTTACTGCAAGCATACATTATTTTCCACACTATACGTATAATCTTTGTTTTCAGGAAGACCGGTGTGATTGACAACCTCACTGTACCGTTGGAACAAAGTATTTTGGTTGTGTTGTGTGCAGGTTCCGCGTTGTTGCTGACACCGGTGAGCCATCACCACCGTCAGTGGCATCAACCTTCTGAAGATCCTCTTTCTCCTACTAGATTGATAACCTTGGTTCTTAACTGAGGGAAATTCTTACTGCTGCACTCATCACACCCTCCTCTTGGGGTACCCAACACACCATCCATAGTGGAAACTCTGCAAGCGATCAAGAATTTCTAGCGCCGTTGCCGGGGAGAAAGAAGTCTTCTGTCAAGGGGAGTCTCTCACTCTCAACCTGTTTATTTTGTTTATTGTCTTGTTTTTATTTTTGTCTTGTTTTGCTTCTTTATATCAAAAACACAAAAAAAAGTTTACTTTATAGCTGTTATTTTTGCATTTCTACTCTTAGTTTAATCTCTAATCATGATTCTACCCAAGTTTACCTTGAAAGATGTACCAATAGGTAGCGTTGATATAATTGGGAAAGATAATATTGGAGAGTTCTTTAATTATTTTAGTAAGCACAAAGAATTTGAGGATAGATCCTTAGCTGAAGTTGCTCCAGATTATGAGACCGCCGCAGCATCTCTAGTTCGTATGGTGGAAGCTAGGTTTGTCAACCTTAATCCCATAATAAAACAAATGTTCCTCAACCTTGATAACATTAAGGATAGCGAAAAAAGAGAGTTTATTCTAGAAACTTTGTTTGAAGAATTTGGTGATGTTGCCATTGAGGCTAGAGAAGTTTTTAACCGATTTGAGATGTCAGGCTCATGTGTAGATGTTAATCGCACACCGTGTAAAGCCAGTGATAAGGAAATTAAAATAACAATACCCTTTAAATTGGTAGGAATGTATTAAGCTTTAGAAAAGAATTTTGATTCGATTGTTCCCGCAAACCCATTTGATGAAAGTAGTGTGCCTAAAAGTGCTGATAAAGGGACATCTAAAATTTATATAGATGAAATACAATTTATTTTTGAGGATATTTCTAAGCTTAATTTTGATGCTTCTTCACTTGAAAATACTTGAGTTGCTTTCTATGCCTAGCTGAAAGGCGTTAAAGAAAAGCGCTACCGGGAGACAACCCGTTTTATTTCTCTGTTTTCAACCCGTTTTCCTTCGTTTTATTTTGTTTTATTTGCACATGTGTGTTGTCTATTTCCTTAGCAACCCCTCTGTATCTTTTCTTTTGTGTTTTGTTTGAGCCAAGTAAAGCCTCTAGTGGAAAGTTGAGGCTATATTTCGGATTTCTGCGAAACAGATTTCTTCTGTCCACTCTTAATTCCATATAAAATCACAGAAAATTCAAAATGACCTGATTTGTTTTGTGCGTAATCCTTGGTTATATACGCAACTTTTCTTAGTTGACCACTTTTTTATTTGAGCAACATAAGATTTTCAAAAAAAATCATCTTTACCTGCTGTCCTGTTTTGACAGATTTCTGCCAATAATTGCATTTGCATCTTAATCTCTTTATTTTGGTGTTCTTTTGAGAAAAAGATTTTCAAAAGAATTTGTGACAGTAGATAATGTGTTTTTGATTGCTAATATTGTGTTGAAACTGAACCATGTGAATTTATTATTTCGATTGCACTAACGTTGCTAATGAAGATTGTGAGAAGTTTGGTGTGAAGGAAGTTTTCAAGGGTCAAGAGAAGAGGATAATATTACGTGATCAAGAAGACTGAAGAGACTAAGACTGGGGATGCCCCGGTTGTACATCCCAGCAAATTCCAAGAAGAGTCAAGCGTCTAAGCTTGGGGATGCCCAAGGCATCCCCGTCTTCATCAACAAATTATCAGGTCACTTCTAGTGAAACTATATTTTTATTCGGTCATATCTTATGTGCTTTACTTGGAGCGTCTTTTAGTTTTGCTTTCAGTTTGTTTTTATTTTTGCAATAAGCTTGGTTGGACCCCAGAATTCTTTTATTGGAGAGTGACACACTTCGCTTTTTCATGGGAATACTTTGTATTCTTAATCTTTGTCTGGTTGCTGCATTTATTTAGCTTCTGTTTTGCATGCATCTCTTATCAGAGCTGTTAGTTTTAGTGGTGTTATGTGAGTGCTCTCATGTTTTCTTGCTGCAGCATTTGCAGAATTTTTGTTAAAACATATCTTGTATGGTGCTTGTTGGGAGAAGAAACTACTGCTTAAAGTAGAATTTTTAATGGTGCAAGTAGAAGCTTGTATAGACTGTGGCTAGAACTTTTTCATATCATGCTAGATGTTATTTTAGTTTTAAAGCCTTGCGGTTATTGAGTAGCATGATTAGCCTCAAATAGCTGAGAGTGTTTAATGTGCCATTGAAAGATTCATGAGTTGTTCTTGTCATGTTGAAGCATAAATTTATGGTATTCTCTTTCGAATGTTTTATTTGGTTGACTTGGCGCATGCTCACACCATGTTTATGACTATGAACCAGTCACTAATAGCCTCTATGATCATTTAGTTTGTGAACTTGTGATACCGTTTATGCTTTAATTAATGATGTTTATGTCGCTATGCATGATTATGGCTCTTATGCTCTCTTGATTTGTCGCTCCCAGTCTTTTGCTAGCCTCCACCTGTACTGAGTATGGGCTCTACTCATGCATCCAACTCCCTAAAACCAAGTTTTTCCCATTGTGTCCATCATACCTACCTACATGTGGTATTTAACTGCCACTCCAAGTAAATTGCTCATGTGTTAACTTTAAAACCTCCAAAATTACTCCTGCTTTATGTTCCTGTTTTTGCTCATGAGGTGGTAAATAGAGAATCTTAATCTCACTTGTTGATTGGATTTCACACCCTAGTCTAGTGGCTTCATCCGCTTATCGAAATTATAGAAGAGCTGGCAACGGGGTGCCCAGCCCCAAATTAATACACACATAATCTCTTCACTATTTTTGCCCCTGATTTATCAGTCAAAGCATAATTGTGTAAAGAAAAGAGAAAGAGGGATGACCTTCTACCCAGATGTATCCTTAATATGGGAGTCGCTCTTGTGAATCCAGTTGGCTTGTGACGTACTGTATTTTCTGTTTACCATTCGTTGACATTAGCATACATCTCGCAAAATATAGACACTCAGTGTCAAAATTTTAATACCTCTATTTAATAAAATAAAAAACCTCTAGCACATGAGTGATCCCTGCTTCCCTCTGGGAAGGGCCTTTATTTTACTTTTATGTTGATTCTCAATCTACTAACTTTATGCACAGTTGAGAGAGCATTTTTGCCATTCTGGGTATTATGTGCATTTGTCCCAGAAACATTATTAATTGATTCATGATGTGTTATTGCTTGTTCTTAAATTATTTGCTCTAGTCTTCCTCATGAACTTTGAAGGTGTCCTGGCATTTATGTTTTGCCCCACTCTTAAGGACTAGAGAAATATCATTTTGCCATGCCTTCTCTATACTTGAAACAAACATATATATATTTCTTTGCATTATTATTCATGAGCTTTTATTTGAGATACTTCTCATGATGAAAAGTGATTGCTATGCTTTATTATTAAAGTTCTATTTATCATGTTTGTGTTAAAAGTTCTATGATCTCAGCTTACATATGCTTTTACATTTTTATAATCAAGTTTTAGCATATCCCTCAGAAATTATTGTGTTTTATCGTTTACCTACTCGAAGACGAGTAGGAACTAATCTTGGGGATGCTTGATACGTCTCCAACGTATCTATAATTTCTGATGCTCCATGATAATATTATGCCAATTGCTACATCTCTTCTCCCTTCTTTATGTCATTTTTATCAATTTTCCGGGACTAAGCTATTAACAAGATGCCAAGTGCCAGTTCCATGTTTTCTGCTGTTTTTATTTCAGAAAATTTGTTCTGGAAATATTCTCGGAATTGGACACCACAAAGCCCGAAGTTCCTATTTTCCCCGGAAGCATCCAGAAGACCGAAGAGGAGTCGAAGAGGGGCACCAGGGGGCCCACACCATGGGGTGGCGCCCCCCCTTGGACGCGCCAGTGGGTGGTGTGGGGCCCCCAGGGCTCCATCGCCTCTGCCCTTTCGCCTATTTATACCCCCGGATGGAAAACCCTAGATACCTGATCAAATATCCCCGAAAAGTTCCACAGGCGCCGTCTTCGTCAACCCTAGAACAGAGGGTTCTAAAGCTGTCTCCCGACACCTTGCCGTAGAGGAGATCATCACCGGAGGCCTCTTCATCACCATGCCTGCCTCCGGAGTGATGAGTGAGTAGTTCATCCTTGGACTACGGGTCCATAGCAGTAGCTAGATGGTTGTCTTCTCCTCCTATGCCTCCATGTTTAGATCTCGTGAGCTACCTAACATGATCGAGATTGTTCTTATGTAATCTTTGTGCTGTGTTTGCTGGGATCCGATGAATATTGAACTTATGCCAAGTTGATTATAGTCTTTATTGCATATGTTATTTGTGATCTTGCATGCTTTCCGTTGCTAGTGGTTCTCTGGCCAAGTAGTTGCTAGTAACTCCAAGAGGGAGTATTTATGCTTGATAGTGGGTTCATGCCTCCTTTTCGCCTGTGCTCGAGTGACAGAAACGTGACGGGGGAGGCTGCGCTGTTGCCACTAGGGAGAAAACAGCGGTGTGAGTGCCCGCGTGCACAATCATTTCTTACATTACACACATTTCTTAATGCGATTATCTGTTGCTTGCAACTTAATACCTAAGGGGGTTCGGATGATAACCTGAGGGTGGATTATTAGTCATAGATGCAGTTGGATTACGGTCTATGTATATTGTTATAATGCCCACACTAAATATCATAGTAGTCTTCATGTCATGAATGTGCACTACGGTGCAACCTTGATTTGTCATTTGCCTAGTTGTAATTTGTTCTCCCAGCATGCTATCTTTTATGGAGAGACACCACTAGTGAACCTATGAACCCCGGTCCATTTTCCTACACTGTTAAACAAACCACTACAATTTCTTGCTTTCTTTACTTACTGCAAGCATACATTATTTTCCAGACTTACGTCTAATCTTTATTTTCAGCAAGACCAGTGAGATTGACAACCTCACTGTACCGTTGGGACAAAGTATTTTGGTTGTGTTGTGTGCAGGTTCTGCGTTGTTGCTGACACCGGTGAGCCATCACCACTGTTACTAGCATCAACCTTCCGAAGATCCTCTTTCTCCTACTGGATTGATAACCTTGGTTCTTAACTGGGAGAACTTCTTACCACTGCACTCATCATACCCTCCTCTTGGGGTACCCAACGCACCATCCATAGTGTCAACTCTGCAAGCGATCACGCACCTCCTGACACGAAATCTCTTTTGTATGAGCATCAGGACGCGAAACTTCTTTTGTATGGACACTCTAACACGAAATATCTTTCGTATGGACACTTTGACACGAAATCTCTTTCGTATGGATACTTTGAAACGAAATTTCTCTCGTATGAACTTCATGACACGAAATCTCTTTCATATAAGATCAAGAAAAAGAATACTATCTCACTCAAAAGCTGCAGAAGATAGCGCTTACGGCGCGTCTAAGATAAAACCATGAGTATGCGGCTCCTGCAACTTTACATCACGGTGTGCTAACACATCATCTTGATCCCGGGTTGTTTAGCCAACTAGGAACATACGGATGCCATATTCTTTCGAGTATGAAGGTAAGACCCAAGGATCTCTCCTGTGGGCCTGGAATCGCACTCGAGCTGCGTCCTCCAGTAAACTTTCCGTGTCAACAACACGAAGAAAAATCCTAGCGGACGCGTCGGGTACCCCATTTAAGGTTAAGTTCGACTCGATAAGACCTCCACGGCCCAGTCGTAACGATCACCTCGCCGAGTTCGAGTCAGAGGTCTCAAATTCGTGTAGGCTAGAACTGTTTTTGCCCGAGATTCAATTAATTGGCCCTAAAATTTCAGGAGAGCCAAGCAACTGAGCCATACCCTTCTGCGAAAAAAGCCAACACAAGGCACATTTATCATTCGATACTCGAGTAGATCCCAGACAGGGCACACGCCCTTGAAGTCAGGTATTTGACTATTCAGTCGCAAGACCAAGAAACGAACTTTGAGTGCTTACTCGACTAAATTTAGTCGAACAAACACTCGAGGGCTACTGACGTGGGGATGACTCCAGGACCTGTCGAGTGGGCCTACCTGGTCCAAGGCCCAAGACGAAAGCCCAACGTGAGGCGCTACCCTTCAGCTCTAGAAGGCCCAGTGGAAGCCCACCCGCAAGACTTGCGGGTCAAGATGGAAAGTCTCCACCGCCTTATAGTTAGGGTTTGTAACCCCCTCGGGCACGGTTTGAGACCCGGCCACCTATTTAAAGGCTAGGAGAACCACCGAGGGGGTATCCAATCTATTTTCCAGCACCATAGCCATAGCTCGAGACCTATCTCTCAGCTTGCGCACCCACCTTTGTAATCGGTCTACTCATAATACAGATCAGAAGAGCAGGAGTAAGGGTTTTACCTCTACGAGGGCCCCGAACCTGGGTAAATCGTGCCCATGTTAGCCGACGAAGTTACCAGCGCCTATATCGTTCTCTTACTCGAAACCCTACCAGATCATCCGAGAGAATTGCCGATATGACTAATCGACAGTGTCTCTCTCCCAAACAAGGATGCTAGGTTCCAATGATATTATTGCAGCAAGGAAAACAAAAGAAAATAAGATAAAACAAAAGAAAAACAAACAAGCGCTCCAAGTAAACTTCATATGATGTGACCGAATAAAAATATAGTTTCATTAGAAGTGACCTGATAAATTGTTGATTAAGAAGAGGATGCCTTGGGCATCCCCAAGCTTAGATGCTTGAGTCTTCTTAGAATTTTCTGTGATGAACCATGAGGGCATCCCCAATCTTTGCCTTTGCACTCTTCTTGATCACATTATATCACCCTCTTCTCTTGACTAGAGGGTTAGTGCAACAATAAAAAATCCATGGGTTCTGTATGGGAACAAGTTCAATTGATACTTTGAAACATTATCTACGGCCACTGATGTTTCGTGAAGCAAAGAAATCCACTTGACATCGTAAAAGAGCAAATGCAAGAAAAATGGCAAAATCTGCCAAAACCAGAACAGTCTGTAAAGACGAATTTTTTCAGGGCAGTTACGTTGATCAAATAAAAAAAACTTAAAGAACAAAAAAGTTTTGAAATTATTTGAGTAATAAGCACAAAAAGTTTCATGTCAATTTGATCTTTCTCTGAATTATGCGATTTTTTACGGTGGACAGCAGAAATCTGTTTCCTGCGCAGAAATCCAAAACCAACTCAAACTCTTGTCATAAACTTACTTGGCACAACTAAAACATGAAAATAAAGATACAAAGGAGTTGATAAATAAGTATATAACCCCTTGACTCAAATAAAACAGAGAAAACAAAGCAAAATAAAACCATGGGTTATCTCCCAAGAAGTGCTTTTCTTTAATGCCTTTTAGCTAGGCCCGGAATCAAGTGTTTTCAAGTGGAGAGGCATTTAGATCAAGATGAGGAAATTCCTTAATAATGCATTGTATTTTATCTAAGTGAGTTTTAGAGGCTCCTTTCTTAGAACTTTTAGGCTTGCTATTCTCATCAAATAATTTTTCAGGAACAATCCAATCAAAATTCTTTTCCTGGGCTTCATGCAGTGCTACCAATTTAAAGGGGATTGGTATTTTCTCCTCCTTTTCATTTTTAGATTCAGCTTTTTCGAGAGGACCAACAATGTCTACACAGGAGCCTAGCATATTGAAACGATCAAAGACTTTTATATCTTCTATAGCAACATCTCCGAATTCTTTAAGCATGGTTTCTAAGATAAATTTCATTTTCTCAATATCTTTAATGTTATTCAAGTCGAGGAACATATGCTGCAGTATGGGATGGAGGTTAACAAACCTAGCTTCTAACATGTGAATTAAATAAGTGCAGCAGTTTCATAATTTGGAGCAAGTTCTACTATGGATTTTTCCTCAAAATTATCATGCTTACTAACATGATTAAAGAATTCTTTAATGGTATCCTTTCCAAGTATAGAACCACTACCAACTGGAAGGTCTTTCAGGGTAAATTTAGGGAACAACATGATGAAAAATAACAATGAGGTAACAAAGGTAAAAACTAGAATAGGAAATAATTTTTTTTGTGCTTTTGATATAGAGAAACAAACAAGAAAAAAATAAGCAAAACTAAAACAAAGTAAAGAGATTGGAACTGAGAGACTCCCCTTGCAGAAATTCTCTTCCTCCCTGGCAACGGCGCCAGAAAAGCTTGATGGATTGTGGACACACGCTCGTTGGAAGATCCCAAGCGCAAGGTGTGGAGAGCGCAACAAAAAAATTCCCTCAGAAAAGAAACCAAGGTTGAATTGACCAGTAGGAGGACAAGCAATCTCTGAAGGTTGATGCGGTTGAGGTGGCAGGGCGCACTACCGGTTCAGCAGCAACGTGGAACCTACACAACACAATCAAATCACTTTGCCCCAATGAAGCAGTGAGGTTGTCAATCTCGCCGGTTTTGCTGAACACAAAGAGGTTAAACGTATAGTGTGGAAAACAATATGAGAACAGTATGAAATCAGTAGCAGCAGTGTGAAAACAGTAATCGTAGTGGTTGTATTATAAGTATGAGAAAATGGACTGGGGTCCAAAGTTCACTAGTGGTGTCTCTCTGTGAAAGATAAATAACATGTGTCGTGAACAAATTACAGTTGGGAAATTGACAGAAATGAAGGTTGCACCGTAGTGCATATGCAAGACATAAATATTACTAAGTGATTCATGCGGGCATTACAACAAAATATATACACTGTCATAGTGTCATCCAACCGCGTCTATGACTAATAATCCACCCTCCGAATATCATCCGAACAAACGTTGGGTATTAAGTTGCAAGCAACAAATTATCGCAGTAAGCAAAGTGTGTAATGTAAACAATGTAAACGAAGTAAACACCATTGTTTTCTCCCTAATGGCAACAACACATCCTCCATCCGTCACGTTTCTGTCACTCGAGCACAGATGCAAACGAGGAATGAACCCACTATCGAGCATAAATACTCCCTCTTGGAGTTACTAACATCTACTTGGCCAGAGCATCTACTAATAACGGAGAGCATGCAAGATCATAAATAACATATGCATGAATATAACATGATAGATTGATAATCAGAAGACATATCATTCAACATTCGTCAGACCCCAGCAAACACAACATGTAGCATTACATAAAGATGATCTCGATCATGTAGGGCAGCTCACGAGATCTAATCATGCGGCATAAAGTGGAGTAGACAACCGTCTAGCTACTGCTATGGACCCGTAGTCCAGGGATGAACTACTCAGCATCACTTCAGAGGAGGGCATGGTGGTGTAGAGCCCTCCAGTGATGAATTCCCCTCCCTGCAGGGTGCCGAGGAGAGCTCCAGAACCCTCCCAATCTCGGGATGACGATGACGGCGGCCTCAGGTGTTTCTCAGGACAAAGTGGTATATTTTTAGGGTTGATGTATCGGGGGTATAAATAGTCGAAAGGGCGATGATGGTGGATGCCCGAGGGGCCCAACACCCCCAGGCGCGGCCGGGGGGAGCGCCGCCCTATGGTGTGGACCCCCTGTGGCCCCCCTACGGGCCTCTTCGGGACTCCGTGGAACCTTCGGGAACTCTAAGACTTCCGGGCTTCGAATTTTCCAATTCTGAGAATATTTCCAGAACAACTTTTCTGAAACTAAAAAACAACAGAAAACAGGGAACTCGCTCTGTGACATCTTGTCAATAGGTTAGTCTCGAAAATCGATAAAATGACATAAAGTGTATAGCAAACATGTAGGAAACAACATGAAAACAACATGGAACATCAGAAATTAACGATACGTTTATGACGTATCAGCACTCACGGTAAAAGTTTCTCATACCAATTCCACTTACCAATAGCGCTTCGCTCCCCGGCAACAGCGCCAGAAAATACTCTTGATGACCCACAAGTATAGGGGTGAATCGTAGTACTTTTGATAAATAAGAGTGTCGAACCCAACGAGGAGCAGAAGGTGTTGACAAGCAGGTTGGATAGATGATTCACTGTAAGCACTAGCAAACAGGTTTTTGGTGGTTTTTGATATAGCAGATAAATAAAGTGCGAGTAAATAAACGACAGTAAATATAATTGCAGCGAGTGGCCCAATCCTTTTGAGAGCAGAGGACAAACCGGTTGTTTTACTTATTATTACCAAGTGTTCTCGAGGACATGCGAATTTTGTCAAATGCTTTCGTTTCATACGGTTGATTAATATTTATTGTTTTGATAGGTGTTGTGTGGGTGAACCTATGCTAATGCACCGCCCAACTAGGACTAATACATACTTGTGATTAAACCCCTTGCAAGCATCCGCAAATACAAGAAAGTAATTAAGATAAATCTAACCACAACTTTAAACTGTGGGATCCTAGACTCCCTCGTGCATCGGTTTCCTAACGGGGGTTTAGGTTTCTATCACTCCGACAACCCCACAATTAGTAACCAAGTACACAATGCATCCTCCTAGACCCATAAAGGTGAAGTGTCATGTAGTCGACGTTCACATGACACCACTAGAAGAATAACACCACAACTTAAATATCAAACCATATAGATATTACTTCAACATAATTGCACCACTAACATCATGACTTCTCCCATGTCCTCAAGAACTAAACGAACTACTCACGATACATCATATGGATCATAATCAGAGGTGATATAATGGTGAATAACAATCTGCTCATAAAGTGCAAACACTGGTAAATCTCACAGGCATCAACTACTAACAAGTAATCCACACCGGGAGAGAGATCTAGTGGAAAACAACGATAAAGACCAGAATTGTTATAGTGGGATGAAGGTGGACGGTGAGGGTGATGGTGCTGGTCGTGAGGACGATGACGATGATGATCTTGATGAAGGCCGGAGTGATGACGTTGACGATGGCGATGATTTCCCCTCTCCACGGAGTAATTTCCCCGGCAGATTTCTCCCTGCCGGAGAGCTTTTCTCTCTCTATTGTTTTCCGCCCCGAGGTGGCAGCGGAATATTTCCTCGATGATGTTCTAGGGCTTAGGGCTCCCTAGGGTTCAAGTACGCGAAAAGGGGTGAACAGAGGTGGGCCAGGGTGGCCACACCACCTGGCGGCGCGGCCAGGGGGCGCGCCACCCCATGGTGTGGGCCCCTTGTGGCCCTCCTCCGGGTCTCCTCGTGGCTAGCTCCCTCTTCTAGACTTCTAAGACATCCTCGATGCCCCCTTCTTCTTCTGGTCTTCTGAAATAGGTTATCCTGACAATGCTTTTTCCATCAGATTTCTGGTCCCGGTATTTATTCTTCAAAAATTATGAAACATGCAAAATAAGATGAAATAACATAAGTAATGCATCATAACATGAAATATATCGATGAATAACAGAAAATAACAATATAAAATATTGATGCAAAATGGATGTATCAGCCACCTTGCTAGATCTCCCAATCCACCCCGATTTACGTCTTCACCAACCGGTTTTCTATTCCCCCCTCATTTTTCTTGAGGGGGACTAGTCTAGAGTTTCCTTTTGTGGGGAACCTAGACATCTTGCTACTCTTGGTGATTCTTGTGATTCTTGGGAGCCCCCAATTTGGTATTGGGTGTGTGCCCCAAACTTGTTTGTAAAGTACTCGATTCCCGCCTTAAAGGGGATCAATAGTGGAAGGTGAACTAGGCCTTTGTGGCGGGGTTCATCGGAGAATAGGGTGAGGCCTTTGTGGCGTTGAGTAGGACTTCATGGCAAAACTCACACCCCTCCAACGAGACGTACTCCCTTAACAAGGAGGTACTCGGGAATACATCGTGTCTCCGCGTGCTTCTGTTATCGGTTACCTCATTCCCTCTCCTTTACTTTACTTTACTTGTATTGTATTTATCGTTGTTCTTGTCATATAACTAAATTCACCTTAGTTGCATTATCTAGAGAATTTATCTTTGTGTTAAGCCTTAATTTGAAGAAAAATTAAAATTGGTCGTAGCACCTATTCACCCCCCTCTAGGTGCTCATACTATCCATTCAGTCGTGGGATGGAAGTGTTTCAGGTTTTATACCGTAGGATTATTGCCTAGCCCCAATTATCTTCCACAAGGTGTTTTTGGTCTAATGTAAAGTTATTTTAGTGTCGAATGACACTGGAAGATTGGAAAACATGGTTGGCAATCTTAGCCAAGCCAAAAAAGAAAAACCTTTATAAACAATATTTTACATGGTTTGGCATACAAGACGGTGAAAACGCATGGTGCCCCCATATTTGGTTTTGGTAATTATTGACAATCCTTAAGTACTAATGTTTGCATTGAGATATTCTTTCAGGACTTGTGATATTTTGATGTCCAAGTATGGCCGAGAAGCTTTTTCTCTGTCCAGCGGTAGTACCGCTCCTCGTGGAGTTGTACTGTTGCGACACACCTGGTACACCCCACACAGCGGTAGTACCGCGGTTTGTACCGTCTCCTCCCAGGAGCGGTACTACCGCTGGTGATACCGCTGGAGGTGCCGCTAGCAAAGAAAATGCCACTGATATCAACGGTACCCAGGTGGTACCGGCATAGTACTACCGCTAGTACTTAGTCACTTTTGGAGCAATACTCTCCACAGCGGTAGTACCTCTACCGTCAGTGGTAGTACCGCTCCTTCCAGGACGCGGTAGTACCGCTGGCAGTACCGGTCAAAATACCGCCAGGGAAATTTTGCTCACAGTAATGATTACGGTACTAGGGCAGTAGTGGCCTAGTACTACCGCCAGCCTTCTCGATTTATATTGAGTTCGGGGCCAAACGGTAGTACCGCTGCCGGTTACGCTAGTACCGCTACTGGAGCTTCACGGTACTTCTCTGTGGTACCGCTGAGCTCCAGTGTGCAGTACACTGGGTACCCTGTGATGTCAGTGGGCGGTAGTACCGCTGTGTGGAGAGGTAGTACGGCTGCGCTGTTAAGCTTATTTGCATGATGTATTGAAGAACAAGATGGAGTGGTCATTCATGTCTACCTTCAAGACATCAACATTATGGATGAAGAAAGGAGAAAAGATACAAGGTTGATCAAGCGTGTGATCAACACACAAAGCTACAAGATGTACCTAGTGGGATTGTGTATCTCGTGGTATGGTAAGCATTTGTCCATATAGCTCTGTGAACTAACCCATGATATGTGTGTGTGGTATCTCTATGTGTGGTTAGGTATCTTTCCATGAGCATGCTTCAAAAGAAAGATTTCATATAGCCCATGGTCTATGTTGTCAAGCGGTGTTTGTCATCTAGCTTGATGTGGAAGCTCAAGTGAAGCATATCGAAGAAATCCTATGCTTGATGCTTGCCACCCATTTGGATATTGTGGCCTTTTGAAGATGTTCCGAAAAGGGTCTCTCCCATAATGTTGTGGGGGGGAGCAACTTGCAAGTCTTCATCAAGAGGAGCAAGTGCTAGTTAGCACGATCAACAAAGAAGATCCAACTTGAGAGAGTCAAGATCGTCATCATCTAGCTCAAGTGGAATGATCAAGGCAAAGGTATAATCTTGATAGGTTTTCTATTTTACCGGTCTCGTACTTTTGGGGAGACCGGGTTATAGGATCGATAGTCGTACTATCAAGAGGGGCTCTCAAGTGAGTAACTTGATCGAATCGTTGTGGAGAGCTCAAACCTTTGCACTCTTGCATATCATCTTTCTTGATTCTTATTTGGCTTTTATCTCTATGGTTTTTGGTGCTTGTTGTGATCTTCATGACAAGCCCAAGTTCATCAAAAACGGTTTTCGAATGAAACACTTATTAAGTTTTTGATGTTGAAGGTTTTCCCGGTTGGTCCTTTTAGAGAGATCTTTCCTTTCCCCAATTGGTTTTAAGTTTATTTGTTCTACTATGATTTTTCTCTGAAGTATCTTGTAGAGCTCGTCGTTGCGATTTCAACAAGCCCAAGATCATCGAAAACGGAGTCCGTACGCAAAAGTTATGACCGTTTTCGTATCGGGTATTTTTGCTGTTTTTGGTCCAGCGGTAGTACTGGTCCAGTACCGCCCGAACCAATACCGAAACGCCCCGTAGCGGTAGTACCGCTGGGCCTAGCGGTAATACCGCTGCTGGGCGGGTTTTCACATAATGGTCATATTTTGGGTCATCTATTTAAGGGGGTCTTCTTCCCCCTTGACTCCAAGGCTGCCCAAACACGTTTTTCCTCTCTCCCCCACCATTGTTGATCTTGGAAACCTTGCCCCTCTCTAAATCCCTCCTATGATTCTTGCATATATTTGAGGGAGAAGTTAGAGGAGATCTAGATCTACATTTCCACCAATTCATCCTCCTTCTTAGTGAGGGAAACCTAGTAGATCTTGATCTTGGAGTTCTTGGTGTTTCTCCTTTATTCTTCCTCTCTTATTCCCCCATAAGCATTTGTTGCTTTGTTGGAATTTGAGAGTGAAGGATTTGAGCACTTGTACTCTTGACATTTGCATCGGTTGCATCGATTTGCTCTCTTGGGTCTTGTACCGTAGACGACCTTGTGGTGTTCTTGGGAGCCTCCAATTGAGTTGTAGATGTGTGCCCCAAGATTGTGGTGACATCGAGAGCCTCCAATTAAGTTGTGTATGTGTGCCTCGATCGAAGGTTGCCAATAGTGGAAGGTGAACTAGGCCTTTGTGGAGGGGTTCATCGGAGAATAGGGTGAGGCCTTTGTGGCGTTGAATAGCCCTTTGTGGCGAGCTCACACCCCTCCAACGATACGTACTCCCCTTGGGGGAGGAACTCGGGAATACATCATCGTCTCCGTGTGCCTCGGGTATTTCTATACCCGAGCTTTCTACTTATGCAATTTACTTTGTGATAGCCTTCGTGCTTGAAGTTATATATCTTGCTATCACCTTCTTACTTGTCTTGCTTAGCATAAGTTGTCTGTGAACCTAGTTGACCCTAGAATATTTAGGTTGTATGCTTGTTAATTTAAACATCTTGTTTATTTCCGCATTTAGCAATACTTAACCGGAAAAGTTTTAATCGCCTATTTACCC
Source organism: Alopecurus myosuroides (assembly GCA_028641055.1). Taxonomy (NCBI): domain Eukaryota; kingdom Viridiplantae; phylum Streptophyta; class Magnoliopsida; order Poales; family Poaceae; genus Alopecurus; species Alopecurus myosuroides. The sequence goes on from CM054058.1 coordinate 249,052,097, forward strand.
CCCCCCCCCCTCTAGGAGGCATCGTTGCAAGTTCAATTGGGCACATCCAATACACCTATGTTGAGTCCAAGTCTAGATCTACACCACAACCTTAATTTGTATATCCACAAACATGTTTTTTTTACGGGATCGCTGTAACATCCCTGATTTTTGGAAAATGCAAAAATCACAAAAATTTGAAACTTTTTGTTTTCATGTCATGCAAGTCACGAAGAACCAAATGAGAAGCAAGAAACAAAAGGAAATAATACATAATTCAATGAAATTGAGTTTACCAATCCAGTTATGAGTTGTTCCTTAAACCCTAAAACCTTATTCAAAAAAATAAGTTTCTTTATATAAAGGGAATATCTTTTATTAACAAACCTTTATCTAAAATGTTTGCAACTCCAATATTACTTTGAAGATTATCTTATGGCAACATTACTCAAATATTTATAACCCTTAATGAAGTTCTCAGCCTCAAAAGTATTTGATGACAATAAAATTTGCTAATAATAACTTTTAGTTGTTATTGCAAGTTTTAAACATGAAGGTGTGAAAATAAAATGCATTGTTTTGAAAATAACATAAAAGAGGGTTTTGAAAACAATATTATGACTTGTGGTTTTATTCTAAATTTTATTGATCAACAATATTAATTATTTGATATGAACTAATTAAATAACATTAAGATACTATTAGTAAATCCTTCATATCCTAAAATTATAAAACGTGAAAATGGTTTAAAAATGGCCTCCCAAAATTGATATATGACATGTAAAATGCCTCTGAAATTTTATTTAGACAATAATATCAATTTATTATTTTCTAATTTTCAAAAATGATAATAAGAAATATTAGTGTTTTATTTATATTTTGAAAATATAAAATTTGAAATGTGTTGAAAAAAATGTGGGTTGAAAGATAATGTTTTTTTAAAAAAATTAGAAATTGGTTTGAGCCTGTTTGGATATTTAAAACAAAAGTTATAAATAAAATGACAAAACAGAAAAAGAAATGGAACAAAAACAAAACAGAAGAAGAAAAGAGAGATAAAAAAACCAGCAGCCAGCCCAAAACCCCAGCCCACCTCTCTCCCCCTCGCACGCGCGCAACCACCAGTGGCCCAATGGCCCAAGAGCAGCCCACGGCACAGCTCGCAACCCATCTCTCCCTTACACGCGGGACCCACGCGTGCGTCAGCGATGACGTTGCTCTCTTCTTCCTCAGAGAGGAAACTCCCGACGGTTTCGGACAAATTTCGCCGCGCCATTACGAGCCTTTAAGGCCGTGTATACCTTCCCCCTCTGGCCCTATATAACCCCCCAGTCGGCCTCTCTGTTTCCCCTCTACTCCCTCTCTGTATAACGCCACCATTACGCCACCATTGCTCGCCGGAGTTGCTCCGTTCCGCCGCCGTCCATTGTCGATTCCGGCAAACCACGTGAGTATCCGCCCCTCTCGTTTCATCCTTGAGGAACCATGTGATCTTGCGCACGTTTTGATGCTCTCGGGTAATTTTTGTTCGCTGGCAAAATCGCTGGCGCCGTCGACATCCGAGGCTCACCGGAGCGGCCGTCGTCCCTACTCGCACGGCGCCGTCAACAGAGCCCCTCTCCGAGCATGGAGTGAGAACCATCAAGTTCGCCTCGTCTTGCTGAGTCTCCTCGTCACCTTCCCGAGCCCAGGAGAGCACCGGAAGCATCGCCCCCATCGATTTCTGCATCACGGGTCACCGGAGAGCGCCACCCGCCATTTTCCGGCCGCCCTGCCGGCGAGGTGAGATCAAATTGATCCCTGTCCGTCAGATCTTGATCCTATGGCTAGGATAGACTCACTTAACGAAGGGGTATGCCACCCTCAGATCTGGATCTGACGGCCCAGATCCAATGACTTATCCACGTCACCCTAGCCTAGTCAGCGGTCCAGTCAGCGTAAGCAACCAATCAGAGCGCGCCACGTAGCCCAGCTGTTTGTCTGTTTTTATCCCGAATAGAATTTAATTGGCAATTTTGCATAAATAACCCTGCAACTTAGAACATTCATATCTTTTTAACCATAAGTCCAAATTTTGCAAACTTGGACTTTTTGGAATCAGCACAACATGTAGAAACTTTTGGCACTGGCCAAATTCAAATTTTACAAACTTAAATTTTTTTCAAATTCAAATATGCTTGTTTGATGAAATTTGGCATAATTCAAATTCTACAAATCCAAAAATTGTAAATAAAATATATTTGGAAACCTTAGGATGTGTATTTTCATATCCTCTGTCCCAAAATAAAAATTGAACAGATTAAAATTGATTTTAGAATTATATGGCCATTTGAGCAAATTTGACTTAGTTTAAATTCTATAAATAATTTTAATATGTTTTCTTAAGCAATGCTGCTCCATATGGCAACCTTAATCCATAGAAACCAGTGCCATAGAATTTTGGACCCATATGAGCCATATCCATGTATTTTAGGCCAAGTTATCACACACATGTTTCACATCATATTAAAAATGACTTAGGAAATATTTTTTGCTTAAGTGGTTCTATGTGTGTATGGCTATATGAAACCAAGGCTAAGTCCTTAGTGAAGTTTCAACTTATACTTAGCCAACAAATGAACCTAAAAACACTAGTACAAATGTTTCCATCAACTTTTGTCTCCCCATGCTTGCTTCAAGATTTCACCAAGTTGGGATTTGTGAGAACCATGAAGTGCAATGGAGAACTTAACCATCTAGAGATTTTTCAACATGAAGATAGAAGACCAATGAAGGACTTAGCAAATAAAACAAACTTCACAAGAATCTCCAAGAAGTGGAAGCACTTAGAAGACTAACCCCCTTTCTCTCTAATTCTTTTTCCTTCCCTTTTCTATTCTTCTCCTTTCAACTTGATGGCAAAATGAAGAGAAACAAGGAAGATCATTGAAGAAATGACTTAGGATCCACAACAATCTGAAGCATACTCCATCAAGTTAAAGTACATGAAGAAATGAAGAAGAAGACTCACCTCTCCCATTCTATCCTCTTGTCTCATTTCTCCTCTATTTTGACTTAGTGATATTTTCACATTTGTTAAATAAAACACTTAGTTGTGACCACACCACTTGGGAAACAACTAGTGAGAAAACCATGAAGACTATCAAGACCAAGAGAAGCACCACACCAAGGAAGGAAACAACTTAGATGGCATGATGATTATCTTCAAGAAGGCAATCGCATGAGGACTAGAAGCAATTCATACAAGTTGAAGAATAACAAGTTATTTTTGTCCAACTATTGACCCAAATGGAAAACCCAAGACTTAGTAACATTTTCCCTTTGATGATGAAGTTAGTAGACCTACCCTAACCACAATGGAAAATACTAGCATAGTCACTCAAATATTTTTGAAGGTGAATATGACCAAGTGTTTGCATGTATTACTTTAGTTGAAGAAGTAATATGTTTATCCTTGGTGAACTCTTGGAACTTCCTCGACAAGTATGGTTATAATAAAGTTAGATCACATCAAAACTCAACCTAGTCCTTCCCAAGTAAACCATTGGAATTTCCTTAACAAGTATGAGACCATTAGAGAATGAATCCTTCAACTCAAACCTAGACCTTGTCCTAGCCCACTAGGTTAAACTCCTTTGGCTATGTTATTGCTTTGTATGATGTCTTCACTTGTATGTTTGCTTGATAGCATGTTTGTTTATTTTGTTATTGTGTTTTCAATGAATAGATTGTACGGAGAGCAACGATCTTTTGTGAAGAGAGTGTGATATCTTCACCAACTTCAACAAGGCAAGTAACACATCATCAACTACAAAATATTTTCTATATGCATTAGTTGATTTTTGAGTAGTATGCATTGATAGGAAATTTTACTAAGTTATATTATGCTATGCTATTATCCTAGTAGTGTGTAGCCATCTCTTTTATCCTTGTTGTTTATATCCTTAGCACTTGATAGATGCTATGCAATGAGACAAATGATTTTTACTTGATGTTGTGGAAAAATTCTAAGTAAAAACTTCAATGAACCACCTGGGTGGATTTGGTTGTTTGGCTGATGAGAGTTGAGTGTCTCCCCGAGGGGTGTTCACTTGAGGAATGCCACCCAGGAACAAAGTGATTATGATGTTCCCCAAGTTTAGATTGCTTCCAGTGCAACCTTTAGTCATATGGGCTCTGTCTTGATCAACTAAGTTGTGAGGGTTCAGCCTGGGCTTGACAAGCAGATGTAGCATAATTATAGGTGGAACGGGTCTTGCCATTGGGTTGGATTCTTGCTTCTGAAAGATCTCGTCTCGATTCTTCTCCTTTCCTTAATGCACTCAGGGTGTATAGGATGTTTGGGTTGAGTTGAGTCTGAAGGTGAAAGTGCACAAGCTCTGCAGAGTCAACAAACTAAGATCTTAGCCGTGTCCCCGGTTATGGACAACTATGAGCAGCTGGACAAGGAAGGACGGAAGAATCACATCACCATTTTCAATAATTAAAATTTTGACCAAGTGAACAGTATTTGTGGTTCTTGGATCTTAATCCAATGTTACCACCCTTTAAAAAGAAAAGTTGTTTTACAAAGATGATAGGAGAAAACTGGCTTTATGCAAACTTATCCAAAACTCCACTCAGCCAAATAAGCATGTAGTATTAGTCTTGCCATTTATATCCACCATAGTGTTACTTGCCAATACATTAAATTGTATTGACTCCCTTGTGGCTGCATATTCCATATTGCAGATGTTTCTAAGGACGAGTGAGGATTTCGTTTAGGATCTCGAGACTATCGCCAACATGTTTTGCCTGTGGCACATGAAGAAGATGGGCTCAATGTTGTACTATGTTTTCCGCTGTATTTCTTTCTTTTCTGCTAGTCTTCTAAGACTATGCAAGTTGTAATACTATTTTGTAAAGACTGGATCATGTGATGTAATAGAATTTGATGCATTTGCATGATATTTCATTTTGTACTGTGGTGCTAGCAAATGATCCAGGGACTAGCACAATAACACAGGTGTCCTAACATTATTTAAATGTGGAACGCTACAAAATGGTATCAGAGCATTGTGTTGCATGTAGAATTCGAGACCCTAAGTTTGGAGAAGACCCTAGGATAGAAAATTTCCTATGTTCAAAATTTCTAGAAACAAAACAACCATCTTAATTCTTCTCATATCATCTCATCTATTATTCACCTTCAAAATTTTCTAGATGACCTACCTCTTCAATACCATCAAGACAGGAATGTTGATGATCATACCAAGAAGTGCAAGAATTATTTTCACCACATGAAGACTTACACTCAAGATTACTGAAGAACTTGAAGAAAACATAGACTTCACAAAAATCAAGAACACCTCAAGACATGGAGAGAAGAAATTGAAGAAAACTAAAGAAGATATAGATGAGACCTCCAATCTAGTTACTTTGTTAGAACAACGTTAACGTGTTAGTGTATTGATCATACCAATGAGTGTGGTATGACAATATTAGTATTTTCTAAAAACCATGTTGTTTGGTGTGGTGAATGTGTTGCTATATGTTTGTTATGTGTTGTTTGCAAGATGAGTTTCCTTGATATAATGTGTTGGGGTAGGAATTTCTTTAGTCTCTTTCTAATCTATACTCTTTCACGCTAAGCCAAACCAAATTCCATACCCATTCACCAACCCTAGTGAGCTAGAGTATGAAGTACAACAACAAAACTTCACCCAAGAATGTCACTGTTTTCAAGATCCTTTTGTGTGAAGGAACAATCACATCCAGGATCAATGACCAACTACATCATAAGGAGTAGCAAGCCAATCAGCAAGTGAAGAAAGACAAGTGAACCCCAAGTTGCATGAGATATGAAGATTTCAGATGCAACTACACCAAGAGAAGAAATAATGAAGAAACACAACTATCCTGTTTGTGTTACATAAGAGTTTTACGCAACCCACTAGTTGAGAAATGATAGTTTAGCTCAAGTTTGTCTTACAGAATGGAAACTTTCTGTTAGACAAGTGAGGTGACCTAGTGTTATTAAACAAGATTCATCAATCCAAGTACAAGGTAATGATTGAGTGCAACATGGATTGGCCCCCATGGTGACTACTTACATTATTTACTTTTGCTATGAGGAATGTTAAATCCGAGTGGCATACCTATTAGAGAAGGCGACGATGTTAAACCTTAACCATAGAATGGTAGAATACAATAATGACCCTATGTTAGTGTTACTGAAAACGTACTATTTTTGGTGAGGATCAAGCCAACCTTGGAGCTATCAAGCAATGGAAGAATTTGCCTACCATGAGAGTTTCTTTAGAAATAGCATGGTGTTTGCCTTCAAGGATGACAACAACAAGATGGAAGATTTCCAAGGACATCAAAAGACCAAGTTGAGAGTGACCCAAGGACTTTTGATTGACCCAAAGAGTGACCCCTCAGTGTCAAAGGTAGTTCAACATACCTAGGTTGGTTTACAGCTCTACCGCGAAGGAAAGTTCTACTCAAGCCAATCTCAAATCAATCTACACTCCAATCTAATGAAAATAGACTAACCACAAAAGTTTCCTTTAAGGGTGGTAGCCCACCCAGCTGTACTAGAACCCAGTCACCCAGACCTATCTTTCTTTCTATCCTTCCTAAATCTCGGGACGAGATTTCTTTTAAGGGTGGTAGTCTGTAACATCCCTGATTTTTTGAAAATGCAAAAATCACAAAAATTTGAAACTTTTTTTTTTCATGTCATGCAAGTCACGAAGAACCAAATGAGAAGAAAGAAACAAAAGAGAATAATACATAATTCAATGAAATTGAGTTTACCAATCCAGTTATGAGTTGTTCCTTAAACCCTAAAACCTTATTCAAAAAATTAAGTTTCTTTATATAAAGGGAATATCTTTTACTAACAAACCTTTATCTAAAATGTTTGCAACTCCAATATTACTTTGAAGATTATCTTATGGCAACATTACTCAAATATTTATAACCCTTAATGAAGTTCTAAGCCTCAAAAGTATTTGATGAGAATAAAATTTGCTAATAATAACTTTTAGTTGTTATTGCAAGTTTTAAACATGAAGGTGTGAAAATAAAATGCATTGTTTTGAAAATAACATAAAAGAGGGTTTTGAAAACAATATTATGACTTGTGGTTTTTGAAGGGAATATGCCCGAGAGGCAATAATAAAGTGTTTATTATGTTATTCCTTGTTTGTGATAGATGTTTATTTCTCATGCTAGAATTGTATTAACCGGAAACGTTGATGCATGTGTGATTAATAAACAAACCAACGTTCCTAGTGAAGCCTCTCTTTTAACTAGTCCGTTGATTAAACAGATGATCAAGGTTTCCTGATCATGAACATTGGATGTTGTTGATAACGGGGTCATGTCATTAGGAGAATGACATGATGAACTTAAACCCTAAACTAAGTATAACAATACGATCAAGTCATTTAGTTTTGTTGTTATGTCTTACATTCGGAGTAACATTATTCCTTAGACCATGAGATCATGTTAATCACTAATACCGAAAGAATACTTTGATGACATCAAACATCACACCGTAAAAGGGTGACTATAAAGGTGGCATTGGATATTCGGAAAGTATTGGTTGAAGCTCATGGATCGAGAATGGGATTTGTCCATCCAATATGACGGATAGATATACTCAGGGCCCTCTCGGTGATATCACATCAACACCGCTTGCAAGCAAGTGATTTGATCACTAGGATGTTATATCACGGGAACGAGAAAAGAGTACTTGTCGGATAACGAGATCGAACAAAGTATAGTGGATACCGATGATCGGATCTCGGACAAGTAATATATCGCGAGACAAAGGGAAATCGTTACGACGTTGAAAGGTTCACACGATCACGAGAGTCATCGTTGAATATATAGGAGTCATCACGGTTTTCCAGACCCCGCTGTTGATTATTGATCGGAGAGGAGTCTCGATCATGTCTATAATATTCACGAACCGTAGGGAGACACACTTAAGGTTCGATGAAGCGTTTAGAGAAGATACGGAATACCGAAGAATATTTTGGGCAGCTCCGGAATAGTTTCGGGGAAAATTGAAATAGTTCAAGGGGTTTTTCGTCGAACGGTTGTTAATAGAATTAACAAATGGTTCGAGGTGCTGCATGCAAATGTTTGTTAATGGAATTAACAAATATAAATAAAGAAATAAAAATGTTTTATTTATTTATTAAAGAAAAACCTTTGGATTTTCCAAGTGGGAAATTAAGGGAAATTTGAGTGGGTTTGAGTGGAGCTTCCACTCACATGAAGAGAGGAAGGGGTGGGGGCACCCATGGCTGGCCGCACCCCCCCTTTGGGCTGCCTCCCCCTCCCCTATAAAAGGAGGGTGAGGGCTCTCTCTTCCACACACACTTGCTCACACATTTTCCCTTCCATCCGCTGCTCCATTCCATGGTCTCCGGCTTGGCGAAGCCCTGACCGTGGGATTCTTCACCACCACCACGCCGTCGTGCTGCTGGAATTCCGGAGGGATCTTCCACTTCCGCGACCCGCTGGAACGAGGGAACGGAAGTCTTCATCGAGCTGAACGTGTGACCGATTACGGAGGTGCCGCCGGATTGCGGTGCTCTTCTTCTCGCTCGGGATCGGCGTGAGAACGACTACGCCAACCACGAGATCTTTTCTCGTACCACTTTGAGTCTTCGAGGGTATGTTATCTCAAGACTCTCTTTCTCCCCGTTGCCTTTCATCTCATAGATTAGATCTTGGCCATTTGGGTTTATCGCGTGTAGGAAAATTTTTGTTTTCTATGCTACGTTCCCCTTCAGTGGTATCAGAGCCGGATCTATGCGTAGATGAATTGTACGGGTAGAACACATAGGAGTATGTGGGCGTTGATGATCATGTTTTTGTCTCTTTGAGTATTTTATGATCTTAGTGGCATAGTAGGATGAAGCGGCCCGGACTAACTTTACATGTCCACGTACATGAGACTTGTTCCACAACTGACATGCAACTTGAATTGCATAAGTGGCTTGCGGGTGTCGGTTTCTCCTACTATAGTTAAGATCTAATCTACAAAGGGTTGTTCAAAAATATATTTTATCAACGTTGTGGTTTTTTGTACGTAGATATGAACGGTTCTATCCTCGTAAGCCCAAAGCCACGTAAAATATGCAAAAATAAATTAGAGGCGTCTAACTTGTTTTTGCAGGGCATGTGATGTGATATGGTCAATGTTACAAACGTTATGTATGAGATGATATCTTTTGTAAATTATTGACATACCGGCTGGAGCCATATGGTTGTCTTATTTTATGGCCTGCGTGCTGTATGTCATATCCATGTGATATGTTGTAATGGACAATCAAGATGGAGGTGCCACGGACCTTGGTGCCACGCCGGTAGGATGATGGAGATCATACCATGATGCACAAGATGGAGATCAAGTGCAAGAAGGACCATATCATATCACATTATCCATGCATGTGATGTTTATCCTTTTATGCATCTTATTTTGCTTAGATCGCGACGGTAGCATTATAAGATGATCCCTCTCACTTAATATCAAGATAATAATGTGTTCTTCCTTAAGTATGCACCGTTAAGAAAGTTCGTCGTTTCGAGACACCACGTGATGATCGGGTGTGATAGACTCAACGTTCGCATACAACGGGTGTTTTCAAGCCTAGCATGTACAGACATGGCCTTGAAACACATGCAATACAATGGTTCTACTTGGCGAGCCTAGCATGTACAGACATGGCCTCGGAACACGTAACCGAAAGGTAAAGCATGAGTCATATGAATGATATGATGAACATGTTGATGTTCGCCTTTGCAACTACACCGTCTCACGTGATGATCGGTTTCGGTGTAGTGAATTTGGTTCGTGTAATCACTAAAGACAACTAAGAGGGATGTTGTTTTTGAGTGGGAGTTCATGGGATAATTTTAGAATTAACTTGAACTTAATTTATCATAAACATAGTCTAAATAGTCTTTGCAAATATGTTGTAGATCATGGCACCACCTACCTTCAATTTCAATATGTTCATGGAGAAAGAGAAATTAGCGAACAATGGTAGCAACTTTACCAACTGGGCACTTAACCTGAGGATTCTCCTCACCGCTTGCAAGAAGCTCTATGTGCTTGATGCACCTCTAGGTGACCAACCCGCTGATGATGCTTCTGATGAGGATAAAAATGTTTATCTGACTCAACAAGAAGACCACAGTATAGTTCACTGCGGCATCCTCTATGGATTAGAGCCAGAGCTGCGAAAACGTTTCGAGAACAGCACTGCTTATGCCACAATGGGAGAATTGAAAATGATTTTCGATACCCATGCCGCAGTTGAGAGTTATGACGCTTCAGAAAAGTTCTTTAGCTGCATGATGGAAGAGAACAGCTCCGTTAGTGAGCACGTACTCAAAATGTCTGCGTACGCTGATAAGCTCATAGCCTTGGGAATATCGATTCCCATTGAGCTAGGGATACATCGTGTTCTCCAATCTCTGCCACCTAGTTACAAGAACTTCGTGATGAACTATAATATGCAGAGCATGAAGAAGTCTCTCCCTGAGCTTCTCTCGATGCTTAAAACTGCTGAAGTGGAGATCAAGAAAGAACATCAAGTGTTGATGATCAATAAGACCACTAGTTTCAAGAAAGGCAAGAAAGGCAAGCCAAGGGTAAACTTCAAGAAGGGTGGCAAATCTGTTGCTACTGCTGAGAAGAGAAACAGGCATGGCCCTAAGTCTGAGACTGAGTGTTTCTATTGCAAGGGTACTGGCCACTGGAAGCGCAATTGCCCCAAGTATCTGGCAGATAAGAAGGCCGGCAAAGTGAACAAAGGTATATATGATATACTTGTTATTGATGTGTACCTTACTAGTACTCGTAGTAGCACCTGGGTATTTGATACTGGTTCGGTTGCTCACATATGTAACTCGAAACAGGAGCTGCAGAACAAGCGACCACTAGCAAAGGATGAGGTGACGATGCGCGTCGGCAATGGATCAAGAGTTGATGTGATCGCCGTCGGGACGCTACCTCTACGTCTACCATCGGGATTAGTTATAAACCTCAATAAATGTTATTTGGTGCCCGCATTAAGCATGAATATCGTTTCTGGATCTTGCTTAATGCGAGACGGTTATTCCTTTAAGTCCGAGAACAATGGTTGTTCGATTTATATGAATAATATCTTTTATGGTCATGCACCTGAGAAGAATGGTTTATTTCTTTTGAATCTTGATAATGTTGATACACATATTCATAATGTGAATGCCAAAAGAATTAAGTTAAATGATGATATTGCTACTTATTTGTGGCATTGCCGCTTAGGTCATATTGGTGTTAAACGCATGAAGAAGCTCCATTCTGATGGACTCTTAGAATCACTTGATTATGAATCATTTGAAACATGTGAACCATGCCTTATGGGCAAGATGACTAGAACCCCGTTTTCTGGATCTATGGAACGGGCGACAGACTTACTGGAAATCATACATACTGATGTATGTGGACCAATGAGTGTATCGGCGCGCGGTGGATATCGTTATTTTGTCACTTTCACAGATGATTTGAGTAGATATGGGTATATTTACTTAATGAAACACAAATCTGAAACGTTTGAAAAGTTCAAAGAATTTCAGTGTGAAGTTGAAAATCATCGTAACAGAAAGATTAAATTTCTACGATCTGATCGTGGAGGTGAATATCTAAGTTACGAGTTTGGCATGCATATGAAACAATGTGGAATAGTTTCACAACTCACACCTGCCGGAACACCACAGCGAAATGGTGTTTCCGAACGTCGTAATCGTACTTTATTAGATATGGTTCGGTCTATGATGTCTCTTACAGATTTGCCACTGTCGTTTTGGGGTTATGCACTAGAGACCGCTGCATTCACTTTAAATAGGGCACCATCTAAATCCGTTGAAACGACACCGTATGAATTATGGTTTGGAAACAAACCTAAGCTGTCATTTCTAAAAGTTTGGGGATGCGATGTTTATGTGAAGAAGCTTCAACCTGATAAACTCGAACCCAAAGCGGAAAAATGCGTCTTCATAGGATACCCTAAAGAAACAATAGGGTACACCTTCTATCACAGATCCGAAGGCAAGATTTTTGTTGCCAAGAATGGATCCTTTTTGGAGAAGGAGTTTCTCTCGAAAGGTGTGAATAGTAGGAAGGTAGAACTCGACGAGGTTATTGAACCTTCTCTTCTTGGAATGGCGAGTAGCGCAGCACCGGAAGTTGTTCCGGGGCCGACCCCGTCAGATGAAGAGAGAGTTAATGATCAAGATCATGAAACTCCAATAGAGGAAACTACCGCACCTCGCAGGTCAACTAGGGAGCGTGCAGCTCCTGAACTATACGGAGATCCCGTATTAAACTTCATGGTAGATGGAGGTGATGACCCTGTGACATATGAGGAAGCGATGATGAGCCCAGATTCCAACAAATGGCTTGAAGCCATGAAATCCGAAATAGGATCCATGTACGAAAACCAAGTTTGGACTTTGGTGGATTTACCCAATGACCGCAAGGCCGTTGAGAACAAATGGATCTTTAAAAAGAAAACTGATGCTGATGGTAATGTGACCGTCTATAAAGCTCGACTTGTCGCAAAAGGTTTCCGACAAATTCAAGGAGTTGACTATGATGAGACTTTCTCACCAGTAGCGATGCTTAAGTCAGTTAGGATTATGTTAGCAGTTGCTGCATTTTTCGATTATGAAATATGGCAGATGGATGTCAAAACGGCGTTCCTTAATGGTGACATTGAGGAAGAGTTGTATATGATGCAACCCAAAGGTTTTGTTGATCCTAAGGATGCTGACAAGGTGTGTAAGCTTCAACGTTCCATTTATGGACTGAAGCAAGCATCCCGAAGTTGGAACCTCCGTTTTGATAAGGTGATCAAAGGTTTTGGATTTGTCCAAACATACGGAGAAGCTTGTATTTACAAGAAAGTGAGTGGGAGCTCTGTAGCATTTCTGGTACTATATGTGGATGACATATTGTTGATTGGAAATGATATAGAACTTTTAGAAAGTGTAAAAGGTTATTTGAACAAGAGTTTTTCGATGAAAGACCTCGGTGAAGCAGCTTATATATTGGGCATCAAAATCTACAGGGATAGATCAAGACGCTTAATTGGACTTTCGCAAAGTACATACCTTGACAAGATTTTGAAAAAGTTCAGAATGGAAGATAGTAGGAAAGGGTTCCTACCTATGTTGCAAGGCAAGACGTTGAGTAAGACTCAATGTCCAGCTACAGCAGAAGATAGAGAAAAGATGGATAAGACTCCCTATGCTTCAGCCATAGGTTCTATCATGTATGCTATGCTATGTACAAGACCGGATGTGGCACATGCTATTAGTTTGACTAGTAGGTACCAATCCAATCCAGGTTTGGAACACTGGACTGCGGTCAAGAATATCCTAAAGTACTTAAGAAGAACTAAGGACATGTTTCTCGTATATGGCGGTGAAGAAGAGCTCGTCGCAAGATGTTACGTCGATGCTAGCTTCGACACTGATCCGGATGACTCTAAGTCTCAGTCCGGGTACGTATTTATTATGAATGGAGGAGCTGTAAGCTGGAGGAGTTCCAAGCAATCCGTGGTGGCGGGATCATCAACAGAAGCGGAATATGTTGCTGCCTCGGAGGCAACACAGGAAGCAGTTTGGATGAAGGAGTTCATATCCGAACTAGGCGTGGTTCCAAGTGCGTTGGATCCAATGGTTGTCTATTGTGACAACAATGGTGCCATAGCCAATGCTAAGGAACCAAGGTCTCACAAGAATTCCAAGCATATCAAGCGTCGTTTTCACTCCATCCGTGAGCATGTCGCAGATGGTGATGTGAAGATTTGCAAAGTACATACGGATCTGAATGTGGCAGATCCGTTGACTAAAACTCTCTCAAGGACAAAACATGATCAACACCAGAACTCCATGGGTGTTAGATTCATCACTATGTAATATAGATTATTGCCCCTAGTGCAAGTGGGAGACTGAAGGGAATATGCCCGAGAGGCAATAATAAAGTGTTTATTATGTTATTCCTTGTTTGTGATAGATGTTTATTTCTCATGCTAGAATTGTATTAACCGGAAACGTTGATGCATGTGTGATTAATAAACAAACCAACGTTCCTAGTGAAGCCTCTCTTTTAACTAGTCCGTTGATTAAACAGATGATCAAGGTTTCCTGATCATGAACATTGGATGTTGTTGATAACGGGGTCATGTCATTAGGAGAATGACATGATGAACTTAAACCCTAAACTAAGTATAACAATACGATCAAGTCATTTAGTTTTGTTGTTATGTCTTACATTCGGAGTAACATTATTCCTTAGACCATGAGATCATGTTAATCACTAATACCGAAAGAATACTTTGATGACATCAAACATCACACCGTAAAAGGGTGACTATAAAGGTGGCATTGGATATTCGGAAAGTATTGGTTGAAGCTCATGGATCGAGAATGGGATTTGTCCATCCAATATGACGGATAGATATACTCAGGGCCCTCTCGGTGATATCACATCAACACCGCTTGCAAGCAAGTGATTTGATCACTAGGATGTTATATCACGGGAACGAGAAAAGAGTACTTGTCGGATAACGAGATCGAACAAAGTATAGTGGATACCGATGATCGGATCTCGGACAAGTAATATATCGCGAGACAAAGGGAAATCGTTACGACGTTGAAAGGTTCACACGATCACGAGAGTCATCGTTGAATATATAGGAGTCATCACGGTTTTCCAGACCCCGCTGTTGATTATTGATCGGAGAGGAGTCTCGATCATGTCTATAATATTCACGAACCGTAGGGAGACACACTTAAGGTTCGATGAAGCGTTTAGAGAAGATACGGAATACCGAAGAATATTTTGGGCAGCTCCGGAATAGTTTCGGGGAAAATTGAAATAGTTCAAGGGGTTTTTCGTCGAACGGTTGTTAATAGAATTAACAAATGGTTCGAGGTGCTGCATGCAAATGTTTGTTAATGGAATTAACAAATATAAATAAAGAAATAAAAATGTTTTATTTATTTATTAAAGAAAAACCTTTGGATTTTCCAAGTGGGAAATTAAGGGAAATTTGAGTGGGTTTGAGTGGAGCTTCCACTCACATGAAGAGAGGAAGGGGTGGGGGCACCCATGGCTGGCCGCACCCCCCCTTTGGGCTGCCTCCCCCTCCCCTATAAAAGGAGGGTGAGGGCTCTCTCTTCCACACACACTTGCTCACACATTTTCCCTTCCATCCGCTGCTCCATTCCATGGTCTCCGGCTTGGCGAAGCCCTGACCGTGGGATTCTTCACCACCACCACGCCGTCGTGCTGCTGGAATTCCGGAGGGATCTTCCACTTCCGCGACCCGCTGGAACGAGGGAACGGAAGTCTTCATCGAGCTGAACGTGTGACCGATTACGGAGGTGCCGCCGGATTGCGGTGCTCTTCTTCTCGCTCGGGATCGGCGTGAGAACGACTACGCCAACCACGAGATCTTTTCTCGTACCACTTTGAGTCTTCGAGGGTATGTTATCTCAAGACTCTCTTTCTCCCCGTTGCCTTTCATCTCATAGATTAGATCTTGGCCATTTGGGTTTATCGCGTGTAGGAAAATTTTTGTTTTCTATGCTACGTTCCCCTTCAGTTTTATTCTAAATTTTATTGATCAACAATATTAACTATTTGATATGAACTAATTAAATAACATTAAGATACTATTAGTAAATCCTTCATATCCTAAAATTATAAAACGTGAAAATGGTTTAAAAATGGCCTCCCAAAATTGATATATGACATGTAAAATGCCTCTGAAATTTTATTTAGACAATCATATCAATTTATTATTTTCTAATTTTCAAAAATGATAATAAGAAATATTAGTGTTTTATTTATATTTTGAAAATATAAAATTTGAAATGTGTTGAAAAAAATGTGGGTTGAAAGATAATTTTTTTTAAAAAAAATTAGAAATTGGTTTGAGGCTGTTTGGATATTTAAAACAACAGTTATAAATAAAATGACAAAACAGAAAAAGAAATGGAACAAAAAAAACAGAAGAAGAAAAGAGAGATAAAAAAAAACCACCAGCCAGCCCAAAACCCCAGCCCACCTCTCTCCCCCTCGCACGCGCGCAACCGCCAGTGGCCCAATGGCCCAAGAGCAGCCCACGGCACAGCCCGCAACCCATCTCTCCCTTACACGCGGGACCCACGCGTGCGTCGGCAATGACGTCACTCTCTTCTTCCTCAGAGAGGAAACTCCCGACGGTTTCGGACAAATTTCGCCGCGCCATTACGAGCCTTTAAGGCCGTGTATACCTTCCCCCCCTGGCCCTATATAACCCCCCAGTCGGCCTCTCTGTTTCCCCTCTACTCCCTCTCTGTATAACGCCACCACTACGCCACCATTGCTCGCCGGAGTTGCTCCGTTCCGCCGCCGTCCATTGTCGATTCCGGCAAACGACGTGAGTATCCGCCCCTCTCGTTTCATCCTTGACGAACCATGTGATCTTGCGCACGTTTTGATGCTCTCAGGTAATTTTTGTTCGCAGCGAAATCGTTGGCGCCGTCGACATCCGACGCTCACCGGAGCGGCCGTCGTCCCTACTCGCACGGCGCCGTCAACAGAGCCCCTCTCCGAGCATGGAGTGAGAACCATCAAGTTCGCCTCGTCTTGCTGAGTCTCCTCATCACCTTCCCGAGCCCAGGAGAGCACCGGAAGCATCGCCCCCATCGATTTCTGCATCACGGGTCACCGGAGCAGCGCCGCCCGCCATTTTCCGGCCGCCCTGCCGGCAAGGTGAGATCAAATTGATCCATGTCCGTCAGATCTTGATCCTATGGCTAGGATAGACTCACTTAACAAAGGGGTATGCCACCCTCAGATCTGGATCTGACGGCCCAGATCCGGTGACTTATCCACGTCACCCTAGCCTAGTCAGCGGTCCAGTCAGCGTAAGCAACCAATCAGAGCGCGCCACGTAGCCCAGCTGTTTGTCTGTTTTTATCCCGAATAGAATTTAATTGGCAATTTTGCACAAACAACCCTGCAACTTAGAACATTCATATCTTTTTAATCATAAGTCCAAATTTTGCAAACTTGGACTTTTTGGAATCAACACAACATGTAGAAACTTTTGGCACTGGCCAAATTCAAATTTGACAAACTTAAATTTGTTCAAATTCAAATATGCTTGTTTGATGAAATTTGGCATAATTCAAATTCTACAAATCCAAAAATTGTAAATAAAATATATTTGGAAACCTTAGGATGTGTATTTTCATATCCTCTGTCCCAAAACAAAAATTGAACAGATTAAAATTGATTTTAGAATTATATGGCCATTTGAGCAAATTTGACTTAGTTTAAATCCTATAAATAATTTTAATATGTTTTCTTAAGCAATGCTGCTCCATATGGCAACCTTAATCCATAGAAACCAGTGCCATAGAATTTTGGACCCATATGAGCCATAGCCATGTATTTTAGGCCAAGTTATCACACACATGTTTCACATCATATTAAAAATGACTTAGGAAATATTTTTGCTTAAGTGGTTCTATGTGTGTATGGCTATATGAAACCAAGGCTAAGTCCTTAGTGAAGTTTCAACTTATACTTAGCCAACAAATGAACCTAAAAACACTAGTACAAATGTTTCCATCAACTTTTGTCTCCCCATGCTTGCTTCAAGATTTCACCAAGTTGGGATTTGTGAGAACCATGAAGTGCAATGGAGAACTTAACCATCTAGAGATTTTTCAACATGAAGATAGAAGACCAATGAAGGACTTAGCAAATAAAACAAACTTCACAAGCATATCCAAGAAGTGGAAGCACTTAGAAGACTAACCCCCTTTCTCTCTAAGTCTTTTTCCTTCCCTTTTCTATTCTTCTCCTTTCAACTTGATGGCAAAATGAAGAGAAACAAGGAAGATCATTGAAGAAATGACTTAGGATCCACAACAATCTGAAGCATACTCCATCAAGTTAAAGTACATGAAGAAATGAAGAAGAAGACTCACCTCTCCCATTCTATCCTCTTGACTCATTTCTCCTCTATTTTGACTTAGTGATATTTTCACATTTGTTAAATAAAACACTTAGTTGTGACCACACCACTTGGGAAACAACTAGTGAGAAAACCATGAAGACTATCAAGACCAAGAGAAGCACCACACCAAGGAAGGAAACAACTTAGATGGCATGATGATTATCTTCAAGAAGGCAATCGCATGAGGACTAGAAGCAATTCATACAAGTTGAAGAATAACAAGTTATTTTTGTCCAACTATTGACCCAAATGGAAAACCCAAGACTTAGTAACATTTTACCTTTGATGATGAAGTTAGTAGACCTACCCTAACCACAATGGAAAATACTAGCATAGTCACTCAAATATTTTTGAAGGTGAATATGACCAAGTGTTTGCATGTATTGCTTTAGTTGAAGAAGTAATATGTTTATCCTTGGTGAACTCTTGGAACTTCCTCGACAAGTATGGTTATAATAAAGTTAGATCACATCAAAACTCAACCTAGTCCTTCCCAAGTAAACCATTGGAATTTCCTTAACAAGTATGAGACCATTAGAGAATGAATCTTTCAACTCAAACCTAGACCTTGTCCTAGCCCACTAGGTTAAACTCCTTTGGCTATGTTATTGCTTTGTATGATGTCTTCACTTGTATGTTTGCTTGATAGCATGTTTGTTTATTTTGTTATTGTGTTTTCAATGAATAGATTGTACGGAGAGCAACGATCTTTTGTGAAGAGAGTGTGATATCTTCACCAACTTCAACAAGGCAAGTAACACATCATCAACTACAAAATATTTTCTATATGCATTAGTTGATTTTTGAGTAGTATGCATTGATAGGAAATTTTACTAAGTTATATTATGCTATGCTATTATCCTAGTAGTGTGTAGCCATCTCTTTTATCCTTGTTATTTATAGCCTTAGCACTTGATAGATGCTATGCAATGAGACAAATGCTTTTTACTTGATGTTGTGGAAAATTCCAAGTAAAAACTTCAATGAACCACCTGGGTGGATTTGGTTGTTTGGCTGATGAGAGTTGAGTGTCTCCCCGAGGGGTGTTCACTTGAGGAATGCCACCCAGGAACAAAGTGATTATGATGTTCCCCAA
This sequence comes from Alopecurus myosuroides, assembly GCA_028641055.1. Classification (NCBI taxonomy): domain Eukaryota; kingdom Viridiplantae; phylum Streptophyta; class Magnoliopsida; order Poales; family Poaceae; genus Alopecurus; species Alopecurus myosuroides. Next base: position 249,071,246 of record CM054058.1, read on the forward strand.
GTTTAGATTGCTTCCAGTGCAGCCTTTAGTCATATGGGCTCTGTCTTGATCAACTAAGTTGTGAGGTTTCAGCCTGGGCTTGACAAGCAGATGTAGCATAATTATAGGTGGAACGGGTCTTGCCATTGGGTTGGATTCTTGCTTCTGAAAGATCTCGTCTCGATTCTTCTCCTTTCCTTAATGCACTCAGGGTGTATAGGATGTTTGGGTTGAGTTGAGTCTGAAGGTGAAAGTGCACAAGCTCTGCAGAGTCAACAAACTAAGATCTTAGCCGTGTCCCCGGTTATGGACAACTATGAGCAGCTGGACAAGGAAGGACGGAAGAATCACATCACCATTTTCAATAATTAAAATTTTAACCAAGTGAACAGTATTTGTGGTGCTTGGATCTTAATCCAATGTTACCACCCTTTAAAAAGAAAAGTTGTTTTACAAAGATGATAGGAGAAAACTGGCTTTATGCAAACTTATCCAAAACTCCACTCAGCCAAATAAGCATGTAGTATTAGTCTTGCCATTTATATCCACCGTAGTGTTACTTGCCAATACATTAAATTGTATTGACTCCCTTGTGGCTGCATATTCCATATTGCATATGTTTCTGAAGACGAGTGAGGATTTCGTTTAGGATCTCGAGACTATCGCCAACATGTTTTGCCTGTGGCACATGAAGAAGATGGGCTCAATGTTGTACTATGTTTTCCGCTGTATTTCTTTCTTTTCTGCTAGTCTTCTAAGACTATGCAAGTTGTAATACTATTTTGTAAAGACTGGATCATGCGATGTAATAGAATTTGATGCATTTGCATGATATTTCATTTTGTACTGTGGTGCTAGCAAATGATCCAGGGACTAGCGCAATAACACAGGTGTCCTAACATTATTTAAATGTGGGAACGCTACAATCGCGTTTATTCTCATTCATCCAGGTTCCATGCCAATGACGTTTACTAAACATGTTATATGTGAAGTGGGCTCCTGCATTACATTTTAATGTTGCTGGCTAGAAACCAGATATCACCCTTTTTCTCTTGCTCCCTTTCTTTATGTGTGCTCAAGATATTCGAGCCCATACAGTGACTTAGGCAATTTAATCTTAGAAAACATTGTTTCATCTATCAAGAATCACTTCAACCCGTCATTCTTTATGGATTTTTCACCCACCATAAATAAATATTCCAATTTCAAACATTGGTCGAAGAATTTATCTCAAGTTATTTGTATAGTTAGGTTTTTCTTCTTTTCTTATGTAAATATCGTTTTCCAAAAATCAATAAAAATATATGGGAGAGCTGTTATTTTCCTAAAAAAAGTGGGCTTTCAATCAAAATGTTGAAAGTGCATGTCTTCACTCCATGAGGTCTTGTAGATCCTTGGCGAAGTTCGTATATGTTTGGTGATCATGCATTTTTATTGGATATTGTATGTCACATGTCGAAAGGTAGGATCAACTACATCTATATATGAATCCTTCAAAGGGCCTCAAGATCACTTTTCATGGAATATGTAATTTTGGCATTTACAAGCATGAGTTGAACATGGTTATCTCCATAGACAAGAAGAACTATGAGAATCGGCTTAAGGATTTGTCAAATTGTATTTTTTTTTCTTGTTTGGTCAAACTCACTTCGTAATCTTTCTTGTATTGTGACCTTGATTTTGGGATTTTGCTAATAAAATTTATGTAGCAACCTAAACAAAAGTTATGTAGCATGAAAATAATCTTCTCCGCATAAAAATGCACACTAAAAATTTGTTGCCCACATTTTGTTTGTGAAACCTCGTTTGCATCATTTGAATGTGTCTTGTGTGTAAGTGTACATTTTGCATCCCCGTGTACTTTCAAAATGAAACGCTAAACTATTATTTTTGTTCACAAAAAATAGAGAGTTCGATTGCTATAATTTGGGACATGCCCATCGTTGTGAGTGTCATGTTCATCTAAAAGTCATTCATTTCGACAATTTCGAATTGCTATGGTTAAAAGAGGAACCAATGCTTAATTCATTCTTTCTAGGTAAATTATATTGTGCATCCATGACAACATTAATGAACGGTTCACATCCATGGCTTCACTGCATAATAGAATCGCGTGGTTTCATGAGTAATGAGTGGCGTGGTAACAAGTAAGAGGGATTAATTTCCGTGGAGCACTTCGACATTGATATGGTACATCATTATATGGCCAGCTGGATGTGGAAAATGTTTCCAATAAACGTATGAACGATAAATATACACGTAAATAATGCGAATATTTTTAGAAGGTTTATTTTAGGACCGGGTCTATGTTTTCAATATTGTTTGCGTGTATAATTCAAGGGCCTATTTGATTCAAGGGTTTTTTCTCTATAGGATTCTAACCATAAGAAACATTTCTATGAAGTTGCTTAATTCGTAGTACTATATAGACTTTACGATTGTCTACCATGTGTGGCTTCCCATTCAATTTCAAAAGGAGTCATGAGTTCCTATGTATTTTCCATAACGCGATGAAACATACTCCCTCCGTCCCGTTTTAAATGCCGCAAACATTGAACTTGAGCAGTACAAAATTGTACAGAGCTCACGACAAATAAAACGGGACAGAGGTAGTATTTTGTTGCCGACTCATACTGTTCCTAATTCTATTTGTTTCTTCTATAAACCTGTGAATCGAAGAAAGGCCATATACTACTACCATAGAAACGGAAACTTTGCTTACAATCTGGAAATAACTGAATATAGTGCCTACAAGTCAACGGTGTGAATTCTGAAAGTACCGTACTACTTTCGTGACCTGTCCTCTCCTCTTCCTCCTTGATGAAGTACCGTAAGAATTTCCTTTTACTCTGGTAAAAAAAAGCAACTTTTTACCCTCTCTCTCTCCCCGAACAGCCGAAACACCACTCCAGCCGCAATGGCGCCTCCCCGCGGCGATGCTTCTGCGGCTGGTCCCGCCGCACTGGACCTGACCGGTGTGCACATTCTCGAAGCTTCCAGTCTCCCCCCGCTTCCCGAACGGTAACCTCTATCCCCCCCTTGTTTTCGATCCCTTGATCAAATCCTTGTATCAAGGCTTTAAGCGAGGGGATCTTTGTGGGTTTCTTGATGCAGCGGTGACAATGAGGCCACAAGGAAGGAGGCGGGTGAGAAGAATAAGGATAGGAAGGAGAAGGGTGGGACACCGAGGGTCACCGGTTGGGGGCTCCGCGAGTACAGCAAGATAGGTCAGATGACGCGCCATGCTTAAAGCTCGAGTCTTTACTGCTAATTATTTGGCGTGGTTCATCGTGCATATATATAGCTCGGCTGTTGATGGAACGTTTCTGAAAGGAACCCTTTTTTTTTTTTTATCTGTAGCTTGATGTTCTTCATAGAGGATGTTGGAGTTTCCGAAATTTCTCGTCTGAATATTGCTTTGCTTCCCATCAATTTTAATCGTAGAAACTCCAATTTAGGCTAGAAGGTGCAGGGGGTGGCTGGGAAACTCACAGCTTAGTTATAGGTGGATTGGTGCTTCCCTGTGGATTTGATCTGAAACTTGTCAGATTGGCTGTAAACATCGTCAGCTAGCTTAATACCAGTTTGGCATCTAGAACATGGTATGTTGGGTGATATAGGAACCGATTGTTACATTGACGTACAAGCATATCTCAATGTTCGTCGCTCAGTTACCTTTTAGTTTATTCTGGTGCTAGGTCAGAGGAAGTTGTGTTGATAGAGAACTTGTGATGTCATTCGCGTGTACCGTTGTTCTACAGGTTCTCTACCATCTTTTGTTGCGAGGAGACGTTTTTTCTGTCATGAATTGTAAAATAAAGTCGCTAACCTGTTACTGTAATTGAGTCACAAACATACACACGGGTACTTTGATCTAATGATTACTTGGCTTGATTTTGCAGTTTGTGAGAAAGTTGAAGCCAAAGGAAGAACAACATACAATGAGGTATCCTCCAACACATGTATACTTCACCTATTGGCCATGATAAATCACTTTCTAATGCCCTTGTAATATTAATGGAGTCTTAACCGGATATTTTTGTGCTTTGGATTGCTTCGTATGACCTGTGACCGTCGAGCCAAAACGAAAATGAACTAAATACTGAGGCCATAGAGCTTATGAGGCACAAAGAGCGCCTGAATGCTCGAAGCAAAATTTAATCATTCTGCCATTTACATTGCTTCCATGCTATTTTTGCTGATACATAACACACCTTTCAAAGATTTATGCTTGGGAGTTGGGAAGTGATTAATTTTCTCCCCCTTGGGTTTTCATCTACTCTAACAGCTACTGTCTATTACAGGTTGCAGATGAAATTTATTCAGAGCTGAAGTCCATGTCACATATTGGTCAAGGGGTTGTTCCTATTATCTTGTATAATATGGACTCTTTGTTCCCTTTTGGAAAAAAAATTGTGCTAAAGGAAAACATACTTGTCTTTGTAGTTTGATGAGAAAAATATTAGACGGAGAGTGTATGATGCTTTCAATGTTCTCATTGCACTTCGAGTTATTGCAAAAGAAAAAAAGGAGATGAAGTGGATGGGCCTTTCGAATTACAGATACGAAAAGATGAAGAAGTTGGAGGTCAGTAGTGTACTTAATTTTCAGGTTAGACGGATAATAATCTTTATGTGGTTATTATGACTCAAGTGCTACCATGTTCTGTTTCAAAGGAAGTTCGCAGAGAACTCAACAACAGGATTAGGAACAAGAAAAAACTCCTCCAGGAAATCGAAAAACAGGTGAAGTTGTTTGCAGTTGCACAACAAGTTCTTTTTTTGGTTTTCTATACTTATTTGATATGGCCTGGTGATTCTTCTCTTTCATTTAAAGTTCGATGACCTCCAAAATATCAAGTTGCGTAATCAGACACTGCAGCGCTCAGCAGAGAATGCTAATGGTATCCGCCTTCCATTCGTATTAGTCAAGGTATTTTTTTTTCTTACTCCGTGACCAGCCGACCATGGCTGTATTCACATTGCTCTTGTATGTTCGTTTAATTTAGGTTGTCTCTGATGGCTTGGTTTAGAACTTTAGATATTGTTTTTGTTACTCAACCAGCATTCCCATGTTTATATTTCCCGAAGCTAATGTAGCAATGTAGATTACATTAAGTACTAGTGAGTAATGACAACTTTAGATAGTACATTCCTGTGTCATGCTAGGGATGTCTTTCACTTCGTCGATATGCAATGGCATTAAAATGCCGTCTTGCAGAAAGGGGATAGCAAAAAGATTTGTACAAGTGTAATTGATATCATTTATCTGTAAACAGACATCTAGAAAAGCAAGGGTGGAAATTGAGATTTCAGAAGACTCAAAGTTTGCCCGTTTCGAATTCGATGGGTATGTCCCTGCAACCAAAATTTTCCATACGGGTTCTCTCCATTTTTTGCAGGTCTAGCACCTAACCAAATGTCCGTGACACTCTTTTCAGTGCACCATTCACGCTGCATGATGATCTCTCAATCCTTGAATGGGTCAGGCGAAAGGAAGAGCTGGCCTTGGCACCCCTCACTAGAGATTCAAGAATGCCACAAATCAATTGAAATGTCAGAACTGGCACAGCCAGTTTCTTTTTGCACAGCTATAGCTATATATTCTTATGAAAACTTGACCTAGTTTATAGGACAATCTCTCAGTTTGAGATTTTTAACCTGCAAATTTTGTCTCGTTTTGTACCTAGCAGGTTATTAGGTCCAAGATAGATGATTCTCATATGTTGCCCCTATGTATAAATGTTGACAATGACTTCGATCCCGAAGCTTGCACACAAGTGATTCAGTATGAAGAGTTGCATGTGTGTTTTCCTCGAGAGGCCTTGAGAGGCTCTTGATGCCATGTTGTAGAAGTAGTGTTGTATTTTGTGTCATCTTGATGAAAATTATAGGGCCCATATCTCATATGGAGGTCATTTTGACGAAGAAAACTTCATCTGGTTGATACCGGTGTCGCAAGTGGTTCATAGTTTTGGGTACTAATTGGACCCCGGAAGTATGTGAATTTTTTCAAGTATGTGCTGTGGATGGCATCATGTTCTGGGAGATTAAATCCTTCGTTTTGCTGAAATATTTCTCGCTTTTGTTTTTCCCTGTGGCGTGCAATAAGGTAAGGTGGAGGCAGCTCTTGCGATGCTCGCTGCAGAGCTGGTACAAGAACCCTAAGAAGTATGGCCGGATGATGCTCCAATTTTGTGCTGATCTTGTCACCAGTGATCGGGCTGTGCTTTCTGGTTGATCCCAGTCTTGTTCCATCACAAATGAACAAGTACGCGCTCTGTCGACAGAGTCTTCCCTTGAAGTACCATGGAAACATCTTAACTGTGCATGCCATGTCTTCAGACCTATTGTTCTGCCTCAGCGAACACTCTACTCTCCGACGGCTCGCAGCTCAACTGCAGCACTGCCAATGCTCATCCTATCCGACGGCAATTGCTTCAAGCAGGAGACACCGATTCCTACCACGGAAGACAAGATGCAAGCTCAGGCCATCCCAATGATCATTTCGAGGAGCCTCTGCAGAAACGGCGCCCGTGAGCAGCTTAACCCTTGCCGACCAGGCTCCCAGTGCCCGGCGGCATTGCTCCCGGTGATGTTGTTCCTAGGACAAAGCTTGCCAACTTCAGTAAGAATTGGACCCGGGAACTCATCAACAGAAAGGCTCAACCCTTGCATCTTGCTGCAACATTATGTTCGAAGATTTGATGTGTTGGCATTACTGTTATTATCCTGAAGGCGTGTTTGCACTTGGTGCAAGTGTGAACAATGTCATTTGTTGGCAAACAAATCTTCCGTGATGTTTAAAATAAAGAAGAACCAGGCTGGAACAATCTACAATGCGCCACATCTAAAACAAATGGTTTGGCTGTTAGAGTACGTGATGGGACTGGGCCCGTTAGTCTTAGAGTTTGCTTAGGGGTAAGTAAGCCGTGCTTGGGAGTCAAGTAAACCTGTCTATATATGGAGAGGAGATGTATCAATCTAATCAGGCAAGAATTAAGAAGGAAAACCCCTTCCCTCTTGCCCGGCCGTGGGAAAGTTCCACCACGGCCGGCTTTCTCGCGCCCTCGCAGCTCTCTCTCTCCCGCTCAAACCCTAGCAACCATAACATTTGGTATCAGATTGCCCTTGTTCGATCATGTATTCATCGCCGGCCACCACCACCATGCCGCCGCCCCAACCGACGTCGCCGCTTGGCCTCCACTGCGGCCACCGCCACCATGGCGGCGTCCTTCCCCGGGCCGTCCGCCGTCGTCTACACCCCCGAGCAGATGACCGGGGTCCTCAACGACCTCGTCACCGCGGTCCAAGGGATCTGCCTCTTCCTGGCCGGTACCTACGGACCGGCGCGGTTGCCGTGGCAGCCACCGCACCAGGCGGCCTCCGCCGCGTTCGCCAGGCCGCGGCATCCGACGATGTTGTTGTCGTCGCCGCCACTCGACGCTAGACTGCTGCAGCCGCCGTTGCCGCTGTCCGTCCCCGGGCCGATCTATACGGCGGCCTGGGCTCAGCCGCACATCCAGTCGCCACCGGCGCCACCCCAACAATACGTCGGGCCCTCCCGCTTTGCCGGTCCTTACGCGGGTCCCAACGGTGCGCCATTCACGGGGGATCCTCCATGGTCACAGCACCGGCGCCGACCCCCGCACGGCCGCCGCCGCCACCCTCGGCCGCGACCACGGCGCCGGTCATCACGTTCCAGCATTGAATCTTCTACGACGGGACTGCGACGACCTCGTTCCCAGCAGCGCCACCGCCGTCCCAGGACAATCCCATCCAACAGATCAAGTTCCAGCCGTCGCCGTCACCGCTTCAGGATTGGATCGCTACCTGTCGGATATATACCAACTAGGGGTATATCATATGGTAGTCTAAATTGCCGGATTACCAGGGTGTCCTAAATGGTAATGGGCTACGGTCCGTTAGGCGGCCCAGTAAGCTGACGCACAGAAGCCGGATTCTAGAAGAACCCGGATCACGGCCCACGTGATCTGGCTTGGAGTAGAAGGCGGATTCCTTACTTTCCAAGTTAAAGAGATATCGTAGTCTTTTAGGTTTCCTACTCTGTATGCCCTAATCCGGCTATTATATAAAGCCGGACGGGAGATATGATAGATAGACAAGAAGCTAAAAGCTAACTCGCGGAGAGGTTGATCCTTGATGAGCAGCCAATAGAACCTCACATTGTACTCTGTATCTCCAGGGTTTAGTCCTGAATAGTGAGTTTGCAGGAGTAGGAACGTCGCATTACTGCGCCGTACCGAACCTGGGTAAAAACCCTGTGTCATTGTCCTTCGCACAACCACGTCCCCCCACGTCTCTATCGGTAGTATCATGGCACCCCCGTCTATGAAATCTACCACGATGTCTCGACAGTTGGCGCCCACCGTGGGGCCAGCGACGTCAGGCATTAAGTTTCGATCTGGGATACTCGGCGGGATCGGCAGTTCCATAATTGTCGGAAGCTTGGAGTTCGACAACGACGTTGCACGCTTCCTCGACAACGGATCTTACATACCGGCGCAAAATCATCTGGTAAGTGCCTGCGTATTACCGATTGGATCTGCAAATATCTTTACCGGATTAACCGCAGAGGCCATGGGGTTTTGCGGTGGAAGTAAATTTATCCCACCCGCCCTATACCCAGTCAAAGATGACTACGATACCAGGTTTTGCTCAGATCGCCGACATACAAGTGAATCACACTTTATCGGCATGGTGCAATCCGAGATCGCCGAAAACACGGATGAAAGTAATCTCGTGCAAGAGGCAGAAAACAACACTCCCACAACAGAGGTGGAAGATCTGACATCCGTCAGCATCGCGACGAACTCGAAAGTTGACTCGATACTAGCCACCATTGAGGCGAGATTAGAGTCGGAAACCGGATCGGATCACTTCGACACCGAAGACGAAGATGAAGACGCTTTCGAAAGAAATGTCAAATCCTTCCAAGAGGGATTCCACGAAGTACTGATGGCAAAACCGGCTGAAAACACGAATGCCGACAGTCAGGAAAGCCCTAGAACTCCTCCGCCAGAGGAAGAGAGAGAAGAAGGAGAAACCTCTCCGAAATTCCCCGATGTCAAAGAATTGACAGAGGAAGAACCAATCAAAAAACCTCCCTCTTCCAAGAAAAAGCACAAAACTGCTAAAAAAGCTCCAATATAAACTCCGGAAGAAGAAATTGGCTGATCCAGCCAATGAAAGTCCGGAAGTCGGAGACGCAAGCGGTGTGAAACCTTCGGAGAAGAAAACAAAAGAAATCCTTGTTCCGCCAATGACAGAACAAGAAGAACAGGAGTTACTCCAAACACCAGTGGGATTGCATGAACCCCCTGAAGTGCTAGAAGCCAGGAGACAAGCTCTCCAGAGGCAACATCAACATCTATTCAGAACTCGTGAACACCTCGAAAAAACCCAGGATGACATCAAACTCATGAAGGAAGAAATCGAGGAATACGAGAGAAAGAATAGATCTGGAATTAAACCTACAAGGTTACCCGGAATTGTAAAACCGGAAGTACTGCCGCCAAAAGAAAGGTTTCATAACCCATCTTGGCAAAAATAGGTAAACGGCAAAGATGCCAGAGGCGAACCAATATACAAAACCGCAGCAGAGAATGCGGAAGCAGCGTTCGCCATCCTCAACAATGATTTGTACTCCAATGGCGAAAATCTTCAAGGGGTGTATGCTTTCTTAGGAAAAGCATTGCAACAACAACAGCGAGGGCAGCAGCGATCAGGGAAGTTGCATGACGACTCGGCCCTATGTAAAACATCTACATGCGCCGCTGGAGCACCTGGACCGGAAGAACCTGGAGATTCAAGCAACTCAAAAGAGAAGAAAGCAGATCCGAGAAAAGACAAGAAAAATCCCGACAACAAGGATGAAGCGTCTAGAACTGGATCTCATCTCCCGAAAGACGGACTTAATCCTCGCGATCGGGAAGAAAAACTCCGGAATGACGGAAAAGCAATGCCGCCTCCAAGACGCCCAGCTGAAAAAGCTGGAAGGCAGGATATACCTCACAGGCGTGAGAGATCTCGGACACCCCCCAGAAATAAGGAAAGAAACAGGAGTCGAACTCCACCTTATCCAAAGGGGCAAGATCTCGGAAGAAATAGAGAGAATCCCGGAAAAGCGCGTTCTCGCCACAATGGAAAAGAAAGGAGAAGATCCCCTTCTGTCCATTAAGCCGGCAGGTACTCCGCACACATGGATAGAGCGGAAAGAGACGAGTTATACTTTGGACCTAAGTGCTTCACAGATAGGATCCGAAGGATAACCCTACATGCTGGCTTTGCCAAAGATGGTCCAACATACCAAAAATATACCGGTAGTACAAACCCGGATACCTGACTCTCAGACTATCATACAGCCATCCAAATCAACAATGGGACAGACTTGGAAGCTGTAAAGTTTCTTCCCCTAATGTTGCTGGATGGAGCCAGAGATTGGATCAATGGATTACCCTCCAGAACTGTCGACAGCTGGGATGATATGGCTCGAGTATTTACTCAGCATTTCCGGGGAACCTACAAACTCCCGAATAGCATCAACCAGCTAAACCGTTGCACCCAATTTGAGGACGAACCATACGTGGATTTCATCTCAAGATGGACGGCAATGAAGAATAGTTGCTCTGGAGTAACTGACGTTCAAGCAATGCATGCTTTCGTCAATGGCCTAAAACGCAGACTTGTACCGTTCATGATTGGCTCCAAAAAGCACAAAGATCTCGGATCTATGCTTACAACTGCCAACGAGCACGCTGCAGCCGAGGACGACATCAGGGCAAGAGGAGGCAATGTCGATACACTGATACAGGCCAAAAAGAACCCTCGCCCTGAGAAAAAAGGAACTCCAGATACAACACAAAAACCCAAAGAGGTAAACATAGCCTTTGGAAGGGAAAATGGCAATAGGTGGAAAGGACGCAGTACCGAGCCGATAAACTACACCAAAGAAGAGTGGGAGAAAATAAAGTCGGAAAACTGTGTCCACCACTCGCAATTTGGGAAGCCCACTCATACTAACGCACAATGCCGCTTGAAAAAGCATATGAAAGGCAGTGCAGGATCCGGAAACAAAGGGAAGAATTCCAAGAGGAACTTTTCCAAGCAAAAGCCAGAAGCTGAGAAAGAAGACAGTGAATCGGACACTGACGAAAAAATCCAGGAACAACAGCAAAAAGGCGAGCCTAAGTTTCCGAGAGTTGATGGAGAATGCAACCTAACTTTCCTGGCAACTCCTTCAGTAAAGGTGGCAAAGAGAACGCTTCGAGAAATAAACGCGGTTGTCCCTGCAACCCCGAAATTCTTGAAGTACGCAAACACACCAATTACCTGGGATCAGTCTGATCATCACGGGAATATCCCTGAACCTGGCACACAAGCTCTAATCGTAAGTCCTATTGTTCAAAACATTAGGCTAAAAAGAGTGCTGATGGATGGAGGATCCAGCATTAACATAATGTACTTGGATACACTGAAACATCTGAAAATTTCCGAGACCCAGCTCAACCACAGCAACATACGTTTTCACGGCATCGTTCCTGGCAGACAAGCACGATCCCTAGGAGAAATTTCCCTAGATGTAACCTTTAGAGACAAAGATCACTTCCGGCAGGAAAAGCTATCCTTCGAGGTTGTGCCGTTCGAAAGCGTGTATCACGCGATACTCGGACGTCCAGCTTTCGCCAAATTCATGGCAAGATCATGTTATATCTATAACAAGCTGAAGATGCCAGGATCCAAAGGAGGAGTAATCACCATATCTGGAGACTTCAAGTTGGCAAACGAGCTAGAAAAAGAAAATGCCCTTTGCGCTGAAAAAGTCATAGCAAAGGAAGAGTTGAAAGAGCTGGCAAAAGAGGTATCGCCGACAGAAATACCGGCAGGAAAAGAAAGCCGGAAACCAGCAGATAGCTTCAAGGCTTCTGAGAATACAAGACAGGTAATCCTAGATCCCAAAGATCCGACAAAATTTGTCATAGTGGGAACTGGGATGACCGAAAAATAGGAAGGCGAGCTCATCAAGTTCCTCCGTGAGAATTGGAATATTTTCGCTTGGTGTCCAGCGGACATGCCAGGCGTACCCAGGGAGCTTGCTGAGCATCAACTCAAGGTAATTCCAGGATCGAAACCCGTCAAACAAGGTCTCCGTCGATTTTACGGAAGAAGACGGAAGGCTATTGGCAAGGAGATCATCCGGCTTTTAGCAGCAGATTTTATCCGGGAAGTTATACATACTGAATGGTCTGCAAACCCAGTATTAGTCCCGAAGAAAGATACAACTGCCCTTAGAATGTGTATAGACTACACCGGCCTGAACAAACTGTGTCCAAAAGATAGGTTTGCGTTACCGCGAATCGATCAAATAATAGATGCCACTGCAGGCTCTGAGCTTTTGTGATTTTTGGATGCATATTCCAGGTATCATCAAATACGCATGAACGAGGACCAAATCAAAACCTCGTTCATAACCCCTTATGGGACGTACTATTACATAACCATGCCATTTGGCCTGAAGAACGCAGGTGCAACCTACCAGCGTTGCATGCAACAGTGTTTGCATAGTCAGATTGGCAAAAATATCCACGTTTACGTGGACGACATTGCTGTCGTAACCAAGGAAAAAGAAACACTCCTTGAAGATTTGCGAGAAACCTTCGAAAATTTGCGCACTTATAAAATGAAGTTAAATCTATTAAAGTGTGTATTCGGGGTTCCCCCAGGAAAACTTCTGGGTTTTATCGTTTCTCATAGAGGCATAGAAGTAAACCCGGAAAAGATCAAAACAATCCTAAACATCTCCAAGCCTACGTGCGTAAAAGATGAACAAAGATTGACGGGTTCCGCTGCAGCCGTCAGCAGGTTTATTAGCCGGTTGGGGGATAAAGCCTTGCCATTATACAAATTGTTGAAGAAATCCGACAAATTTGAATGGACAGAGGAGGCAGATGCAGCGCTAATCCAGTTGAAGGAAACTTTGATGAAAGCTCCGATTTTGGCATCCCCAAAAGACGAAGAACCTATGTTATTGTACCTTACGGCTACAAATCAGGTTATTAGTGCAGTAATCGTTGTGGAAAGGAAGAAAGACGAACAAAGCATACCAGACCAGCATCCGGTATATTACATAAGTGAAGTTTTCTCCGAATCCAAACAAAGGTATCCACACTATCAAAAACTGGCATATGGCGTATTTTTCGTATCTAGAAAACTTCGCCATTACTTCCAAGGACATTCCATAACAGTGGTATGCACAGCGCCACTAGGGGATATAATAAACAATGCGGAGGCAACAGGCCGAGTAGCCAAATGGAGCATCGAGCTAGCAGCATTCGACATTAAGTATTAGCCTAGGACGGCAATAAAATCCCAGGTTCTGACAGATTTTGTCGCCGACTGGACGGAAGCAATGGAAAAAACACCAATGCCGGAGTCCGAGTACTGGATCATGCACTTTGACGGATCCAAGATGAAGGAGGGCGCTGGAGCTGGTGTAGTTCTAAAATCCCCTAAAGGAGATACAATGGAGTATGTATTACAAATACACTTCAACGCCAGTAATAACATGGCAGAATATGAAGCTTTGCTTCATGGCTTGCATATTGCAAAGGAAATAGGCGTCAAATGCATCCTATGCTATGGCGACTCAGATTTGGTATAGCACCAGCTCAACCAAACTTGGGACGCCAAAAGCCCTATAATGGCCTATCGGAGAACGGTGGACGAGTTTGCCATCTGTTTCTTTGGATTCAAAGTACTCCATGTTAAACGGGAGGAAAATTGGAACGCGGATGCATTAGCCCGCATGGGGTCAGAAAGGGTCAAAACCCTACCACCATGGGTTTTCGTCCAACATTTGTACGAACCATCGATAAAAGGTGGAGATGTTGATTATCGTCTGCCTTCCGAGTCAATTGAAGTCATGCTCGTTAACCCGGATTGGACAATCCCATATTTAAACTTCTTAGTTGATCAGAAGTACCCGGATGGAGCAGACGAAGTCTTGCAAAGACAAATTCAGCGTCGATGCAAAGGGTACACGGTAATTAATAATTGCCTGTATAAACGTAGCACTACCAGAATTTTTCTGCGATGTATTTCACCAGAGGAAGGACGAGAAATTCTGCAAGAAATCCATGCCGAAGATTGCGGACATCATGCTCAATCAAAAAGCATAGTCAAAAAAGCATTCCGCGCCGGGTTTTTCTGGCTAACAGCCAAGACGGACGCTGAGCACATAGTAAACACATGTGCAGGGTGTCAATATTACGCCAAGCAGACAAATATGCCGGCCCAAGCACTCAAAACTATCCCCATTACATGGCCGTTTGCGGTCTGGGGGTTAGATATGATGGGACCATTCAAAACTGCCAGAGGCGGACTTACGCATCTACTCGTTGCAGTGGATAAATACACCAAGTGGGTGGAGGCCAAACCCATCAAAAAGCTTGACGGTGTGACTACCAGAAATTTCATCATTGACATAGTCATGAGATACGGCGTTCCACACGGCATAATAACCGATAACGGGACAAATTTCTCTATTGGAGAGTTGGCAAAATATTGCCGACAAACAGGAATTCGCCTAGATCTTGCATCTGTGGCACACCCGCAATCCAATGGTCAGGTTGAAAGAATGAATAGCTCAATCTTACAAGGGATACGCCCAAGACTCGAATCTCCTCTTCATAGAGCAGCTGGAGCATGGGTAGAAGAGTTACCTTCCGTGCTTTGGAGTATCCGAACAACACCAAATAGGTCAACTGGGCAAACCCCGTTTTTCCTAGTTTATGGTGCGGAAGCAATTCTCCCAACGGACATGTTGCATGACAGCCCAAGAGTGCAGGATTTCGATGAATCAGATGTCGAAAATGCACAACAGGATGCCGTCGATCTCTTAGAAGAAGAACGAGAACTTGTGCTTCAAAGATCCGCCATCTATCAGCAAGGTTTACGACGTTATCATAGTCGGAAAATTAGGCATCGTTGTTTTAAAGAAGGTGACCTAGTGCTAAGATTGGTGCAGCAAAGAAAGCACAAACTGGCCCCAGTATGGGAAGGACCATTTGTCATCAGTAAAGCCATGAAGAATGGATCGTATTATCTTGTAGACATTCGCGATGCGGAAGATGATCCCGAGAAGCCGAATCGCAAAAGAAAGAGAAAGATAGATGATGAACTAGGGGAGACAAAGAGGCCCTAGAGTATCCAGCAGTTACGTCCCTTCTATACTTAGTTCAATTTCTATGTAAACATCTTTGAGATCATGAAATAAAGTTGTCGGAATTCTTACATCCATGTTTTTACAAGTTTATTATAGTACAAAGCATGATTCCGTCTCATCTATTTCCCAATGATCTTACAAAATACTCAATGTTAACCCGAATTGTGCTTGCGTGCTCGGCGTTTAAAAACTGAATGATTTTCAGCCTACTAAAGGTTAAAGGAAACTCGGATTGTTCCTGAGTTTCATTCAAAAAATTCCTTACTTTTCTCTAAGCATTATCTGATTGTTTATGTGCTGGGTCACTGGAGCTAGTAAGTAAAAATGCCTTTAGTATGATCCATGTTTCCAAGTTTAAACTGATTGGTTATACCCAGTAACTTGGCGTGAAGATTACAGTACTACTGGGCCATTTCAAACGCTAAGGACAGTTAAAGCACACAAACCAGAGAACTTGGAAGATAAAGGAATATAAAACCCGGAAAACTTGCAAAGGATTTCATAAATGTTAACTGCAAATGGAGGAGTACTTGTTTATACAAAAGAATAGAAGCATTACAATATAAATTACATTGTAAAGTGCAGTAATGCTCCTATTTCCTATTTCCACCATCCAGGACAAGGAGAATTCTTCAAGCATCCGAGTCTTCCTCGCTGCTGACATCCTCGGGGGCTGTTGGAATTTCTTCTGCCGGATAGGTGATGGAGATGTTCACCATGGAGGCGATCTTGGTGGCGTGACCCTTGATCTCGTCAAAGATGGTGGTCTGCTGGGTCTCCGTATATCCAACAGGGATACCGGACGCCACACGCCAAGATTTGGCACTGGGATAATGCATACGCATAAGGCCTAAGGCCATGCGTGCACCACCCCGTGCTGCGAAGTGCAAGGTGGATTCCTTGGACTCCGCCACCTCCAGGATAGTTTCGGAAGTTTTTCAACTTCCGAGAACTCCCCAGTTCTTGCGGGAAGGTACTTGTTGACCAGCTGCATGCCTGCATCTCGGATCACAGTGAACACCTTTCCGAAAGCTCGGATTTTCTCAATCCGAGTAAGATCTGGGTCGTCTCCTGTTTTTTCAAGACAAAATAACCAAAGAGTTAGCGGAAAACAGAGAAAAAAGTTAAGACATGGAAAATCCGGTAAAATTTGATAACTTACCGAGAATCTTGTCCATCTCGGAGCCTTCCTCCAGGCGCAGGTTCAAGGCGTTCTCCAAATCTTGGATAGTGGCCTTGTCCTTGTCCGCTTGCTGGGAGGCCTTGGATTGAGTAATTCCAAGAGCCATATTGCTGGCCTCCAGATCTTTTTGAGCCTTCATAAGTTCCTTATGAAGGTCCAAATTCTCCCGGCGGAGATTCTCGGCATTGCCGGCATCTTCAGCTATTTGCTTGGCTTTCGCCAAAGCAGCTGGAAAGCAAGGAAAAATATCCGAGATAAGAAAACTCGGAAAAGTACTTAGCAAAAATTATGGACAAGGAACTACAGAGAAATAAACGCATACATGTTGTTTCCTCCAGCTTTAGCTGAGATGATGCCAGCTCTGTTTCTTTCTCATCAAGAATAGATAGGAGGGTTTTTACCTCCTTACTTTTGATGTTAAGCTTGTTAAAAACTTCCGAGTTTATTGTATCAGCGGTTTGCTGAAACACGGAAATGAAAGCAAGGCGCTTAAGTTAGAATAAGCGTGATAAGAAGCATTAAGTTGATAGCATGCATTCGACTTATTGCTTGGGGGCTAGAGATATTACCTGGCTCATTTGGTGCAAACCTGACAAGTTTTCGTTGAATTCCCTTAAATATTCAGAAAAGAGAATTCCAACATGATGCAGGCCGTCTTGCATGACCTGACGAGGTGAGAATACGAAGTTATTTCGGACAACTAGCCGCCTTGTGGCCAAGGACGGATCAAAGGAGCAGGAGCGAAGAACTTCTTAGCTTCCGGACGGATATATCCGAGATCGTCAAATGGTTCTTCTTTTACCTGGACGTTCCTGTCGAAAGTGGGAATAGGTTCATCCTCCCCAGTTCGAGAATGTCTACCCATTTTTGGTCCCGCCCTTTCCCTCGCATCCATGTTAGATGCAACAGGCTGGCTGGATTGCCGGAAATGTATGTCCGGGTTCGTGGTCCTCTCCCCCCTACCAAGAGTAGTTGGAACGGGAGAAGCTGCAGCAGAAAACGGCTCTCCTTGGCTAGTAGCAGCTTTATGTTTCTTCAATTTCTTTGGTTTCAAAGGAACTGGAGCAAGGCTGATAAAGAAAAATCCGAGAAGTAAATACCTCGAAGAACCGGAAGGGAATGATAAGTAAAAAAGTTCCAGTAAAATACCCGGATGCGGCGATGGGGATTCCGTCAAGATTTATTACTTCCTCGAGGATCACTTGCCTTTTGCGTTTCCGACCGTGTAACATCCCAAGTATGAAAACCATCCCCTTAGAATGTTTGTTTCATGCTTGTTAAAGTATTGCATCATGTCATCATATTGTTGCATTTGTTTCTTTTGTTTTGCATCTGTTATTCTTTGTTTTCACAATGTAACTCAAACAATTTCAACTGCTTTGTTTTCATACTTGTTCTGTTACAACTTTTGGAATAAAAATCACAAATGAAAACAACCAAATTGTTCCATTTTATTTCATGTTGATCACTCCTTAAATTGTTGGTTTTGATCAAATCAATTAATTCACTCAATTAGTTAAATCACCTACAATTTCAAATCAAATTCATTCAAACAGCTCCCAAGTTGAGTTATAACAAATTATACACATTATCAATCCAACCAACTATTTTTAATCTCTCAATCCATAGGGGCCACCCTATTAGAATACCTTGTTTTTCATAATGTTTAAACAATATCAACATTCCTTTAATTATGGTTTCAAATACAAACAACAATTTTAAATCACCACTTTTGAAAACAAACCTTGGCATAGGGTTGCCATTGATCTAAAAAGTCTAACCAAATTTTTCTGGATTTTTCCCTAAGCTAAAACCTAACTATTTCTTCCAAAAGCAAAACCTACAAAAAAAAACAGAAAAACGAAAAATAACAAAAGGAGAAAAGGAGGCAGCAGCTACCTAATCCCAGCCCAGCCCATTCTTCTTGGCCCAGTACCCCCTCCAGCGCTGTCGCTGTCTTCCACCTCGAGCTGATGTCATCTGCGTACGAACGCTTCCCTGCCACCCGATCTCTTCCCCCCTCTCTCGATGGCTCGCCGTACAGTGCACTGCTCCACGATAAAACCACCCTCCCCCTCTGCTAGACCTAGCCTCATCTCTCCCAGCTAGCGCCGCCGTCGCTCCTCTCTCACCCTCCCCGTTTCCTTCCGTTTCTGAAAAAATCCCTGCATCCACACCTCCAACAGTGAGCTCCACCGTCAGAGGCTCGCCGTCGCAGCCACCCGTGAGCCACGCTGGGAGGTGGAGCAGCACCACCCCACCTCCCTCTTCCTCCTCAGCCTCGAGCACCAGCCGGAGAAGCACCCGATCGACCGCGCCGTCCTCGTTTTCGGTACGGGCGTCGCCGGAATTCTTCGAGCTCCCGTCGCCACGGTCCTTCCTAGACCTGATCGACTACTCCATCACCACCAGGGTGAGTTCCCGTTTCCATTTTCCCCCTCATACGTTCGTTTACCTCACCGAAACCCTCAGTTGCTGTCCGTGCCACCATGGGTGAGCAGAACGAGCTCGTGCTCGGATTTTCTTCGATCGGTGCCTTGTGCACCAGCCCAGCCACGCTGCACCGTATCCCGCACGCACCCAGAAACGCTCAACGACCACCGGCACGATTGTCTCGAGATCGCACACGAGCCCCTCCCCGTCGCTGCGACAGATCCCCTACGCCGTCTGTTTCTGAACCGTGGGAACGAGCGTAGCTGCTGGTGTTGCAAGGTTCAGAAAACGATGCCGTGCTTGTAGAGTTTCAGATCGCGTATACACCAAAAGCCAGCTAGCCAACACCGTGGATCTACATCCGAATCGGCACCCTGGAGTATCCACGGCCTAACCCCCCTCCGAATCGAAGATCTCTTCTTCTGCTTCCTGTAGATGCAAGTCTGCACTTTTGGTTTCTGTCAAAATTCAGTAATGCACTCGATGTCCACCTTATCTTCTGTCAGTCTGCTACGGTATCACAAACAGCCGAACACCGCACTGGTACCGCTCCAATCCGCGCAGCCCTAGCGTCCTGGGTTCGAATCCCAGGGGCGCAACCCCTTTTTGCAATTTCTTCCGCGCGCGCGCAGGCCCACCAGTCGGTGGCCTAGTACGCCACCTCACCGCGCAACCGCCAGCGTGGCCCCGGGGCCCGCTCGTCAGCGCCTCTGGCTGGCTAGCCCCGCGGTAACAATTGTTTCCTGCACATTCTTTTTAACACTAAGTCCCTAAAAATAACAGATTAGCCCCTGAAAGTGTTTTGCTTATAACTTTTATTTTATGACGCTAAAAACTGCAAATAAAATATGCCCACTAATCTAAATTCAATTGTCTATCTTTTGGTAACATTTGTTCACTGTTTTGAAATTTCAAAATGCCATTTAAATTTGAATCCAAATAATTCAAATGCAAAATTCTAAAATCAATAACTAATTCATTACTAATCCAATAAATACAAATAAAATATGTCTTTCATACCATTTTGCATAACCTTTTCAAATATAATTTTTGTTTCCTGTTTTGAATAATTAAAATTTCCTAAACCCTTTTAATCCTTGTTTAATTCAATTAAATTTGATAAAATCATAACTTGCTCAATATAAAATATTTTTACACATGCAAAATATGTTTTTCAAACCATCAAAGTGTGAACTTTTCAAATGTGAGTTTGAATTCATGATTTGAACAAATAAAATTCAAATGCTATTCAAACTTGTTTTAAATTCAATTAAAACTTGTTTAATATTGTTTAAGTCATAATAAATTCATCCTAACTCCAATTTCAATATTTGAAACATGTAATCTAACTAAAATTTGATGTACTTTCCAAATATAAATTTTGTTTGATGTTTTGAATAATTTAAATTGCTGAAAACAACTGTTTCTTAATTATTGCATTTAAAATTGCCAAATAATAACTTGCTCATTTTAAATCCAATTTCCACAAATGAAATATGTTTTCCATGCAAAATTAAACCACCTTTTCAAATATAAAATTTGTTCCATGTTGTGAATAATTAAAATTGGTTAAATGATTTAAACCTTGTTTAAATCATTTAATATTGCTAAATTCCTAACTTGATCAAAACAAATTCTTTTGGGACATATAAAATATGTTTTCAAACCATAAAAGCATAACATTTTCAAATATGAACTTTGTTATCTATTTTGAACAATTTAACTTGATGAAAACACCAAATACTTGTGTGACATGTTTAAGTAACCAAACTTTCCAAACTTAATAAATGATTTCCAAAACTTGTTAAATCCTTTTTATCACTTGCATCTGTCATTGTTATTTGTTGTTATTTTGTGTTATCATCATCCATGCATCATGCTAATTCACCTACACAAGTTGGTTAGTTGTAAAACAATTAATTCAACCATAATTCATGGGCTTTTCATATGCAATCCAATTGCATGTGGGTCCATTTAATCATGTTGTTATCTTGTCAACTAGTTTATTTCTATGCATCAATTAAATTGCCATGCATCATCCCATGATTGTGCACTATGCCATGAATATTGATTGTTTACCTTTCTGCATTGCTTGTTTGCTTCTTCTCGGATACACGACGACGTTGAGACCGACGATACTTACGACACCCCTTCTAAGGATTTAGCTCAGTACCAGGCTACTGGGTTTGCAGGCAAGTTATCACTCACATGAACCACTGTGTTCCTTTCAACATTGGTTACCGATACTTTCCGTTGTTCTTTTCTGCTAGCCTTAGTAGTAGTTGTGTCTGTTACGAACCTATCACATGAATCCTTTTAACCCTGTTATTGCCTCACCTCCCTACCTAAAAACCCCTTGCTTGTTGCCTTAGTCTTACCTAGCATGCTTAGGGTTGCTTTTGCTCGAGTCTGTTGTCGGTTACTTCTTTTACTATTATTATTGTACCGGGGGCTCGAATGTTAATCAATCAATCCTGTTAATGCTAATGGTAATAATAATAATTTGATGATAAGGCACCGGCAGGAGGCCCTGTGTGGTTTTGAGGCCTGATAGTGTCGACCCTAATAGGAAAAGGGTCTTGTCTACTGATCCATGATGAGCGCACTAACCGCATGTGGGAAGCGAGTATGGGCGCCCCCCTCAATTTGATTCGATTCGCATCTCGTCCAAATCGCCTCATTTAGTTCGTGTTTTCCATTTGCCGCATGCATGTTTTTGCGAGCCCAGGCCAGGGTGGAACTTTCATAGTCGGCATATAGGGGGACACGTTCTTAGAGTGCTATGAGGGTCCATTTTCTTCTGGGCTCGATTAGCCGTGCGCCCAAGGTTCTTTGGGCTTGATGCGAAGAAGAGTCGAGTTGTGTAGAGTACCTCGCTTGGTGGGTTTGATTCCCGTCTGGCGGGATATTCTTGCGTGTACGGCCAAATTGGTGCAACCCTGTAGGGATAATCTTCTCGAGAAGCCGTGTTTTTCGCGGTTATGGATTACTTGGTGAAAGTACTGGCTAACAAGTACTCAGGACAACTTAAACCTAATGATTAACAACTTTACACCCAATGATTAATAACTTGACTAGTAATAGGCTTATTGACACAATAATCTGAACCATCATTATTTCAACTGTGTGAGTTATCCTCGGATTGCTTCTTTGGATAAGGGGCGAGATCCAGGAGGGGTTTGTTTGAAGTTATCTTTCAGTTGGTTACAATACTCGATCTTATCCCCTTTCTGTTAGTTGGAAGTTGTAGTTCTCTGTAGTTGGTTAGCGCAGCCAGTTGCAGCATCTTTTATATCCCCTTCTTCCGTTGAACCCAAGGCATCTGTGCTTGGTGTTGACGGGCTACACTTTGGTGAACTGTGAGTCTTGCTTGCCAATACGTTTATGTACTGACCCCTTTGGGGCTGTGGTTTCCGCAGACCTACGTTTCCGAAGATCTACATGGTGGCTACTACGTGGAGTTTGACGAGACTGCTGACGAGTAGATAGCGGACCCGGGCAGGATCCGAGACTTCGTGGATGGGCACCGTCTTTTCGTTTCTGGCCTCTTAGGCCTATTTGGTTCTTGTCTGTACTCAGACATGTTGAATGCTTCCGCTGTATTGTAATGATGTATTGTTGGGGCAGGAGCCCTCTGAATGATTGTATTTGCTATCTCTGCTCTAATGAGAGCCATTTGCAGGTTATTTCAATCTTTTGTGTCGTAGAGATCTGTTGTGATATCCTTTGTTCAAAGTTGTTGACGTACCATGTGTGATTGGTATGAAGTACGTCGACAGTAGTGCCTTTGATCTCTAGTGGATAGTTTACATCGACGATGGAATAGCAGGGCTTGTGTTGTCGCGCATAAGCGCAGGCCTACCAGGAAGCTGGGACGTGGGAGCAGTTATGCCCCATAATCCAAGCATCTGCTATCCAGTTCGTACGGTGAGTATCCCCTAGAAATCAGGGTGCGACAAATGGTATCAGAGCCTGTCTGCCCGTAGGATCCCTTTTTACTGGTCGCAGTTGAGTCTAGAAACTATTTTGTAGCTATATAGGAAAAATGAAACGTGAGAGTAGGAATTCTGTTCTTTTTCTTCTTTCCCCACCCACCCACCCTTTTCTGGTAAGGAAGTGCAACGTTGTTTTCCCTTCTCATCTAAACTTTCAAGTTAGGATTTCACGTGTTTTGGGTTCTCCGTAGTACCTCAGGAATCTTGTTCTCGTTTTCCCGGTGTTGCTTCAGTATCATGTTCTTCTAAACATTTCCTTTTCGTCCGTTGAAATCTTGTTGTTGTTTTCTACTTCAATTCTTCTACCGGCATCAAATCAACTTCCCAAATATCAAATCTATCTGTCCAGAGAGGTTCTTGTTGTTGTTGTTGTTTTCATTCCTCAAGCACCACATTCCAAATAGTCTATTCTCCATATGGATCAAGTTCTGTTTAATCAAAGTTTTTTCGTTCATCTGCTAAACTCTATTCCAGCTAAAGTGTTCTTTGATACGGGAGCATCACTTTCCTTGGTGTCAACAATCTTTTCCACAACATACAACCTAATTCTGGTTCCACTAAGCAATCAAATCATCGTTCACTCTCCGGAATCTCAAATGCTGACTTCCAACATAAGTAAGAACAATCCAATTCTAATGGGAGGCCACATATTCCTCGTTACTCTCATGTTGCTGATTCTGACATTGATGTCATTCTTGGTGTTCAATTGATGTCAATAACCCTGTTCAACCATTCTAGCCAGATAATCTATTCTCCAAATGAATCAAGTTCCATTCAGCTATACACCCTCCATACAAAACCTATACCTCTACTAATATTGTTCCGGTGGTTTCCAAATTCCCTGATATCTTTCCAGAAGAGTTGCCAGGAATTCCTATTGTTTTGAACTTCCAGATAAACTATCCAATGTGCACGATGTGTTTCACGTGTCACAGCTCAAGTGGATCTTTCCAAGAAGTATCCGGACCTTTTCTTTTCTCATTAGGAATCTCGGGGCGCGATTCCTTCAAGGGGGGCGTTTGTAACATCCCAAGTATGAAAACCATCCCCTTAGAATGTTTGTTTCATGCTTGTTAAAGTATTGCATCATGTCATCATATTGTTGCATTTGTTTCTTTTGTTTTGCATCTGTTATTCTTTGTTTTCACAATGTAACTCAAACAATTTCAACTGCTTTGTTTTCATACTTGTTCTGTTACAACTTTTGGAATAAAAATCACAAATGAAAACAACCAAATTGTTCCATTTTATTTCATGTTGATCACTCCTTAAATTGTTGGTTTTGATCAAATCAATTAATTCACTCAATTAGTTAAATCACCTACAATTTCAAATCAAATTCATTCAAACAGCTCCCAAGTTGAGTTATAACAAATTATACACATTATCAATCCAACCAACTATTTTTAATCTCTCAATCCATAGGGGCCACCCTATTAGAATACCTTGTTTTTCATAATGTTTAAACAATATCAACATTCCTTTAATTATGGTTTCAAATACAAACAACAATTTTAAATCACCACTTTTGAAAACAAACCTTGGCATAGGGTTGCCATTGATCTAAAAAGTCTAACCAAATTTTTCTGGATTTTTCCCTAAGCTAAAACCTAACTATTTCTTCCAAAAGCAAAACCTACAAAAAAAAACAGAAAAACGAAAAATAACAAAAGGAGAAAAGGAGGCAGCAGCTACCTAATCCCAGCCCAGCCCATTCTTCTTGGCCCAGTACCCCCTCCAGCGCTGTCGCTGTCTTCCACCTCGAGCTGATGTCATCTGCGTACGAACGCTTCCCTGCCACCCGATCTCTTCCCCCCTCTCTCGATGGCTCGCCGTACAGTGCACTGCTCCACGATAAAACCACCCTCCCCCTCTGCTAGACCTAGCCTCATCTCTCCCAGCTAGCGCCGCCGTCGCTCCTCTCTCACCCTCCCCGTTTCCTTCCGTTTCTGAAAAAAATCCCTGCATCCACACCTCCAACAGTGAGCTCCACCGTCAGAGGCTCGCCATCGCAGCCACCCGTGAGCCACGCTGGGAGGTGGAGCAGCACCACCCCACCTCCCTCTTCCTCCTCAGCCTCAAGCACCAGTCGGAGAAGCACCCGATCGTCCGCGCCGTCCTCGTTTTCGGTACGGGCGTCGCCGGGATTCTTCGAGCTCCCGTCGCCACGGTCCTTCCTAGACCTGATCGACTACTCCATCACCACCAGGGTGAGTTCCCGTTTCCATTTTCCCCCTCATACGTTCGTTTACCTCACCGAAACCCTCAGTTGCTGTCCGTGCCACCATGGGTGAGCAGAACGAGCTCGTGCTCGGATTTTCTTCGATCGGTGCCTTGTGCACCAGCCCAGCCACGCTGCATCGTATCCCGCACGCACCCAGAAACGCTCAACGACCACCGGCACGATTGTCTCGAGATCGCACACAAGCCCCTCCCCGGCGCTGCGACAGATCCCCTACGCCGTCTGTTTCTGAACCGTGGGAACGAGCGTAGCTACTGGTGTTGCAAGGTTCAGAAAACGATGCCGTGCTTGTAGAGTTTCAGATCGCGTACACACCAAAAGCCATCTAGCCAACACCGTGGATCTACATCCGAATCGGCACCCTGGAGTATCCACGGCCTAACCCCCCTCCGAATCGAAGATCTCTTCTTCTGCTTCCTGTAGATGCAAGTCTGCACTTTTGGTTTCTGTCAAAATTCAGTAATGCACTCGATGTCCACCTTATCTTCCGTCAGTCTGCTACGGTATCACAAACAGCCGAACACCGCACTGGTACCGCTCCAATCCGCGCAGCCCTAGCGTCCTGGGTTCGAATCCCAGGGGCGCAACCCCTTTTTGCAATTTCTTCCGCGCGCGCGCAGGCCCACCAGTCGGTGGCCTAGTACGCCACCTCACCGCGCAACCGCCAGCGTGGCCCCGGGGCCCGCTCGTCAGCGCCTCTGGCTGGCTAGCCCCGCGGTAACAATTGTTTCCTGCACATTCTTTTTAACACTAAGTCCCTAAAAATAACAGATTAGCCCCTGAAAGTGTTTTGCTTATAACTTTTATTTTATGACTCTAAAAACTGCAAATAAAATATGCCCACTAATCTAAATTCAATTGTCTATCTTTTGGTAACATTTGTTCACTGTTTTGAAATTTCAAAATGCCATTTAAATTTGAATCCAAATAATTCAAATGCAAAATTCTAAAATCAATAACTAATTCATTACTAATCCAATAAATACAAATAAAATATGTCTTTCATACCATTTTGCATAACCTTTTCAAATATAATTTTTGTTTCCTGTTTTGAATAATTAAAATTTCCTAAACCCTTTTAATCCTTGTTTAATTCAATTAAATTTGATAAAATCATAACTTGCTCAATATAAAATATTTTTACACATGCAAAATATGTTTTTCAAACCATCAAAGTGTGAACTTTTCAAATGTGAGTTTGAATTCATGATTTGAACAAATAAAATTCAAATGCTATTCAAACTTGTTTTAAATTCAATTAAAACTTGTTTAATATTGTTTAAGTCATAATAAATTCATCCTAACTCCAATTTCAATATTTGAAACATGTAATCTAACTAAAATTTGATGTACTTTCCAAATATAAATTTTGTTTGATGTTTTGAATAATTTAAATTGCTGAAAACAACTGTTTCTTAATTATTTCATTTAAAATTGCCAAATAATAACTTGCTCATTTTAAATCCAATTTCCACAAATGAAATATGTTTTCCATGCAAAATTAAACCACCTTTTCAAATATAAAATTTGTTCCATGTTGTGAATAATTAAAATTGGTTAAATTATTTAAACCTTGTTTAAATCATTTAATATTGCTAAATTCCTAACTTGATCAAAACAAATTCTTTTGGGACATATAAAATATGTTTTCAAACCATAAAAGCATAACATTTTCAAATATGAACTTTGTTATCTATTTTGAACAATTTAACTTGATGAAAACACCAAATACTTGTGTGACATGTTTAAGTAACCAAACTTTCCAAAACTTAATAAATGATTTCCAAAACTTGTTAAATCCTTTTTATCACTTGCATCTGTCATTGTTATTTGTTGTTATTTTGTGTTATCATCATCCATGCATCATGCTAATTCACCTACACAAGTTGGTTAGTTGTAAAACAATTAATTCAACCATAATTCATGGGCTTTTCATATGCAATCCAATTGCATGTGGGTCCATTTAATCATGTTGTTATCTTGTCAACTAGTTTATTTCTATGCATCAATTAAATTGCCATGCATCATCCCATGATTGTGCACTATGCCATGAATATTGATTGTTTACCTTTCTGCATTGCTTGTTTGCTTCTTCTCGGATACACGACGACGTTGAGACCGACGATACTTACGACACCCCTTCTAAGGATTTAGCTCAGTACCAGGCTACTGGGTTTGCAGGCAAGTTATCACTCACATGAACCACTGTGCTCCTTTCAACATTGGTTACCGATACTTTCCGTTGTTCTTTTCTGCTAGCCTTAGTAGTAGTTGTGTCTGTTACGAACCTATCACATGAATCCTTTTAACCCTGTTATTGCCTCACCTCCCTACCTAAAAACCCCTTGCTTGTTGCCTTAGTCTTACCTAGCATGCTTAGGGTTGCTTTTGCTCGAGTCTGTTGTCGGTTACTTCTTTTACTATTATTATTGTACCGGGGGCTCGAATGTTAATCAATCAATCCTGTTAATGCTAATGGTAATAATAATAATTTGATGATAAGGCACCGGCAGGAGGCCCTGTGTGGTTTTGAGGCCTGCTAGTGTCGACCCTAATAGGAAAAGGGTCTTGTCTACTGATCCATGATGAGCGCACTAACCACATGTGGGAAGCGAGTATGGGCGCCCCCCTCAATTTGATTTGATTCGCATCTCGTCCAAATCGCCTCATTTAGTTCGTGTTTTCCATTTGCCGCATGCATGTTTTTGCGAGCCCAGGCCAGGGTGGAACTTTCGTAGTCGGCATATAGGGGGACACGTTCTTAGAGTGCTATGAGGGTCCATTTTCTTCTGGGCTCGATTAGCCGTGCGCCCAAGGTTCTTTGGGCTTGATGCGAAGAAGAGTCGAGTTGTGTAGAGCACCTCGCTTGGTGGGTTTGATTCCCGTCTGGCGGGATATTCTTGCGTGTACGGCCAAATTGGTGCAACCCTGCAGGGATAATCTTCTCGAGAAGCCGTGTTTTCCGCGGTTATGGATTACTTGGTGAAAGTACTGGCTAACAAGTACTCAGGACAACTTAAACCTAATGATTAACAACTTTACACCCAATGATTAATAACTTGACTAGTAATAGGCTTATTGACACAATAATCTGAACCATCATTATTTCAACTGTGTGAGTTATCCTCGGATTGCTTCTTTGGATAAGGGGCGAGATCCAGGAGGGGTTTGTTTGAAGTTATCTTTCAGTTGGTTACAATACTCGATCTTATCCCCTTTCTGTTAGTTGGAAGTTGTAGTTCTCTGTAGTTGGTTAGCGCAGCCAGTTGCAGCATCTTTTATATCCCCTTCTTCCGTTGAACCCAAGGCATCTGTGCTTGGTGTTGACGGGCTACACTTTGGTGAACTGTGAGTCTTGCTTGCCAGTACGTTTATGTACTGACCCCTTTGGGGCTGTGGTTTCCGCAGACCTACGTTTCCGAAGATGTACATGGTGGCTACTACGTGGAGTTTGACGAGACTGCTGACGAGTAGATAGCGGACCCGGGCAGGATCCGAGACTTCGTGGATGGGCACCGTCTTTTCGTTTCCGGCCTCTTAGGCCTATTTGGTTCTTGTCTGTACTCAGACATGTTGAATGCTTCCGCTGTATTGTAATGATGTATTGTTGGGGCAGGAGCCCTCTGAATGATTGTATTTGCTATCTCTGCTCTAATGAGAGCCATTTGCAGGTTATTTCAATCTTTTGTGTCGTAGAGATCTGTTGTGATATCCTTTGTTCAAAGCTGTTTACGTACCATGTGTGATTGGTATGAAGTACGTCGACAGTAGTGCCTTTGATCTCTAGTGGATAGTTTACATCGACGATGGAATAGCAGGGCTTGTGTTGTCGCGCATAAGCGCAGGCCTACCAGGAAGCTGGGACGTGGGAGCAGTTATGCCCCATAATCCAAGCATCTGCTATCCAGTTCGTACGGTGAGTATCCCCTAGAAATCAGGGTGCGACAGACCGCCATAAAAGTTGGCATGTAATTCGTCAAGTTCGGTGTCGGATGCAAGATTAGCTTCCTTAAGTTCGTCGAACTATGGAGAAGGCAAAGTACTTGATTAAGTCAGGAAAAAGAAGCAATCCGAGAGAAGTCCAAATCAAGGAAAATAAAAGTACCTTAGGGACCGGGTTCTCCTCGTGATACATTTCAAAACTTTCTATGTATTGATCGCGAGTAGCGACCAATTGGTTGACTCGTTTTTTGAAGTCCCTTTTGGAGAAGGCTTTGTCCGTCCCTCTCATTTCATCTTCTGGACCTTCGTATTCACAAAGGAGTCGGGAGCGGAAAGCGAGAGGTTGAATACGGCGGCCGAACCAGCACAGAACAGTATCAGTTCCGGTTAAGGGAGGCTTAGAAGAAGTAAGTTTGGCGATACGCCGCTTTATCTTCATCAAATCCTCCGGCAAACTTTGCTCCGCCTCCACTGCCCAACTCTCTTGCGGGATAATAGCGGAGTTGGCGAAAGGTGGAACCCCGTTCTCTTTCCCGGGAAACGGGACGTCAGGATGATAAAAGAAAGTTCCCGTCCAAAATTTGACGGATTCTGACGTTTTTATCTTGGGATACCAATCTTCCCTAAACCTCCTAAGAGTGAAAGAAATGGTCCCGCAGATGGGAAGTACGCCCTCTGTGGGATTACGCTTCACTCCAAAGCAGTATTGCCAAAAATCTAGTCTTGGAGCTATTCCTAAATACCCTTCGAAAAGGGCTTGGAAGCCGGCTAGATAAAGAATGGAATTTGGGGGAAGGTTGTGAGGCTGGATGTAACATCCCAAGTATGAAAATAGCCTTTAGAATGTTTGCTCCTTGTTATCTTATGTTTTGCATCATGGCATCATGTTGATTGCATTTGTTTTGCTTGTTTTCCATTTGTTTTCCAACCGTTTTCATTTGTTTTCCTTTGTTTTCTATTTGAATTTCAACTCAAATTTCAAACCTTTTGTTTCATCCTTGTGATGTTACAATTTCCAAAAGGATATTTCAAAATAAAACAATTGTTTGTTTCCATTAAAGTGTGATTTCAAAACTGTTGTGTTGTTTCTATAAAAATGCATCCAATAATCAAACCCCTTTCAAATTCAATTATGATTTTTCTTCCAAACAACAACTATGTTGAAAGTTATGAAAATTGCAAAATAAAACAATCATTTGTTTCCATAAGGTTCAACCATTAAAATTATGGCTTTTAATAATTTAATTAATCCAAACTTAATTCAATTGTTATTTCAAATTCAAATCAAATCAATCCTACTTGGCATATTTCAAAATATGGGTTTAAGAATTAAAATCTTGCAAACAGATTAAATTCAATAATGTTGTCATAATTGTTTGAATTCATTGGATAAAAAAAAATTGTTTATTTCAAAATCCCCAAGTGACACCCTATTGGAAAATTCAACTAACCATCTCTAAAATTAAATTAACATCTCCAAAATTTTGGAAATGGTGGCAACTTTGCTTTGGGTTACTGTTTGCAAAGTAATAAAACATCTCATAAAAAAATTAAAAACCCCAAACCTTATTTGGAGTCCAACTAACCAATTAAAACAATCAAATTAATATTCCAAAATTTTGAAGTTATTGGTAAATTGCTCTAATTACTGTTTTTGCAAAATTACTAAGAAAGTTATTCATAAAAAAATAAGAAACCCAAATCCTTTTCCTTTCTCTCAATCTCTTCTACAAAAAAAAAGATCAAAAGCAAAACGGTTCAGAGGGGGGAGAAAACCCAGTCCAGCCCACTTTTCCCAAGCCCACACAGCCCCCTCTCTCTGTTCTCCCTCCTGTCACTGTCTTCCTGTACGGCATGGACAGGATGCTCCCACGTTGCCTTCCGTCGATCACCACCACGAGCTCGCTGCCTCCATAAAGCCCCTCCCTCCTGCTTGCCCTAGCTAGCCTATCCCTGCCTCCTCCCACACCGCCGCCACCCTCTCTACCTCCATCTCTCTCTCTCTGAAATTCTCTCTGCCGCCACGACGAAGCTCCCTCCATTGCCACGACGCCATGAACCTTTCTACGCAGCGATGATCAGTGAGGAAGGAGCTCCTCGATGCCCTCTTTCATCCGCACGGAAGAATTGGAGCCGAGGCACTCCAGGTCCTCGTCGACCTTCCCTTTTCCCTCTCCGATCAGCCGTCATCGCCGCCGAAATTCACCGTTGTTGTTCGCCCTCGAGCTGGACCACCCCCTAACTAACCTTCCAGGTGACCCTCTCGGCCGATTCCGGCCACCTCCCAGCCTTTTCCCCTGCTCTCTGTCAATGTGCATGTCTGAACCATGATCGAGCCGCCATGTTTCTGTGCAGAGAAGCTCCAGCTCCATGGGGTTGAGCACCCTGTTGCTCACCCGTGCGCGGCACTAGGAGGTAGACATGGACGTCCTCCACCTCCGTCTACCATCCCTGGCCGACGGGAACCTTGCAGAGCCCGCCCCAGCCGCGTCTTCTCCATCGCCGTCCGTCCGCGAGGGACACCTCCAGAGCGCCGCCTTCCTCTACCTCGTTCCGTCGACGTCGTCGTCACCGAGACATGCCGCTGCGCCATCCAACTCCTGGTGAGCAGACGCCCCCCGTGGACATCATCTCTGTCCCTCTCCTCTCGTGTGTGCATGGAACCGTCGCCGCCCAGCCACGTCCGTCTCGCCGCCGGGACGTCCATGCCATTCTCGTGCATCTGCAAGGCCTACTCGAGACGCTCCGCCACCCGTGTCTGCACCTGCTAGGCAGCACCGCGACCTCCTGCACGATCAGCCCCATCCCAGCAACCCTTGCTACGCCTCGAGGTCGCACCGATCGCGACTGATTCCCAGCAGCTGCCGCATGTTCTCTGAACCTGTTCGTCTGAATTTTGCTGTTGAAAATTCAGTTAAGTGGCCACTGCATACTATTTCTTGCTACCGTATCACATACCAACAGAAACTGGCAGCAGCTGTAGTGGTTAGCTGCTCTGCGCGCTATCCAGAGGTGGGGGGATCGAATCCCACCCCCCACGGGATAAATTCCCACTTTTTTCTTTTATTCTTTCACAACTCAACAAGTCACTAATCACAACTAGGTCCTTTCTATTTCCTTCTAGGCCCCTATAAAATAAGTTGTAACTTTCTGTAATTGTGTTTAAGCCCTGGAAACTTTAAAAACTTTCTGTAATTATGTTTTGACCCCTGGAATTTCAAATTTGAATATCCTTTGAATAATAAATCCAAACTAAGTAAATAAAAAATGGTTCCAAATCCAAATTGCCTAAATTTTGCAAATATGCAATCTGTTTAATATTTTGAACACTTAAAAATTGATTTATTTTCTGCATTTTATTTAATTCATTTAAAACTTGTGTAAATCATAAGTACTTCAAATTGACTCCAAATTTAAATTGTAAAATATGTTTTCAAACCCGAAAAATATAATCTTTCCAAATATAAAATTTGTTTACTGTTTTGAATATTTTAAATTAGTGAAATATTTAAAAACTTGTTAAATTCACTTAAACTTGCAAAAATCATAAATTGTTCATAAAAATTCCAAATTCAACAAACTAAATATGTTTTCCAATCAATTTTTCATGTACTTTCCAAATATAAATTTTGTTTGCTGTTTTGAATAATTTAAATTGCTGAAAACAACTGTTTCTTATTTAATGCATTTAAAATTGCCAAAATAATAACTTGCTCATTTTAAATCCAATTTCAACAAATGAAATATGTTTTCCATGCAAAATTAAACCACCTTTCCAAATATAAAATTTGTTTAATGTTTTGAATAATTAAAATTGGTTAAATAATTTAAACCTTGTTTAAATCATTTAAAATTGTTAAATTCATAACTTGATCAAATCAAATTCTTTTGGGACATATAAAATATGTTTTCAACCCATAAAAGTATAAACTTTTCAAATATGAATTTGGTTTAATGTTTTGAACAAATAAAAATTCAAATAAGTTCATGTTTGAATTAAATTCATTTAATTCTTGCTTAAACTTGTTTAATTCATAAATACTTTATTTGAAATCCTTTTTCAACAAGTGAAACATGCAATCCACCTAAAATTGTGTGTTCTTATCAAATATAAGCTTTGTTATCCATTTTGAACAATTAAAAGTGGTGAAAACAACAAATGCTTGTGTGGCACCTTTAAGAAACCAAAATTCCAAAACTTAATAAATGAATTTCTAAACTTGGTAAACCTTATTTCTATTTGATTCTATTGTTGTTATTTTGCTGTTTTCCTCATCCATGCATCATGCTAATTCACTTACACAATTTGATTAGTTGTAAAACAATTATTCCAACCATAATTCATGGGCTTTTCATATGCAATTCAATTGCATGTGGGTCCATTTAATCATGTTGTTATCTTGTCAACTAGTTTATTTTGATGCATCAATTAAATGGTCATGCATCATCCCATGTTTGTGCACTATGCCATGATATTGATTGTTTATCTTTCTGCATTGTTTGTTTGCTTCTTCCCGGATATACGACGACGTTGAGACCGACGGTACTTACGACACCCCTTCTCGGAGTTAACTCAGTACCAGGCTACTGGGTTTGCAGGCAAGTATTCACTCACATGAACCATCGTGTTCCTTTCAACATTGGTTACCGATACTTTCCGTTGTCTATTCTGCTAGCCCTATGATTAGTTGTTTCTGTTACGAACCTATCACATGAATCCCTTAACCCTGATATTGCCTCACCTCCATACCTATAACCATTGCTTGTTGCCCGTGTCCTACTAGCATGCTTAGGGTTGTGTTGCTCGAGTCTGTTACCCGTTACTTTCTGTTACTATTCCATTATGTTCTGGGGGCTCGATGTTAAACAATCAATCATGCTAATGTTATTGTTAAATAATAATTTGATGATAAGGCACCGGCAGGAGGCCCTGTGTGGTTTTGAGGCCTGCTAGTGTCGACCCTAATAGGAAAAGGGTCTTGTCTACTGATCCATGATGAGCGCACTAACCGCATGTGGGAAGCGAGTATGGGCGCCCCCCTCAATTTGATTCGATTCGCATCTCGTCCAAATCGCCTCATTTAGTTCGTGTTTTCCATTTGCCGCATGCATGTTTTTGCGAGCCCAGACCAGGGTGGAACTTTCGTAGTCGGCATATAGGGGGACACGTTCTTAGAGTGCTATGAGGGTCCATTTTCTTCTGGGCTCGATTAGCCGTGCGCCCAAGGTGCTTTGGGCTTGATGCAGAGAAGAGTTGAGTTGTGTTGAGTGCCCCGCTTGGTGGAAGGGCCTTTCCATCTGGCGGGTTATTCATGCGTGTACGGCCAAATTGGTGCAACCCTGCAGGGATAAATCTTCTCGAGAAGCCGTTTTTCCGCGGTTATGGATTACTTGGTAAAAGTACTGGCTAACAAGTATTCAGGACAACTTAAACCTAATGATTAACAACCTTACACCCAATGATTAACAACTTGACTAGTAATAAGCTTATTGACACAATAATCTGAACCATCATTAATTCAACTGTGTGAGTTATCCTCGGATTGCTTCTTATGGATAAGGGGCGAGATCCAGGATGGGTTTGTTTGGAGTTAGTTATAGTTGGTTACGATACACGATCTTATCTCCTTTCTGATAGCCGGAAGTGGTAGAAACTCTGTAGTTGGTTAGAGCAGCCAGTTGCAGCATCTTTTATATCCCCTTTCTTCCGTTGAACCCAAAGCATCTGTGCTTGGTGTTGACGAGTTATACTTTGGTGAACTGTGAGTCTTGCTTGCCAGTACGTTTATGTACTGACCCCTTTGGGGCTGTGGTTTCCGCAGACCTACGTTTCCGAGGATCTACATGGTGGCTACTACGTGGAGTATGACGAGGCTGCTGACGAGTAGATAGCGGACCCGGGCAGGATCCGAGACTTCGTGGATGGGCTCCGTCTTTTCGTTTCCGGCCTCTTAGGCCTATTTGGATCTTGTCTGTACTCAGACATGTTGAATTCTTCCGCTGTGATGTAATGATGAATTGTTGGGACTTGTGTCCTCTGGATGATTGTATTTGCTATCTCTGCTCTAATGAGAGCTATTTGCAACTTATTTCCATCTTTTGTGTCGTAGAGATCTGTTGTGATATCACTTGTTCCAATGCCGTTGACGTACCATGTGTGTATGTTTTGAAGTACGTCAATAGAAGTATCTGGATTTCTATGGGATGGTTTGCGCAGACGATGAATAGTAAGATAATGGTTGTCACACGTTTACGTGTTGGCCTGCTCATATTGAGATGCGGGTGCCGGTATGCCCCGTAAGCCATTTATCTACTGTTTAACGGACTGTGAGTATCCCCTAGAAGTCCGGGTGCGACACTGGACACCGTAGTGGTGGAGAACTTCTAAGAAAAAGGCGGAAGGCGGCAAACCCATACCTCTCGTCATATGAGAGGTAAGGAGGACGCGTTCTCCGTCTTTTGGCATGGGCTCGGTCTCGTCCTCCGGGAGCCACCATTTTCCCTTCAGTACGAGTCCCTCCTTCTCCATTGTCGGAAGGAGGGATGGCGGAATACTGCTGGCACTCCAGTTGTCGGCAGTTTCCGCCTCTTCTTCGGCTCCGGCGGCGGCGGACGCAGCGGCGGACGCGTCCGCGAGCTCGTCTCCGACGAGCGCGATTTTCTCCTCCACCGTCTCGGGCGCGAACGGTGGGGGAGGCGCGGAGGAAGATCCCGCAAGATCCGCGGAGGCGAGAGGGATTTCCTCGCCCTCCACGCCGCCGGTGGACTTCATCGGCTCGTCACCGGAGGCTTGCACTGGCGAGTCCAGCTGCGGGTCCATCGTCGCGATTATCTCGTCTATGTCCTTAGCGACGGCGCGGGCTGGGGAAGATGACGAAGATGCCATCGAGTGGCGGCGCTTGGTCGCTTCGGTGAGGTCATGGGTGCTTCCTGCGCTCGGGAAGTGCTCTGCGAAGAACTTGGGCGCTAGAAGTGGTGGTGCGAAGTGAGAGCGGAAGGTTTACGAGGAGGACGAAGATGGCTATTTATAGCCGGAATCTCGTCACGATGCGTGCTAACGACTCTTTTGACCGTTGGATGATCAACGCGTGTCGCTCGCCGGAAATTCCGGGAAATGAAACGACGGGTGATTATTGCTATCGCCTCGTTTCCCGCGAGAATCTGTCAGAGACATGTTTCTGGGTTTCCCACCTATAACCCAAACGTCCCTTACGTCAGCAAGGTTAAAGCGCTGACGTAGGAAGTTCCTTCTCCGCGAAGATTCGTGGAAGAAAAGTCGGATTTTCTGGATTCCGAGTTTTGCGTTGTAACATCCTTTGAAGAGGAAAAGAAGAATCAAGACTGCAGGCCGATATTTCCTGGAAAATATGCATTTGGCGAAAAACGGCGAATCCGAGTCTCAATCCTTCTTGGGGTCTACTATCGGATATATACCAACTAGGGGTATATCAGATGGTAGTCTAAAGTGCCGGATTACCAGGGTGGCCTAAATGGTAATGGGCTACGGTCCGTTAGGCGGCCCAGTAAGCTGACGCACAGAAGCCGGATTCTAGAAGAACCCGGATCACGGCCCACATGATATGGCTTGGAGTAGAAGACGGATTCCTTACTTTCCAAATTAAAGAGATACCGTAGTCTTCTAGGTTTCCTACTCTGTATGTCCTAATCCGGCTATTATATAAAACCGGTTGGGAGATATGATAGATAGACAAGAAGCTAAAGGCTAACTCGCCGAGAGGTTGATCCTTGACGAGCAGCCAATAGAAGCTCACATTGTACTTTGTATCTCCAGGCTTTAGTCCTGAATAGTGAGTTTGCAGGAGTAGGAACGTCGCATTACTGCGCCGTACCGAACCTGGGTAAAAACCTTGTGTCATTGTCCTTCGCACAACCACGTCCCCCCACGTCTCTATCGGTAGTCTCATGGCACCCCCGTCTATGAAATCTACCACGATGTCTCGACACTACCCACCACGTGTCAGCGGCGGTGAGGCTGCAAGCTGCTGCGCGCGGCCTCCTAGCGCGTCGGCATGTGCGGGAGATGCGTGATTTGCATCTGTAGCTCCTCCAAGTTGCACTTCGTGGTGCAACAGACCTCGATCTCGTCCGCTGCGTGGGGGATCTTGGGCATGCGGTTTCCCCCACGGGCGGCGGGCATGTTGTTTTTTCCACGGGCGGCGACCTCCAAGTCTGCGACATCGACAGCCGGCGGGGAAAATACATGGTGTCACCGACAGGAGCGCACCGCGTAGCACCACTGCATTCCGCTGCCGGCCGCCGCGAGGGCTGCCTTGGTCCCAATGGTGTCCTTGGGATCCAGGTGGCTACAAACGCACAAGTTCGGTGCGCGGAGGATTCTCGCCTTATCGTTCGGAGTAAAAAATAAAGAGTCTGAGTCTCATTCGGGTTAGCTTATTTCAGGTCAATACAATAGGTCGAGATGTAAAAGGCTTGTTTTTTAGGCGTTAGGTTTGTGTAGGGTCGAATCGTCGTTAGGTTGCAGCTCGAGGACGAGCTGCATGTCCAGGTGGGGTGTAGTGTTAGAGTACGTGGTGGGCCTGGGCCCGTTAGTCTTAGGGTTTGCTTAGGGGTCAAGTAAGCCGTGCTTGGGAGTCAAGTAAACCTCTCTATATATGGAGAGGAGATGTATCAATCTAATCAGGCAAGAATTAAGAAGGAAAACCCCTTCCCTCTTGCCCGGCCCTGGGAAAGTTCCACCACGGCCGGCTCTCTCGCGCCCTCGCAGCTCTCTCTCTCTCCCGCTTAAATCTTAGCGAACCATAACATTGGCCCTCCAGGATCATATTGATAAAGCTTTGTAGCAACAGGCCTGCAGCAATACATCATAGAGGAAGAAATATACGTCTTTCTAGGTTTGCGGTACTACTGCGCCTAAAACAAGTTGTTTGATCCACTAGATCATGCTCATAGAGATGTGAAAAGGGTATCAAACCACGAAAAATTTAAAACAATCTCATATAAAGTTTTGTACTCCCTCCGATCCGAAAAAAGTGTCAGAGGGAGTAGCACGTACCTACAATTCCTTTCCAGCTTACGACACAAATAACGGATCAGAGGGAGTAGCAAAAGCTTACACTAATACATCATTCAGGAAGGAATATATGTCGTCTCTGTAGTCATATTTTCTCATTCGAGTACCAAAGAAAATAGCTGCCAGAGGTACATATCCATTTCATAATGGGAAGCGGTAATAAGAGAACACATTCGCACTGAACATATTATCTCTATATCTGCATACACCATACAACAGGTATATTTCAGTTTGAAGTTTTACAACATAGAAATGCAAGACAAGCGATGGCCCAGGTTTGCGTCAGAGCTTCTAGTGCATAGCAAGCACATAACACAGTAGCCAGTACCAAAAGATATGAACAGAATACTTGACATGGAGAAAATTAAGTTTGTTCACTGTCCAAAATCTGAAAAGATGTGATGAAAGAAGCCACTGCAAATTCTCGATGATGATTCCCCCAGAAACTAGGCTGCAGCAGCAGGTTCAGCATTTGGAACATACCAACCACGGATGATCTCAATGGCCTTCTTCCTCCTTGCCAACCTGGACTTCCGGTGGTCTCCAGTGTTCCTGTGCATGGCGCCAACCTTCACTGTCTTGTCGATGGCTTTGTATGCCTCTGAAATCATTTTCTCTATTTCAATGATTTCTTCAGGTTGGGCATCGGCTTTCTTCCTAAGCTTTTCAAGGGCTCTGAAAACCTAATCAAAGAGTAAGTAGATTAGGGCATTTTTTTCAGGGAAGCTTGGGAGTTGGGAGCATTTGGTCTCCTATTAAAAAAAAGCTTATGATATTGGTTGCTGCATAAAAAAACTGAATGTTTGTACAGATGAAACCGTCCTTGTAACTGTGACCAGTATTTTACGTGACACTAGATTTACTAAAATAACATAGAACTGGTATAATTCACATGAAATATACCAATGAAGCTAAATCGGGTGGTTTGTTACGTCTGTCCCCTTCTTCGGATTTTTGGGCGATATTCCGATAATAATAATTTCACTTTTGATAGCCAATTAACCAGGAGCCTTGCGAAATCAAATTTGATCCATTTTAGGCTAGCATTACAACAGATTCATCTACAATGACAATGAGGACCAGAATGCAACTCTGAAATGAATTTCAGGTGGGAGAAATGAACACACATTGTACAAACGCCCCTCATTCCCCCATATACAGCAACACGTCTTTGTCTCAAAGCACCGATTCCCCAATTTCACGGAGGTGCACGGTGTCAATTAAGTTTTACTTGTACTGTAGTAAAACATTAAGCAGGGAGAAAGGGATGCGCCCTCCATTGGGCTTTGTATACCTTCTTCATCCGGGTGCGCATCTCGGCCTTGCGGGCATGGTTGCGGATGCGGTGCGCGTCATTCTGGCGCTCCCTCTTCTTGACCGAGTCCGGCTGTCTTCCTGTCTTGGGCGGCTCGGCGGCGCACACTACCTCAAGTCCCCTCCTCTTCCATCTCCCCGTAGACACCGATGCCCCGAACCCACCTGACAAAAGCATTCTCAGTCACTGGCGAATGGCGAATAAAACAGAAACTTGCTTGACGAAACTCGAGCGGGAGAAGAGAAGTACGGTACCGATGGGAAAGGCGGCGTAGGAGGTCGATAGGCGGGCCTGTGGGGCGAGGGCGCGGAGGGAGAGGGAGGCGGGCGCCCGGGTAGTGCAAGGGAGGGAAGCGGAGATGGAGGAGAGGGAGAGGAGCGGGGAGGTGGCGGTAGCCATGCCTGGAAACCGGGATGGAGGAGCTCGAGTTGCTGCTCGTGCCTGTGCCCGTGTGTTATCTTATCCGGGGGAGTGTAGATTGCTACGACCGGTGGGACACTGACGACAACCTAAAAGGTACAGGTGGCCAAACGGGCTGTGCTTCACGGCCCGGCCCGTGGCACGAGAATTTTAGCCTGGCACGATTGGCCAGCTATACCAACTCAACGCTAAGAACACCTGTACCTATTTAATTTGTGTCCGACACATCCTATGATAGACGCTATGATAGTATCGGACATATGCGACTAAAATTGGAGTAGTTCTTACCCTGGCACCCTCCAAACTAAACCCTCATTTTCGTAGTCATTAAAATAAACACCTTCTAGGCACCTCCCGCAGACGACCTCGACGAGTTGCTCGTCGCCGAGCACGCCACTGCGCGGCCCATCCCCATGTCGATGGCGAGCGTGGCGATGCGGGGGGACAAGAAGAGCTCGACAACGAGGAACCGGCGTAGGTCGCGCTAGTGGTGAGTTGTTGTGGTGGAGCTCCTGCCTAGCCGGGATGACGAGAAGACGCAGATCAGACGAAGGTCGGGGCTGGGGAGGAAGGCGCCGCCGGAGGTCCTGGGCGTGGCGGCGGCCAATCGCTTGGAGGAGGACGGTGGTGGCATGGTCTGTGGTCGGAACGGAGGGAGTCAGTAGGGGGCGACTGTTGGAAATATGCCCTAGTGACAATAATATTAAGTCATTATTTTATCTCAAGGTTCAGAAAAACTCTGTATGCGGATGTGAAGACATAAACAAACAATGTTCATAATCTTGTCTCTAAGATTAGCTTATGGTTTGTGAGATGATCACGTTTTCCTAATCATGGACTTAGTTAAAGCCTAACAAAACATAAGAGTTTAATGCTAGGAAAACAATAATACTGAACCGACCCAAATATATGATCTTGCTAAAAGAGACTAAACAATTATAATGTATTTCGCAAGGTACATATGGAGTTGCCATTAACTATGATTCCTAAATTATAAGAATATCTAGTGACCTCACAATTGAAAGTTATGTTTTAAATGTCTTCAACCGTCCACCGGGATCATAACGTTGACGGCTGGGTATAATCTAGAGCGTGTAAAGAAAATGAGATCGTTCAGGACTAATACTTAACTCCTCTACACAACAAAGAGATACATGCTCTAGGTCCTCTCAGTACCTGATGTCAACCAATTGTATGGCCAGACATCGTGTGATTTATCACAAGAACATCGAGGATTTGGATGATAAAATAGGACAATACCGGTAACGAGTTTTATATGTGTTATGATCAAAGAGTTTGATCAGATTAGAGCACATAGTCTCACCTCGTGATACCGTTGGTATCGTGAAGTTAAGTGACTAAGTGCAATGAGTAACTTTTAAGATTCTCTCGTTCTTCGTGAACACACAAGAGCCATCATGGGCGTCTACGGCTCCACTATTGGTTATTGTTCGGTAATTTTCCGCACGTGTGTGTGTTATCGAGGCTTTACGGGTCACATGCTTAAGACGTGTCAACCTTTAGTTAAGGAAATAAAGTTGTTGCTATTGGTTTTATGAATGTTATGTGTCAATACGATGTCACATAAACAAGTCAGGTATTTTGGGGAAGTTGTTATAAGAGAGAAATAATGTTGGTGGTAAGCCGAATTTTATATGAGAGAAAACAAAGGACATGAGATATGTGGGGATGTTAGAAATATGTTTATAACATCAGTACATAAGTTCGGTGATTTTATCTATTAGGATTATATGTTTTGGAAGAGTTTCATGCAAAAACCAAGAAGGGGGTGTCGGAGGGGGCAGATCTGCCCCATGGCTGCACCCACCAAGTGGGGGCTGGCATGTGGGCCCTGGGGACTCCAATCAAGGCGCATTGCTCCTCCCAGATAATTTTCTTGTTTGGTTGAACGATAAAAAGAAAACCCAAAAATAAAAGGGAAAAGAAAAAGTAGAGGGGGAATTGGACTCCTTTAGGAGTCCAATCTGAATTCCGAGGTGCGGCCAAGGAGGGGAGGCCCCAAACCAATCTCCCCCTATGGAAAGTGCATCCTGGATCCACTTGTATAATCCCCACCCCTCCTCCTTTGGCGAATACACAAGTAGAACAATTTGTTCTCAAGCCCTCTCTCTCTCTCATAGAATTAGAGGGTCTAATTAGAGCTTCTAGCTAGAGCCCCTCAACTTGGATTAGGGCTTCGTATAATTGGGGTTTTTGAGGTTTCCTCTACCGATTAGACCTAACTCTAATGTTATTCTATCTCGTGTGTTGAGAAACTTTCATAATCATATAGTTGATTAGAGCTACCAATTAGCAACGTTGAAAGGTTGTCTCTCTTCGTCGATGCCGAGTCCTGGACGACGAAGCGCTGGAGGGTGATGTCTACGAACGCTTCTATTCTTGTAGACGGTGTTGGGCCTCCAAGTGCATAGATTTGTAGAACAGCAGCAAGTTTCCCTTAAGTGGATCATCCAAGGTTTATCGAACTCAGGGAGGTAGAGGTCAAAGATATCCCTCTCAAGCAACCCTGCAATTAAGATACAAGAAGTCTCTTGTGTCCCCAACA
The DNA here is from genome assembly GCA_028641055.1 of Alopecurus myosuroides. Lineage (NCBI taxonomy): Eukaryota > Viridiplantae > Streptophyta > Magnoliopsida > Poales > Poaceae > Alopecurus > Alopecurus myosuroides. The sequence goes on from CM054058.1 coordinate 249,113,616, forward strand.
CACCTAATACAATTGTCAGTTGTACAGTGATGGTGCAGGAGTGCACTCGTTGGGAGACCCTAAGAGGAAGGTATGAAGAGCACATCGGCAAGTTCTCCCTCAGAAAGAAACCGAGGTTTAATCGACCAGTAGGAGAAAGAAATCACTTCTGAAGGTTGAAGACGACTGATGTTGGCAGGGCGCACTACCAGGCTCAGCAGTAACGTGGAATCTACACAACACAGTCAAAGTACTTTGCCCCAACGAAACAGTGAGGTTGTCAATATCACCGGTTTTGCTAACACAAAGGATTAGATGTATAGTGTGGAAAATAGTACTTGTTTTCAGTAAATGAAAAGAGAACGGTGAAGGCAGTGAATGAGAGGAAAACAATGATTGCAGTAAAGAAAACAGTGTTTGCAGTGGTTGTATTATCAGTATAAAAGATTGGACCGGGGTCCATAGTTCACTAGTGGCGTCTCTCCAAAACAGACAGATAACATGCTGGGTAAACAAATTACAGCTGGACAATTGACAGATATAAAGGTTGCACCGTAGTGCATATGCATGACATGATGATTACTATGTGATTCATCCGGGGATTACAACATAATTCATAGACCGTTATCCAACTGCATCTATGACTAATAATCCACTCTCGGAGCGTCATCCAATCAAACCTCGGGTATTAAGTTGCAAGCAACAGATTATTGCCTCATGTAAAGTGTGTAATGCAAACAATAAAATTGTTTTCTCCCTAATGGAAACATCACATCCCCCATCTGTTACGTTTCTGTCACTCGAGCGCGAATGAGAGGGAGGCATGAACCCACTATAGAGCATAAATACCCCCTCTTGGAGTTAAAAGTATCAACTTGGCCAAAGAATCTACTAGCAACGGAGAGCATGCAAAAGCATATATAACATAAACATGATAGATTGATAATCACTGGACATAGCATTCAATATTCATCGGATCCCAGCAAACACAACATGTAGCATTACAATAAGATGAACTTGATCATGTTAGCCAGCTCGCAAGATCTGAACATGAGGCATAAAGAGGAGAAGACAACCATCTAGCTACGACTATGGACCTGTAGTCCAAGGATGAACTACTCACGCATCACTCTGGAGGCAGGCATGGTGATGAAGAGCCCTTCGATGATGATTCCCCCTCCCAGCAGGGTGCCAGGGAGAGCTTCAGAACCCTCCCGAACTAGGGTTGATGATAAGGGTGGCTACAGAACTTTTCGTGGATGGAGGCGCTGGTATTTAGGGTTAACCCGAGGAGGAGCTTAAATAGGCGAAAGGGCAACGTCGGTGGGCAGACAAAGGGGCCACACCACCTGGTGGCGCGGCCAAGGGGGGTGCCACCCTATGGTGTGGTGGCTCCAGGGCCCCCCTCCGGGTCCCCTCCGGACTTCGTGTACGTGACAGAATTCTAAGACCGTGGGATTTTGTTTCGTCCAATTCCGAGAATATTTCCAGAACAACTTTTCTTAAATTAAAAAAAACAGAAAACAGGAACTGACTCTGTGGCATCTTGTCAATAGGTTAGCCCCAGGAAATCCATAGAAATGACATAAAGTTTATAGAAAACATGTAGCATATGACATGAAAACAACATGGAACATCAGAAATTGTAGATATGTTTGAGACGTATCAAGCATCCCCAATCTTAGTTCTACTCGTCCTCGAGTAGGTAAAAATATTAAAAAAAATCCGAGGTGACATGCTACCAACATAAACTTGATCATCATATTTGTAAAAGCATATGTAAGATGAGATCATAGTCCTTTAAACACAAGCATGGTAGATATAATTCTAACAATTAAACTTAGTAATCATGTTGCACCATGAAAAGTAACACAAATAAAAGATCATGAATAATAATGAACTTGAAAGTTATACGTTTGTTTCGAGCATAAAGAAAACATAGCAAAGTGATATTTCGCTTGTCCTTAAAAGTGGTGCAAAACATAAATGACATGACACCTTCAAAGTTCAAGTGGATGACTAGAAACAAGTAATTTGAGAGCAAGTAATAACATATCATGAATCAATCAATAATAATCTTTGGGACTAATGCACATTATACTCTGAATGACAACTACGCTCTCTCAATTGTGCATAAAGTTAGAAGATGGAGACTCAACATAAAAGTAAAATAAAAGCCGTTCGCAGAGAGAAGCAGGGATTAACTCATGTGCTATAGATTTTTATTTTATTAAAACAAAGGTATTGAAAACATTTATTTAGAGAGGTGTATGCTTATATCAACGAATGGTAAAGAGACAATACAGTACGTCACAAGCCAAATAAACCTTACAAGAGCGGCTCCCATGAAGGGCGTCCTTTCTACTGTGGTTAGTAGATCATCCCTCTTCTCTTTTATTTACACACTTATAAACTTTTCTTAACTGGTAAATCAGAGGCAAAAAGAGTGAAGAGAATTTTGTAGTAACCAAATTTGGGGCTGGACACCCCATTGCCAGCTCTTCTAGCGAATTGGATAAGAGAATGTATATTCCACTAGTACAGGTGTGTAAAGTCTAACCAACAAGCTAAATAAAGACCGTCTACCCGCGTCCTCATGAGCTAAAACAGAGTGCAAAATAGGTTATAGCTTTTGAAGGTTTTAAAGGTACCACACAAGAAGTTTACTTTGGAGTGGCGGTGAAATACCACATATAGGTAGGTATGGTGGACACATTTGACAAACTTTGGTTTTTGGGAGTTGGATGCACGAGTAGAGCTCATACTCATTACAGGTGAAGGCTAGCAAGAGACTGGGAGCGACCAACTAAGAGAGCAATAACGGCCATAATCATGCATAGCGACAAAACATTATTAATCAAAGCATAAAGTTATATTACAAGTCAAAAACTAAATGACCATGGAGGCTATAGGTGACTGGTTTGTAGTCATAACATGGTGTGAGCATGCGCCAAGTCAACCCAAATAAAGCATCAAAGGAGAATACCACGATACTATGCTTCGATATGATAAAAAGAACATATGATTTCTTTCAATGCCACATTAATCACTCTCAGCTATTTGAGACAAGTCATGCTACATCATAAAATACTAAGCATATAATTAAAATAATATCTAACATTACATGCTAAAGTCTAAGCCACAGTCTAGACGAGCTTCCAATTGCACCGCTATAAGTCATGAAATATTTTACTCTTCTCCAACACCAATAAACTTTTTTTGAAATAACTCTCATAGATAATAATCATCAAAGATCATAGAGATAATCATATATAACTGAAGCATACCAACAATCTCCAAAAAAAATACGAGTGGAAAACAAGAGCTAAACATAGTACTAGCAAAAAGTGAACACTCACGAAACAATAAGAGTGAAAACTAGAGTGTTCTAAGCAATGAAAATGGAGTGTGCCTCTATAAAAACAAAAAATTCTAGGATCCAACCATATACTACAACAAAGAAAACAAAACAAAATAAAAGCAAAAAATAATTTATGCTCCAAGAATAACACATAATATATGAAGTAATAAAAATATAGTGTCTTAAAAGAGGACCTGATATTTTTGTTGATGAAGAAGGGGATGCCTTGGACATCCCCAAGTTTTGATGCTTGTACTTCTTGGATATATCTTGGGGTGACATGGGCATCCCAAATCTTGAGCTTTTGTCCATCCTTCATCTCATCATATCATTCTTCTCTCCATACACTTGAAAACTTCCTCCATACAAAACTTCTCACGATTTTCAATAGCAACATTAGTGTAATAAAAATAATAAATCCACTTGGTTCAGCTTCAAGACAAGTCTAACACCCATTAAAACATTATCTATTGTCACAACTTGTTTTAAAGCTCTTCCGCTCAAAAGAACATCAAAATAAAAAGATTACAAGGCAAATGCAAGGCAAAAATCTGATAAAACAGAACATCAGGTAAAGATCGTTTTTTCTGAAAATCTTCTGTTGCTTAAATCAAAAAGTGCAAAACTAATGAAAGTTAGATAATAACATGGGGCATGTGCATAAAAATTTCATATCAATTCGACGTTCTGGCTGAGAGAATTATTTTTTTTGGTGGCAACACAGGATCTGTTTCAGAACATCAACTTCCCCAAATCATAATTCCTCCCTATTAGAGGCTAATCTCGGCACAAAAACGAAATAAAAAGGATAAGGAGAGGTCTTTGCAGAGGTAACAATTTCGAAGACTAAAAAAAGCAAAGAAAATTTTCAGAAATAAAACATTGGGTTGTCTCCCATAAGCGCTTTTCTTTAAAGCCTTTTAGGTAGGCATGATAATTTTTGAAGATGTTCACATAAGAATAAGAATTGAAGAACAATAAGAGAGCATCAAGAAACAACTATAAAACACATTTAAGTCTAACCCACTTCATATGAAAAATAATCTTGTAGAAAAACAAGCCAATAAAGCACAAAATGGCTAGCATAGGAAGACAAAACAAGTGCAACTTCAAAAATTTCAACATAAAGAGGGGAAACTTAATATTGTTGAGATACATAAAACCATGTTTCCCTCTCTCATAATAATTTTAAGTAGCATCATGAATAAAATTAACAATATAACTATCACATAAAACATTATTATCATGAGCCACATGCATAAAAGAATTAGTACTCTCCACATAAGCATAGTCATTCCTATTAATAGTAGTGGGAGAAAATTCAACAAAATAGCTATCATTATTATTCTCATCACCATAATGATCAAATATAGGAGGCATATTGTAATCATAATTAATTTTCTCCTCAATAGTAGGTGGACTCAAAATATCATATTCATCATTGTAATCATCATATATTGGAGGCATAGTATCATCAAAGTAAATTTGGTCCTCTGTGCTTGGGGGACTAAAAAGACCATTTTCATAAAAACTAGCTTCCCCAAGTTTAGATTTTTTTCATATCATTAGCAATAATGGTGTTCAAAGAATTCATACTAATAACATTGCTACTAGAATGCAAATAAAGCTCCATAGGTTTTTTAATTTTCTGTTCAAACACTTCATGTCCTAATTCGAGATAAATATTATAGAGCTCTCTCATATTTTTGTTGTTTTGCATTAAGCCTAACTTGTAAAAATAAAAACAAGGAACAAGTAAAAATAAGCCTAAGTAGTGAAAACAAAAATAAGAAACAAAAAGATATAATTGCAGAATCTAAAAGAAATAATTTCGAGCACTCACACACCAACAACAGTACTATAAAATAGCTTAGTAGCCAGAGGATGTGAGTACCTTTTACCTTACCTCCCCAACAACGGCACCAGAAAAGATATTGATGTCTACGCACGCTTCTATTCTTGTAGACAGTGTTGGGCCTCCAAGTGCAGAGGTTTGTAGAACAACATCAAGTTTCCCTTAAGTGGATCACCCAAGGTTTATAGAACTCAGGGAGGTAGAGGTCAAAGATATCCCTATCAAGCAACCCTGCAATTAGGATACAAGAAGTATCTTGTGTCCCCAACACACCTAATACAATTGTCAGTTGTATAGGTGCACTAGTTTGGCGAAGAGATAGTGAAATACAAGTAATATGGATGATTATAAGTGGTAACTGCAATCTGAAATAAAAATTGCAGCAAGCAAACATGTAGCAAAACTGGTCGTAAACGGTGTATCAGTGCTTGGAAACAAGGCATAGGGATCATACTTTCACTAGTGGACACTCTGAACAATGATATCATAATTGAATACATAAATATCTTCTCTTCACTATGCTTCTCTGAACCACTCTTCGCTTGGATAACAAACACCAATTCACTGCATAGGGCTGCAAAAGCACACCTTAAAGTCGCATTCCCCATCTAGGTAACCCCACACTGTCACCTTGAGCGTCCTAGATGATTCTAGACAAACACCACAATTTCACAGAGATATTCAACACAAATTATATAAACTTTAGCCTAAGAGTCACACACGGTGCGCACACTGTCACCTTCACACCATGGGACAAGGTGTCTCCGGAGGTCACATTAATAAAATCACTTGAGTAGCATAATAGATGAAGAGTAACATCTACTTATTAAACTAGATTACAAAGCTCATGATCACATAAAGATCACACCATGGGAGAGAGAGAGATGAACCACATAGCTACCGCTCAGCCTCGAGGTAGAACTACTCTCTCCTCATCATGGGAGTGAGAAATGGCGATGAAGATGGCGGTGGAGTCCATGGAGATGGCTCCGGGGGCCATTCCCCGTCCCGGTAGGGTGCCGAAACAGAGATTTCTGTCCCTCGAAACTTGTCTTCGATGACGGCGGAGCTATGGAACTTTTCGTGGATGGAGGCTGATTGATTTAGGGTTTCTGCGTCGGGGGCAATATATAGGCGAAAGGGCGATGTCGGTGGGCGCCCAAGGGGCCCACACCATGTAGTGTCGCGCCCATGGGACCCACGCCACCCTATGGTGTGGCCACCTCGGTGCCCTCCTCTATCTCTGCTTTGGACTCCGTTGACGTGTCGGAAAAAATAGGACTCTGGGCTTTCGTTTCGTCCAATTCTAGAATATTTCAGAACAACTTTTTCTGAAATACAAAACAGCAGAAAATAGGTACTGACACTGTGGCATCTTGTCAATAGGTAAGTCCCATAAAATGCATAAAAATGCTATGAAGTGTATAGAAAACATGTAGCAATTGGCATAATATCAACATGGAACATCAAAAAATATAGATACGTTGGAGACGTATAAGAGAGTCGATAGGATCGTACGCGTGCACACCATAAGAGGGATTACACGCGTGATCCTCGACGATGGAAGCTTAGCGACATTCATGCAACTAGGCCTAGTTGTGAGGATCTACGATTGTTTAAAACTCTTCTACGACTATATCGATTCCGCTCCTTGGTGAGTCGTGATCCTTATCAATGCATGTATGAGAATGCATCATTATCTGCATAGTGATCTTGCTGGTTACTAGAGCACACTATGCGTAGATACTATTTGATCTATAGCACAATTTTGCGGATATTGCATAAGCTTGTGCAAGTATATTAGAAAGTTCTCTAATATTCAGTTTATCTTTGTTGCTTCCCAATAAGTTGTGTTTGTTTTTTTACCGACGACATGGTATGGCTTTCTACAAACTTCTGGTAATCCTAGAACGCTCGAGTTGCCCCTGGAATATCTCGCTTGATCCGAAGAAGTGCGTCAGTACATTTGGGTAATTTATCGCTTGATCTGAATGACGCTCGAGTTGGCCCTAGAACATCAACATTCAGGCGTTTACCATGGACCTCAGAGCAAGTACATGACGAGAGAAAGTGATCATTTCTCTGTCATGGAAAAGATTGAAGCAATTTTCACTACAGCAGAATTTTCTCGGATTTTCTGCTATGGTGAGATAATGGAGATAGAAGTGTTGGAGATATGCCCTAGATACAATAATGTTAAGTTATTATTTTATCTCCATGTTCAGAATTAAGTTTATGTCGTCATGCTACAACCGCTATAACACTTGAAACGTGAGTTTTCAAAGGAATCTTTGTGTGGGTGTGAGATACAAACAAATAAGAGTTCCTAATCGTGTCACAAGATTAGCTTATGGTTTGTGAGGTGATCATGTTTTTCTGATCATGAACTTAGTTAAAGTCTAGCAAAACATAAGAGTCTATTGTTAGAGTGAACCACCCAAGTATATGCTCTTGCTAAAAGGGACGAAACAGTTGTAATGTATTTATAAAAGTACATATGAAGTTGTCATTGACTATAATTCATATACTATAAGAATATATAGGGACCGCACAATCGAAAGTTATACTTTGATGTCTTCAACCGTCCACTATAACAGGGGATCATAACGTTGACATCTAGGTATAGCCTAGAGCATGTAAAGGAACTAGGATCGTTCAAGACTAGTACTTAACTCCTCTAGAAGGTAGAGGGATACATGCTCTAGGCCCTCTCAGTATCACCGATGTCAACGAATCGTCTAGCCAGGCACAGTATGATTTATCACAAGGACATCAGGGATATAGATGAGAAAAGAAGACAATATTGGAACGAGTTATTATGTGGTATGATCAAAGAGTTTGATTAGATCAGATCATATAGTCTCACCATGTGGTGTCGTTGGTATCGTGAAGTTAAGAGAATAAGTGAAATGAGTAACTTGTAAGGTTCCCTCGACATTTATGAACACACATGAGACATCATGGGCGTCCACGGTTCTGATGTTGATTATTGTTCGGTAAGTTCACGAACATGTTTGTGTGTCATCGAGCCTTTATGGGTCACACGCTTAAGCCGTGCCAAAATTTATTTGAGAGAATAAAGTTGTTGCTATTGATTTTATGAGTGTTATATATCGATACAATGTCATAGAAACAAGTCCTGTCTCATTAGGAGAGGTTTCGGGAAGCTACTATAAAAGATAATTAATGCTCGTGTTAGGCAGATTTTATATGAGAGATAACAAAGGACATGAGATTTCCTGGGGTGCTAAAAATATGTTTCTAACATCAGTAGATAAGGTCGATGATTTTATCTATAGGGGTCATAAGGTTTTGGAAGAGTTTCAGACAACAACCGAGAAGGGGGAAGTGTCGGAGGGGGGAAGAATTGACCCCATGTGAATGGATAATATGTGCACCTAGAGGGGGGGTGAATAGATGCTACTTCCATATTTTAATACCTTTTCGATTTAGGCTTGACACAAAGGTAAATTCTCGAGATATGAAACTATGGTGAATTTACCTATATGGCAAGAGCTACACAAAGCAAGATACAAACACAAAGTGAAGGTAAAGAATTGAAGGAACCGATAGTGGAAGCACGCGGAGACAAGGATGTATTCCCGAGTTCCTCCCTTTGAGGAGAGTACGTCTCGTTGGAGGGGTGTGAGTTTTGCCAAAAAGGCCTACTCAATGCCACAAAGGCCTACTCAATGCCACAAAGGCCTTACCCTATTCTCTGATAAACCTCGTCACGAAGGCCTAGTTCACATTCCATCATGGAATACTTCAAGGCGGAATTCGGAGCCTTTACAATGAGCTTGAGGCACACACCCACAACTGATATGGGGGCTCTCAAGAACACCAAGAATATGGTACAAATAACAAGTCAGTAACAATGAGGTCTAGGTTTTCCACAAGAAAAACCTAGACACAAATCCCTCAAGTGAATGAGGGGGAAATGAAGAATGGCTTGGTGAAAATTTCGATCGGGGACTTCTCCTTCAATCCCCCAAAGATCAACAAGTTTGGATGAAGGGATTTGGAGATCTCTTGAGTTTGGTGAGCTCAATTAAAGGAGACATCAATGCTGGACGAGCTAACTTGAGGTTGAAGAAGGAGAGGGGTATTTATACCCCCTCTCAAAATGTAGTCGTTGTAGAAATGTTGGGGTGAAGTATCCGCCTGCCGAAAAATCCGGCCCCTCCAGGACAAATAATCTGGCCAAATTTCCGGACACACCAGGAGGTATCGCATTTCAGTCCTTAGCCAAAAATACTTCACCAAGTTTTTGGGGGCGGAATATCCGGCCCCTCTAGGCCAAATATTTCGGCCAAATATCTGGGAGCACCAGGAGGAAACGCCAATTGTTCCTTAGTCGTTGTTACTCCTCAGTTCTGATGGGTGGAATATTCGGGCCTGGAAGGAACAGAATATCCGGCCCCTCCGGGCCAAATATTCTGGTCAGACAAGAGGAAGAACCACCAATATTGTGTTCAAATTTTTGGTGCTTGTAAAATTTATCTAGACAACCTACACCACTTAACACTTGCTTAAATATCACTAGTGTTGTTAACTAACACACAAAACCTTAAGGGATAAGAAATTCTCTTTCAATCTCCCCTTTTTGTGTTAGATGAAAACACATGGATTTGCGATGAACTCATACTCAATATCATGAAAAAATAGAAGCTCCCCTAAGTGTGTGCATAGATGAGTTTTACAAGAACCAAAATGCACGACAAAGGGTTCATTGCTAGAAGATAATACAAGCATGATCTGAGACATAGAAATAAGAGATGGTTCAGATCAAACATTGTGCAAAAGATGATGGTAGATAAATATCAATCACATTCTCATCATCACATAGTTCTCAACATGGAAGATAAGAGATCATCCATATGTATCACGCATAATAGAAATAAGACTCAAACAAAAGCAAATACTTCCAACAAATAAAGATAAATGGACACAAACACTAAAGAAATGGTAAACACACATGCTTGTGTCCGACCCATGCAAATCCCACGGATACTCCTAATAGAACTACTTCTCCCCCTTTGGCATCGAAACACCAAAAAGGAAGAAGAGATATGCTATACGTCCCAAGGATATCAATCTGAGTCATGCGGGTCCTCCGAGGCATCATCCTCGCTGGGGCTACCTTGCGCCTCCTCATCATCACCACCATCATCCTCAGCATCATCAGCAGTAGGTGCACGATATAGAGAACGCTCCAAGTCAGCCCAAGGATACTGAGAATACTGCGTCTTCCATCGCGAGTAGGAGACAGGCTGAGAAGCAAAATGAGGGGTACCGGAGGCACCACTAACATGGTGAAGAATCTACTTCAGAGTCTCGGCCATCATGTGATCCTTGCTATAGGCATTGTACTGATCCTTGCGAATGTCCACCTTCATGCAGAGGATGGTATGCTGAAACCAACTGAGCTCCTTCACCTCAGAGGCAAAAGAGGGAGCAGAAGGCGTACGGCCCCTACGAGTGTTGTTGCCCCTACGAGTGTTGCTGCTCCTACGAGTGTTGCTGCTCCTACGAGCATCTGCCATGAAAGTGTCAATGGTAGCAGCTGGAGTGGTCTTCTTCTTCACATCGAACCTCTTGAACTTGTGATCCTCACAGTTCCCACTCAAATCATAGTACTTCATATTGTCTTTGATGAGCAACAAGATGACAAGAGCATACGGGATAGTCAACCGGGAAACCATGGCATCATGCATCACGTGAAATATATAATCCATCACATCAAGAGTGGAATCCTTCTCAGAATCTTTAGAAGTAGTAATCTCATGAGCAAGCAGAAGAAGGTCCACAAGGGTTCCATGAATAGAATTATTGTTTCCACCACTCGGATCAATGTTCTCGCGGGAGATCCTCACAAGAAGGTCATAGAGAGGCAGAAGACCCACATTCTTACCAATCACACCTTCAAGGCCATAGAGACCAGCCAACACGTTCTTGATAGTTCTCTCAGAAACATGGAGTGGAATACCTGAAGGACAAGACTCGCCTAGAAAGGGATAGCTAAGAACCCTCCAAAATTCATGGAAGGTAGCCTCACAAAGCATAGCGCCAGACATCCACTTCATAGTCCTAGCCTCATCACCCTTCATAACAAGAGTAGCATATAACTTCTTCAGGAGAGTAACATTATAGTTGCATTGGAGCTCCATGAGATGGTGAAGACCCATCTTCTCGGTTATTTCCACAACCCCAACAAACTCCTTTTTTCCACAAAAGAGTTGCATATTGATGGGATGGATAGGATGCACAGGATGCTCAATACTCTTTAGATGTCATCAAATATATGCTTCTGCTTCATGAACCAAAAGTTCCCATTCTCAACACCTTCCTCTTTCTCCTCATCCTCAAACCAGTCAAGCTACCTCATAACTGAGTAATAAATGGCATCCATGTCTTCCTTATAGTTGACCCTCTTGCCTTTCCCTTTCTTCTTGGCATCAGCGGGTATCTTTATCGTCCTAGTGGCCTCACGGTTTCGCTGATGGATCACTCGCTCATCAACAAGGGCACCATCCTCGTCAGGACGAAGAGCATACTTGTGAATCCACTTCGGAGGGGCATTCTTTAGAGAGTCACCTGCGTATGAGAATAATAGGTGGATAGAGACAAATAAGTACACACAAGCTGAAACTGGAAATCATAAACACAGTAGATATGGTACACATGTGTGACTACTTAGCCCATAGAGGAATCAGAGTAAGAAATTTAGGATTTTCAACTGCTGTCAAGGGGGCGGATATTCCGCCCGGTCAAAATTCCGGCCCATCGGGGGGTATCCAACCTAGGTCTAACAATATATCAGACTACATTGTACAAAAAATAATGTATCTACAATGCAATGGAGAGCAATGGCATCATCTACCCCAAGGAAAAACCAATAACTCCACAAGAAGAGAACAATGGGTGAAGAGCACCCTAGATTGGAAATTAGTGTAGTTACCCTCTTCCATGGAGGAACCGCGTGGGGAAGAAGATGCCTGGAAGAATGGAGGATCGGATATGGAAGGGGCCCTAGAAATTCCAGTGGTCAAAACTCCTCCGGCGAGGAGGGGGCGATGGTAGGGAGCAGTGGGGAGTGAGGGGGTCGAGGGTGTATGAGGAGTTCGTGCTAGAATTCCCCACCCCGTCCTCCTCTATATAAAAACAATAACTTCTTGGGGAGGATTATCTGGCCCCCAAAGGGGGTGGAAATTCTGGCCCCCGGAATATCCGACCCCAAAAGGGGCGAAAATTCCGTCCTGCAGCGCCACTTCCTCAAGATAAAAAAGACACTTGTGTGTATGAGATAGACATGGTTTTTAGGATGAGATGGGATTATGATAGATTTCCAAATTGGCATTGGTAATTCATACTCTCATTTGCAAGAGTCAAATGCAAAAAGGCCAAAATCGAGTATAATTCCCAAAACAAACTAAAACTAGAAAAAAAAACAAAGGGATAAGCAAATAAAATCCAAATGAATCTCAAACAAGAACCAAATCTTCACAAAGACAAGGTTGGTGGCCATTAAGAGAGTATGGTATGTCACCGCGAAGATGTATCTTGGGTACATGGCCAATTCTTAATATTTTAGCTCACAATTCAACATTAGAAAAGAGAGATATAAATGAAATTTTACTTTCAGCGTGATGGGGGGAGGGAGAGACCAATGTATTAGGACAACACTCCCCCTATTTCCATGCCTACTTTTAAACCCAAACACATAGTAAACTATAGGTGTGTATGGAAGATCCTCAAGTCAAGCTCCTTGAATCGATGATATTTAGATCATTCCTCAAGAACATAAATCTTGTATCATCAAGGGGCTTCATGAATATATCGGAAAGTTGATCCTTGGTGGGAACATATGCTAGCTCAATATCTCCACGGGCAACATGATCTCTAATGAAGTGATGAAGAATCTCAATATGCTTCGTTCTTGTATGTTGTGTCGGGTTGTAAGCAATCTTGATAGCACTTTCATTATCGCACAAAAGAGGAACTTTGTCACAATGGACATCATATTTCTTAAGAGTTTGCCTCATCGACAACAATTGATTGTAAGCACTAGTAGCTGCCACCTACTCGGCTTTGGCAGTAGAGAGATATGCAATTTTGCTTCTTAGAAGACCAACTCCATAAGGACCTACCAAGTAATTGGCAAGCCCCAAAAGTCAATTTCCTATCATCTTGAACACCAGCCTAATCTGAGTCTGTGTACCCACTGAGAGAAAAATGTGCCCCCTTTGGGTACCACAACCCAAACCTTGAGGTATGATACAAATACCGAAATATCCTACACTTGTTACCTTGCACACACCCCTACACTCAACACAATATCGGGTCTAGAAGCACAAAGATAAAGAAAATAACCAATCATAGAACGATACCACTTTTGATCCACATCTCTACCACCCGTATTACGCTTGAGATGACACTTGGTTTGCATTGGAGTGATATTCCCTTTAACATCTTGGAAGTTGAACCTCTTGAGCATGTCGTGGGTATACTCGGCTTGATAAATGAAAGTCCCATGAGCCATTTTCTTGATCTTAAAGCCAAGGAAGAATTTTCGCTCTCCCATCATAGACATATCAGACATGTCAGTGATAAGCTTTGAAAATTCATCATTGAAAGTTTGATTAGTTGAGCCAAATAAAATATCATCCACGTATAGTTGGCATATTAAAATCTCCCTTTGACCCTCTTTGTGAAAGGGGTGGGATAGATTTGCTCAATTTCAAACCCACGGTCTTCCAACAACTCTCTAATGTGCTCATACCACACATGTGGTGTTTATTTAAGTCCATAGAGCGCCTTATCGATCTTGTAGACATGGTTAGGGAAGTTGGGGTCCTCAAACCCCGATGGTTTCTTAACATAAACCAACTCTTTCAATGGAAAATTTAGAAAATCACTTTTCTACATCCATTTGTTCCAATTTAAAGTTATGCGAAGATGCATATGCAAGAAGGATACAAATGGACTCAAGGCGAGCCACGGGAGTATAGATTTCATCAAAGTCAATGCCTTCCACTTGTGAGTACCCTTGAGCCACCAATATTTTCTTGTTCCTTATGACAATACCATGCTCATCTTTCTTGTTCTTAAATATACACTTGGTCCTAATAACATTTCGGCAATATTTAGGCTTGTCAACTAGCTTCCACACTTTATTGCACTCAAATTATTGGGTTCATCATGCATAACTTCCAACCAATCCGTATCCTCAAGAGCCTCAAACACTTTCTTTGGTTCCACCATGGATATGTGAGCTTGATGCTCACTGAAGCTTGCCAATTGAGCTCTTATGGACCTATTGCCTCCAATATCACCCCACTTTATCATCGGAATAGTAAATTTTCTTCAAAGATATAGTAATCCTTGCTTGACAATGGGATTCGATCTCCTCATTGTTGTGAGGAGGCATCACTTGATCATATTGATCATTTGGGTCCCTGTCTTGACTGGTTTGTTGGCCTTGATCATCATTATGGATTGTTTCAACATGAGAATTAGAAGGTTTATCTTGGCCTTGATCTGGACTAGTTTGTATGATAGGAGTACTTGGTTCTTGCATAGCAACTTTATCGACAAGAGGAGGGTCTTGGACTTGTTCTTTGGTTAGTGCATCACTTTCTCCATTGGCATGAGTGTCGGAGAAAGCTAGTCTGTCCTAGACAGAATAGCTTCAGAGGTTCAAACACTGGGGGCCAAACACACTTCCTTCGCCTCTAGAGGGGGCTCGAGAGGGAAGCTTGACCACGACAACAATGGCGACAGAGAGAGTTTACCCAGGTTCAGGCCACCAGTGTGGTGTAAAACCCTACTCCTACTTGTCTCATGGATGGCACTGTGGTGACTGCAGTACAAATGCGAGATTGTGCTCGGAACATATTGGGCTCTACGATGATTCGAGGTCCCCTTCTACAAGGGTCATAGGTGCCCTTCTTATACTGGCGTTTGGACCTCCTTCCCGCTCATTTGGCGAGAAAGGGTTCCCACAAGGTGCCAAATGGAGGAGACCCGTACTTCTGCGCCTCCTGCGCGGTCTTGGTCGTCGAGGACAGCTCCACCGTCCATGGCGTCACGGTGGGGGAGCCCGGTGACGCCGCCTCCGTCTTGTAGTGCGGACTTGGTCTTCTTGCACCAAAGAGGCAATCTTTGGGTGGCCCTTCGGTCCGGGCAGTTGTCCCCTGGTCTTTATACACCAGAATGGCAACTATGGACAAAGTGAACCTGTGCCTATGTGCAGCCTCCGTCAGCGCACGGAGGCGCAACCGTCAGCGGCACATGCCCTGTCTCCCACCGAGCAGTTAAACCCCTTCGAGAGGAACGAGATGGCGGTGTAGAGTTCCTCTCGAAGGATAATTCTCCAAGCCCCAGTCCCTAGGCCTTAAGTTGATTCGTGGCCAAGGTGGAGAGCCCTTCAGGAGAGAGGTAGAGTACTTGACCACCTTCCGGAGGCGCCTGTTGGGCCGACATGTAGCAGACGGGCCAGGATACCCTGGTATTTAGGGGCCCGACAGTAGCCCCCAGACCCGGCATGACACGTGGCCGAAGGAGATGAGGAGTCATGGGTCCACCGCTGCACTCCCGACGTGGTGCACGTGGCGCGACAGTTCGTGCGCAACTCCCCACGATTGACGAGACGTGAGGGCAACGGCTCCCTGCGCTGCAACCTGTCGGTCGGAGGAGCCTAGAAGATTGCACCGGGGCTCCACTTCTCTTCTTCCATGTGTCACTTCCGCTTCATTATCCCTTTTGGTCTTCGCTGGGCGAGAACGGTTTCCCTTGCCCATTCCGCCGCTTGCCGCCGCCTCTGCGTCGCGACACAGCGCCATGGATCCTGTGATCGAGCCTTCCACCATTTACCCCAGCAAGATGAAGAGGGTGCGCCACCTGGCGGCTCGCTCCTCCAACAAGCACGGCGTGTCCACCCTCCTCCCGGGCACGGCTAATCCCGCCGAGCTTTCCCCGATGTTGTACGTGATCTTCTATTGTTCAGTGGCGTCGGGGATGGTTCCTTCCTTCTCCTCCTTCTTCTACGCCGTTCTTGACCACTACCGCATCCACCTTCTTCATCTTCATCCCAACCCCACCCTTGTTCTCTCAGACTTCGCCGTTTACTGTGAGTCGTTCCTCGGCGTGAAGCTGTTGGTGGCCTTCTTTCGTTGCTTCTTTGAGCTGCGAGAGAATCGAGAAGACCCCGGAGTCAGCGACCTTTCCTTCCGCCCGGGCACAAGCATGGGGGTCCGTATTTCCCCCAATGGAGATCCCATACGAGGCCCCTGTCTTCCGCTCGAGGTGGTTGTATGTTGACGCTGGTGAGGTCTGCGATCTCCTGGAGTTCCCTTCGTCTCCGCCCGAGCGACACTCAGGATGACGCTTGGAGGATTTGGCCGGCCGCGGCCTCTGGCAACTGAGGGAGCGCGTGAATGTTCTGCATGACCGAGGTATCACCTTTGACATTCTCATCACCGAGATCGTCGAGAGGCGTCCCGCTCCCTTGCAGCGCCATGAGAGGCGCCTATGGTCGTTCACAGGCGTCGATGACCCGATGCGCCTTGACGACCACCTCCTCAGCCAGCACTCTTTCTCCAGGGCACTCGAGCTGCTGCTTAACTTCGACATGCCGTCGAGGTTTCCTTCCGGCATGCTCCCTCTCTATGATCTTCAGGCGGGGGAGAGGGACACAATTGTGGCGCGGATGCCACTCTTTTGCAGATGGGGCCCCTGGCCGAGGGGACGGAGTCACACGTGGACAATACGTATGCCCTGGACTCTGTCAAGGAGAGCGTCGAGATCCCTTCTTCTCCTCAGGCCACTGTGGCGGGCACTTCCCCTACGAGGAGACGCCGCAAGGTGGTACGATCTTCTAATGAGGAGGATGGGGATGGGGGCACCCCGCATCGATCAAACATGGACGGTGACGAGGGCCCTGGCGAGGCGCCCGGCGGCCATAGCTTGGGGAAGAGGTCGCGGATAGACGACGGCCCATCATCCTCTGGTGTCATAGCCGCGAAGGGCCCGGTGGCGTGGCCCCCTCCATGCCGGCGCCGCCCAAGGGTGTGGCGCTTCAGTGGAGAGTGAGGGACCTCACCACAAGCCCTTTTCTTCACCTTTCTGCTCCGTGTCTTGATGGGTTGGTGTTTCTTTTGGCAGGAAGCAGGTCGTCGATGACCTCGAGGAGCCACAGGGGCAGACTTCCGACCCCTCCACCGCGCTCCCGGCGGACCAACCCGTAGTCGAGGAGGCGTCGGCCGAAGTCTCCACCGAGGCCGTGCCACCACCCCGAGTCCTCTTGGAAGCGCTCGCAGAGGATGTCTTGGTGCCCCCGCCAGCCCCCAGCGTGGGAGGAGATGTTGCCGCCTTGCTGGAACCGGGCGAAGCCAGGGTCGATGTAGAGGTTGCGCCGGACACAGGTGCAGCGTCCGTTGAAGCACTTGCCGAGGAACGGTGGCTGCGGCTAACCAATGTCCCGTCCGGTTCTGGCCCGAGCTTTGGTGCCCTAGCGGATGATCTGGAGAGGAAGATCCGCGATGTCATCGCAGCCTAGGCCTCCTCTTAGGCAGCTTCTCTGTCCGCCGAGCTGGAGCGCCTTGAGACCCTGGGCGGCCAGCTGCTGGAGGTTGTCGCGGTTGGCCTCACGCAAGAGGAGGCAGCTGCCACGGCGAGGTGTGCAATGTTGGCGGAGGCTGAGCGCGAGCACGACGATGCCTCCGCGACGCTGAAAGAAGCTCAGCTGGCCCTAGCGAGCGTGCAGGGTGGCCATGAAGAGCTTTGCCTGGAGAGGAACCAACACTCCCTGGAGGTGGAGGAGTGGTCCTGTCTTCGTCGAGAGAAGGAGGAGGGGCTCACCTCCAAGGAGGATACGGTCAACAAGGATGAGAGTGACCTCTCCAAGCGGGAAGAGATGCCAGCTTGCGCTGAGATCGATCTTAGTCTCGAGCGTGAGCACCTCGACACCCTCGAGGCCGAGGTACGACAGACAGAGGCACGCACCCAGGAAAAGGTCGACACCTACAATGCCCGACTCGCCAAAATGAGGGCAGACCACGAGCGGGGCATTCAGGAGGAGGTTGAGGCGGGGCGCGCGACCATCTGTCGAGAGCTCCTGAGGGAGTTTGGCCAGAAGAACAAGGACCTAGAGGCCAAGTTCGTTCAGCGGAAGAAGGATCTGGAGAAGAAGGTGAAGGAGCTCAAAGAGGACTTGGAGAAGGTCCGTCGTAGGCGCAACAAAGAGAGGAAGGCCAAGGACCTTGCGGCCAAGGAGTTCACAAGGTCCCATGTGGACCTGCTCGCTCTGCAGGGGCAGATCTCTCTGCTCGTGGAGTGAGAAGAAGAGCGTCGAGCTTCCACTTAGCGGGAGCTTGAGCTGCAACCAAATTCAAGGCGTTGTTCCTTCAGGCCACGCACCCGCACCATTGCCGACTGCCTGCACGTTGAGACGCCAGCCCTCCCCCTCGAGTACACCGGTGCCGGCTGTGTCAACTACTTCTCGCAGTTCATCACTACAATGGAGGAGGAGGTCCAGGATCAGGACCAGGTCTTGAACGAGGAGAACCGCCAACTCCTGGCGGTGGCGATTAATCACGCCTTCTCCTAGCTCCAGCTCATCAACCCCTTCTTCGACTTCAGCACCTTTTCCGCACCTATCCCAGATGATCTCCAGGAGACCCTCCGTTAGCAGGTGCGCAAAGAAGTGAACACCTTCACCGAAAAGTTCAACCTCTCGTCGGGTCCATCTTCGTTGAGCCCTCCCGGTGCTGATGGGGCGGGAGGATTCGGTGATGACGTTGAGGACTCCGAGAGCCGCCATTCCTCTCCCTCCATGTGATTGTATTCTTGGCTTCCTGGTGCATGTAATAGACAGTGGGTGAACCTTTTGGTGTGTGATAACTTTATTTCGTTGTGCCTTAGTTTACAGGTATTCCCTTGTGGCGATACTTAGCCTTTTGTGATGGTGACTTTCGAGGCACCTTTCTTGTGTCCCTTGTGGTGGGCCGTCAGCTGCTCCTTGTGGATGACTCTTCTGGACTCCGTGTGGAGATTTGGGTGATGCACACTTTCTCCTTCGGAGTGAGGTTACCGTCGTTACCTGCAGTTTGTGCTTTTGGAGAGGTGCACGCCTGTTTGTTCCTTCATGAGCATCTCGCGAGGAGAAACACGCCAAGGGACTTGGCGAAGTGTTTGTGTGCGGTAGAGACCCTCTCACATACACTGTGGCAGCCCCCGCTCGTGGGATGCTCTCGAGAGGAAAAAGGCCCTCACGCGCCTCTCCGGAGAGAGAAAGTATGCATGAGATGGATGCGTATGATCTTGTTGGATGCAAATGCAGGCATGCCGACATGCAAGGAGAGATGGGATTGCTTTGTGAAAGCAATAGGATTTTATTGCTAGGGTGAGGCATTGTTCTCTTACAAAACGCTTGCGGATGTCGTGACCTTGTGGTCCCCCAAGAAGCACTTGACGTCACTGTGCGGACACAGTACTCCCATCATCATGGGGCTGATACTCGCACGAGTTCAGGTGCACAGCTCGAGGATGTAGTGGACTTGTGGCGCCCTCGAGTAACAAAAGTTTGCCCCGCCGAAGCGGGGCTCCCACTTGTGTGGGTAGAAGCTCCCGCGACCTTGTGGTACGCCTGGCTATAGCTCCATGAGACCCTCACGGAGAGAGGTCTTGTCATCGTTTTTACCTGGCGTCACAGGGTCCCCTTGAGGGTACATCTCCATGGCCTTGTGGGAGCCATGGAACGAGCATGTGGTGAGCGCTCCTCCATAGTATGGAGGCGCACTCACATGGAGAGCAGTGGCCTCCCCTGAGCCTCCAGCGCTCTGCGGGGGCCTTCTGGGCGGCAGCCCCCGAGCCTCCAGTTCTCTGGGGGTCTTCTTGGTGGCTGATATCTCATGAGAGGTTAGCAGCCTTGTTGGGGGAATAGGTAAGGGGGGACCTTACCTACCGCCCATGTAAACCGGAAAACATTTCGGTCCTTCTAAATGCTTCCATCTGGTTTACAGCTGAGGAAGTCAACATGAATGAGAAGTCCCGGATCACCGTAAGCATGATCCGGTTTGCTGAGGGGCCGGCCCAGGTGCTGGGTTAGGAGATCCGGAGGCCCAAGACCTAAGGAGCGGCCCAAGGCCGGATGGAGTGCAAGGGCCTTGGGGATAACCCGGATGAAGCTTCTAGGAGTCGGATTGATCTAGGACTCCGACCACGGGGGTAACCCGGATACCTCTGTAACCGGGGGTCTCGTCCGCTATATAATGCGAGACCCTGTGACTTAGAAAGACAAGTTCTAGGTCAATAGCAAGGTAAATCGAGACATCGAGAGCCGGAATCGCCCTTTGTAATCGAGACCTTGTTTCTTGATAGTAAGAAGGCAGGAGTAGGTTTTACCCTCAATCGAGGGGCCGAACCTGGGTAAACTCGCGTCTCTCATTTCCTCCTTAATCCTTTCAAAGTTTTTCTCAGTAGAAATGGCCTCGCAATCTAGTTCTCGCATGAGGACACTTATCGTGACAACACCACGACAGCTGGCACCCACCGTGGGGCCCGCTCGCGGAAGGGCCGTCTTTTCGGAAGGAGCCTTACCTGGGATCGAGAAGCTCGCGATAGGCCGGCTCAGGAGGAGCCGGCGGGGAAACTATTACAACCATGACACGTGGGGTCCAGAGTTCGCATCGGTGGAATCAGGATTTCGGGTCCCATTCGGTGGCATCCACATTTTCGTTGGCTTCGTGGGAGGAACGGGCCCAGACCCAGAACTGCAGTCAGACTCATTCTTGGAGGAAGCTACGATGATATACTCTGATGGTGAATCTTCAGTTGGAAACAATGATGATCGTGACGAAACGGGATCCATCCACCAGCTCTTTGAAGACAGGTTGGGAGGAGACCTTGAGCCAGATCTGCAGAGTCTAACGGAAACAACTCATCATGCAACTGTTTACATGGCTGGACCAGCATGGCCTGCGGAGCCCAGGTATGACGCTAGTGGTAATTTAATTACAGACACTATTTCAACTTCGAGTCCAGTTCTAGGGGGACCAGGAGGCCCAGGAACAGAACCAACGGGACCAACGGTAGCCCCAGTCGGACCGACAGAACCGCGTTCAACAGGACCCGGCCCAACGAACTCTGGGCCGGCAGAGACAGTGATTGACTTAACAGCGCCCGCGTCATATAACTCAAGGCCTGAGCTGATAGCCGCGATGGATTCACTAAACGAAGTCTTGGCTACTCCGATTATCCCGGAGAACATGGTGCAGCGTAACGTAGAGATTGCGAGGCTTCGTCAGGAAATAAGTCGTGCCCGTCGGGAGATCGAGAAGGAGGTAACGTGTATAAACAAAGCCCAGTCAGAAGTCTTGGAGGAAGCAACACGTCTGGAAAGAGAGAGGATTTATCTAAACTTCAGACAGAGCGAGTTAGCTTCCATACAGAACTGGCGTTATCATACCCGGTTGAACAATGAATTCGTCGCAGGATTGGGACCTACCAACCTTCAGAACCTGTTCACGTCCCCTGTTGGGACCCCTGGGGCACCTAACCCTGCTCTGCCGGTTCACCCTATGAACCTGCCGATCGCTCCTGTTCCGGTTCATCCGGCGCGTTTTCAACCACCTATCCAGCTACATGGTAACCCGAATCCTGCTCCAATCCCGGAACAACCCCTACAGGAAAGGTTCCATACGCCACCAGGTCATTTCAACAATCCAATGGATAACATTTGGGCAGCAACAAATAGTCTGTCACGGATTCCAGTCAACCCCAATGATCCTATTGGAATTGAAACTCGGAGGGCTATCGAGATGTTGCAAACACCAGTAGTTCAGCAGATGAATTACAGTATCCAGGACAGGATACACTCAACTCCCTATAATAGCAGGAACTCTTGGCCAAGAAGTCACCATGGAAATTCGCCGGTTCTGGCCGGCTCTAGCAACGCAAACCGGTAGCAACCTATCCCACCCAGGCAGACTATATCCTATGCACCCGGAGTTATAAATACATGACACAGAGTTGCGGAACCAGAAAACAGAAATCCGGGTCATGTTCAACCCCCAGCTCATAATGCGGTTTCAAACCCCGTCCTAACTGGGTCTCGCAGGATTGGCATTCAGTGTCTCGGTCCAGCAATCAGAAACGAGAGGATACCGGCTGATTTTAAAGGACCTCGCAGAGTTGTAAACTATACGTCGGACATGGAGCCTGCAGATTGGATAGAAGGATACGAGATGGCCATGGACATATTGGAAGTAAGTGACGCAGTATGCGCATGGTACTTAAGTGTGATGTTAGAAGGGCCTGCGAAGTCCTGGTTAAAGAACTTGCCCGCCAATTCAATTAATAGCTGGCAGGAGTTGAAGGACCAGTTTATAAAAAAAATCAGGGAAAATGTAAATGACCGACGACTATCATAGACCTAGAAAACTGTGTTCAGAAGGAAGGGGAGTCTGCCCAGCACTGGTCTCGGCGCATCGCGGAAATTATACATTCATCTGTCGGACTCACCGCTCAGCAGGCAGTCATAGCATTGGAACGAAATTGCAGATTTGACCCGCTGAAGCATAAGCTGGGACGCATCAAGTGATACGTAAGTGATATGAGTGAGTTGATGGATGCCATGACCAAGTATGCGGAGTCTGATAAAATAAAGGAAGCAGACTCGGATGATGAGAAGTCTGCAAAGGGAAAGAACATTGGGACCAAGGGTAGCCAGAACCCGAATCAGAGCAGCAGCAACCCTCAGAACCAGAATAATAACAAGCGCAAAAATGGAGAAGTGACCTCGGATCTAGTGGCAACAAATTACAGAAACCAGCGCCAGGGTAACAATTTCAGAGGAAATCAATTTTTTTTGACCAAACAGCTTCACACAGGCTAAGCAGGCTCTGAAAGGACCATGTCCTTGACACAGCAAAAACAAAAAGTTAGCAAATCATCATTTACTATGATACGTTCAAGAGGATGAACCTGCAAGAGAAACAACTTCAACCATCATCAACCGTGTTTCACGGGATTGTACCTGGTAAGTCTGCACAACCTATCGGAAAAATATACATTGAAGTTTCTTTTGGAGTATTTGAAAATTGCAGGACATGGATGTTAGCATTTGAAGTGGTCAAGTTCAAAAGTCTGAACCATGCTCTGTTCAGACGGCCAGCTTATGCCAAGTTTATGGCCAGACCCTGCTACGTTTACCTCAAGCTGAAGATGTCAGGTCCTTATGGAAATATTTCCGTCAACGGTGACAGAGACATAGCTTTGGAGTGTGAGGAAGGTGATGTAGTATATGCAGAGACCGCTTGTGCGGAAGAGGAGTTGAAATTGTATAAGTTGTAAGTTGATCTGGAAGACATGACCTCGCTCAAGAAGCCATCAGCTGAGTCCAAGTTAAAATTTAAGTCTTCTCAAGACACCAAGATGGTGGACTTTACCCCCGGTGACTCATCTAAGCAGTTTAGCGTGGGGGATCACATGACAGAAAAATAGGAAAGCGCGCTCATCAAGTTCCTCCATGAGAATTGGGACATCTTTGCATGGAAACCTTCTGACATGCCAGGTGTCCCAAGGGAACTTGCTGAGCACAGTTTAAGTGTGGATCCTAACCTGAAACCTATTCGTCAGTTCCTCCGTCATTTCAATGATAAGAGAAGGAAAGCGATTGGATAAGAGATAGTCAGGTTACTTGCAGCAGGGTTCATAGTAGAAGTATTACACCCAAATTGGTTAGCCAATCCATTTCTCGTCCTCAAGAAGAACACAACCTGGAGAATGTGCATAGATTACACAGATTTGAACAAAGCATGTCCTAAAGACCCGTTTGCTTTACCCCGTATCGATCAGATTATAGAATCTACGGCTGGTTGCAAATTTCTATGTTTCCTGGACGACTACTCAGGTTATCATCAAATCAAAATGAAGGAAGAGGATCAAGAGAATACCTCATTCATTACACCCTTATCAAAAGTGTATCCAGAATTGTTTGGAAAGCCGGATCGGGCGAAACGTGCACGCTTATGTGGATGACATAGTAGTCAAGTCCCAAAAAGGTGACACTTTGATCTCAGACCTAGAAGAGACGTTTGCCAGTTTACGCAAATACCAGATGAAGCTTAATCCAAGAAAATGTGTCTTTGGAGTACCGGCTGGGAAGTTATTAGGTTTCATTATTTTAGAGAGAGGCATTGAAGCAATCCCGGAAAAAGCTCAGGCCATACATAACCTGAAAAGGCCGGTTTGCCTGAAGGACGTTCAGAAGTTGACAGATTGCGTTGCTTCCATGAGCCGGTTCATAAGCAGACTGGGTGAAAAGGCTATACCTTTATACCGACTCTTGAAGAAAACTGACACTTTTTTGTGGAATTAAGAAGCTGACGAGGCATTGGAGGCCCTGAAAAAACAACTTTCCAACGCACCTATATTGACTGCGCCTGAGAAGAAAGAGCACATGTTACTATATATAGCAGCAAATAACATGGCGGTCAGTGCGATGGTAGTTGTGGAACGTAAACTGGAAGGAAAAGAAGACCTTGTCCAGCGGCCGGTTTACTATGTAAGCGAGGTCCTGACAGAGTCTAAACAGCGTTACCCGCATTGGCAGAAGCTGGTTTTTTGGGTGTTCATGGCTAGTCGTAAGCTGAAACACTATTTTCAGGAACATCCTATTACTGTGGTTAGTTCAGCACCTTTGTCCGATATTATTCAGAACAGAGAAGCGACAGGGAGAGTTGCAAAGTGGGCTATTGAGATGGGGTCATATCATATAAAATATGAGCCAAGGACTGCAATAAAGTCCCAAGCCTTGATCGAGTTCATAAATGACTGGACACAATTACAGGTTCCACCGGATAAACCAGATACTAAATACTGGACTATGCATTTTGATGGGTCTCGACAACTGGAAGGTTCAGGAGCTGGTGTGGTATTAAAATTCCCAAGAGGTGATAAGTTTCGCTACGTCTTACAAATTTCATTCAAGTGCACTAATAATGCAGCAGAGTATGAGGCTTTGCCTCATGAGCTTTGTCGAGACATCGTAGTAGTTTTCATAGACGGGGGTGCCATGAGACTACGGGTAGAGACGTGGGGAAACGGGATCGCTTTGGTGACAAAGACACATGATTTACCCAGGTTCGGTACGTCGTAATAATACGTCGTTCCTACTCCTGCAATCTCACTAATCAGGACTAAAGCCTGTGTAAACAATTACAATGTGAGGTTAGGTTTAGCTATCCACGGAGGATCAACTTCTCGGCGAGTTGGACTGTCGCTTCCTCTCTTGTTATCTCATCTCCCGTCCGGCTTTATATAATAGCCGGATTAGGGCATACAGAATAGGAAACCTAGAAGACTACGATGTCTAGTAACTTGGAAAGTAAGGAATCCGTCTTCTCCTCCAAGCCAGATCACGTGGGCCGTGATCCGGGTCCTTCTAGAATCCGGCTTCTGCGCGTCAGCTTACTGGGCCGCCCAATGGACCATAGCCCACTACCAGTTGGGCCACCCTGGTAATCCGGCACTTTTGACTACCATCTGATATACCCCTATTTGGTATATATCCGACAGTAGCCCCCAAGAAGGATTAAAACTCTGATTCGCCGTCTTTCGCCAAATGTATATTGTCCAAGAAATATTGGCCAACAGTCTTGATTCTTCTTTTTCTTCTTTTAAGAGATGGTAACGTAAAACTCGGAATTCGGGAAATCCGGCTTTTCTCACATGATCCTTCGTGGAGAAGGAACCTCCTACGTCAGCACTTTAATTCTGCTGACGCAAGGGACGTTTGGGTTTTAAGTGGGAAACCCAGAAACATATCTCTGACAGATTCTCGCGGGAAACGAGGAGATAACCATAATCAGCCTGTCGATTCATTTCCCGGATTTTCCGGCAAGTGACACGCGTTGATCATCCAACGGTCAAAAGAGCCGTTAGCACGTATCGTGACGGATTTCCGGCTATAAATAGCCTTCGTCGTCCTCCCGGAAAACCTTCCGCAACCACTCGAACGCCATTACAACGCCCAAGCTTCCAGCAGAGAGAGAGCACCGAACGCCCACTGCGCCCAGAACGTCACCGGAGGCTATCCGCGCCGCCACCCAATGGCATCCTCGCCGCCTTCGCCCGCACACACCGTCGCGCAGGACATCGAGGACATAATCAACCAAATGGATCCTCAGTTGGATTCTCCAACGCACGCCGGCGGCGAGCCGGTGAAGACTGCGGATTCCGCGGCAGACGGAGGAAATCCTTCCGCCACCGCGGATCTTGCGGGCTCATGCGACGCGCCCTCTCCGCCGTTTGCTCCCGAAACAGCGGAGGAGAAGATCACGCTCCTTGGCGACGAGCTCGCCGCCGCAGAGGCCGCCGAGTCCGCCGCCGCCGGAGCGGACGAAGAAGTGGAAACTGCCGGCAACTGGGTTGCCTGCAGCATTCCCCCATCCCTCCTTCCAAACATGGAAAAGGAGGGGTTGGTGCTCAAAGGGAAATGGCGGCTCCCTGAGGACGAGAACGAACCCCTGCCAAACAACGGCGAACGGGTTCTTCTCTCCTCCCATCTCCTAAGAGGTATGGGATTGCCCCCTTCTGCCTTTTCCCTCCAAGTTCTCTCCCACTATAACATCCAGCCTCATAACCTGCCACCCAGTTCCATTCTTTATATGGCCGGGTTTCAGGCCCTCTTCGAGGGTTTCCTAGGCATAGAACCTAGGTTAGACTTCTGGTTGTACTGTTTCGGGGTTAAGCGGAACTCTTCGGAGGGCGCACTCCCGACTTGCGGGACCATCTCCTTCACTCTTAGGAGATTTAGGGAGGAAAGGTTCCCCAAGATCAGAACCTCGGAATCCGTCAAATTCTGGACGAGTTCCTTCTTCTATCATCCCGATGTCCCTTTCCCAAAAAAGGCCATCGGGGTTCCACCTTTCACAAACACCGCTGCTGTTCCCCAAGAGAATTGGGGAACAGAAGCCGTCCAAGTTCTGCCGCCTGATCTACTAAGGATCAAGTGGCGCATCGCCAAGCTCACTTCCTTGGATCCGCCTCTAACCGGCATGGACACGGTCCTTTTCTGGTTGGAGAGGCGGATCCAGCCATTAGCCAATCATGGCGGCCATCTCCTCTGTGAGTATACGGGCGCCAACGACAAAATGCGGACAACCAGCAAAGACTGGGCCGCGAAGGATCTGCGGTGGCGCGTAAACCAGTTGGTTGCATGACGCGACCAATATGAAGCGAGTCGGCCAATGTACACAGCCGATAATCCGGCTCCCAAGGTATTTTTTCCGTCATTTGGGTGGAATTTTACCATGCTTTCTCGGATTTTTCACTTCTAACTCTGCTTTTTCTTTTCGACAGCTTGCTGAACTTCCTGACTCGGAGCTAGCCTCCGAAGCTGAACTGGAGGCATTGCACACTGCCTTCACAGGCGGGCGCAAGCGCAAGAAGATTTCCTCCTCTGAGGAAATCATCGATCTTGACGGGATTCCCGTCGTCACCTCCAGGTTAGAACGTCCGGGTTATTTTCTTTTGTCGAAGTTTTCTTTCATCTTCGGAGTTTTAACTCTTTCCGGGTTTTTTGCTTTTTTGCCTTTAGCCTGCCTCCCTCTACCTTAAAGCCAAAGAAGCTGAAGAGGCATAAGGCTGTGACCAACAGAGGCCCTCAGCCTTCTCCCGTCATCACACCGGACACACCGTCCACGATGGCGGAAGAGCATGCAACAGCCCCCACCACCAAGTCGTTGGAGCCCAGCTAGCCCGTTGTGTCGGACACGGACACGAGGGAAAGGGCGGCTCGAGAGGTGGGAAATTCTTCTCGGACAATCGACGAGGAGATTCCCACCTTCGACAAGGACTTCAAGAATCTCAACGATGGCCTAAGCGCGGCCGGAATTCTTTTTGCGGAATACACAAAAGAGTTCAATGAAAACTTGGCGGGGCTGCAGCGAATGAGCCAGGTATTTAACTCTAGCCCCCAAGCATTAAGCAAAATGTATACTTTTTGCCTTGATGCTTTTTAGTTACTCTTTTCCTTGTCGTGTTCCAGCAAACCGCCGAAACCATTAACATGGAAGTTTTCAATAAACTTTCCGTCAAGAACAAGGAAGTTAGAAATCTTCTTTCCATTCTTGAGGTGAAAGAGGTGGAGCTGGCATCGTCTCAGCTGCAGCTGAAGGAAACAACAGGTAAACTTTTTCCCTCTGAAGTTTTCTATTCAGCTTTTTGTCTAAGTACTTTTCCGGGATTTTTCTAAACTCGGAATTTTCCTTGCTTTCCAGCTGCTTTGGCGAAGGCCCAGCAAATAGCTGAAGATGCCGGCAATGCTGCCAGTCTCCGTGAGGAGAATCTGGACCTTCATAAGCAACTTATGAAGGCCCAAAAGGATCTGGAAGCCAGCAATCTGGCCCTTGGAATTGCTCATTCCAAGGCTTCCGAACAGGCGGAGAAGGATAAGTCCACCATCCAGGACTTGGAAAATGCCTTAAACCTTCGCCTGGAGGAAGGCTCCGAAATCGACAAGATCATCGGTAAGTTTTACTTCGTTTACCCTTTTTCCATGTCTTGTTTTCATTCTCTGCTTTTTCACTTAACCTTTTTGGTTGTTTTGTCTGAAAAAATAGGAGGTACCCAGATATCACTCGGATTGACAGAATCCGAGCCTTTGGGAAGACGTGGACTGCGATCAGAGCTGCTGGCATGCAGCTGGTCAACAAGTTCCTTCCCACAAGGACTGGAGAGTTCTCGGAAGTTGAGAAACTTCCGGGTGCCATCTTGGAGGTGGCGGAGTCCAGGGAATCCATCCTACGCTCCGCTGCACGGGGTGGTGCACGCATGGCACCCGGCCTTATGCGTATGCACTACCCTGGTGCAAAGTCTTGGCACGTGGCGTCCGGTATCCCCCAAGGATACACGGAAACTCAGCGATCCACCATCTTTGATGAAATCAAAGGCCACGCCACCAAGATCGCCTCCATGGTGAACATCTCCATCACTTATCCAGAAGAGGAGATCCCGGAAGCCCCCGAGAATGACAGCAGCGAAGAAGACTCGGACGCTTGAAGGGCTGCCTTTAACCTGGATGATGAAAGTAGACAATAGGAGCATTACTGCACTTCTACAATGTAATTTATATTGTAATGCTTCTATTCCTTTTGTATGAACAAGAACTCCGCCTTTTGCAGTTTTAATTATGAAATTCTTTGCAAGGTTTCCGGGTTTTAATATTCCTTTGCCTTCTAAGTTCTCTGGCTTATATGTTTTAACTGTCCTTAGTGTTTGAAATGGCTCGATAGTATTATGAATCATCATGCCGAGTAACTGGGTATAACCAATTAGTTTAAACTCGGAAACATGGATCATACTAAAGGCATTTTTACTAATAGCTCCAGTGACCCAACACATAAACAATCAGATAATACTTAGAGAAAAGTAAGGAATTTTTTGAAACTTGGGCACGCAGGCACAATCCGAGTTTCCTTTAGCCGTTAGCAGGCTGAAAATCATTCAGTTTTTTAAACACCGAGCACGCAGGCACAATTCGGGTTAACATTGAGTATTTTGTAAGATCATTGGGAAATAGATAAGGTGGAATCATGCTTTGTACTATAATAAACTTGTAAAAACATGGATATAAGAATTCCGACAACTTTATTTCATGATCTCAAAGATGTTTACATAGAAATTGAACTAAGTATAGAAGGGACGTAACTGCTGGATGCTCCAAGGCCTCTTTGTCTCTCCTAGTTCATCATCTATCTTTCTCTTTCTTTTGCGATTCGTCTTTTCAGGATCATCTTCCGTGTCCCGAATATCTACAAGGTAATATGACCCATTTTTCATAGCTTTGCTGATTACAAATGGTCCTTCCCATACTGGGGCCAATTTGTGTTTTCTTTGCTGCACCAATCTCAGCACTAAGTCACCTTCTTTAAAAGAACGATGCCTGATTTTCCGACTATGATAACGTCGTAAACCTTGCTGGTAAATGGCGGATCTTTGAAGCACAAGTTCTCGTTCCTCTTCTAAGAGATCGACGGCATCCTGTCGTGCTTCTTCGGCATCCGAGTCATCGAAATCCCGCACTCTTGGGCTATCATGGATCATGTCCGTTGGAAGGATAGCTTCCGCACCATAAACTAGGAAAAACGGTGTAGCGTTCCCACATTTAAATAATGTAAGGACACCTGTGTTATTGTGCTAGTCCCTGGATCAATTGCTAGCACCACAGTACAAAATGAAATATCATGCAGATGCATCAAATTCTATTACATCGCATGATCCAGTCTTTACAAAATAGGATTACAACTTGCATAGTCTTAGAAGACTAGCAGTAAACAAAGATATACAACGGAATACATAGTACAACATTGAGCCCATCTTCTTCAGGTGCCACAGGCAAAACATGTTGGCGATAGTCTCGAGATCCTAAACGAAATCCTCACTCGTCTTCAGAAACATCTGCAATATGGAATATGCAGCCACAAGGGAGTCAATACAATTTAATGTATTGGCAAGTAACACTATGGTGGATATAAATGGCAAGACTATATCTACATGCATATTTGGCTTGGTGGGGTTTAGGCTAAGTTTGCATAAAGCCAGTTTTGTCCTATCTCTTTTGTAAAAGAAACTTTTCTTTTCAAAGGGGTGGCAACATTGGATTAAGATCCAAGCACCACAATACTGTTCACTTGGTCAAAATTTTACTTATTGAAATTGATGATGAGATTCTTCCGTCAATCCTTGTCCAGCTGCTCATAGTTGTCCATAACCGGGGACACGGCTAAGATCTTAGTTTGTTGACTCTGCAGAGGTTGTGCACTTTCACCCTTTGTCTTCAATTAGCCCAAACATCCTATACACCCGGAGTGCATCATGGAAAGGAGAGAATTGAGACGAGATCTTTCAGAAGAAGAAGTCCAAACCCACCGGCAAGACCCGTTCCACCTATAATTATGCTACATCTGCTTGTCAAGCCTGGGATGAACCCTCACAACTTAATTGATCAAGACAGAGCCCATATTGTCCTGGGTGGCCATCCGCAAGTGACAACCTCAAGTGGAATAACCCTTAGATAAGGGCCCTGAGGAAACACTCAACATAACCCAATCTTACCACTTCCACCCAGGTGGTTCATTCATTAGTTATACTTAGGATTTTTTCTCAACATCTAGTAAAACAATTTGTAACATTGCATAGCACCTAGTAAATTCTAAGGCTATCAAAAATAACAAAGTAAAAGGGATTGCTACACACTACTAGGATAATAGCATAGCATAGTAACTTAGTAAAATTTCCTATCATGCATACTACTCAAAATCAACTAATGCATATAGAAAATAATGGGTAGTTGATGATGTGTTACTTGCCTTGTTGAAGTTGGTGAAGAAATCACACTCTCTTCACAAAAGATCGTTGCTCTCCGTACAATCTATTCATTGAAAACACAATAACAAAATAAACAAGCATCCTAGCAAACAAACATACAAGTGTAGAAAAACAACTAACATATCAAATGGGGCTTAACCAAGTTGGTTAGGACAAGGTTTGGGTTCTAAAGATTCATTCCCTAATGGTCTCATACTTGTTAAGGAAATTCCAATGGTTTACTTGGGAAGGACTAGGTTGATCTTGATATGATCTAACTTTATTATAACCATACTTGTCGAGGAAGTTCCAAGAGTTCACTAAGAATAAACATATTACTTCTTCAACTAAAGTAATACATGCA
The DNA here is from genome assembly GCA_028641055.1 of Alopecurus myosuroides. Classification (NCBI taxonomy): domain Eukaryota; kingdom Viridiplantae; phylum Streptophyta; class Magnoliopsida; order Poales; family Poaceae; genus Alopecurus; species Alopecurus myosuroides. Next base: position 249,145,548 of record CM054058.1, read on the forward strand.
AATACTTGGTCATATTCACCTTCAAAAATATTTGAATGACTATGTTAGTATATTCCATTGTGGTTAGGGTAGGCCTACTAACTTCCTCATCAAAGGGAAAAATATTACTAAGTCTTGGGTTTTCCATTTGGGTCATTGGTTGGACAAAAATAACTTGTTATTCTTCAACTTGTATGGAGTGCTTCTAGTCTTCACATGCTTGTCTTCTTGAAGATAATCTTCATGCTTCTATTGTAGTCTTGTTCCTTGGATGGATTCTTATCTTGTTATTGATAAATTCTTTATGGCTTTCACTAATTAGTTTGTGTATGGTATGGGCACAAATACCACCAAGTCAAAAAGAAGAGAAAGAAAATAAGAAGAAGAATAGAAAGAGAGAGGGAGATGCTTTCTTCTGAATTTCTTCACACTTGTATTTCCTTGAGTTTCTTCTAGGTGTGGAGTCCAAGTATTTTCTTCAAATTTCTTCATTGATCTTCCTTGTAGCCCTTCATGTTGCCACCAAGTTGATAATGAAATTCCTTCTTGTGCTTGAGTCTTGATTTCCATCTTCTAACTTGATGAATTCTTGAAGCATGAGGGGGGAGTGGAGGAGTATATAGGAAACTAAGGTTCACTACATGGTATTATATGTGATTGACACACACTAGGGACTTGGCTTGGCTCCAAATAGACATAACATCAAGGAATAACAGTTGAAAACAAATCCTAAGACATGGTAAAGAGGGATGAAACACTAGGTTGGGTTTTTGGTCAAAAACACATGTCCATGGTCCAAGGATGTCCAAAATGGTTAGGCACTAATTTCTATGGTTCAAGGTTGTCAAATGGAACAATTTTGTAAAAGGAACTATATTGAAAATATTTATAGAAATTAATCTATGTCAAAAATACTCAAATAGACAACTAAATTCTAAATTCAATTTTAATTTGTTCAATTATTATTTTGGGACAGAGGATATGAAAGTACACATCCTAAGGTTTCCAAATATATTTTATTTACAATTTTTTGGATTTGTAGAATTTGAATTATGCCAAATTTCATCAAACAAGCATATTTGAATTTGAACAAATTTAAGTTTCTCAAATTTTAATTTGGCCAGTGCCAAAAGTTTCTACATGTTTTGGTGATTTCAAAAAGTCCAAGATTGCTAAATTTGGCTAAGTGGTTGAAAAGTTATGCTGATTTGAAGTTGCAGGGGCTTTTCTGCAAATCTGCCAAAAATTCTACCGGGAGAAATAATCCAGAAATTTCTAGGCAACGTGGCTTCCTGCGATTGGTTGGCTCTGTTGACTGTATGCTGACTGGGTGTGCTGATGTGGCAGCTGACTGGGTTAAGTGATTTGATCTGGATCGTTAGATCCAGATCCAGGGGTGGGGGCTGCGTACCGCTTCGGGTTTTAATCCCGTGCGTACGATGCAGATCCAACAGAGTAGATTTAAAATAGGGGGTTAGGGTTACCTCCCGCCGGACTTGCTCGCCGGAAATGGTTCCGCGGTGGCCGGAGGCGCAGGGAGTCGACGTAGACGGCGATTCGGTGACCCCCGCGCGCGATGAAGAACACGATGAGATTCGCCTCGACGCGGTGAAGCCTATGGTGTGCACGGTTTGTACGGTGGCGTCCTGGAGTGGTGGCGCGGTGATGTCCCGGGGTGGCGTAACTCCAGTGGTCGTCGGGAAGTGGTTCCGCTGTGGGAGAAATCGAAATAAAAGAGTGAGCAAGTGCAGGGAGTTGAGGGGAAGAGGAGGAGAGTGAAATGGGCGGCGGGGTTTTGCTGCTGTGGCCGGAAGTGAGGACGGACGGCGGCGGTAGTGGTAAACTCCGGCGAGCAATACCTACGACCTCGGGGCACGATTATGAGAGGGAGGAGAGGGGAATCAGAGAGGAGAGCCGGGGCTATTAAGGGGAAGAAACGGGAGGGATTATTGCACCATTAAACGATCGCAATCAATCGCGGAAGTTTCGGCCAAAATGAATGCATTTCCGTTTCCTGGGTTGAAGGCGACATGACGTCAGCTGACGTCAGCATTCTGTTTTATTTTTCTTTTTATTCCTTTTTTTAATATCTTTTGATATACAAGTCCAAAAGATCTCAAACAAATTGCAAATTCTTTCTAAAAATAATATCTTTCACTTAGAAACATTTTTGTAAATTTTTCAACATGTTTTTATTTTTCAATTTGGAATATTGTATAATTCCCTAATAGTTTCTTAAAGTGGTTTTTAATTTAGAAAATTAACAAATATAAATGTTTGTCAAATAAAATTTCAGTAGCTTTATGATGATCAAATATTACTTTCCAAAACCATTTCAAATGTTTTCATCCCTTTTATGTTTTGAAAATTATAATTAATTCACTAATAGAACTTAATACCATTTTAAAATAGAAAAAAAATAATAAAAATGGGGTTTTTGATTAAATAAAATTTCAGATACAATAACCATGTCAAATACAATTTTTGAAAGTCATTTCACATCATTTTTATATTTTATATTTTGAAAAAAATGATTTCACTAATAGCCTATTAATGCCATTTTAAAATATCAATTATATAAATAAAAATTATTGGTTGAATAAAATATCAGAGACATCAATGTGATCAAATGACATCTTCCAAAATCATTTTTAATGGTTTTCATATTTTATGATTTTAAAATATGAAGAAACAATGATAGTCACTTAATAGAAAACATTAATTTTTATATGATTAAAAACAATTTTTAGAAATATTTTCTATGGTTCAACTATTGTTTTCTAAGACCCTTTTAGGAACTTTCATATTGTATATATTCAACATATTAGTGAAACCACAATTAGTATCCTTTTGTTATATTTCAAACATAGAGAATTATTTAATAAATTTGGAAAATGGGGTTTAGTAAAAGCAGAAAGGTTTTCCCAAATGAAAACATTGTTTTCTCAAAGTATCCTACTTGTTTTCATAAACAATTTATTTCTATAGAACTATATTATTTTCTTGATTGACATAACACTTGGAAAACAAGGATCCAACTTATATCTATTTGGGGGTTATCAATAATAGTGTAACCCTTTTTAGAGACAAGAAGAAAATATTAGAGATAACAATTCTCTAGTTTTTATATATCGAAATATTTTCAAGATCATAATTGGGTTGAAAACATGTTTGGTGTAAGGGTTTGCTTAAGAAGAAATATTTTCTTTATGTAGAAATATTTATTTTGAAATGACTTTAGGGTTTATGGAATAGAGGTATATTGGATTTTCATTTCCAAAACATTAGAACATATATTGTTTTCTTTTGTTTCTTGCATCTCATTTGGTTTTTGGTGACTTGCATAACATGAAAACAAAAAGTTTCAAATTTTTGTGATTTTTGCATTTTCCAAAAATCAGGGATGTTACAAACGGGGTTTGCTCAGTTCACCTGTTTGGCGTCGTTCGAATGCTCCAAAGCACGGAAGGTAGCTCCTCTACCCATGCTCCAGCTGCTCTATGAAGAGGAGATTCGAGTCTTGGGCGTATTCCTTGCAGGATTGAGCTATTCATTCTCTCAACCTGGCCATTGGATTGCGGGTGTGCCACAGATGCAAGATCTAGGCGAATTCCCGTTTGTCGGCAATATTTTGCCAACTCTCCAATGGAGAAATTTGTCCCGTTGTCGGTTATTATGCTGTGTGGAACGCCATATCTCATGACTATATCAATGATGAAATTTCTGGCAGTTACACCGTCAAGCTTTTTGATGGGTTTAGCCTCCACCCATTTGGTATACTTATCCATAGCTATGAGTAGATGTGTAAGTCCGCCTCGCGCAGTTTTGAACGGTCCCATCATATCTAGCCCCCAGACCGCGAACAGCCATGTAATTGGGATAGTTTTGAGTGCTTGGGCCGGCATATTAGTCTGCTTGGCGTAATATTGACACCCTTCATATGTGTTAACTATGTGCTCAACATCTGTCTTGGCTGTTATCCAGAAAAACCCGGCACGGAATGCTTTTTTAACTATGCTTTTTGATTGAGCATGGTGCCCGCAATCTCCGGCATGGATTTCTTACAGGATTTCTCGTCCTTCTTCTGGTGAAATACACCGCAGAAAAATTCCGGAAGCACTGCGCTTATATAGGCAATTATCAATTACCGTGTATCCTTTGCATCGACGCTGAATTTGTCTCTGCAAGACTTCGTCTGCTCCTTCCGGGTACTTCTGATTGACTAAGAAGTTTAAATATGGAATTGTCCAATCCGGGTTAACGAGCATAACTTCAATTGATTCGGAAGCCAGGGGGTAATCGATATCTCCACCTTTTATGGATGGCTCGTACAAATGCTGGACGAATACACCTAGTGGTAGGATTTTTACCCTTTCTGCCCCATGCGGGCTAACGCATCCGCGTTCCAATTTTCCTCCCTTTTAACATGGAGTACTTCAAATCCAAAAAAGCAGATGGCGAACTCATCCACCGTTCTCCGGTATTCGGCCATTATAGGGATTTTTGCGTCACAGGTTTGGTTAAGCTGATGCTGTACCAAATCCGAGTCGCCGTAGCACAGTATGCGCTTGACGCCTATTTCTTTTGCAATATGCAAGCCATGAAGCAATGCTTCGTATTCTGCCACGTTGTTACTGGCGTTGAAGTGTATTTGTAATACGTACTCCATTGTGTCTCCTTTAGGGGATTTTAATACTACACCAGCTCCAGCGCCCTCCTTCATCTTGGATCCGTCAAAATGCATGATCCAGTACTCGGACTCCGGCATTGGTGTTTTCTCCATTGCTTCCGTCCAGTCGGCGACAAAATCTGCCAGAACCTGAGATTTTATTGCCGTCCTTTGCTGATACTTAATGTCGAAGGCTGCTAGCTCGATGCCCCATTTGGCTACTCGGCCAATTGCCTCCGCATTGTTTATTATATCCCCTAGTGGTGCTTTACATATCACTGTTATGGAATGTCCTTGGAAGTAATGACGTAACTTTCTAGATGCGAAAAATACGTCATATGCTAGTTTTTGGTAGTGTGGGTACCTTTGCTTGGACAAGGAGAAAACTTCACTTATGTAATATACCGGATGCTGGTCTGGTATACTTTGTTCGTCTTTCTTCCGTTCCACAACGATTACTGCACTAATAACCCTGTTTGTAGCCGTGAGGTACAATAACATAGGTTCTTCGTCTTTTGGGGATGCCAAAATCGGAGCTTTCATCAAAGTTTCCTTCAACTGGGTTAGCGCTGCATCGGCCTCTTCTGTCCACTCGAATTTGTCGGATTTTTTCAGCAACTTGTAGAGTGGTAAGGCTTTATCCCCCAGCCGACTAATAAATCTGCTGACGGCAGCGGCGGAACCCGTCAACCTTTGGACATCTTTCACACACGTAGGTTTGGAGATGTTCAAGATGGCTTTGATCTTTTCCGGGTTAACTTCTATTCCTCTGTGAGAAACGATGAAACCCAGAAGTTTTCCTGAGGGAACCCCGAATATGCACTTTGATGGATTTAACTTCATCTTGTAAGTGCGCAAGTTTTTGAAGGTTTCTCGCAAATCCTCAAGGAGTGTGTCTTTTTTCTTGGTTACGACAGCAATATCGTCCATGTAAACATGGACGTTTTTGCCAATCTGACTATGCAAACATCGTTGCATGCAACACTGGTAAGTTGCACCTGCGTTCTTCAGGCCAAACGGCATGGTTACATAATAATACGTCCCGTACGGGGTTATGAAAGAAGTATTAATTTGATCTTCCTTTTTCATGCGTATTTGGTGATACCCGGAATAAGCATCCAAAAAGCATAAAAGCTCAGAGCCTGCAGTGGCATCTATTATTTGATCGATTCGCGGTAACGCGAACCTATCTTTTGGACACAACTTGTTCAAGCCGGTGTAATCTATACACATTCTAAGAGCAGTAGTGTCTTTCTTCGGTACTAATACCGGGTTTGCAGACCAATCAGTGTGGATTACTTCCTGAATGAAATCTGCTGCTAAAAGCCGGATAATTTCCTTGCCAATAGCCTTCTGTCTTTTTCCATCAAATAGTCGGAGACCTTGTTTGACGGGTTTGGAGCCTGGAATCACCTTTAGTTGATGCTCAGCAAGTTCCCTGGGTACGCCTGGCATGTCAGCTGGACACCAGGCGAAAATATCCCAGTTCTCACGGAGGAACTTGATGAGCTCGCCTTCCTATTTGTCGGTCATCCCAGTCCCTACTACGACAAATTTTGTCGGATCTTTAGGATCTAGGATTACCTGTCTTGTATTCTCGGATGCCTTGAAGCTATCTGCTGGTTTCCGAGTTTCTTTTCCTGCCGGCATTTCTGTCGGCGATACCTCGTTAGCCAGCTCCTTCAGCTCTTCCTTTGCTATGATTTTCTCAGCACAAAGGGCGTTTTCTTTTTCCAGCTTGTTCGCCAGCTTGAAGTCTCCGGTTATGGTGATTACCCCTCCTTTCGGCCCTGGCATCTTCAACTTGTTATAGATATAACATGATCTTGCCATAAATTTGGCGAAAGCTGGATGTCCGAGTATCGCGTGATACACGCTTTCGAACGGCACCACCTCGAAGGATACTTTTTCCTGACGGAAGTGATCTTTTTCTCCGAAAGTGACATCTAGGGAAATTTCTCCTAGGGATCGTGCTTGCCTGCCGGGAACAATGCCATGGAAGCATATGTTGCTGTGATTGAGCTGGGACTCGGAGATTTTCAGATGTCTCAACGTATCCAGGTACATTATGTTGATGCTGGATCCTCCGTCCATCAGCACTCTTTTTTAGCCTAGTGTTCTGGACAATAGGGCTTACAATAAGAGCTTGTGTGCCGGGTTCAGGGATATTTCCGGGATGATCAGACTGATCCCAGGTTATTGGTGTGTTCGAATACTTCAAGAATTTCGGGGTTGCCGGAACAACCGCGTTTATTTCTCGAAGTGTTCTTTTCGCCACCTTTGCTGATGGAGTTGCTAGGAAAGTTAGGGCGCATTCTCCATCAACTCTCGGAAACTTGGGTTCGCCTTTCCGCTGTTGTTCCTAGATTTTTTTGTCAGTGTCCGATTCACTGTCTTCTTTCTCAGCTTCTGGCTTTTGCTTAGAGAATTTCCTTTTGGAACTCTTCCCCTTGTTTCCGGATCCTGCACTGCCTTTCATGTGCTTATTCAGCCGGCATTGTGCGTTCGTATGGGTGGGTTTCCCAAATTGCGAATGGTGGACGCAGGGTTCCGACTTAATCTTCTCCCACTCTTCTTTAGTGTAGTTGATTGGTTCTGAACTGCGTCCTTTCCATCTGCTCCCTTTTTCACTTCCAAAGGCTATGTTAACTTCTTTGGGTTCTGGTGTTGCATTTGAAGTTCCTTTTTTCTCAGAGCGAGGATTTTTCTTGGCCGGTATCAGTGTGTCGATATTGCCACCTCTTGCGCTGATATCGTCTTCGGCTGCAGCATGCTCATTGGCGGTTGTAAGCATAGATCCGAGATCTTTGTGCTGTTTGGAACCAACCATGAACGGTACTAATCCGGGTTTTAGGCCATTGACGAAAGCATGCATTGCTTGTACGTCAGTTACTCCAGAACAACTATTCTTCATTGCAGTCCATCTGGAGATGAAATCCACGTATGGTTCATCCTCGAATTGGGTGCAACGTTTCAGCTGGTTGATGATGTTCGGGCGTTTGTAAGTTCCCCGGAAATGCTGAGTGAATACTCGAGCCATATCATCCCAGCTGTCGACAGTTCTTGATGGCAATCCATTGATCCAATCTCTGGCTCCATCCAGTAACATTAGGGGAAGAAACTTTACAGCTTCCAGGTCTGTCCCATTGTTAATCTGGACGGCTGTATGATAGTCTGAGAGCCAGGTATCCGGGTTTGTACTGCCGGTGTATTTCTGGTACGTTGGACCGACCTTGGCGAAGCCAGAATGCAGGATTGTCCTTCGGATGCTATCAGTGAAACACTTAGGTCCAAAGTATAGATCATCCTTTTCCGCTCTATCCATGTGTGCGGAATACCTGCCGGCTGAATGGACAGAAGGGGATCTACTCCTTTCTTTTCCATGGTTGCACGGACGCGCTTTTCCGGGATCATTTCTATTTATTTCAAGATCACACCCTTTTGGATGAGGCGGAGTTCTACTCCTATGCCTTTCTTTATCCTTAGGGGGTGTCCGAGATCTCTCACGTCTGTGAGGTACATCATGTCTTCCGGCTTTTTCAGCAGGGTGTCTCGGAGGTGGCATTGCTTTGCCATCTTTCCGGTATTTTTCTTCCCGATCATGGGGTTTGCCTCCACCTTTCGGTAGATGAGATCCGGTTCTAGACTCTTCATCCCTATTGTCGGGATTTTTCTTATCTTTTCTCGGACCCGCTTTCTTATCCTTTGAATTGCCGAAATCTCCAGGTTCTTCCGGTCCAGGTGCTCCAGCGGCGCAAGTAGCTGTTTTGCATAGGGCGGAGTTATCGTGCAACTTCCCTGATCGCTCTTGGGCTCACTGTTGTTGTTGCAATTCTTTTCCTAGGAAAGCATACACCTCTTGGAGTTTTTCACCATTGGAGTACAAGTCATTGTTGAGGATGGCAAACGCTGCTTCCGCATTTTCTGCTGCGGTTTTGTATATTGGTTCGCCTCTGGCATCTTTGCCGTTTACCTGCATTTGCCAAGATGGGTTGTGAAACCTTTCTTTTGGCAGCAGTACTTCCGGTCTTACGATTCCAGGTAACCTTGTAGGTTTAATGCCAGATCTATTCTTTCTCTCGTATTCCTCGATTTCTACCTTCATGAGCTTGATGTCATCCTGGGGTTTTTGGAGGTGTTCACGAGTTCTGAATAGATGTTGCTTTTGCCTTTGGAGAGCTTGTCTCCTGGCTTCTAGCACTTCAGGGGGTTCATGTAATCCCACTGGCGTTTGTAACAATTCCTGTTCTTCTTGCTCTGTCATTGGCGGAACAAGGATTTCTTTTGTTTTCTTCTCCGCAGGTTTTGTTCCGCTTGCATCTCCTACTTCCGGGCTTTCATCAGCTGGATCAGCCAATTTCTTCTTCCGGAGCTTGTATTGGAGTTTTTTAGCGGCCTTGTTCTTTTTCTTGGAAGAGGGAGGTTTTTTAACAGGTTCATCGTCTGTCAATTCCTTGACGTTGGGAAATATCGGAGAAGTTTCTCCATCTTCTCTCTCTTCCTCTGGCGGAGGGGTTTTAGGGCTTTCCTGACTTCCGGCGTCCGTGTTTTCAGCCGGTTTCGCCATTAGTACTTCATGGAATCCCTCTTGAAAAGATTTAACTTTTCTTTTGAAGGCGTCCACGTCTTCGTCTTCGGAATCAAAGTCATCTGATCCGGTTTCTGACTCTAATCTCGCCTCAATGGCGGCTAGCACAGAGTCAGCTTCCGAATTCATCGCTGGATTGGCGAATGTCGGATCTTCCACTTCTATAGTGGGTTTGCTGTTTTCTGCCTCTTGCACGGGATTACTTTCATCCGTGTTTTCGGCGAATATCAGATCTTCCACCTCTGTAGTGGGTGTGTTGTTGTCTGCCTTCTGCACGGGATTTCCGTCGTCCGTGTTTTCGGCGACCTCGGATTGCACCATACCGATAAAGTGTGTATCACTTTCATGTCGGCGATCTGAGCAAAATCCGGTATCATAGTCGTCTTCGACTGGGTACAGGGCGGGTGGGATAAATTTGCTTCCACCGCAAAACCCCATGGCCTCTGCAGTTAGTCCGATAAAGATATTAGCAGATCCAATCGGTAACACGCAGGCACTTACCAGATGATTTTGCGACGGTATGTAGGATCCATTGTCGAGGAAGCGTCCGACGTCATTGTCGAACTCCAGGCTTCCGACAGTTATGGAACTGCCGATTCCGCCGAGTATCCCAGATCGGAACTTAACGCCTGACGTCGTTTGCCCCACGGTGGGCGCCAACTGTCGAGACATCGTAGTAGTTTTCATAGACGGGGGTGCCATGAGACTACGGGTAGAGACGTGGGGAAACGGGATCGCGTTGGTGACAAAGACACATGATTTACCCAGGTTCGGTACGTCGTAATAATACGTCGTTCCTACTCCTGCAATCTCACTAATCAGGACTAAAGCCTGTGTAAACAATTACAATGTGAGGTTAGGTTTAGCTATTCGCGGAGGATCAACTTCTCGGCGAGTTGGCCTGTCGCTTCCTCTCTTGTTATCTCATCTCCCGTCCGGCTTTATATAATAGCCGGATTAGGGCATACAGAATAGGAAACCTAGAAGACTACGATGTCTAGTAACTTGGAAAGTAAGGAATCCGTCTTCTCCTCCAAGCCAGATCACGTGGGCCATGATCCGGGTCCTTCTAGAATCCGGCTTCTGCGCGTCAGCTTACTGGGCCGCCCAATGGACCATAGCCCACTACCAGTTGGGCCACCCTGGTAATCCGGCACTTTTGACTACCATCTGATATACCCCTATTTGGTATATATCCGACAAGCTTCGAATTGCAAAAGATATGAGCATAACCCGGATTCGATGTTTGGGTGATTCCGATCTTGTTTCTCAACAAGTTACAGGAACCTGGGACTCTAAAGATCCAGTTATGGCAGCATATAGGCGAGCGGTTACCCATCTGGCTGGACATTTCCAAGGATATCAAGTTGATCATATTGACCGACGTCTCAACGAAGCAGCTGACGCATTGGCTCGTCTAGGTTCCCAGAAAAAACAAGTTCCACCAAATGTTTTCTGGATGAAATTCATAGCTCGTCAGTGAAAGTTCCAACAGAGGAAGACCTGGCAAATCCAGATCCGGAGTCAGAATTCGTAACCGCCCTTCATACAATCCCAGAGTGGACTGAACCATACCTGGCGTACCTTATGAGAGGCGAACTCCCGCAGTGCGAGGTTATCGCTCGTCAGGTTATAAGAAGGTCCAAGTCATATACAATTATCAATGGTGAGTTACATAAGCGAAGTGCGGCTGGAATCTTTCAGAGATGTGTCTGTCCGGAAGAAGGGTGTCAAATTTTAAGAAAAATCCACTCAGGAGATTGCGGCCACCATGCAAGTTCCAGATCTTTGGTCAATAAGGCTTTCAGACATGGATTTTTCTGGTTAACCGCAAAAGCTGATGCAGAACATATAGTAAGAACGTGCAAAGGATGTCAAAGATATGCAAGGCGGGATCACGTGCCAACTCAGGATTTACGCATGATTCCCATAACTTGGCCTTTCGCAGTCAGGGGGCTTGACATGGTAGGACCTTTCAAAAGATCAGCTGATAAAAAAGACTCATCTACTAGTGGCAGTTGACAAGTTTACAAAGTGGGTAGAAGCAGAACCAATCAGTAAATGCGACGCGGTTACTACAGTCAAGTTCTTAAAAAGCTGATTTTCATATTTGCTTACCCACATAGCATTATAACAGATAATGGGACAAATTTGTCAGAAGGAGCAATGCAGAAGTTCTGTGAACAGAACCATATACGGCTAGACCTTGCTTCGGTGGCACAACCACAGTCAAACGAGCAAGCAGAGCGGGCTAACCAGGAATTACTTAGAGGTATCAAAGCTAGGCTCCAGGTTCCATTAGAAAAAACTGTTGGATGTTGGGTCGAAGAGTTGCCTACTGTTTTATGGCGCATAAGAGCTACCCCAAACAGATCAACATGTTACACACCATTTTATCTGGTTTATGGAGCCGAGGCGGTTTTGCCAAGTGAAATCTGTCACGATTCACCACGAGTGACTGCTTATGTGGAAACCCAGAATGAGATATCTTGTGAAGACTTGCTCGATGCTTTAGAAGAAGTACGTGACCTTACAACATCCAGGTCAGCCATATATCAACAGGACTTGCGACACTATCATAGCTGCATGGTTAAAACTCAAAGTTTTCAGGAAGGGGACTTGGTGTTACGCCTGATCCAAAAAAAGGACGGGATGCACAAGCTAAATTCTCCATGGGAAGGACCATTTGTAGTAAGTAAGAAACTACATAATGGGTCGTATTACCTCATTGATATGTGTGATGCTGATAAATCACAAACATCTAAGGAAGAAACTGGAAGACCATGGAACAAAGCCTAGGTTAGGCCAAATTATACATAGGATCATTGTAATCACTATGTTATATTGGCAATAAAAAGTATACTTGACAAAATCTGAGTTATTGAGATTTGTTTCAGGAAATTATCATTGTGACAGAAAGTCAAACTTTTTCATAGATATGATTACTTGGGGGTTGATGCTAGAGCACAGTCTATATCTCAAGAATCTGGCATATGCCAAAATATATTGGTCATACTTGCCTGCCAGTCGGTGGTTACACGCAATTTTATGACCTAGATGTTTAAACCTGGATTGAGTCAATCATGTTATAACCCGGCAAAACCGGGTTACTATGACCCTGAACTCACCAGAGTTGTAAACACTAGAATATGTCATGCAAAAAACCGGTTGAGCTAGAAAGCAAAGAAAAACCAAGTCAAGGAAAACTTCACATGCAAATAAAAGATGTTGCAAAAGTATGAAACCCGGAAATATTTGCATAACCTTGCAGAAAAACCGAGTTATTACAGACCAAAGTGTAACATAAGTGCACGAGTGCACTTTCGAAAAATAGAGCTAGAAATATAACAGTTTATGTAGCCTATTACAACCCCATCCGGGTTAAATTATTGTTTTCGCAGGAACCAAATGTTTATTCTACAGCAGATTTTCCTTTCTGCTGTGTGGCATCTAACCCGACGCCAGCATCCGGGTCTTGAGTCAGCGGGTCTTGAGTCTTCTGGTGATCTTCAGGATTCACTTGGTCATTCTCTGCTTCCCCAACATCATGAGCAGAGACGTACTTCCACTCCAGCTGAGCCAAAGCATCATTGGTGTTCTCCGGTTCATATAAAGGATAGGGGAGCAGAAACCGACGGAGTTATGGATTGAGGCGCACCATATGAAGAGGCTACAGAAAGACGGCTCTTCAGTGGGACTTGGCGGACAACAGATACAACTTGGGGCGAGAAAGGCATCTTGCGCTCACCCGGGGAAACATAACCCGGACATAGTTCCTTTAGCTTAACCTTCTCGGCAATGGTGCAATCCCGGAACCGACACTCCTTCTCAATATTGGCGAAATCTTTCCTGTCATACTTGGACATGTCCGCCTTATACTCTGGGAAGCCCTTCACAAGAAGATCCGGATTCAGCTCCGGGTGATAAGCTTTGGCTGGTGACATAACCTTGATGGCTCCACGATGGCAGGATGAGAGTTTGTGCTCCTCTATCCATTGTGGAACTTGGGTTAGTTCAACAAGAATCTCATGGAGACTCCTTGGGGGGTTATGCTAGTTCCTGACAGCCTTGATGCATTCTCCACCTCCAACGTAGAGCTGCCGGATCAAGGTGAAGAGAGCTTTCAGTTTCATGTTAGGGAGCTGGAGGTTATTGCCATGCATTCTGCCTGCAAGTTACAAGAACATTTTGACCAGAAACAGGATAATCATAACAAGACCAAGGAAGTAATGAACCACAAAAGTACTCAATTAGTGAGGTACAGGAGGAGCAAACTTACCAAAAACAATGCAGGTTATCTCTCCTAGCAGGTCCTTAAACTTGGTGAAGCTGCTCCGAGTTTCCTCCAACTCCTTTTCAGCACTTTCCGCTCTTGTAATAAGAGCCTTCTCCCGGTTCTCAAAATCATGTTGAAGAATAGACCAAGTTTTGGCTGCTTCAGTAACCTGGTCTTCTAGCTCTTTCTGCCGGGTCCTAGCTTCCTCAGTCTTCTTAGCCTCTTGTGCTAGCAGGCTCTTCAAATTTGAAACTTCCTTTTGCGAGGAAGATTCAAGACTCTGCACAATGATTGTTTGCAACAGAACAAGTTATCATCAGTTTCCAGTTATACCTTGAGGGAAATACGACTTATAAAAATATATGGTTAAGTCCTGAGTAGCCGCAGGCTGGCAAACCCGACACTTGGGGGCTACACTATTTCAGATTTACACAGCGGGTTATAAGTTATGCTTATGGTTAAGTCCCGAGTAGCCGCAGGCTGGCAAACCCGACACTTGGGGGCTACACTATTTCAGCTTAAAATTCTATGATTAAGAATGAAAGCAGAACAAATTCCGGTTCACAAATTTGAAAACCGGTGCTTTGGGGCTACAGCTGTTCAGTTCAAAATATTCAGTGATGAATCTTCAAGTTCATATTACAAGATATAAAATAGAAGATTGAGGGCTACAGGTTATGCGTGTCAAGGTTACCTCACATCTTTTCTTCAGAAATTCTATTATCCCATCTGCACGGCGCCGGTTCTTAGACAATTCCCGAGCCAGTGTGTCAAAATCCTGGCCTTCAATATCCAGGTTTGAGGGAGTTGTCTTCTCTTCTGTTTTTTTCTTTCAACTCCTCTATAACTTTGGAAAGCACAATGGAGGTTCCGATAGCTTGTGCAGCCTGGGAGCCGGTGATGACGACATCCGGGTCAGAAACAAACATATCTTCTGCAGGAGGATCATTAGCCGGTGGATTATCAAACGGATTCACCTCTTCTTCAGTGTCCTTGACCACAGCTTAAACATGACCCGGCGATCGGGCAGCCGGTTCATGTTCTTCTTCTCCAAAAACCTTCTCCTCGAGGTTCATAGCAGGAGCGGCAGAGGAGCTAGGGTTAACCTTTCAGCACAGCTTGGGCTCTGCAATGAAAGGAGAATCACAAACCGGATTGAATGACTAAACATTACTAAGTGATGAACAAAAAGTAGAAAGGTTAGCTTACCCGGAGTTAATGGAAAAATCACTAACCCCGCTGAAATGGGATGATTCAGAGTTTGGAGAATCTAAATGAAAAGGACGACTCAGCTCACGCCTGATTTTTTCGGCCAAGGGATGTGAAGTAGTAGGTGAAACTCGAGCCTTCGAAACCCGGCGGAGAGGAGTTTTCTCAGGCAGACCTACTTCTAGCTCACTTGACCCGGAGCTCCGAGTCCTTCTTCTCTTGCTACCTTCTTCATCGTCCTGCGTTTTCTCTATATGTGAGGGTGGTTTCAAAGGATTTTCTGATAGTCTAGAGATACGAACCTTTGCAACTGCTTGCCAGGTACTCTTTTGGCCAGCGGGGGAATCCTTCTCAGCCACCACATTGGACCAAGTGATGGGAGTGGATGGATTGAGATCCGGAGCAGTTTGATCTGGAGCATCCAGACCCGGAGCCTCTTCACTAGCTTGTGGCTTAACCCGCGCCCTCTTGCTCTGCATGTTCATCCTACGAGTAATCAGCGTCAGCAAATTGATTGTGCAAGTGTCCGAGGGAGTCAAATTTAGAAACCTCATCCTCTTCGTCACTTTGCACCTCTGATTCATCGTCCTCAGGAGGAGAAGTTGGTTCTTCCATGGTAATCCAGAAGGGATCCGTGGCCTGTGAACCGGACAAAATTAGGGTTAGAATGTGCGCAGTCTTGAGGGATGAAAATTATTTATAAAAAATAGAAACTTACGGGAGGAGCCGGGTTAGAGGTGCAAAAGGGTACCAGTCCAACATCAAAGAACCTGTCTTGCTTTATTCCAACCAGGATTTTGAGAGAAGTCACCATACCATACTTAGACATTGAAGACTCAAAATATCGCATGGGATCTGATAAACCGGTGTATTCATGAAACAACCGGTTCCTAATGCTAAGGTGTTGGATGCGCCAGTCCACCCAAGTTTTGGTTAGATCTAAACCAGTAAGCCCGTGAACTATCAAGGAAGTTACACGCTTTAGGACAGGCTGGATTTTGACTCGGTCAGAGGATTTGGCATAAGAGTTCATGGTACTGGTATAGACTAGACGCTCGATGCGATAACTCGGAAGAGCCGGTTCACCTTTAGGAGAAGTGTTTTTTATATAGAAGAAAGATTTTTGCCACAACTTAGGGTGACTAGCGAGGGGAATGCCCATATAGGCAATGTCCTCCACAGTGAATGAGCTCACCCCCGGCTACTTCTGGGTGTTTGTTGCGGTAAAAATATTCAAGAAAGAGATCTAAGTTGGGCTCTACTTGGAGATAGTCTTCGCAGAGAAGTACGAAGTTACTAACATTGAGGATGAAATTTGGTGGAAGATCCTGAAGGTGGAGACCATAATAGCTGAGGAGCCAGCGGAAAAAGTGAGATCCGGATGGGCGAAACCCATGGAGAATGTGGGCCTCGAAGACTATTACCTCGTCCGGCCCAGGTTCGGGCTAGGTCTCGTTTCCTGGGGCTCTCCAAGACACGTTCTTTGGGAGTAAACCGGCGTCCTCCATCTCGGTCAACCGGCCATGAGTCATCTCTGACTTACACTAGTTAACTTGCATCATTGCCCGGCCAGACTAGGCCGCGGCAGAACCG
The DNA here is from genome assembly GCA_028641055.1 of Alopecurus myosuroides. Lineage (NCBI taxonomy): Eukaryota > Viridiplantae > Streptophyta > Magnoliopsida > Poales > Poaceae > Alopecurus > Alopecurus myosuroides. The sequence continues at coordinate 249,161,862 of CM054058.1, forward strand.
GAAGTGCCGCCGGCCTTCCTCTTCTTTTCGGCTCCTCCAGGTTTGGACGCTTGGCTCTTCTATTTCACCATGATCGCGGCGAACGCCGGAGATGCTCCGGCTGCAGCTGCACGAGGGGAAGAGTGAAGCTCTTGAGCTCTCGTTCGAAGGAGGAAAACGAAGTGGAGGCACAGGGGGCGGATGAGCCCTGGGGGCCGTACGGTGGAGTATTTATAGGCGGGGGCCTAAACCCTAGGTCTAGGTGGTAATTTTGCACAAAAAACCCTTAGGATTGGCCTTTTTACGAGAAAAAACGCGGATATATTGGATCTGTGAATGAAGATTCTTTTTCCCTGAAGAAAATACGCGGAGGAAATTTTGGGATAAATAAAAATCTTTTCGGTTCCTAAGATCTTGGTGATAAGATGCGGAGTTATCTTTCTGGAGAAATGGAAAGATATGACCCTGAAGATAATGATGATCCCCGAATAATCCGGATCAGATATTCTGGAAGATTATTTCTTGGAATAACAGATTCGCATTCAATTTTTTCCTGGAAGCTTAACGTGAACAAACTAAGTTTAAACTTAAGTGTTCATGTTAACGTGGGGGCTAATGTTGGGGGAATAGGTAAGAGGGAACCTTACCTACCGCCCATGTAAACTGGAAAACATTCCGGTCCTTCTAAATGATTCCATCCGGTTTACAGATGAGGAAGTCAGCAGGAATGAGAAGACCCGGATCACTGTAAGCGTGATCCGGTTTGCTGACGGGCCAGCCCAGGTGCCGGGTTAGGAGATCCGGAGGCCCAAGACCTAAGGAGCAGCCCAAGGCCGGATGGAGTGCAAGGGCCTTGGGGATAACCCGGATGAAGCTTCTAGGAGTCGGATTGATCTATGACTCCGACCACGGGGGTAACTCGGATACCTCTGTAACCCGGGGGTCTCGTCCGCTATATAAGGCGAGACCATGGGACGTAGAAAGACAAGTTCTAGGTTAATAGCAAGGTAACTGGAGACATCGAGAGTCGGAATCTCCCTTTGTAATCGAGACCTTTTTTCCTGATCATAAGAAGGCAGGAGTAGGTTTTACCCTCAATCGAGGGGCCGAACCTGGGTAAACTCGCGTCTCTCATTTCCTCAATAACCCTTTTGAATTTTCGCTTAGTAGAAATGCCTCGCAATCTAGTTCTCGCATGAGGACACTTGCCGCGAAAACACCATGACAAACCTCTTCTGGGGAGCCTCATCGAGGTGTCCCACGTCGTCTTCGTCAGCCGGGTGGGAGGTCGCCACCTCTTTGTAGGCTCACTCGACGGAACGCGTCGCGTCCTCCACCTTCCCAATGGATGGTGATGGTGCCAGCAGGCCCGGGCAGCTTGGCGAGGTTGTACTCGTCGTGCGTCACATCCATGAACTTCGCAAAAGCTGGGTACCCGAGGATGGCATTGTAGGGGAGGGCGATGTGCGTTACGTTGAAGTTGAGGGTCTCGGTGCGGTAATTCTGGCGGGTTCCGAGCGTGACAGCGAGGCGCACACCTGTCCCAGAGGGGTCGTGGTGCCGTTGGTGACGCCAGTGAACGGCCTTGTGGGGGCCAGACGCTCCTAGGGAACCTGTAGTCGCTCGAACATGGGCACCGAGATGCCGTGGAGGCCTGCACCCCCGTCGAGCAGGGTCTTGTTGACGGCGATGTTGTTGATGGTGGGGGTGCAGACCAGGGGCAGGATTCCCACGGTCCTCGTGAACTTGGGGTGGTCGCTGATGTCGAAGGAGACCCTATGGTCTGACCACTTGAGTAGCTTCGCCGCAGTTGTGCCTGAGTGGACAAAATTGATCTCGCGCGAGATCTTCTTGAAGTGGCGGTTGGAGTGGGGAGGTTGTGCTCCGCCGAGAATGCAGGCCATGTAGCCTCTAGGCTCTTGGTAGCCCATGCAGTGTTCTTCGCCCTGGCCGTGGTTGCCCTCAGCGTGTTGCTGCGTGGCAGCGTTCACCTGAGGTGCGGGTGGGTTAGGATGCTGCAGTTGCTACAAGTTTGGCTTTTGTGGGGGCGGCTTGTAGCCACCGTTGTTGTAGACGTCTGTGTTGTAGTTTCCGTACCCGTTGGACTGGTTCGGGCCGTGCTCCTTCCATCTCCCTCCACGCAGCCTCCACCTCGCCCAGGACTGCGCCAACCGCCGCCTCGAGAGTAGCTCTCCTGGCCACCCCTCATGAGGCGGTCTCCTCGCATCGGCAGGCGTGCTGTGTCTAAAGAGGCGTCTCTCCTCAGCCTTAGCGCACCTGTCGGCCATGTCCACAAGCTCGACAGCGGAGGTGAGGTTGTCCCTGATGCCGAGCTCTTCGAGCATGCACTTGTTGGTGACCCCTTCTCTGAAGACGGAGATGACGTTTGTGTCAGCGATGCAGGCGATCCTGTTGCGCGTCTGACTGAAGCGCTGTAGGTACTGGCGAAGCATTTTGCCGGACCGCTGGCGTATGCCGCGGAGGTCGTTGTAGGAGAGGGGGTTCTCATAGGAGCCCTTGAAGTTGGAGACGAAGTGAAGGCACACCTCCTCAAACGACCCGATGGAGCCCTCCGGCAGATTCATGAGCCAGATGAGGGCAGGACCCTTGAGGGCCATGGGCGGCCAGTTCGCCATGCACTTGTCGTCCTCCTTTGCAGCTCCTATGCTGAGGCAGTAGAGCGGCAGGAAGTCCAGGGGAGGAGTGGTGCCGTCGTAGCGAGTTGAAATAATCGGGTTGAACTTCGGCGGCCAGGAGACCGTGCGAAGTTGCTTGGTGAATGCGAGGGCGCTACTGATGTAGACCGTGGCATGGGCGTCGAGGTCAGCCAGGCGGTTGGCGTGGACGGCCTTGGCGAGGTCGCGGATGGTGCGCCGCTCGCGCTCATGGCAGCGTTCGATCTGAATGAGCGCATCCGGTGGAGTGCGCAAGATCTGGCAGCTGTTGATGCTCTTCTCACGCACCTTAGTGGTGGGTGCCTTGTCGGGGAACTTGGTGCGGGGGTTGTCTTGCACCGGCGAGGTTACACCGTGAGAAGGGGGCGGCGCGTCATGGGCTTCCGCGCTCCTACGCTGACCAGCGTCACCTCCCCGCGGCTCCCGCGGGGGGGGGGGGGGGCGTTTGCGATGGTGGCGAGCTCCTGGAGGCGGGCGAGCCATGCGGTGTGTCCTTCAGGTGCGGGCGGGTGCGTAAGCAGATCTTGGACCAGCAGCAGGGCTGCTGCGGGAGTAGGTTGCTTCCGACGCCCCTGAGTTCCTGGCGGCGGTGGGGGCGTGTGCTGAGACGCGGCCGCGTCTTGCTACGGCGTGTGGGAGGAAGTTTCCTCCTCGGCGCTGTGTTCGCCCTCCACGCTAGTGGTGTTGCGCCGCGTCGCGTCGTTGTCGTTGTTGTTGCCAGTCGGCTCGACCTGTCCCCGGCGGCAAGCGCGCTCTGAGAGGGTGAGGCGTGTGCTGGTCTGTCGCACCCTGGCTTCTAAGGGATACTCATCGTACGAACTGGATAGCAGGTGCTTGGATTATGGGGCATAACTGCTCCCACATCCCAGCTTCCTGGTAGGCCTGCGCTTATGCGCGACAACACAAGCCCTGCTATTCCACCGTCGATGTAAACTATCCACTAGAAGTCATAGGCACTACTGTCGACGTACTTCATATCAATCACGCACTGTACGTCAACAGCTTTGAACGAATGATGATCACAACTTATCTCTAAGACACAAAAGATTGAAATAAAGTTGCAAATGGCCTTCACTAAGGCAGAGATAGCAAATACAATCATCCAGAGGACACATGTCCCAACATAGCATTCATTACATCAGCGGAAGCAATCAAAGGTGTCTGGGTACAGACAAATCCAACAGGCTTAAGAAGCCGGGGAAAAATAAAGAAGACGAAGCCCATCCACGTAGGTTCTGGATCCTGCCCTGGTCCAGCTAGCTACTCGTCTGCAGTCTCGTCAAACTCCACGAAGTAGCCATCCTGGTGGTCATCGTAGCCGTAGTCGTAGTCTGCGTAAACCACAGCCCCAACGGGGTCAGTACATCCAAGTACTGGCAAGCAAGACTCACAGTTCACCAAAGTATAGCCCGCCAACACAAGCACAGATGACTTGGGTTCAACGGAAAGAAGGGGTACATGAGATGCTGCAACTGGCTGCACTAACCAACTACAGAGATTCTATCATTTCCAACTATTAGAAAGGGGATAAGATCGAGGGTTGTAACCAACTGGAAGATAACGTCAACCAAACCCATCCTGGATCTCGCCCCTTATCCAAAGAAGCAATCCGAGGATAACTCACACAGTTGGATTAAGATGAAACAAGTTATTGTGACAATAATCCTATTACTAGTCAAGTTATTAACCATTGGGTGTAACATGTTGGATCATTATGTTTAAGTTGTCCTGAGTACTTGTTAGCCAGTACTTTCACCAAGTAATCCATAACCGCGGAAAACACGGCTTCTCGAGAAGATTATCCCTGCAGGGTTGCACCAATTTGGCCGTACACGTATGAATAACCCGCCAGATGGGATGCCTCCCACCAAGCGGGGCACTCAACACAATTCAACTCTTCTCCGCATCAAGCCCAAAGCACCTTGGGCGCACGGCTAATCGAGCCCAGAAGAAAATGGACCCTCATAGCACTCTAAGAACGTGTCCCCCTATATGCCGACTACAAAAGTTCCACCCTGCGCTGGGCTCGCAAAAACATGCATGCGGCAAATAGAAAGCACGAACTAAATGAGATGATTTGGACGAGATGCGAATCGAATCAAATTGAGGGGGGCGCCCATACTCGCTTCCCACATGCGGGTAGTGCGCTCAACATGGATCAGTAGACAAGACCCTTTTCCTATTAGGGTCGACACTAGCAGTCCTCAAAACCACACAGGGCCTCCTGCCGGTGCCTTATCATCAAATTATTATTAACAGTAATAACATTAGCATGATTGATTGATTGATTGATTAAACATCGAGCCCCCAGAACATAATAAAGATAGTAACTGAAAGTAACGGGTAACAGACTCGAGCAAAACAACCTAAGCATGCTAGTAAGACACTGGCTCAATCAACAGGGTTGTAGGAGGGGTGGTGAGGCAATATTAAGGCTCAGGGAAACATGTGATAGGTTCGTAACAGAAACAACTACCACTAAAGCTAGCAAGATATAGACAACGGAAAGTATCGGTAACCAGGGTTGAAAGGAACACAATGGTTCATGTGAGTGATAACTTGCCTGCAAACTCAACAGCCGGGTACTGAGCTAGATCCTCAGAAGGGGTGCTGTAAGGATCGTCTGCCTCAACGTCGTCGTCTATTCGAGAAGAAGCAAACAAACAAAACAGGAATGTAAACAATCATTGCCATGGCATTGTGCACAATCAAGATGATGCATGACAAGTTAATGGTTGCATCAAAATAAATTGACTAACATGATAGCACAAATTAAATGGACCCATATGCAAGGGTTGCATATGGAAAAGGATCCATTGAAATAAGTGGAACAAATGATTTACAGTTATTTATTATGTGATATTTGTTATCATGATGCATGCATGATGATGATGACAAGATAACAACAGATAACAATAAATAACAATGATAGATGCAAAGGAAAAGAAATAAAACAAGTTTAGAACTTATTTATTAAGTTTGGAAAATTTTGGTTACTTAACATGCCACACATACAATTATTGTTTTCACCAATTTAAAGGGTGCAAAACAATTAACAAAATTTATATTTGAAAAGAACATCAAATTTTAGTTGGATTACATGTTTCACATTTTGAAATTTGAATTAGGATGAATTTATTATGAATTAAACAATATTAAACAAGTTTTAATTGAATTTAAAACAAGCTTAAATATTATTTGAATTTTATTTAGTCAAAACATAATTTCAAATTCACATCTGCAAAGTTCACACTTTGGTGGTTTAAAAACATAATTTGCATGTTCAAAAAAATTTATATTAAGCAAGTTATGATTTTATCAAATTTAATTGAATTAAACAAGTATTAAATTATTTAGGCAATTTAAATTATTCAAACAATGAAACAAATTTTATATTTGAATAGAATGTTCAAAATGGTTTGAAAAACATATTTTATTTGCCTTATTTGGAATTAGTATGAATTATTTATGAATTATTGCAAATTACATTTGAATTATTCAAATTTGAATTTTAAATGTATTTTGAAAACTCAAAACAGAACACAAATGGAATAATTGGAAAGATTATGAAATTTGGAGCAATAAACATATACAGGTTTTATTTATTAGACTTATGGTTTAAAAGTTATTGATTTTTAAAGTTTATTGTTTATTCTGCCATTTAAAAAGAAATAGATATTAAACAGATTCGATTTACTCCATTTGTTACCGCCACTGGAACGTACCCACACACTGTCAGGAGGGCCCCGTGGCTAGCGTGGCACAACGCGGCTGACGCATGGGCCCTGGCTGTCAGCGAGAAGGAAAAAAAGAGAGCGTTTTTATGCGGCCGCGGGGAGTCGATCCCTCGCCCGCGCGCTCGCACGCAAACGCGCTGAACCAGTTGCGCTACTGCGCGGTCGTTATCTGTATACGCTAAGCAAAAAGGTTGAGCTTCAGTTCCAGGTGTTACTGAAACTGAAACGCGCGCAGCTCTGAACTTCGTCAGACAACGGAGCTTCGCCGGCGGGAAATGCACGGCCGTGCTCAAGGAAATGGAAGCGCTGGGTGTGTGTGTGGATGCGATCGTGTGCGCGCTACGGAGGGGAGACAGGAGCAAGAAGGAATCGTGCTGCTCACCGCGTCGTCGAGGATGCAGAGGCTTGACGGAGACGACGACTGCGGCGGTGACGAAGTGGTCGAGGACGGCGGCGAGATCCTGGTGGCTTCCCGTGGCCGCTCCGGTGTCGAAAGGGTAGAGGACGAAGAGGCGATGCGATTTCAGTGGCCTAGGTGGGTTGGTGGTGCACGGCGTCGACGGATTTCATCGGGGTTCAGAGGCGTGCTCGCCGGAGAGAAGAAACAGAGAGGGAAGTGGCGACAGCGGGCAGAAATGGCGGCGGAGTGATGAGGGAGCGGAAACCTAGGGCTAGGGGGTTGGTGCCAGGGGGCTAGGGGGCTAAATAGAGGTGCGGAAGCTAGGGTTGGCCGCCGGAGTCGCCGCGGGGGTGCGGTGGCGCCGGCCGATTTTCTGCCGTACTTCAAAAAGAAGCCGGGCACGAATCTCGAAGCGGTACGCGGCGCTTAGGAGGGCTGGGCTTGCGCGCGCGTAGGCTAGGTTGGGCTGGGCTGCGTTATCTGCCGCGCGCGCGCTGGTTTGCTCCTTTTTTTTTCTGTTTTTTTTTTTTGCTGAAACAGAATTTGGAAGTATTTGTTAAGGTTTTGGTTAATAAAAAATTCAGAAAAATTAGGTTAGGCTATTTAGGTAATTAGAAACCATATTCCAAGATTAGATTTCAAAAATTTGAGATTTAAAATAAGGTTTGTATTTGAATCCAAATTGAAACAATTTTCATTATTAGAAACACAATATTGAAACAACAATTTTAATAGGGTCACCCCTAAGAATCAAAGTGTTTAAGGATTACATTTGTTGGGTGAATTTCATGGTTTCAATTGGGTACTGATTTGAAATACATTTGATTTGAAATTGAAGTGAAATAGAATTAATTGATTGAAATATTTGTTTGGTTTAAAGCAACAATTTGAGAAGTGATCATTAATGAATTATTTGGAAAACAAGGGAGGTTTTGTTTTGCAATTCCTTATTTGAAAAGATTGTAATAGACAAGTATGAAAACAACTGTTGATTAAAGATTGAATTTCATTAAGAAAACAATGCAACAGAAAATAAAATGAGGATGATGCCATGATGCATTGCATAAATTAAACAAGGAACAGAAACACTAGGTAGTTTTCATACTTGGATGTTACATGGTCCGGGCGGCAGGGTCCATTGCAACGAGGAAACGAAGGAGTGCCTTAGCCCCCTACCTGGCGCGCCAAATGTCGGAGACAGAATAGCTTCAGAGGTTCGAACACTAGGGGACAAACACACTTCCTTCGCCTCTAGAGGGGTTTTGAGAGGGAAGGTTAAGCACGACAACAATGGCGACACACAGAGTTTACCCAGGTTCAGGCCACCAGTGTGGTGTAAAACCCTATTCATGCTTGTCTGATGGATTGCACTGCGGTGAGTACAGTAGAAATGCGAGCTTGTGCTCAGAACGGACTACTTGGGCTCTACGATGATTCGAGCTCCCTTTCTACAAGGGCCGGAGGTGCCCTTCTTATCTGGAGTTTGGACCTCCTTCCCGCTCATTTGGCAGGAAAGGGTTCCCACAAGGTGCCAAATGGAGGAGCGTCTCGTACTTCTGCACCTCCTGCGCGGTCTTGGTCGTCGAGGAAAGCTCCACCGTGTCACGACCCCGGGCCCAAAGGTATATATACTGTTATGCGCTCCTAGTCATGGACCCACAAGGGCTTCAGGGTTACCAGCCCCGGCCGCAACAAACAACGGCAGGCAGACCGGATTCATCGGCACGTAGGCCGGATCACCATGGTACTACTACTCCTTGTGTCCATGCTAGTCATAACCAACTATGCATATCAAAGCGTCCACGAATCGTATGAAACTGAAGGAACGGGACCGAAGCTATACAGAGATGCTATGTGTCCAGAGAGTGCAACAACAATCGAGGGTTACTGGGGTTACCAAGCCCCAGGACGAATCCCATCGGTAGGTGTGCTCGGAAATGGATCATCGGCTCCACGACCCCTCGACTGCGACAACTATGCAGGCATAGACAAAACTGTATAACAATGAGCTCGAAACCAACAACTAATCAAAGCGGCACTCTAGACATGGAAGTTGTATAAAGCATGTATTGCTAGAATAGCTTTACAAGCAGTGGTCACATGACCCAACATTACATCAGACAACGGAAGGCAAGTTATGTTGCTAATCAACAAGAACCAAAAAGGCCTAAGAGGCCGCAACATAAGGCGACGTCCCAGCCCATAGATTCCAGGCTGCTACCTGGTAACCCCAAACTACTCGTCGATGTCCACGTCAGAAACACCACCACTGGAGTGAAAACTTCACCTAAACTAAAATTAAGCAAACCTGAGTACGGGAGGTACTCAACAAGACTTAGTTAACCTATTATATACCTTCTATCTTCAGAAAGGGTTTTATGAAGGGTAATTTGCGTAAAGCAACCTTTGTTTTCCAAATCGAGGAGGAATAACACGTTGATACGTCTCCAACATATCTATAATTTCTGATGCTCCATGATAATATTATGCCAATTGCTACATGTTTTCTCCCTTCTTTATGTCATTTTTATCGATTTTTCGGGACTAACCTATGAAGAAGATGCCAAGTGCCAGTTCCCTGTTTTCTGCTGTTTTTATTTCAGAAAAGTTGTTCTAGAAATATTCTCGGAATTGGACCCCACAAAGCCCGAAATGTTCCGTCATGTATCTGCCGGTAGCCGCTATTTTTGCTTTTCCTTTGCTGACGCCGAGCGATCCCCCGATTTCTACCTAGCGGATTTCGTCACACAGTTGGTCCAGATAGTTGAGTAGGGCAGCCCGTCGGACCCAATCCGCCTGTCAACGCCACTTTCGTTTCAAATATGAAAAAAGGTAAGGATGCGCGACTGGGCCACCTTCGCGATGCGCTACTAAATGGTCTATGGCTTTGTCTGGGTTTATGGGCTAAGAGTAACCGCGGTGGTAAAAGGACAAGTGGAAGATGATCTCGAATTGTTCTCTTTTCTTAACCTGGCCAAGTCGGTGGAAACGTGTTCAAGGTTGGATCGAGAAGACTTTGTCGGTGGGGGGAAAGGAAGTGTATTGATAAAGTGTCTCTTGTCCAAGCCGTATCTACATATTCTATGTCATGCTTCAAATTACCGAGGGGATTGTTTGTATCAGCACATAACGTCGCTGATTAGAGCGTTCTGGTTTAGCAGCAAGAATGGAGAAAGGAAGGAAGACGGCATGGGTCTCGTCGGACTGACTTGATGACGATGCCGAAGTATATGGGAGGCTTGGGATTTAGAGACATTGAAATTGAGAATTGGCTAGGCAAGCCTGGCGGATTCTACAAGATCCTATGTCTCTTAGCGCCCGGGTGTTGAAAGTGGTTTATTTTCCCACTGCGTGCCTATTTTCCCCGGAAGCATCCAGAAGACCGGAGAGGAGACGAAGAGGGGCATCAGGGGGGCCAACCAATGGGGTGGCGCCCCCTCTTGGTCGCACCAGGGGGTGGTGTGCCCCCCAGGGCTCCACCGCCTCTGCCCTTTCGCCTATTTATTCCCCCCGGATGGAAAACCCTATATACCTGATCAAAAATCGCTGAAAAGTTCCGCAACCGCCGTCACCGTCAACCCTAGATCAAGGGGGTTTTGAAGTTGTCTCCAGCACCCTGCCGGAGAGGAAATCATCACTGAAGGCCTCTACATCACCATGCATGCCTCCCGAGTGATGCGTGAGTAGTTCATCCTTGGACTACAGGTCCATAGCAGTAGCTAGATGGTTGTCTTCTCCTCATATGCCTCCATGTTTAGATCTCGTGAGCTTCCTAACATGATCGAGATTGATCTTATGTAATTCTATGTGCTGTGTTTGCTGGGATCCGATGAATATTGAACTTATGCCAAGTTGATTATAGTCTTTATTGCATATGCTATTTGTGATCTTGCATGCTTTCCATTGCTAGTGGTTGCTCTGGCCAAGTAGTTGCTAGTGACTCAAAGAGGGAGTATTTATGCTCGATAGTGGGTTCATGCCTCCTTTTTACCCGTGCTCGAGTGATAGAAACGTGACGGGGGAGGATGTGTTGTTGCCACTAGGGAGAAAACAACGGTGAGAGTGCCTGCGTGTTCAGTCATTGCTTACATTACACACTTTGTTTAATGCAGTTATCTGTTGCTTGAAACTTAATACCTAAGGGGGTTCAGATGATAACCTGAGGGTGGATTATTAGTCATAGATGCAGTCGAATTATAATCTATGTATATTGTTGTAATGACCGCACTAAATATCATAGTAGTCATCATGTCATGAATGTGCACTACGGTGCAACCTTTATTTGTCAATTCCCAGCTGTAATTTGTTCACCCAATATGCTATCTTTTATGGAGAGACATCACTAGTGAACCTATGAACCCCGGTCCATTTTCCTACAATGTTAAAACAAGACACCACAATTTTCTTCTTTCTATACTTACTGCAAGCATACATTATTTTCCACACTATACGTCTAATCTTTGTTTTCAGCAAGACCGGTGAGATTAACAACCTCACTGTACCGTTGGGACAAAGTATTTCGGTTGTGTTGTGTGCAGGTTCCACGTTGTTGCTGACACCGGTGAAGCGCCAGCACCACCGTCAGTGGCATCAACCTTCCAAAGATCCTCTTCCTCCTACTGGATTGATAACCTTGGTTCTTAACTAAGGGGAATTTTCTACCGTTGTGCTCATCACACTCTCCTCTTGGGGTTCCAAACACGCACCATCTAGGAAATTTCTGGCGCCGTTGCCAAGGAGGAAGAAGTCTTCTGGCAAGGGGAGTCTCTCACTCTCAACCTCTTTATTTTGTTTATTGTCTTTTTTTATTTTTTGTCTTGTTTTGCTTCTATTTATCAAAACCACAAAAAATAGTTTACTTTATAGCTGTTATTTATTTGGTTGCTTTTATTTTGCTAAAAATGAGTTCCTTTGAGAATACTAAGTTGTGTGACTTCACTAGAATAAACAACAATGATTTTATTTGCACACCTATTGCTCCACCCGCTCCTACTGTTGCTTTCTATGAAATTAAACCTGCTTTATTAAATCTTGTTATGAAAGAACAATTTTCTGGTGTTAGTACTGATGATGCTGCTGCCCACCTTAATAATTTTGTTGAACTATGTGAGATGCAAAAATATAAAGATATGGATGGAGATATTATTAAACTGAAATTATTCCCTTTCTCTTTAAGAGGAAGGGCTAAAGAATGGTTGCTATCTTTGCCTAGAAATAGTATTGATTCATGAACTGTGGACCCGGTCCATTTTCTAATTCTAAGAATACACACACTGCTTCCACTATTTTCATACTGCTTCTATTGCTTTCATATTGTTATCTTACTGTTTTCCACACCATACGTTTAACATCTTTGTGTGCAGCAAAGCCGGTGAGATTGACAACCTCACTGGTTCATTGGGGCAAAGTGATTTGATTGTGTTGTGTAGGTTCCATGTTGCTTCTGAACCGGTAGTGCGCCCTCAATCTTAGCCGCTTCAACCTTCTGAAGTTACTCCTTCCTCCTACTGGTCAATTAGACCTTGGTTTCTTACTGAGGGAAAACTTCTACTGTGCTCATCATACCTTCCTCTTGGGGTTTCCCAACAAGTGCAAGATCTGCACCATCAAGACACTTTTCTGGTGCTGTTGCCGGGGAGGAAGAGAATTTCTGCAAGGGGAGTCTCTCACTTTCAATCTCTTTACTTTGTTTTTGTGTTGCTTAGTTTATTTTATTTTGTCTTGTTTGCTTCTCTTTATCAAAAACACACAAAAAATAGTTCTTATTCTACTTGTAGTTTTATTCATGTTTTTAGTCTTGTTAAAATGACTACTCCTGAGAACACTAAGTTGTGTGACTTTACTAGCACCAACAACAATGATTTCATTAGCACACCTATTGCTCCACCTGCTCCTACTGCTGATTTCAATGAGATAAAGCCTGCCCTGTTAAACCTTGTTATGAGAGAGCAATTTTCTGGTGTTAGTACTAATGATATTGCTGCCCATCTTAATAATTTTGTTGAACTATGTGAGGTGCAAAAATAGAAAGATGTAGATGGAGATATTATTAAATTGAAATTGTTTCCTTTTTCTTTGAGAGGAAGAGCTACAGAATGGTTGCTATCTTTGCCTAGAAATAGTATTGATTTTTGGACTAAGTGTAAAGATGTATTTGTCGGAAAATATTATCCTCCTGCTAAGATTATATCTTTAAGAAGTAGCATTATGAATTTTAAGCAACTTGATAATGAGCATGCTGCTAAAGCTTGGGAAAGAATGAAAACTATGGTGAAGAATTGTCCCACTCATGGACTGACTACATCGATATTATACAAACCTTTTATGCAGGACTGAATTTCTCCTCAAGGAACCAATTGGATTCAGTTGCTGGAGGTACCTTTATGTCCATCACTTTGGGCAATGCAACAAAGATCCTGTAACACCCCGGCCACCTCGTAGCCGGCGGCTGTCACCCCTGGTAGCTCTCTAGGATCTCTAGACTGGCCCCACAGACCAACACTAGTCTTTCCTGAGCACTTTGTCCTCACTCATGCGCACCCGGGAAGGACTTCCCGGTCGGTCACCCATCCTCAAATTGCTCCACGCCAAGCACGCTTAACACTGGAGTTCTTTCAAGATGAGATTCCGGAAAAGAAGTTGCAACTTGTTGATATGAGTATCCTATTAATCCTATTGAGCCCTGCGCCAGGATCTCACAGATCCTTCATGATATGATGATAAATTATTCAGAGTGGCACACTTAGAGAGCTCCACAAGGTAAGAAGGTAAATTCTGTTGAGGAAACCTCCTCTTTGAGTGAAAGGCTTGATGCTATTATGTCTATTCTTGTTAATGGTAAATATCAAGTTGATCCAAATAATGTTCCTTTAGCCTCTTTGGTTGCTCAAGAAGAGCATGTTGATGTGAACTTTATTAGAAATAATAATTTTAACAACAATTCTTATAGAAATAATTTTGGTGGAAACAATTATAAGCCATATCCTCCTAATAGTGGTAGTGGTTATTCTTATGGTGGATCTGGAATGCCTAGTGAGGAAAGGATTGTAGAAGTTGAAAAAGCAACTAAGAACTTTATGTAAATGCAATATGAACAAAATAAGTTGTTTACTAAAACTATGGAAGAACAATCTGCTATCTTGAGAACTATTAGCCAACAAATTGGAAATTTGAATAGAGAAATCTGTGGTTTGCAAGGTAAAATTTCAAGTGCTGAGATTAGTATTTCGGCCCTGTCAGAGGCACAATTTTCTTTGATAAATAAAATGGCTGCTAAAACTGAAACCATTGAAGATAATCCTTTTGCTGCAACCAATTCCATCCAAGTTCGAATTGATGATAATGTTAGGTTGATGGCTGAATTACGTGCTAGGTGGGAAAGAGAAGATGAATTGGCTAGAAAGAATAATATTGCTAGAGTTTGCACTATCACAACCACTAGTAGAAATGAAGCTCCAAGTGCTAGTAAACCTCCTACTATAAATGGTAAAGTAGTTGGTGTTAACAAAGACTCCACCCCTTCGGTGAAACGTGCTAAATTGACTCAAACTGCTGAAATTGCTTCTGATAAAAGTGCTGAATTTTTTAGAGATGTGGGAGATAATGGTCACATTACTTTTGATGATAATAATATTGATTTTGATGATTGCAATATCTCTGAAGTTATTATGTTCCTACAAAAGCTTGCTAGAAGTCCCAATGCTAGTGCCATGAATATGGCCTTTATCAAACATATTACCAATGCTCTCATGAAAGTTAGGGAAGAAAAGCTGAAACTTGAGACATCTATACCTAGGAAATTAGATGATGGTTGGGAGCCTATCATTAAGATAAAAGTAAATGATTTTGATTGCAATTCTTTGTGTGATCTTGGTGCTAGTATCTCTGTTATGCCTCAAAAGCTTTATGATATGCTTGATCTACCACCGTTGGAATACTGTTATTTGCATATTCATCTTGCTGATAATGCTAAGAAGAAACCTCTTGGTAGAATTGATGATGTGCTTATTATGGTTAACAATAACCTTGTCCCTGTTGATTTTATTGTTATGAACATCGAATGCAATGCTTCTTTTCCTATTTTTTTGGAAAGACCTTTTCTTAGAACTGTTGGTGTTGTTATTGATATGAAAGAGGGGAGTATTAAATACCAATTGCCAACTCAAGAAAGGTATGGAACACTTTACTAGAAAGATGATGAAGCTACCTTTTGACTATATTATTAGATCAAGTTATGATGTTGATGCTTCTTCACTTGAAAATACTTGAGTTGCTTTCTATGCCTAGCTAAAAGGCGTTAAAGAAAAGCGCTACCGGGAGACAACCCGTTTTATTTCGCTGTTTTCAACCCATTTTCCTTTGTTTTATTTTGTGTGCTTTGAACATGAGTGTTGTCTATTTCCTTAGAAACCCCAATGTATGTTTTCTTTTGAGTTTTTGTTTAGCTAAGTAAAGCCTCTAGTGGAAAGTTGAGGTTATATTTCGGATTTCCGCGCAGGAAACAGATTTCCGTATAAAATCACAGACAATTCAAAATGACCTGAGTTTTTTAGTGCGTAATACTGGGCTGTATACGCAACTTTTCTTAGTTTATCACTTTTTTTATAGCAACAGAAGATTTTGGAAAAAAATCATCTTTACCTGCTGTCCTGTTTTGACAGATTTCTCCCAATAATTGCATTTGCATCGTAATCTCTTTCTTTTAGTGTTCTTTTGAGAAAAAAGTTTTAAAAGAAGTTGTGACAGTAGCTAATGTGTTTATTAGTGTTAGACATTTGTTGAAACTGAACCATGTGAAGTTATTATTTCGATTACACTAACGTTGCTAATGAAGATTGTGAGAAGTTTGGCGTGAAGGAAGTTTTCAAGGGTCAAGAGAAGAGGATGATATGATGTGATCAAGAAGAGTGAATAACCTAAGCTTGGGGATGCCCCGGTGGTACATCCCAGCAAATTCCAAGAAGACTCAAGCGTCTAAGCTTGGGGATGCCCAAGGCATCTCCTTCTTCATCGACAAATTATCAGGTCACTTCTAGTAAAACTATATTTTTATTCGGTCACATCTTATGTGCTTTACTTGGAGCATCTTTTATTTTTTGCTTTCAGTTTGTTTTTATTTTTGCGTTCAGTTTGTTTTTACTTTTGCAATAAGCTTGGTTGGACCCCACCATTCTTTTATTGGAGAGTTACATGCTCCGCTTTTTCTTGGGAATACTTTGTATTCTTAATCTTTGTCTGGTTGCTGCATTTATTTAGCTCAAGTTTTGCATGCATATCTTATTAGAGCTGTTAGTTTTAGTAGTGTTATGTGAGTACTCTCATGTTTGATTTCTATATCATAGAGAGTTTTTGTTAAAACATATCTTGTAGGGTGCTTGTTGGGAGAAGAAACTGTTGTTTAAAGTAGAATTTATAATGGTGCATGTAGAAGCTTGTATAGACTGTTGCTAGAACTTTTTCATGCCATGCTAAATGTTATTTTAGTTCTAAAGCCTTGTGATATTGAGTAGAATGAATATCCTCAAATATCTGAGAGTGTTAATATGTCATTGAAAGATTCATGAGTTGTTCTTATCATAAGGAAGCATAAATTTATGGTATTCTCTTTCGAATGTTTTATTTGGTTGACTTGGCGCATGCTGACACCATGTTTATGACTATGGAACAGTCACGAATAGCCTCCATGACCACTTAGTTTTTGAACTATCATAGCGATGATGCTTTAATTAATGATGTTAATGTCTCTATGCATGATTATGGCTCTTATGCTCTCTTGATTTGTCGCTCACAGTCTTTTGCTAGCCTCCACTTGTACTGAGTATGAGTTCTACTCGTGCATCCAACTCCCTTAAACCAAAGTTTTTCCATTGTGTCCACCATACATACCTACATGTGGTATTTAACAGCCACTCCAAGTAATTTGCTCATGTGTTACCTTGAAAACTTTCAAAATTACTCCTGCTTTATGTTCCTATTTTTTCTCATGAGGACGTCAATAGAGAATCTTTATCTCACTTGCTGATTGGATTTCACACCCTGGACTAGTGGCTTCATCTTCTTATCCAAATGATAGAAGAGCTGGCAGCGGGGTGCCCAGCACCAAATTAATACACATAAAATATCTTCACTATTTTTGCCCCTGATTTATCAGTCAAAGCATAATTGTGTAAACAAAAGACAAAGAGGGACGACGACCTTCTACCCAGATGCATCCTTCACATGGGAGCCGCTCTTGTGAATCCAGTTGGCTTGTGATGTACTGTATTTTCTGTTTACCATTCGTTGACATTAGCATACATCTCCCAAAATATAGACACTCCTCCACGGTATGTGATTGTTGGCAGGCACCTGAGGATTCAGTTAGCCATGGTTTGTGAAAGATGGATCGGAGGAGTGTCAAACTTTTAATACCTCTGTTTAATAAAATACAAGGTCTAGCACATGAGTGATCCCTGCTTCCCTCCGCGAAGGGCCTTTCTTTTACTTTTATGTTGAGTCTTCATCTTCTAACTTTATGCATAGTTGAGAGAGCATTTTTACCATTCTTAGTTCTACGTGCATTGTCCCATAAACGTCAATAATTACTTCATGATGTGATCTTATTTGTTCTAAAATTATTTGCTCTAGTCTTCCTCATGAACTTTGAAGGTGTCCTGGCATTTATGTTTTGCCCCACTCTTAAGGACTAGCGAAATATCACTTTGTCATGCTTTCTCTATACCTGAAACAAACATTTATATTTCTTTGCATTATTATTCATGATCCTTTATTTTAGATACTCTTCATGATGAAAAGTGATTTCTTTGCTTTACTATTAAAGTTCTATTTATCATGTTTGTGTTTGAAGTTCTATGATCTCAGCTTGCATATAACTTTACATTTTTATGATCAAGATTATGTTAGTAGCATGTCACCTCAGAAATTATTGTTTTATCGTTTACCTACTCGAGGACGAGTAGGAACTAAGCTTAGGGATGCTTGATACGTCTCCAATGTATCTATAATTTCTGATGCACCATGATAATATTATGCCAATTGCTACATGTTTTCTCCCTTCTTTATGTCAATTTTATCGATTTTCCAGGACTAACCTATTAACAAGATGCCAAGTGACAGTTCCCTGTTTTCTGCTATTTTTTATTTCAGAAAGGTTGTTCTGGAAATATTCTCGGAATTGGACCCCATAAAGCCTGAAGTGCCTATTTTCCCGGGAAGCATCCAGAAGACCGAAGAGGAGACAAAGAGGGGCATCAGGGGGGCCACACCATGGGGTGGCGCGACCCCCCTTAGCCGCGCCAGGGGGTGGTGTGGGTCCCCCAGGGCTCCACCGCCTCTGCCCTTTAACCTATTTATTCCCCCGGGATGGAAAACCCTATATAGCTGATCAAAAATCCCCGAAAAGTTTCGCAGCCGCCGTCACCGTCAACCCTATATCAGGGGGGTTCTGAAGCTGTTTCCGGCACCCTGCCGGAGAGGAAATCATCACCGGAGGCCTCTACATCACCATGCCTGCCTCCGGAGTGATGCGTGAGTAGTTCATCCTTGGACTACGGGTCCATAGCAGTAGCTAGATGGTTGTCTTCTCCTCATATGCCTCCATGTTTAGATCTCGTGAGCTGCCTAACATGATCGAGATTGATCTTATGTAATTCTATATGTTGTGTTTGCTGGGATCCGATGAATATTGAACTTATGCCAAGTTCATTATAGTCTTTATTCCATATGCTATTTGTGATCTTGCATACTTTTCGTTGCTAGTGGTTGCTCTGGCCAAGTAGTTGCTAGTGACTCCAAGAGGGAGTATTTATGCTCGATAGTTGGTTCATGCCTCCTTTTCGCCTGTGCTCAAGTGACAGAAACGTGATGGGGGAGGATGTGTTGTTGTCACTAGGGAGAAAACAACGGTGAGAGTGTCCGCATGTACAATCATTGCTTACATTACACACTTTGTTTAATGCATTATCTATTGTTTGCAACTTAATACCTAAGGCGGTTCGGATGATAACCTGAGGGTGGATTATTAGTCATAGATGCAGTTGTATTACGGTCTATGTATATTGTTGTAATGCCCGCACTAAATATCATAGTAGTCATCATTTCATGAATGTGCACTACAGTGCAACCTTTATTTGTCAATTGCCTAGCTGTAATTTTTTCACCCAGCATGCTATCTTTTATGGAGAGACACCACTAGTGAACCTATGAACCCCGGTCCATTTTCCTACACTGTTAAAACAAACCACCACAATTTCCTGCTTTCTTTACTTACGGCAAGCATACATTATTTTCCACACTATATGTCTAATCTTTGTTTTCAGCAAGACCGGTGAGATTGACAACCTCACTGTACCGTTGGGACAAAGTATTTTGGTTGTGTTGTGTGCAGGTTCTACATTGTTGCTGACACCGGTGAAGCGCCAGCTCCACCGTCAGTGGCATGAACCTTCCAAAGATCCTCTTCCTCCTACTGGATTTATAACCTTGGTTCTTAACTAAGGGGAATTTCCTACCGCTATGCTCATCACACCCTCCTCTGTGGGTTCCCAACACGCACCGTCACACGTCACATGGATTATTTTCAAAACAGATGAGAAACAACACAACTACTGTAATCATCATGTTTTCAATCCACCAACATCATTTCCCAGCATCTCATGCTACAAGGATCACTCCTCTCGTCATCTCCGAGGAGGCACCCTTCAAACATTGTCACCATGCTTTGTCAACATATTTTACGTCATGTTCAAGTTATCTATGGTCTTTGCATTCACCAAGTCATCCTTAACCATAGACACGGATTTTCGAAAAGATTGCCCTGGAGGGACGTACACTTTACGCACACGTAACATCCGACTCTTAGAGCCACATGTACGCTCTTCCATGGAACGCGGCAAAGGGTGGCCGACCACGACCTTTACCTTACCCGACCCTATCCATGAGTCAACCCAGGACAGGGCCACCCCGTCAACAGGGAGTTGGCCATCCTCCTGACGGCACCTGTCTCTGCGAGGCGGGGTCAAGATCCGTGTACGTCCATCACTTGGCCCCGGTCACGCCCTAGCGGAGCATTTAGTTTTCAAAACATTAAAAAGGTTTTATTTGCGTTGCCGAATGGAAATCTCAAACTACGTGACTCATGGATCTGGCCAAACAAGTTAGTTGGCCGAGCGCGGTTACTTAGACGCCGTGTGTGGTTGCACGCTCAGTCTTGGCTTCCGCTCGAGAACTTAATCCTAGGGTTGGCGAGTATAGGACGAACAACCACTTCCCAAGTGGCCTCCCATCCAAGCCTTAGTCAAGTTAACCATACGATGCTCATCTTACCACGTCATCATATCATACTAGGTTATCGCAGCTCTGATTCATCAACCGGATGGAGCAGAGGTAACAAACATGTGAAGCTAAGCGTATCATATATGAGGCTCTGGCGATGCGCACAAGAAAATCTATGGCGGCTAGGAGCAGTGGATCAATATATTGAGGCAATGCACTATATAGGTGAACTATATCTACTGACACTAAATACTTTAGAATCGAATGCAAGTACGAGAATCAAATGACGTTGGAAAACATATATGAGCAGATAAGAGGTTATGCTTGTCTTGCTTATAAGAAAAATAGATAAAGATCTTCTAGAATAAGTGCTTGACTTGTCGGTTAAGATCAAATATTCACCATTGAAGTTGTTGGCCTTCACTTCGGAGTCGTGTTCTACCGAGGGGGAACAACACCGAAACAAAGAACAACACACAACCATGGCACCGATGCAATGCGCAATATGTATGCATGAGAAAGTTAATGCACTGAAATAAAGCCCATAAACATGTTCGATGGGTTGCTAGGGTTCATATGGCAGTTATGCAGTTTTACTGAAATTATCCCGAAATAGACCCCGGAGGGGCACTTTGGGCAACTCTGAAAGTGTGTCAAGTTTTAATTGCTCAAATGGGTTTGAAAACATCATAAATGGGTTGAATTTGTCATTTTAGCAATTTGGTATATAACTTTTAATTTTCTAATTTTATTGAATAAAAACTTATTTTCTCTATTTTAAAAGAATTAAACAATATTAAATAATGCTCATTTTTTGAACTTTGTCAAACATGTGTGAAAATAACATATTTGGATTGGGAATAATTTTCTGAACATTTTGGTACCTCTCTTTTATTTTTCTGAATTATAAAACATTAGTTATTGATTTTACAAATATTAAACATTTTCTGTAATTTAATCATTTTCTAGAAATTAAGAAAAAATGTATTATGATGTCATAGTGACGTCACTGTGACATCATGCGGAGGCAATCTTCTCTGTTGAACTCTAAATCAACCAATTCGTTGTGTGCTTCATGGAATTCATCGGTCCATTAGCTAGAGGAAGCGATGGGGATTCCAACGGTGGCGGTGAGAGGACCATATGGTCACTGGAGGATCGCCGGCGGCGAAGACCCGTGGCGGCGGAGGTGGAGCTCATCGACCGCGAGCTAGAGAGAGAGAGAGGAGGCGAAGTGAGGGAGCCTGTGGGTGCGGAAGCTCACCGTGATGATGGGATAGGTCTCGGCGAGCTCGGGGAAGGCCGCACGAAGGAGATCGAGCGATGTCGGGGTCGGCTGGAGGCGGGGAAGACGGGTTCGATCCCGAGGATTAGCGTTGTCCCTTCTCTTGTGCTTTGTCGTGGAGGAAGAGGGAAGCATGGTCGATCTTCTTGGAGCCTCGGTGGGGCTTGAGGACGCCGGGGACGACGGCAACCGGTGGCGGCCCGCCACTAGGGTTTCGGGTTGGGGTTTCCGCCGGGACAGATATATAGAGAGGGAGCAAGGGGAGTGAGGGACACAGAGAGAGAGGAGAGCACATCATCTTCGTCGTGGTAGTCACCCTCGGAGGCAAACGCATAGGGAGAAGGTGGCAGTCGACGACAGAGCTTGGCCACGCAGCTGCTTCTTTCTGTCTCAAGGTAGAACAAAGGGAATTAAAACAAATTCCTACAAAACCCCCTAGAAGAAAACGAAAATTACACAGAGGTCATGTTCCCTTTATGAACAGAACTAAAACCAAGTTTTAAGGGCCTCACAAAATTTCCAACCTCACCATGTTTTGCTTTGGTGAAGCCGAAATATTTTTCAGTTCAAAATTTTGGAAACCACTTTAAGTAGTATTTGTGGAATTTCTCTCAAATTCAAAATTTAAATTGGTTCAAATTTGTTTCATGCATGAATGACATGAGCACAACACCACAACCCTTTGTTAGCAAAATTTGGGATGTTACACACCGTCCATGTCGTCACGTTAGGGGAGCCCGGTGATGCCGCCTCCGTCTTGTAGCACAGACTTAGTCTTCTTGCACCAAAGAGGCAATCTTTGGGTGTCCCTTCGGCCCGGGCAGTTGTCCCCTGGTCTTTATACACCAGAATTGCAACTGCGGACAAAGTGAGCTTGCGCCTCTGTGCGGCCTCCGTCAGCGCACGGAGGCACAACCTTGAGCGGCACATGCCCTGTCTCCCACTGAGTAGGTAAACCCCTTTGAGAGGAACAAGATGGCAGCGTAGAGTTCCTCTCAAAGGAGAAGTCGCCAAGCCCTGGTCCCTGTGCCTCAAGTTGATTCATGGCCAAGGTGGAGAGCCCTTCAGGATAGGGAGAGTACATGACCACCTTCCGGAGGCGCCTGTTGGGCCGGGCTGCAGTAGACGGGCCAGGATACCCTGGTATTTAGGGGGCCGACAATGAGCTTGTAGTGTAGATGAGGGATCCACTTTACTAGAGCATAGTTCTTCTTGATCCGCCAAAAGGTGTCCCTCAATGGGGCGGAAAAATCATATACCCATTCTTCTTATGCCTTCTACAGGCATTTCAACATCTATATTAGAAATATGAAATTGCGCCACTTGGGAGCCATCATTTTCTTCGAACACCACACTACTAGATTCAATGACAATCCGTGGGGCCTTGTCAAAGACTCTATAAGTGTGGGATTCGATACCATAACCAACAAATGTACCCTCAAGATATTTAGATTGGAATTTAGACAAAGTAACTCCTTTTACCAAATATAAACACTTATAACCAAAGACAGAAGTAGGAGATATTTGGTTTGTTGCCGATAAACTCATATGGAGTCTTCATTAAGACTTTGCGAATGTAGAGCCGGTTGATGAATGACATGCCGTCGAGATGGCTTCGGCAAAAAGATATGGAGGAGATTTATACTCCACCAACATGGATCTAGCCATATCCATAAGTGGATGGTTCTTCCTTTCGGCTACACCATTTTTTTGAGGGGTATAAGCAGCGGAATATTGATGACGAATTCCCTCTTCACTAAGAAACTCATTTAGGGTGTAGTTCTTGAACTCGGAGCTATTATCACTCCTAATGGCCAAGCCAGGAACATTGTGTTGACGTTGAACTTGATTGGAGAAGCCGATGATGGCTTGTTAGGTCTCACTCTTCAACTTGAAGAAATAAGCCCAACTATATCTTGAATAGTCATCAACAATCACCAAGCAATACTTCCTCCCACCAAGACTAGACTCGGGCACGACACCGAAGAGATCCACATGAAGAAGTTCCAATATCCTCTTTGATGAAATCATAGTCTTGCTTGGGTGGGGAGAATCATGCATCTTTCCTTCAACACAAGCCCTACAAACACGACCTTCGGAAAATGAGACATTTTATTTTAATCTGAGGATGTGGCCACCCTTGCGAAGGCTTTCCAAAGTTCTCATGTTGACATGGGATAAACGGCAATGCCAGAGCCACCCCACGTCAGCCTTTCTGAAGAGACACATCGCTTGAGTGTTGTTTGACCCCAAAAAGTCGATCACATACAACTCATTTTTTACATGCCCCACGAAAGCGACATCAAGAGTCTTGCTCCACAAGAGTGCCATGATATCAGGTTCAAAGAAGACAAAGAAACCCATGTTCCCTAAAGCATGAACTGAAATTAAATTGTAACCAAGGGATTCGACAAGCATGGCGTTTACGAGAGTGATGTTAGGAGAAACAACCACCTTGCCAAAACCCGTTACCTCAGATTTTGACTTATCTCCATAAGTGAGAGTTGCATGATTTATATTTGGTCTCAACTCCGTCATAACCTCCTTTCTTCTGGTCATATGACTTGTACATCCACTATCAAGTATCCATTTAGAGCCACCAGAAGCATAATCCTACAAGAAATCATTGACTTGAGTTAGGACCCATGGAGGGTCCTCTCATGTTAGCAACAACGGTCTTGGGAACCCAAATAGTGTAGTCAATGTAACCCTCACAAGGACTAACATATTTAACTTGCACAATACCATAATAATCAACAAATAAAAAATGGTGAGGATTGTTAGTTCCCGCGGAGTTTCTAGGAGTGGTTTCGTCCCTAATGACAATACCACCCACACCAACATTCTTCTTTTCTTGTGCGGGCTTGGTGTTCTTCTTGTTCTTCTTCCTCTTGTTCTTGCTCTTGGCAACATAGCCAAGACCCTGCTTGCCATTTTGTGGCCTTGGATCCACCACATTATCAACACTAGTACCCTTGCCCTTGATCCTTTCAAGCTCTTCCTTCAACCTAGCATTCTCCTCAATAATATTTGCATGATCACAAGAAGAAGTAGAAGTACTAGGCACATTGAATTGATCTAGTCGAGTTTGAATTTGTTCATGTGACTTGGTGAGGGCATAGTGTTCACTCTCCATTCCTTGTGAGTCTTGGTGAGCTTCTCTAGCTCCTCGGTTAGTTTATCATGACCAACACCAAACTCCACCTTTTTTATTTTTATCCATTTTATACTTAGCAATTGCACGGTCACGTACCTTAGTGAGTTTAGACATTAATTCATTATGTGACTCCTCTCAATAGTCTCAAGTTTCTTCTCAAGAGAGACTCTAAGCTCATGATCTTCCTCAAGAGAATTTGTGAGAGACGCCTTTTAAACTGCATTCTCTCTCTCATTTTCACCTTTCTTCTCAAGGGCCTCTTGAGCCTCTCCAAATTGGCTCATGAGAAGATCAATGTACCTTTTCGTCTCACCTTGCAAGTTAGACATAAAGAAACCCAAGGTGGCCATTTAATATTCTACACTAAGACTAGCAAGATTATTCTTTTCATTTTGAGTCTTAGATATGGAGGAAGATGATAGGTTGGTGGCCTTTTCCATGAAGCACTTTTCGGATGGTTGGGGAAGATTCTCATCGGAGGATTCAAAGAGGGATGGAGATGATGAAGATGCAATACAAATAGCGGCCACTTCACTTTTTCTTCATCATCATCACCGGAATATACTCTTCTTGAGTCACTAGCATAATCCTTGAAGATGGCTTCTTGTTGGAGAATTTTTTTTCTTGAAGAAAGGCTTCTTGTGAGGGATATTTGACTTATCCTTGAGAACAAGTCCCCCTTCTTGAGTTTCTCTATTCTCGAAAGGGCACTCGGAAACAAAGTGATACTTGCCTTGACAATTGAAACAATCCCTCACTTTTTGAGTACCTTACTTTCCATAGCTTGACTTGGTCTTCTCTTCAACATATGCCTTTACCTTGGGAGGGTTCTTCCAAAACTTTTGAACAGCAAGAGCAATAAAGTCCTTAAGCACCGGATCATACTCTTTGGCATTTAGAGGAGCCAACTCTTCTTTCGATTCACACTCTTCTTCGTAGTCCACCACCTTGGTCACAACCTTGTCCTTCAAAGCAACGGAGGTCACTTTGTGCATTCTAATAGAATGAGCACGAGTGTGTTGAGCAAACTTTGTTTGAACTTGAAAGGATGCCATCTCTTGCATAACCTCATTTGAAGACATGAGATGGTAGTTGTGCCTTCCTTGAAGGCTCTTCAAGTCCACCGGCTCAAATGGAATGAGGGCACTCACATACTTCCTCTTTATCCAAGCATGATTAACAAGAGTGTCACTAAGACCACTCAAAGTGGTAGCAAGGGTCTTGAGTCTTTGGTACATGTCCTCATGGCTTTCACCATCATGCATATAGAACCCTTCGGCCTCATTTCTCAAGGCATCAAATCTTTTCCTCTTCATGCTTTCATTACCCTCAAACATGGAGACAAGAGCATCCCATGTTTATTTGGCGGTGGAGAATCATTGAATGTGTGGCATGACCTTCTCACCCGTGGCTTGTTGGATCATGTGCAAAGCCATGAAGTTGAGTTGGCAATCAACCACTTCTCTTCTTGTCAAGTTCTTTGGATCAACGGGCTTGTATCCATCTTTAATGACTCTCCATAGCTCAATGCAAGAAGAGTTCAAGTGAGTTTTCATGAAATATTACCATTGTACAAAAGAATGTGCATCAATTTAAGGAGGGTCACCCATATTGTTTATATGAGGACGTGGGATAGGAGGATTGGGAGAGTACCAACCGGGAACCATGGTCCTCTTCCTTTCCATCCTCTACCTTAGAAAATGACGATTTCTTAGGAGGTGGGGTTTCACTTTTAGTTTCTTCATCCTCATCCTCCTCACTTTCGTCATCCGGAATTGCTTCCGGAGACTCCACCGAGGGGGAAGCCGTGTCCTTGGATTTCACGATTGCATTTTCATTTCACGCAACCCTTGAAGTTGGGTCACCATGGTTGAGTTCAAAGAAGCTTTCATTTCATTGTGATCATTCATGGTGGTCGGAACCGCGGACTCGATGGTTTTCTCTTTGATGGCCATACCAACTCTTAGGCGGTTAAGCCCAAATTAAGAGCCGAGGATCTGATACCAATTGAACGGAAAATTTTAATAATTTTTCGATTTCGTCTTGACACAAAGGTGAAGTCTCTAGATATGCAACTACAGTGAATTTACCTATATGGCAAGAGCTACACAAAGCAAGATACAAACACAAAGTAAATGTAAAGGATAGAAGGAAACAATAGCGGAAGCACGCTGAGACAAAGATGTATTCCCGAGTTCCTCCCTTTGAGGTGAGTACGTCTCGTTGGAGGGGTGTCAGTTTTTCCACGAAGGGCTACTTAACTCCACAAAGGCCTCACTCTATTATCCGATGAACCTTGCCACGAAGGCCTAGTTCACCTTCCACTATGGAATCCTTCAAGGAAGAATCCGAAGCCTTTACAATGAGCTTGAGGCACACACCCACAACTGAATTGGGCGCTCTCAAGAACTCCAAAAATCTGTTACAAACAACAAGTGAGTAACAATGAGGTATAGGTTTTACACAAGGAAACCCTAGAAACAAATCCCTCAAGTGAATGAGGAGGAAATGAAGAACAACTTGGTGAAGATGTAGACCGGGGCCTTCTTCTTCAATCCTTCAGAGATCAACGAGTTTGGGTGGAGGGATTGGGAGATCTCTTGAGTTTGGTGAGCTCGGTTAATGGAGACTTCAATGTTGGACGAGCTAACTTTAGATTGAAAAAGGAGAGAGGTATTTATACATCCTCTCAAAATGTAGTCATTGCAGAAATTTTGGGTGGAATATCCGCCCCTAGTGGGAACGGAAAATCCGGCCCCCGAAAAAGCGGGTTAAATTTTTGGGCACACCAGGAGGTGTCGCATTTCAGTCCTTAGCCGAAAATCCTTCACCAATTTTCTAGGGGCGGAATATCTGGCCCCTCGAGGACAAATATTCCGACCAAATATCCGGGAGCACTAGGAAGACACACCGATTGGTCCTTGGCTATTTTTCCTCCTCAGTTTCGAGGGGAGAAATATCCGGGCCCTCTAGGCCAAATATTCCGGCCAGACTAGAGGAAGAACTGTCAAGCTTTTCTTCGACTTTTTGGTTCTTGGTGCTTGTAAAATTTATCTAGACAACCTGGACCACTTGACACATGATTAAATATCACTAGTGTTGTTAACTAACACACAAAACCTTAAGAGGTAAGAAATGCTCTTTCACCATGGTCGCACCACTTAGTGGGGGCTGGCAGGTGGGCCCCAAGGCCTCCAAGCATGGCGCATAGAAGCTTCTGTAGGATTTACTATTTTGGTTAAAAGAGAAAAAAAAAAGGAAAAACCAAAAGGGAAAAGGAAAAGGGAGAAGAGGTCGAGATGGAGTCTCCATGGGAGCCCAATGCGATTGAGGCTAGGAGAGGTGGTGCGGCCAATACCCCTGCTAGCAGGAGTAGGACTCCTCCCCCAAGGTAGATTACCCTCCCCTCCAACTATAAAAAGAACCCAAAGACTCATTGCAAAGCACATCAATCGGCTCTCAAGCATCTCTCTCTAGTAGAATTGGAGCTTCTAATTAGAGCCCCTATTATTGAATTAGAACTTCTTCTAATTGGGATTTTGAGGTTTCCTATCTTGATTAAACCTATCTCTAATTGTTATTCTCTCTCATGTGTTGAGAAACTTACAGAATCATACAGTTCTTATCACAATTTATTAGAGCTACCAATTAGTAACGCCGAAAGACTGTCTCTCTTTGTTGGTGCCGAGTGCTGGACGGTGAAGCGCTAGCGGGTTCACACAAGCGTATGCATGCACACCATAAGCGGGATTACACGTCTGATCCTTGACGAGGGAAGCTCAGCGACATCCTTGCAACTCGACCTAGTTGTGAGGATCTATGTTTGTTCTAAACTCTTCTACGACTACATCGAATCCGCTCCTGGTGTTTCATGATCCTGATCAATGCATGGATGGGAATTTATGGTTTTTTTTGACACCATGGGAATGCATGGTTATCTGCATAGTGATCTTGGCGCTTATGTAGTGTACACCAGTAGTGGTATCAGAGCATGTTATGCATATATACATTTGATCTAGAGCATAGTTTTGTTATATTAGAAATTTCTCTAATATATCTTTGTTACTTTGCAATAAGTTGTGTTTGTTCTATTTCCGATGGAATGGTATGACTTTTTACGAACTTCCGTCAATCCTAGGACACTCGAGTTGCCCCTGGCATATCTTGCTTGATCCGAGAAAGTGCTTCAGTAGTTTTGGGTCGCACCATAGTTGGTCTCATATAACGGCATGGTGGAAAGGGCATGTGGATTGGATCCACATGGATGCCATGGTTATGAATAAGTTTAGGAGGCTCTAGAGGCTTTCGTAATTTCTATGGTTCAATCACCCCACAATGCCAATCTTGCAATGAGAATAAACATACTCGAATTGTGTAGGTTATGACGATAGTTGATCGTAGAACCTACAACGACGCTAAAACTTGTAGACAAAGCGTTAGAGGCGTCTAACTGTGTTTTGCATGTTGTGCGTGTGGTTTGGTATAACTATCTTGTTACTACATTTTGACGTAATGGACAATGGAAAAGGATTGTCATTGTTCGATATCGACAATCAGGTGTTCGTCATAGAGCTTGGAGGAAGTACTTGATAAGAGAATGTGGTCATTTCTCTGTCATGGAAAGGTTTGAAGCAATTTCCACCGTAGGGCAATTTTAGGGGATACGACTTGCGGGAGATGGGATTGAGTTGGATTATCCATACCTTTTTAGGGAAGTATTAGTTGTACATGCAGAGGTGGGGACAGGTCGGAGGTGGGGGTAGGTCGGAGGTTATTGGGTTGATGGGTGAAGGTATTGGTTCTAGAGTGGTTTCATCCAAGTAGTATTCCCTTTTTTTTATCAATTTTGGGCAACAAAGGTTTAAAACCGAAATAACTGAATTAACTTCAGTTTTACAGAACCGCTCATCAAATTAGAAACCGAAATACTCGGCTTTGGTTCATTCGATTCGTTTGAAAATATAAGATGTTTTATTTTATATATTGGAACATAGAACTCAATCTTTTTCGTTGCATTGAAGCCCACATTTTTTCTCATCAACACACACTTCAATATTGGTAGCGGTGCGATGGCCCTATCTCTACTCTATAACATGGCCTAACGACCGTACGTACGTCGTGGTCGTTTTGCAAATCACCCCCTGAAAAATAGAGAAATCAACCCGTAGTCCACGTCGTAGTGAAGGTTTCTATCCATTGTGCTCGAGATTTTCCATTTAGACCCCTCCCTGTCTGGTCCCAACTTTCTCCAAAGAAATCCCATGCGCCCAGATCCGAGGATCCGCCTTGGTCGAGGTTCCGGCTGCCAGCCGGTGTGCGGAGGAGGCGGAGAGCTAGAGGCATGCAAAGGCGGAGGCCTTGGATCATAGAGTACTACCCAGCGGCGGGTACCACGCTATCCGGCCCACTTGATGGATCCATGGAGGTGGAGCAGAGACCATGGGGGATGTGGAGAACACGAGCTGCCTAGGTGCAGCCATGGTGTCCCAGGAGGAGGATGGGGTCGGGGAGTAGAGGCCATTGGTCCCAGTACAACATATCTGACAAGAAGAATTTCGCGTGGACAACCCCTGATGAGAACACTAAGGGTGTGTTTGGAAGCCTGTATGGTCAATCTTATCCCATACAAGCTAAGTCTAGCTATGCTAAGTACATACAACCGCGTTTCATTATGTTGTGTTTGGCAGGTTGTATGGGTTAAGCTGGCTGAGCTGAGGCCTTATTTGGTATCATGTATGAGGTAAGTTGTTCCGAGCTGAAAACTAAAAGCAATCAAGTCCCCGAGTAAAAATATAATAAGCGATCATGTCCCTAAATACAAAACTAAAAATCAATCAAGTCCTTATAGCGTTGGGATTGGGCTTCAGGGCCGCCGCCGGCGAGGGGAGCCACTACCACGCGCCGCATACCGCCGCCGGCGAGAGGGGAGCTGCTTCCACGCGTTGTGAGGATGAGCTCCTCCTCCTCCACGCGGGCATGGATCTGGGCGGGTGCGGGACACTCATCCTCATCCACGTGCCGTCGCCGGTAACGGTGACGAGGCAGGGCGTGGAGACGATGTCGGGAGAGGCGGCGTGGTCTTCCGCTTCTTGGTTGCCAGGGAGGAGCTCGGGGGAGGAGCGGCCATGAAGAGGTGGGCACGAGTGGAGCAATCGACGGGGAGAGAGGATGGAGAACTGGGGTTGCGGGGGTGAAAGCGCATGGTGCCCCCATATGTGGTTTTGGTAATTAATTACAATCCTTAAGTACTAATGTATGTATTGAGATATTCTTTCAGGACTTTTCCATAAGAATAGTTTGGAGTCTTGTGTGACTCGAAGATGATCATTTGATGTCCAAGAATGGCCGAGAAGCTTTTTCTTTGTCCAGCGGTAGTACCGGGTTGTGCAGCGGTAGTACCACTCCTCGTGGAGGTGTACTGCTACGACACACCTGGTACACTCCAGACAGCGGTAGTACCACGGTTTGTACCGTCTCCTCCCAGGAGAGGTACTACTGCTGGTGATACCGCTGGAAGTACCGCTAGCAAAGATAATGCCACTGATATCCACGGTACCCAGGCGGTACCGGCATAGTACTTAGTCACTTTTGGAGCAAAACTCCCCACGGTGGTAGTACCGCTCCTTCCAGGACGCGGTAGTACTGATACGTCATAAACGTATCCTTAATTTCTGATGCTCCATATTGTTTTCATGTTGTTTCCCACATCTTTTCCTTACACTGATTTCCCGGGACTAACCTATTGACAAGATGCCCCAGAGCCAGTTCCTATTTTCTGCTGTTTTTAGTTTCAGAAGTTTTGCAAATATTCTCGGAATTGGACGATTCGAAAGCCAGAAGTCTTAGAAGTCCCGGAAGCATCCAGAAGTCCCGAAGAGCCCCGGAGGGGGGACAAAGGGTGGCCACACCATAGGGTGGCTCCACCACCCCCTGGCCGCGCCACCAGGTGGTGTGGGCCTCCTGTCCACCACTTGGCATTGCCCTTTCGCCTATATATACTCCCCGATGCATAAACCCTAGAGGAATCGACCTTTTCCACAAAATACATCCGTAGCTCCGCCGCCGCTGCTGACAAGTTTCCGGGGACAGATCTCTGTTCTACCACCCTACCGGGACGGGGAAGTGCCCCCGAAAGCCATCTCCATCGACTCCGCCGCCATCTCCATCGCCATTGTTGTCTCCTATGATGAGGAGGGAGTAGTTCTCCCCCGAGGCTGAGGGCTCTACCGGTAGCTATGTGGTTCATCTCTCTCTCCCATGTTGTGATCTATATGTGATCATGATCTTTGTAATCTAGTTGAATAAGTAGATGTTACTCTTCATCTTGTCGGGGGGCTACCCCCGAGTAGGGGTAAGATAGATGAGAAATGGAGTTCAAGGCACTGTTTACCGAGTTCGGCCGTACCGAGTTGGTACGAGCCGGATAGGATGATGCCCAGCCGGGTAGGGTGCTATTCGGCAGGGAGAACAAGAGACCAAGGGAGGATTCAAGTATCTCTCTGGGTCACCGGGTATCACTTGGGTGATCCGGATAGAGACAGAGCTGCTCTACTCGGAGGCAAAGTCAATGGAGCCGTTGAGGTGAATCCCGCGTATCCAGGAGCCGTACATGCGTGCAGTTCAACTTACTAGGTACGTGGTAATGCGTATCTGAACGTGGGTGCAGTACGGTATGGGCGGTGTCAAGTCCCGTCTCTGACAAGAGGGACATGACATGTCAGTGGCCTACCGTGGAGACTTTCGGCGACTCTGTCAGCGAAGACACGGAGGCGTGCGTTGCTGCATAGTAGAGTTGTCAAGTCAGTACTTTTATCTGTAAAATAGTGGGTGGACACCGGTATATAAGGTGGCCTCCTCCCTCCTGCACGGAGGACGACGACACTTGGTGGATTAACCCTGAGGCATTACGACTCATAGAGAGAGAGAGAGGAACCCTTGTACTCGGCATACCATTATACAGAGAGAGAGGCCGGAGTAGGGGTGTTACCTCCACACGAGGGCCCCGGACCTGGGTAGATTGTGTTGTTTGCAGTGTTTTGAGCGCGCCAGTTAGGCGTGCGATCCCTCCCCGGATACCTACAGCGTCCATCGTCCCCAACTTTAGTCATCCTATGGCATATGTCTTCTCCACACAACGACAGTTGGCGCCCACCGTGGGGCCAGCAGCGGCGCTCGGTGGGATTCATATCCGGACGGGACCCGTTTCTCGTTCGGGGGAGCGCGTGGTTTGTGGCCTTGTCCACAAATTCGGCACCCTCGACTTCGCCACTGACAACGCGGGCGACTTCGGCGACAGGCCCGTGCCTGCAGGCGGTTTCGTCGTCTCCTTCGGCGCGCATCTGGTGTACGTCGCCACCACCGTCATCCGCGAGTACCCCGAGGTGGTGCTCGTTGCTGCGGACCCTCTTGTTATTCTCGCCATCCGCGGGCAGCCAACCGGCGGCACTGCGGGCAACGTGGAGGTGATGATGACTGGCCCGGCTATCGCTGCCAGGAAAGGCGCACGCACTGCGCCCGAAGTCGTCGACGAGCCGGCTGCTCGTCCGAGCCACAAGCCCTACGACAAGCCCTAGAACCAACCGGGCTACAAGGATCCTTCTACATCAACTGCGTTACCGACGCCTCGTGCCGGTGTCATCTAGAATTTGGGCATGCCTCTCGCCATGGATGCGGATCCGGCGGTGTTGAGGGCACAGCTCGAGCAGCAGCGCCAGGCCTTGCTCCTGGAAGCCCACGAACTGGAAAAGATTAGGCTTGAGCTCAACCTTGATCAGAATGAGTACAATAGATCCCATGGTTTTACTCTTGTCTCTAGAAATCCTAGCAAGATAGGGATCATTCGTCGCAACCTAGGCTCCGAGTGTTGGAATGCGTAGAGATAAACAAAAACTTTTCCTACGCGATGCTTCCAAGATCTAGCAGAGGTAGAAGGCCACAAGTATTACCACTACACGCGCAGGTGCGGATTATCGATGCAGCGCGTCGGGGCAGTGCAGTCCTACGATCCGATCCAGCCAATCCGATCCCTCGAACGTCGAAGTGCTGAACGTATATCACCTCTGCCGGTATCCACACGTACGAGGAGGAGCTCCGACGGCGGACTGTTAGGTCCGGTGCGACGACTGGACTGAGTGGGGCTAGGGTTCCCAAAGCATGGGAGAGGACTAACGTGCCCGCTGGGCAACCTGCGCCCCTCTTTATATAGCGTATGGTAGTGGGCTGCACAACACTTGTGGCCCATTCCCTCTGTGAGACCGACTCACAAAATCAGTCCATTTCCGGTTCGGGTCCAACCCAACCAATACTTGCTCCCGCTCTTAAGTGTGCGACCCTGCAGGCTCATGGCGACTTGGACACGATTAGAGTCCGACTCTCAATCGATCAATCGGTAGCGGCTCCTAGCAGAACGTGCCGACTCCCAAGTCCCATTGAGTCATGACGACATACCTTCCAATGTGATTTACATCTTAGTCCCTTTTGCCTCACGATATACCTTGTCGAGCTATAGGCGATTTATCGCCATCCCATAAATAGCTCAACTCTCTTCTCGATCTGTGACATGTGATTCATCTGACTAACTCTTAGTCAACCGACACAGTTAACACTTAACTGAGTCGCGCATGGCCATGCTTCCTGAATCATATCACTCGAGAGGGCCCAGAAAATATCTCTCCATTCGGAGGGGCAAAATCCCATCTTGATTATCCACATCACGCAACTTGCTTCTCATTCGACCCGAACTTTGCCTTTATGGTTGCCTTGTCACAGAACAACGTTTGACAGAACCTAAGTCGGTGATCCACAACTCGGATTGTGCGACAACCTCAGGTCTAAGGATTACATTGATTGAGACATGCAAATGACGACTTGATCGTTGCATCTCAATGTGGGCCAGTCCGACTTGCTAAACTCTTTAGCCAAGTCCGTGAACGTTGGAATGGCATCACCATGCCCATGACAAGTGGAACCGTGTCATCAGCCAACACTCACATCAGTCTAGGGTGTGTGTCCAACACAACCTAAATGACCAAGGACAATCTAGTATGAACAACATGAATACATAGTTCCACAATCGAATCACATATTCAATGACATATATCAGACGTTCAAACCAAAGACAACTTAATAACTTTATGAATACAGTGGGAATTACATCATACATGATTGCCTCTAGGGCATATTCCCAACACCGAGCTGGCTAGAGATGGTAAAACTGCTAGCAAATATGATAGTAGGACATCAACTGGTAGGCCTAAATATAGCTCTCCTGCCAAAACACTTAGAGCTGCAGAGGCAGTTGTTGCCGAGTTTCCAAACTTGTCTGGTGCGGCTCACATTAGGCGGTAGGACAGGCTCAATGAGCTTGTTATGGAAGCTGGTAGGCAGAATGAGGCTTTCCGGAAGGCGAATCCGGGGGCTGGTGCCTCTCATGTTGTTTAGTCGCATGGGATGAAATCAGGAGGCAAGGCCTCATCACCGCTTCCCGGTGGTGAGAGAGCTCAGAGTGTAAACTTTGGGAGGAATAAGCAGATGCAGGTGTACGATCCGGTTGTCGCTGAAAAACAGCACACTGTAGAGCGGCAGCCCGGTCAAAAACACATTGCTGCAGGTACTGGCTATCAGGCGGCCCGAGTTCACCAAGAGGGGAAAGGAGGCAACCGAGATGGCCCATCTCGGCATCAGGTTGTCAACCCGGTTCAGCATGTTGTTTGTAACATCCAAGTATGAAAACCCCTAGTTGTTTTACTTCTTGTTTTATTTTAAGCAATGCATCATGTCATCATCTCCATATTTATTTCTGTTGCATTGTTTTCTTAATCAAAATTAAACTCAATCAATTCCTGTTTTCACACTTGTCTGTTACTTTCTTTCAAATAATGAATTGCAAAATCAAAAACATCAATTGTTTCCAAACAATCCATTATAACGCATCTATTAATTTGTTGCTTAATTCAATTAACCAAATTAAACAATTATTTCCAAATCATTTCCAAACTCAAACCATTTCTCAAAATCTTCACATTCTTGAATCCATGAAGTTCATCACTAATTGGTATTCATTTTTTTCACTTCTAAACCCTAGGGGAAACCCTATTTGAAATGGCTTATTTTCTAATATTATTTATTATTGCAAAATTCAATTAAATTGGTTCAATTTTAAAACAGCAAGCAAACTTTCAACTTTTTGAAAACCAAAACTACCAAGTGGTTGCATTTCAACTAAGGAGCTTATCCAAATTTTTTCCAAAATTTTATCTAAGCAAAAACCTATCTTTTTTATCCAAAAGCAAAGCTACAAAAAAAACAGAAGAAAAAATAAAAAAGGAACAAACGCAGCGCGCGCGCAGCAGCAAACCCAATCCAGCCCACCCTAACTACCGCGCGCGCAGAGCCCAACCCAACTAACCGCACCGTACCGCTTCAAAAATCGTGCCCGTGTTCTGATTCTGTACGGCAGGCGATCCGTGGCGCCACCGCACCCGCGCGGCGACGCCGGCGGCCACCACGGCACCCTAGCGCCTATAAGTAGCTCCCTAGGGCTGCGCCGTCAACCCTAGGTCGCTAGGTGTCGAGACATCGTAGTAGTTTTCATAGACTGGGGTGCCATGAGACTACGGTAGAGACGTGGGGTAACGGGATAGCGTAGTAAACATAGAACACGGGATTTACCCAGGTTCGGTACGTCGCGACAGTACGGCGTACCTACTCCTGCACTTCTCACTATGAGGGACTAAAGCCCGTATAATAAGGTTACAATGTAAGGGAATAGATCTAGCTACTCGTCGAGGATGAACTTCCCGGCGAGTTGCGCAAGGCTTAAGCTAGAACCTAGAACCTTGGAACTAAAGGAACTTATTGAACTTATCTCCCGTCCGGCTTTATATAATAGCCGGATTAGGGCTTACAGAACCAGAAACCTAGAAGACTACGTTTAACTTGTAACTTGGAAAGTAAGGAATCCGTCTTCTCCTCCAAGCCAGATCACACGGGCCGTGATCCGGGTTCTTCTAGAATCCGGCTTCTACGCGTTGGACTACTGGGCCGCCCAATGGACCTAAACCCATTACCTTGCAGGCCACCCTGGTAGTCCAGCTCTTTTGTCTACCATCTTCTATACCCCTATTCGGTATATATCCGACAGTAGCCCCCAGGAAGGATCAAAACTCTGAAACTCCGCCTTTCGTCAAATACATTTTGTCCGGGAAACTTGATTCAGCAGTCTTGATTCTTTCTTCTTTCCTTTTGAAGGAGATGGTAACATAAAACTCGGAACTACGAAAATCCGGCTTTTCTTCTCGCGATCCTTCGCGGAAAAGGCACACGTGACATCAGCGCTTTAATCATGCTGACGCAAGCGCCGCTTGGTTTCACGCGGGAAACCCTGCAACGTATCTCTGACAGATTCTCACGAGAAACGAGGAGATAGCCATTATTCCTCTGTCGTTCCGTTTCCCGGATTTTCCGGCGATCGACACGCGTCGAACATCCAACGGTCAAAAGAGTCGTTGGCGCGTATCTAGAGGGTTTTTAGGCTATAAATAGCCGTCTTCATCCTCCTCATCAACCTTCTTCACTCCCTCACTGCCTTCACCATTGGTGCGAACGCGAGCTCGAGAGCGAGAACGATTCCCTGCCCCGACGAGCCCTTCCCACGCCGGAGCGCACCAACACCACCGAGAAAGATGGCATCTCCGCAATCATCGCCAGTTCGCGCCTCCGTCGACGAGCTCCTGAGCGATCTAGATCCCCAACTTGGGTCGCCCAAGCACGTCGGCGGCGAGCTGGAAAAAACCACGGCGTCCACAGCGGGCGGAGGAAACGTCTCCGCCACCACAGATGCTGCGGGACCAGGCACCGCATCAACCCCGCCGTTCGCTCCCGAAACGGCGGAGGAAAAGGTGGAGCTCCTCGACGAGCAGCTTGCCGCCGCGAAGGCCGCCACCACCGCCGCCGCCGGAGGAGATGAAGAAGAGGAAACTGCAGGCAACTGGATTGCCTGCAGTATTCCCCCGGCTCTTCTTCCCAACTTGGAGAAGGAAGGCCTGGTTTTGAAGAAGAAATGGCGGCTCCCGGAAGAGGAGACCGAACCCGCGCCGCAAGAGGGCGAAAGGGTGCTTCTCGCCTCCCACCTTCTGCGAGGTATGGGGCTTCCCCCTTCTTCTTTCTTCCTCCAAGTTCTAGCTCACTACAACATCCAACCTCATAATCTCCCTCCCAATTCCATTCTGTATATGGCCGGCTTCCAGGCCTTATTCGAGGGTTACCTAGGAATAGAGCCTAGGTTAGATTTTTGGTTGTACTGCTTTGGGGTTAAGCGTAACTCTTCGGAGGGCGCACTCCCAAATTGCGGAACCATTTCCTTTACTCTTCGGAGATTCCGAGAGGACTGGTTCCCCAAAATAAAAACCTCGGAATCCGTCAAATTCTGGACGGGTTCCTTCTTTTATCACCCCGACGTGCCTTTTCCTAAAAAAGCCGTCGGGGTTCCACCTTTTGTGAACTCCGCCGCTGTTCCCCAGGATAACTGGGTTACAGAGGCCGTCCAGGTTCTGCCTCCAGATCTACTAAGGATCAAGAGGCGCATCGCCAAACTCACTTCCTCCAAACCTCCTTTGACCGGAATGGACACGGTCTTTTGCTGGCTGAATAGGCGGATTCAGCCATTGGCAAACCACGGAGGCCGTCTCCTGTGTGAATACACAGGAGCCAAGGATCCAATGCGGACAACCGACAAGGATTGGCCCGCAAAGGAGCTCAGGCGGCGCATCAATCAGTTGGTCGCTTCACGCGATCAATACACGGAGAGTCGGCCAGTGTACACGGCCGACAACCCCGCGCCTAAGGTAAATTTCCCGGTATTTAGGTATAATATTACTTCCTGGAAAATCTACCTTTCGAATCTGATTGGTTTTTTCCAACAGCTTGTGGATCTTCCAGACTCGGAGTTAGCCTCCGAGGCCGAGCTGGATGCGCTGCGTACCGCCGCTACTGGTGGGCGCAAACGCAAGAAGATAATTTCTTCGGATGAAGTTATCGACCTTGACGGAATCCCCGTCGCCACGTCCAGGTTATTTTCTTCCGGGTTTTTTCTTTTATGGGATCCTTTTCGTCCATCTTCGGTGTTTTAACCTTTTCCGGGTTTTCGGTGTTTAGCTTGCCCCCCTCCACCTTGAAGCCGAGGAAGTTGAAGAAGCTCAAAGCTGCTTCCAACCGAGGCAGCCAACCATCTCCCGCCGTCGCCCCGGATACGCCGCAGTCAATGGCGGAAGAACCTACTGCCGCCACCACCACCAAGCCCCCAGAGCCCAGCCAGCCCGTTGTGTCCGAGTCGGACACGAGGGAAAGGGCGGCTCCAGAGGTGGGGAAATCTTCTCGGACTTTCGACGAGGAAATCCCCACTTTTGACAAGGATTTTAAGGCTATAAATGACGGCTTGAACGCGGCCGAAAATCACTTCGCGGAATACGCGAAGGAATTCCGGGAAAACTTAGCAGGTTTGCAACGCATGAGCCAGGTATGTAACTCTAGCCCCCAAGCATTAAACAAAATGCATGCTTTTTTGCTTTGATGTTTTTATTAACCATACTTTTCCTTGCTGTGTTTCAGCAAACCTCCGAGGCCATAAACCTTGAAGTTTTCAGGAAGCTCACTATCAAGAATAAAGAAGTTCGGAGTCTTCTTTCTATTCTTGAGGAGAGAGAGGCAGAGCTGGAATCATCTCAGCTTGCTTTGAAGGAAACGAAAGGTAGGCTTTTTCGTTTTGAAATTTCCGATTTAAAGCTTTGTCTAAGTTTTTTCCCGAGGAAATTGACCAACTCGGATTTTCCCTTGCTTTTCAGCTGCTTTAGCTGAAGCTAAACAAGCAGCGGAAGATTCCGGCAACGCCGAGATTCTCCGCAATGAGAACATTGAGCTTCACAAGAATCTTGTGAAGGCTCAACGAGACCTGGAAGCCAGCAATCTGGCCCTTGGAGTGGCTAACTCCAAGGCTTCCGAGCAGGCGGAGAAAGACAAATCCACCATCCAGGATTTGACTGAAGCTCTGAACCTTCGCCTGGAGGAAGTTTCCGAGATCGATAAACTCATCGGTAAATTTTTTACCCTTGCCTTCATATTTCCATGTTTTGCTTTCTCTGTTTGTCTCCTTAACCCTTTTGTATGCTTTATTGGATCAAATAGGAGACACCCCAGATGGCACTCGGGCTGCAGGCATCCGAGCTTTCGGGGAGACATGGAACTTGCTGAAGGCTGCTGCAACGCAGCTGGTAGGCAAGTTTCTTCCCGAAAAATCTGGGGAATGCTCGGAGGTTGAAAAACTTCCGGGTATCATCATGGAGGTGGCGGAGTCCAAGGAGTCTGTTCTCCGCTCCGCTGCACGGGGTGGTGCGCGTATGGCCCTAGGCCTTATGCGCATGCACTACCCTAGTGCCAAATCCTGGCGTGTGGCCACCGGTGTCCCTCAGGGATACACGGATGCGCAACGATCCACCATCTTTGGTGAAGTTAAGGGCCACGCCACCCAGATTGCCGCCATGGTAAATGTCGGCGTCCACTATCCAGAAGAAGAAGCTCCTCCAATTCCCGATGAAGAAAGCAGCGAGGAGGAGTCGGATTCTTGAAGGGTTACCTGGAACCTGGATAGAAAATTTAGACAATAGGAGCATTACTGTTCTTTCATTTGTAATCCAAAATGTAATGCTTCTTATGTATTAATGAAAATTCCGTCTTTTGCAGTTTAAACTATGAAATTTCTTTGCAAGTTGTTTGGATTTTATTACTCCTTTATCTTCTAAGTTCTCTGGTGTGTATGCTTTAACTGTCCTTAGTGTTTGAAATGGCTCAAATAGCATTATGAATCGTTATGCCGAGTAACTGGGGACGAACCAAGCAGTTTTAAAACTCGAAAACATGAATCATGCTAAAGGCATTTTTACTAACTAGTTCCAGTAACCCAGCATACGCACGATCAGATAAGACTTAGAGAAACAAGGAAGGTTTTAAGTAAAACTTGGGCACGCAAGCAATTCAAGTTTCCTTTAGCCGCTAAAAGGCTGAAAAATCATTCAGTTATGTAACGCCGAGTACGCAAGCACAATTCGGGTTAACATTGAGAAATTTGTAAGATCATTGGGAAATAGATGAGACGGAAACACTTTGCACTTATGAGAAAAATGGATGACAGCATTCCGACAACTTTATTTCATGATCTCAAAAGATGTTTACATAGATTTGAACTAAGTACAGAAGGGGACATAACTTGCTAGGTGTTCCCAGGCTTCCGCGATCCACTTGACCTTGTCGAAACTTTTCAGCAGCTTGAAGCATGGTAGGTTCTTAGCCCCCAGCCAACTAAGAAATCTTTTTATGGCTGCGGCGGAACTCGGCAATTCTGGGACACCTTTTTCACACGTAAGTTCCGAGATGCTCGAGATTGCCTTGATCTTTTCCGGGTTCACTTCTATTCCTCTGTGAGAAACGATGAAACCTAGAAGTTTTCCTGAGGGAACCCCGAATACGCACTTAGATGGATTCAGCTTCATCTTGTAAGTGCACAAGTTTTCGAAAGTTTCTCGCAAATCCTCAAGGAGTGTATCTTTTTCCTTGGTTACGACAGCAATATCGTCCACGTAAACATGGACGTTTTTTCCAATCTGACTATGCAAACAACGTTGCATGCAACGCTGGTAGGTTGCTCCTGCGTTCTTCAGGCCAAAAGGCATGGTTACGTAGTAATACGTCCCGTACGGGGTTATAAAAGAAGTTTTGATTTGATCTTCCTTTTTCATGCGTATTTGGTGGTACCCGGAGTATGCATCCAAAAAGCATAAAAGCTCAGAGCCTGCAGTGGCATCTATTATTTGATCGATTCGCGGCAGCGCAAACCTATCTTTCGGACATAACTTGTTCAATCCTGTGTAATCTATACACATTCTGAGGGCAGTTGTGTCTTTCTTCGGTACTAATACCGGATTTGCGGACCAGTCAGTATGGATTACCTCCTTGATGAAATCCGCTGCTAAAAGCCGGATAATTTCCTTGCCAATAGCCTTCCGTCTTCTTCCGTCAAATCGACGGAGACCTTGTTTGACGGGTTTTGATCCGGGAATAACCTTGAGTTGGTGCTCAGCAAGTTCCCTGGGTACGCCTGGCATGTCAGCTGGACACCAAGCAAAAATGTCCCAGTTCTCACGGAGGAACTTGATGAGCTCGCCTTCCTATTTGTCGGTCATCCCAGTCCCTACAACGACGAATTTTGTCGGATCTTTGGGATCTAGGATTACCTGTCTTGTATTCTCGGATGCCTTGAAGCTATCTGTTGGCTTCCGAGTTTCTTTTCCTGCCGGCATTTCTTTCGGCGATACCTCCTTGGCTAACTCCTTCAGTTCTTCCTGAGCTATAACTCTTTGAGCGCAAAGGGCGTTTTGCTTCTCCAACTCGTTTGCCAGCTTGAAATCACCGGCAATGGTGATTACTCCTCCTTTGGGTCCTGGCATCTTCAGCTTGTTGTAGATATAGCAAGATCTTGCCATAAACTTGGCGAAAGCCGGACGTCCGAGTATTGCGTGATACACGCTCTCGAACGGCACAACTTCGAAGGATACTTTTTCCTGCCGGAAGTGATCTTTATCTCCGAAGGTGACATCTAGGGAAATTTCTCCTAGGGATCGTGCTTGCCTGCCAGGAACAATGCCATGGAAGCGTATATTGCTGTAATTGAGCTGGGACTCGGATATCTTCAAGTGCTTCAGTGTATCCAGGTACATTATATTGATGCTGGATCCTCCGTCCATCAGCACCCTTCTTAGCCTAGTGTTTTGAACAATAGGGCTTACAACAAGAGCTTGTGTGCCGGGTTCAGGGATATTTCCGGGATGATCAGACTGATCCCAGATTATCGGTGTGTTGGAATACTTCAAGAATTTTGGGGTTGCAGGAACAACCGCGTTTATTTCTCGAAGTGTCCTTTTGGCCACCTTTGCTGACGGGGTTGCTAAGAAAGTTAGCATTGCTTCTCCGTCAACCCTCGGAAATTTAGGTTCGCCTTTTCGCTGTTGTTCCTGGATTTTATCATCAGTGTCCGATTCACTGTCTTCTTTTTCAGCTTCTGGCTTTTGTTTGGTGGGTTTCCTCTTAGAACCCTTCCCTTTATTTCCGGATCCTGCATTGCCTTTCATATGCTTGTTTAGCCGGCATTGCGCGTTTGTGTGGGTTGGTTTCCCAAACTGAGAGTGGTGGACGCAGGGTTCCGACTTAATTCTCTCCCATTCTTCAGGAGTGTAATTGATGGGATCCGGACTGCGGCCCTTCCACTTGTTCCCTTTTTCTCCTCCAAAGGCTAAGTTAACCTCCTTGGGCTTTGTTGTTGACTCCGGAGTTCCTTTTTTGTCAGAACGAGGTGTTTTCTTGGCCAGTATCAGTGACTCAATATTGCCTCCTCTTGCTCTGATATCGTCTTCGGCTGCAGCATGCTCATTAGCGGTTGTGAGCATAGATCCGAGATCTTTGTGCTTTTTAGAACCAACCATGAACGGTACAAGTCCGGGTTTTAGGCCATTGACGAAAGCATGCATTGCTTGTACGTCAGTTACTCCAGAGCAACTATTCTTCATTGCAGTCCATCTGGAGATGAAATCCACGTATGGTTCGTCTTCAAATTGGGTGCAACGGTTCAGCTGGTTGATGCTATTTGGGCGTTTGTATGTTCCTCGAAAATGCTGAGTAAATACTCTCGCCATATCATCCCAACTGTCGACAGTTCTTGATGGTAAACCATTAATCCAATCTCTGGCTCCGTCTAGCAACATTAGGGAAGAAACTTGACAGCTTCCAGGTCTGTCCCGTTGTTGATCTGGACGGCTGTGTAATAATCTGAAAGCCAGGTATCCGGGTTTGTACTGCCGGTATATTTTTGGTAGGTTGGACCAACTTTGGCGAAGCCAGAATGCAGGGTTATCCTTCGGATCCTGTCTGTAAAACACTTAGGACCAAAGTATAGATCATCCTTTTCTGCTCTATCAATATGTGCAGAATATCTCCCGGCTGAATGGACAGAAGGGGATCTGCTCCTTTCTTTTCCATTGTTACGCGGACGCGTTTTTCCGAGGTTATCTCTATCTCTTCCGTTGTCACGCCCTCTGGGATTAGGTGGAGTCCTGCTCCTGTACCTTTCCTTATCTTTAGGCGGTGTCCGAGATCTTTCACGTCTATGAGGTGTATCGTATCTTCCAGCTTTTTCAGCTGGGTTTCTCGGAGGTGGCATTATTTTGCCGTCATTCCGGTGTTTGTCTTCCCGATCGTGTGGTTTATATCCGTCTTTCGGGAGATGAGGTCCGGTTCTAGACGCTGCGTCCCGGTTGTCGGGGTTTTTCTTGTCTTTTCTCGGATCCTCTTTTTTATCCGAATCTCCGGGTTCTTCCGGTCCAGGTGCTCCAGCAGCGCAAGTAACAGTTTTGCAGAGGGCGGAATTATCATGCAGCCTCCCTGATCTCTCTTGTCCTCGCTGTTGCTGCTGTAATGCTTTTCCTAGGAAAGCATACACCCCTTGGAGTTTTTCCCCGTTGGAGTACAGATCGTTATTCAGGATGGCGAACGCTGCTTCCGCGTTTTCAGCTGCGGTTTTGTATATTGGTTCGCCCTTGGCATCTTTGCCGTTTAACTGCTTTTGCCAAGATGGGTTATAGAACCTTTCTTTTGGCGGCAGTTCTTCCGGTTTTGTAATTCCGGGTAACCTTGTAGGTTTTAAGACAGATCTGTGCTTTCTCTCGTACTCCTC
This sequence comes from Alopecurus myosuroides, assembly GCA_028641055.1. NCBI lineage: Eukaryota > Viridiplantae > Streptophyta > Magnoliopsida > Poales > Poaceae > Alopecurus > Alopecurus myosuroides. The sequence continues at coordinate 249,206,141 of CM054058.1, forward strand.
AATTTCTTCCTTCATGATTTTGATGTCATTATGGGTTTGTTGGAGGTGTTGCCGAGATCTAAGCAGTTGTTGCTGTTGCCGTTGGAAAGCTTGTCTCCTGGCTTCCAGCATCTCAGGGGGTTCATTGGGTCCCACTGGAGTTTGTAATAGTTCTTGCTCTTCCAGTTCTGTCATTGGCGGAGCAGTGATTTCCTTAGATTTCTTTTCCGTAGGCTTTGTGCCACTAATATCTCCGACTTCCAGGTTTTCATCAGCGAGATCAGCTGACTTTTTCTTCCGGAGTTTGTACTGGAGTTTTTTAGAAGCACGGTGCTTTTTCTTGGAAGACGGAGGTTTTTTGACAGGTTCATCCTCTGTCATCTCCTTGACATTAGGAAATATCGGAGAAGTTTCTCCGTCTTCCCTCTCCTCTGCTGGTGGAGGGGTTTTAGGGCTTTCCTGGCTATCGGCACCCGTTGTATCAGCTGGTTTTGCCATTAGCACTTCATGGAATCCCTCTTGAAAGGACTTAACTTTTCTTACGAAGGCATCATCATCTTCGTCTTCGGATTCGAAGTTATCCGATCCGGTTTCCGACTCCAATCTCGCCTCAATGGCGGCAAGCACGGACTCTGTTTCCGAATTCATCGTCTGGTTGACAGATGTCGGATCTTCCGTCTCTGTGACGGGTATTGGTTCTTCCGTCTCTGAGACGGGTGTAATGTTGTCTGCCTCTTGCACGGGATTTCCGTCATCCGTGTTTTCGGCGATCTCGGATTGCACCATGCCGATAAAGTGTGTATCACCGTTTTGTCGGCGATCTGAGCAAAATCCGGCATCATAGTCGTCTTCGACTGGGTATAGGGCGGGTGGGAGATAATTGCTTTCACCGCAAAACCCCATTGCTTCCGCGGTTAATCCGATAAAGATATTAGCAGATCCAATCGGTAAAACGCAGGCACTTACCAGATGGTTTTGCGCCGGGATGTAGGATCCGTTGTCGAGGAAGCGCCCGACGTCGTTGTCGAATTCCAAGCTTCCGACGGTGATCGATCTTCCGATTCCGCCTAATATCCCAGATCGGAATTTCACGCCTGACGTCGTTTGCCCCACGGTGGGCGCCAACTGTCGAGACATCGTAGTAGTTTTCATAGACTGGGGTGCCATGAGACTACGGTAGAGACGTGGGGTAACGGGATAGCGTAGTAAACATAGAACACGGGATTTACCCAGGTTCGGTACGTCGCGACAGTACGGCGTACCTACTCCTGCACTTCTCACTATGAGGGACTAAAGCCCGTATAATAAGGTTACAATGTAAGGGAATAGATCTAGCTACTCGTCGAGGATGAACTTCCCGGCGAGTTGCGCAAGGCTTAAGCTAGAACCTAGAACCTTGGAACTAAAGGAACTTATTGAACTTATCTCCCGTCCGGCTTTATATAATAGCCGGATTAGGGCTTACAGAACCAGAAACCTAGAAGACTACGTTTAACTTGTAACTTGGAAAGTAAGGAATCCGTCTTCTCCTCCAAGCCAGATCACACGGGCCGTGATCCGGGTTCTTCTAGAATCCGGCTTCTACGCGTTGGACTACTGGGCCGCCCAATGGACCTAAACCCATTACCTTGCAGGCCACCCTGGTAGTCCAGCTCTTTTGTCTACCATCTTCTATACCCCTATTCGGTATATATCCGACACTAGGGTTCCTTTCCCCTCTCGCCCGCCGTCGATCGTTTCCTCCCCGACGCCAATTCCTTCTCTGCAGCAACCTCGCCGGCGACAGCTCTGAATCTCTCCATGGCGCCGCCGCGTTCCGCTCCAACCTAGCTACCACCCACCTGCAATCGTTTCCCCACCTTCTCCTCTACCCCTTGGACACCAGAAGGAACCAAGGTGAGCATCAGATCGACGCTGCGTTTCCCTTCCTCCTCCGGCCACCGTGCGCCATGATCTGAACCCGTCGTTCGCACCGTCGTTGCAGGGTTCCTCGTCTCCGTTCGCTTGCTGGAACCGCAACTACTCTTCTTCCTCTACGCAGCGGACACCAGAGGGAGCCAGGAGTACATCCACGTCGACGGCGCCGTCTACTTCCCCGTCGTCAGCCCGTCGTCAGCAACTCGTCACCTTCAGCCTCTGCTCCTCGACCACGGTGGTGAGCAACCTTTTGCTCCTCCTCCCTTCTCTGCATCCGTGCGTCGATCTGTGGCGTCCACGCAAGCATTCGTTTCGAGCACCACCGTGGATCAGCTCCGGCGACGTCGTTTCTGTCAGTCTGTCGAGGAAGCATACGTTCTTCAGTTAAGTTCAGTTATCCTCGCGAAGCAACGATATCCTCACTGCAGCGCTACTACTGTCAAAGACTGAATCGTAGCGCAGCGGTACTGAACCTTTATGCGCGCAGCCGTGGTTGCGGGTTCGATCCCCCGCAAGCACACTTTTTTGTGGAATTTCTTCCACAGCAGGAGGCCCACTGTCATCGACCTGGGTTGCCACGTGTGCTTGCGCAGAGCCACGCTGTCCACTGGCCCACTGCGCAGTGGCAGTGTGTAGCGTGAGGCTGCGTAACAAAAGTTTTTCTGCGCAATTCAAAAATTCCAAATTTCTTTTTAATTGGCAGAATTAAAACCAAACTTTGAAATTCCATATCTTTTGTTTTATAATTCCAACAAATACAAACCTTATATGTATACTGATCCAAATTTCCTAAACTTTCCAAATATCCAATTTGTGTACTGTTTTGAAAACTTCAAATACATTTAAATTTCAAATTTAAATAATTCAAATGTTAATTTGTAAATTCCATAACTAATTATTTATAAATCCAATAAATGCAAATAAAATATGTTTTCCATACCATTTTAAATAAGCTATTCAAATATAATTTTTGTTTTCTGTTTTGAATAATTAAAATTGCCTAAACCATTTAATTCTTGTTTAATGCAATTAAAAATTGTTTAATATTGTTTAATTCCTAATTAATTAATCCAAATTCCAATTTCAAAATGTGAAACATGTAATCCAACTAAAATTTGATAACCTTTTCAAATATCAAATTTGTTATTTGTTTTGCACACTTTAACTTGTTGATAACAACCACTACTTGTTTAATACCATTAAGTACCAATAATTTCCAAACTTATTAATGTTTTCTAAAATGGTTAACTACCATTCCAATTGCATTTAAATTGTTATCTTCTTGTTCCTCATCATGCATGCATCATGCTAACTCAACTACACCTAATGCTTAGTGATAGACCAATTAATTCAACTCCAAAGCATGGGCTTCCATATGCAACCTTGCATATGGAATCCATTTAAACCTGTGTATCATGTCAAGTAAGTTATTTTGGTGCATCTATTAACATGACATGCATCATCCCAATGTTTGTGCACTTATGCCATGTATTGATTGCCCGTCTTCTTTCGTCGTTGTTTTTGCTTCTTCTCGCTTAGACGACGACGTTGGTACCGACGAGCCTTACGACACCACTACTCAGGACCTAGCCCAGTACCCGGCTACTGAGCTGCCAGGCAAGTTATCACTCACATGAATCATCGAGTTCTCTTCCACCACTTGTTGTCGATACTATCCTTTTGTCTATTTCTGCTAGCCCTATGTATCGTTGCTATTCTCCGAACCCATCACATGATTCCCTAAACCAATGATATTGCCTCACCTCCTTACCTACAGCCTTTGTTTGTGCCTGTTCTCATCTAGCATGCTTAGGGTTGCTTTTGCTCGAGCCTGTTGTCGGTTACTTCTTTTACTATCGTGCTATTAATATTTGTTATCGTACCGAGGGCTCGAATGTTAATCAATCAATCCTGTTAATGCTGCTGTTAATAATAATTTGATGATAAGGCACCGGCAGGAGGCCCTTTGTGGTTTTGAGGCCTGCTAGTGTCGACCCTAATAGGAAAAGGGTCTTGTCTACTGATCCATGATGAGCGCACTACCCGCATGTGGGAAGCGAGTATGGGCGCCCCCCTCAACTTGACTCGATTCGCATCTCGTCCAAATCGCCGTACTAGTTCGGGCTTTCCATTTGCTGCATCATATGCAGGTACGAACCCGAGGCCAGGGTGGAACTTTTGTAGTCGGCATTTAGGGCGGCGTGGTCTTCCAGTGCTATGAGGGTCCTCCTTTTCTTCGGGGGGCTCGATTAGCCGCGCACGCACAGCACGCGGTGCTTTGGGCTTGATGCGAAGAACAGTTGGTTGTGTTGAGTGTCTCGCTTGGTGGGTTTGATTCCCATCTGGCGGGATATTCTTACGTGTACGGTTACTATGGTGCACTCCTGCAGGGATAAATCTTCTCGAGAAGCCGTGTTTTCCGCGGTTATGGATTACTTGGTGAAAGTACTGGCTAACAAGTACTCAGGACAACTTCAACATAATGATCAATCATGTTCACCCAATGACTAATAACTTGACTAGTAATAGAATATTCACACAATAACTTGATTCACCTGATTACAACGGTGTGAGTTATCCTCGGATTGCTTCTTCGGATAAGGGGCGAGATCCAGGATGGGTTTGTTTGAAGTTATCTTTCAGTTGGTTACCATTCCTCGATCTTATCTTTTATGTTAGCCGGACACAAGTAGTTATCTTCTGTAGTTGGTTAGAGCAGCCCGCTGCAGCTTTATTATACCTATCTTCTTCCGTTGATCCCAAGCATCCCGGCTTGTGTTGACGGGTAACTCCTTGATGAAGTGTGAGTCTTGCTTGCCAGTACTTGGATGTACTGACCCCGTTGGGGCTGTGGTTTACGCAGAGTACGACTACGGCTACGATGATCACCAGGATGGCTACTTTGTGGAGTTTGACGACACTGCAGACGAGTAGTTAGCTGGACCAGGGCTGGATCCAGGACCTACGTGGATGGGCTTCGTCTTCTTTATTTTCTCCGGCTTCTTAAGCCTGTGGGATTTGTCTGTACCCAGACACCTGTGATTGCTTCCGCTGATGTAATGAATGCTATGTTGGGACATGTGTCCTCTGGATGACTGTATTTGCTATTTCTGCCTTAGTGAAGGCCATTTGCAACCTTATTTCAATCTTTTGTGTCTTAGAGGCATGTTGTGTTATCCCTTTGTTCAAAACCGTTGACGTACCATGTGTGTATGGTATGAAGTACGTCAATGGTAGTATCCTGATTTCTATAGGATAGTTTACATCGACGGTGAACAGTAACGGTTGGTTGTCGCACATAAGTGCTGGCCTACCCGTAAGGGGACGCGGGAGTCGTTAAGCCCCGTAATCCAACCAAAATACTGTTCAGTTCGTACGGTGAGTATCCTCTAGAAGTCCGGGTGCGACAAATGGTATCAGAGCTTGTCTGCCTGTAGGATCCCTTTTTACTGGTCGCAGTTGAGTCTAGAAACTATTTTGTAGCTATATAGGAAAAATGAAACGTGAGAGTAGGAATTCTGCCATTTTTCTTCTTTCCCCACCCACCCACCCTTTTCTGGTAAGGAAGTGCAACGTTGTTTTCTGTTCTCACCTAAACTTTCAAGTTAGGATTTCACGTGTTTTGGGTTCTCCTTAGTACCTCGGGTTTTGGTCTCGTTTTCCCGATGTTGCTTCGATATCCTGTTCTTTTAAAGAACCTATCGTCCATTGAATCTTGTTGTTGTTTTTCCACTTCCTTTTTCTCTTACCGGCGCCTAATCAAAACCTTCTAAATCATCTGCAGATGGGTCTCAGCTACTACCCGCAGGTGGTTCGCATGACCCGTTGCGAGAGCACCGCCGGTTATCCGGAGATGCTGAGGGACATGGTTACCTATCTGGGGTTCCGTTGGGCACCAGAGTACCAGGTCTACGAGCACCAGCGCGAGTTCGAGCAGACTTTCTACCGAGCCATCGTCTACATTCTGTCGGATGATGGCAGGAGCATAGTCCACCGCTACGAGTCTGTTGGTTCCACAGTGGATATGGCTGTGCAGCAGGCCGCTTACGTGAGTCTCACCGTCCTCCGTGCTGACTACTGGGGGTTTGACGATTCTATCTATCGTCACATCCCCCGTGGTTACATCACGTCGGCGGGGGTTCACTTCACTCTCCACCGCAACCTGGATACCTACGAGGATGATAGCTCCAGGCTGCACACCACTGCCCAGTTCGTGAGGCACAGTGACGCCGTTGCTTCCACACTTGCTCAGGAGTTGGCCTCAGTCAGGGAGCAGCTCTACCTCGCGTTGACGCGTCTGGCGACGTACACCATAGACTTCGTTGGATACGAGCGCTTTGCGCGTTTCCAGCAGACACTGGGTTTTCCTCTGCCAGATGCTGGAGGTTACGAGCCGATCAGAGGCCCACTTCTCGACCTCGGAGCTGGTTACACAGGGATTCCCCGCTATGGAGCACAGGGAGACGACGCTTTCTACTTCACCACCCCGAGAGTTGCTCTCAGAGCAGTTCCTATCTACAGGGATCGTCGTGATACCTACTTCCGTGTGCACACTCCTCCTCGCCGTCCTCTTCGTCGTACCACTCGCCGTACTCGCCGCCGTCCTGCGTGATGAGCATTGGAGTACCGGTGTATCCGTTACTAGCTGTGTCTAGTTTATCCTTTCGTTTTCGAACCATGTATTGGTCTGTTGGATATTCTGATGTATTTGAACTCATGATGTACCTGTTGGTTATCTATTCATGCGTCGGAATAATCTCTCTTTCGGTTGCTGAGTTTATCCCTTCCTATTGTTGTGCTAAAATGCATTTCTGTTCAGGATGCCTCCAACAAGGAACACGCCTGAGCCACCGCCGATCGCTGAGCTCTTGACTCAGATGACTCAGGTCATGGCTCAGATGGTCCAGGTTCAGAACCACCAGAACCACCACCACCAGACTGCTCCAAGGGTCACCATCAAGGACTTCCTCAGTGTGGGCCCTAAGGCTTTCGTGGCAACACGCGAGCCTCTGGATGCTGATGACTGGATCCGTGACGTAGCAAGGGCCCTGGAGATTGCTCATGTTGCGGAAGAGGACAAGGTCAACTATGCTGCTTACCTACTGAAGGGTCAGGCAGCCTCGTGGTGGGAGAACTACCAGGCCATGAGAGCTGGCTATCCTATCACTTGGGGTTGCTTCAAGGATGCCTTCCTGAAGTACCACATCCCCGATGGTCTCATGGAGAGGATGCGTGAAGAGTTTTGCTCGCTGAAGCAGGGCAAGCTCGACGTCATCGGCTACCAGAACGAGTTCAATCGCCTCGCTCGGTATGCTGGAGACGAGGTGTCTACTGAGACCAAGAAGATGGCAAGGTTCCGCCGAGGTTTTAACCCGGAACTGAAGTACGCTCTCACAAACATCAAGTGCAAGGACTTCGTCGAGCTCGTGAACACCGCGCTCAATGAGGAGAATGGGCGCAAGGCGTTCGAAGAGTCGCGCAAGCACTCGCGTGAGGGTGGTTCCTCCTCCAACATGACCACCCCTCCGCAGAAGCGCCGCATCTGGGTGCCAAACAGTGCTGTCACTAGGGCTCCAAATGCCCAAGCTTCTCCAGGCTTTGGTCCCCGCCCACCCAACCCAGCTCAGATGCATGGGCAGAGGTTTCCAGTGGCGCAGCCAAGGCCAGATCCTCCTCGTGTCGTCACTTGCTTCAAGTGCAAGGAGACTGGGCACTACGCAGATAAGTGCACTCAGAGGATGCTGCCTCCTCCACCACCTCGCCCCAACACCAACCAGGCGATGGTCCGCGCTCCTCCGCATAAGGCCTTCAACACCAACAACAGGCCTGTTGGGAGGACCGCAAGGGTGAACCACGTCAAGGTTGACACAGCTGAGGAATCTGCCGACGTTGTTCTCGGTACATTACCCGTAAACTCTAACCCAGCTAAAGTGTTGTTTGATACCGGAGCATCGCATTCGTTCGTGTCAAAGATCTTTGCTACAGCAGTTAAACTACCTTTTGTTGGTTTGGGTTCCCCGCTAGTAGTAAACTCCCCTGGAGCAACTATGCAAACTTCCAAGATCAGTCATGAGAATCAGATCTTGATTGGAGGTCACATATTCCTTGCTTCCCTCATCCTGCTTGGAAATTCTGACATTGATGTCATCCTTGGCATGGATTGGTTGAAGGCCAATAAAGCTACGATTGACTTTGCTAAGAAGTCAATAACTCTGTTCCACCCTTCCGGCCAGATAGTCTATTCTCCAAGTGAATCAAGTTCTGTTCAGCTGTACAGCCTGGATGCTAAACCACTACCTCTGCTTGAAAATGTTCCGGTGGTTTGTGAATTCCCTGACGTCTTTCCAGAAGAGTTGCCAGGGATGCCTCCGGACAGAGCAGTTGAGTTCGTGATCGAGCTTGAACCAGGTACTGCACCAATCTCTAAGCATCCATACAAGATAGCTCCTCCTGAACTGAAATTGTTGAAGGAGCAAATCGATATGTACATGGAGAAAGGTTACATTCAGCCTAGTTCCTCCGCTTGGGGTTGCCCAACTCTGTTTGTTGCCAAGAAGGATCAAACAAAAAGACTCGTGGTTGACTATCGTCCTCTCAACGAGAAAACCATCAAGAACAAATATCCAATTCCTCGTATCGATGATCTTTTTGATCAACTTGCTAGAGCCTCAATATTCTCAAAGTTGGACTTGAGGATGGGTTACCACCAGATAAAGATCAGAAAGGAAGATATTCCAAAAACAGCTTTCACCACTCGTTACGGTCTATATGAATACACCGTCATGTCCTTTGGTCTCACCAATGCACCGGCGACCTTCTCTCGACTGATGAATTCTGTCTTCCACGAATACCTCGACAAGTTCGTTGTGGTATATCTTGATGATATCCTTGTCTACTCAAAATCCGAGAAAGAGCACGAAGAACATCTTCGTCTCACTCTCATGAAACTCCGCGAGCATCGTCTATATGCCAAATACTCCAAATGTGAGTTCTGGATTTCAGAAGTGGCCTATCTTGGTCATATCATCTCTGCCAAGGGCATAGCCATTGATCCTGAAAAGGTTAAGGCAATTGTTGATTGGAAACCCCCTAAGACGGTGAAGCAAGTCAGAAGTTTTCTTGGCTTGGCTAGCTATTGCCGTCGTTTCGTCCAAAACTTTTCCAAGATTGCAAAACCTCTCACTGATCTCACAAAGAAGGACAAAAAGTTCATTTGGACTCCACAGTGTGATGAGAGTTTCAACCTCCTGAAGACTAAACTCACTTCTACCCCAGTTCTGGTTGGCCCAGATACTACCAAACCTTTCCAGATATTCTGTGATGCATCTCTCCAAGGACTAGGAGCAGTTCTTATGCAAGAACGCCAAGTTGTGGCTTATGCTTCACGTCAGTTGAACCCACACGAGCAAAACTATCCCACACATGATCTTGAACTTGCAGCAGTTGTGTTTGCCCTCAAGAAATGGAGAGAATACTTGTTGGGTAACAAAACTGAAATCTTTTCCGATCACAAGAGTCTGAAATACATCTTCACTCAACCAGATCTAAACCTCAGGCAAAGGAGATGGATTGAAAAGATCAAAGACTTCGATCTCACCATTTCTTACACCCCAGGCAAGGCTAATGTTATGGCCGATGCTCTCAGTCGCAAATCCTATTGCAACAATCTCATGATCATGGACAGCCAACCTCCACTTCATGAAGAATTCCAGAAGCTGAACCTTGGTCTTGTTCCTCAAGGCTACCTTGCTAGCTTGACAGCCAGTCCAACTCTCGAGGACAAGATTCGTTCTGAACAACTTCGTGATATTGAAATCAAGAAGATGGTTGAGCACATCAAGGAAGGCAAGGAGAAATTCAAGTCTTTCTCACTTGATGATAAAGGAACTGTGTTCTTTGAAGGACGCATTGCAGTTCCTCAGGTTCAAAGTCTCAAGGATATCATTCTCAAGGAGGCTCATGAAACTCCCCTATCCATTCACCCTGGAAGTACAAAGATGTACCAGGATCTCAAGACTCTGTATTGGTGGCCTGGCATGAAACGTGAAATTGCTCAACACGTTTCTGAATGCGACGTTTGTCAACGTGTCAAGGCAGTCCACCAGAAAACAGCCGGTCTTCTCCAACCTCTCAAAATCCCTGAGTGGAAGTGGGACATGATTGAAATGGACTTCGTTACTGGGTTTCCAAAGTCCAAAAAGGGCAACGATGCAATCTTCGTTGTTATTGATCGTCTCACTAAAGTAGCTCATTTCTTCGCTGTCAGGGAGACTATCTCAGCTAGCCAGTTAGCAGAGCTCTATACAGCAAAGATTGTTCCCCTTCATGGTGTTCCATTGGAAATAAGCTCAGACCGTGCAAGTATCTTCACTTCTCATTTCTGGAAGAATTTCCAAGATGCATTGGGCACTAAACTTCTGTTCAGCACAGCTTACCACCCTCAGTCTCAAGGGCAAGTCGAAAGAGTCAATCAGATTCTCGAGGATATGCTTAGAGCATGTGGCCTCTCCTTTGGCATGAAATGGGAGGATTGTCTTCCATATGCTGAATTCTCCTACAACAACAGCTACCAGGCAAGCCTAGGCATGGCACCATTTGAGGCATTGTATGGCCGCAGATGCAGGAGTCCAATCAATTGGTCTGGAGTTGGTGAGCGTTCACTCTTGGGTCCTGACATTGTTAAAGAGGCCTTAGAGAAAGTTCGCATCATTCGCGATAATCTCATAATTGCTCAGTCTCGTCAGAAGAGTTACTATGACAGCAAGCACCGGGACATGGTCTATGCACCTGGTGACAAAGCATATCTTCATGTAACTCCCTTCAGAGGCACTCATCGTTTTGGTGTGAAAGGAAAGTTGGCACCAAGATACATTGGTCCTTTCCACATCCTGTCAAGACGTGCAGAAAATGCCTATCGTCTCGAGCTTCCAGAAAAACTATCCCAAGTGCACGATGTGTTCCACGTGTCACAGCTCAAGAAGTGCTTCAAGGACCCTGATCGTGCAGTTGATCATGATGATATTGAACTGCAAGATGATCTTTCCTATGAGGAGCACCCTACTCGAATTCTCGATGAGACCGTTCGTAAGACTCGCAACAAGAGCACCAAGTTCTTGAAAGTGCAATGGTCGCATCATTTCGATAAAGAAGCAACGTGGGAGACCGAAGAGGATCTTCGCAAGAAGTATCCGGACCTTTTCACTTCTCCGTAGGAATCTCGGGGCGCGATTCCTTCAAGGGGGGGCGTTTTGTAACATCCAAGTATGAAAACCCCTAGTTGTTTTACTTCTTGTTTTATTTTAAGCAATGCATCATGTCATCATCTCCATATTTATTTCTGTTGCATTGTTTTCTTAATCAAAATTAAACTCAATCAACTCCTGTTTCACACTTGTCTGTTACTTTCTTTCAAATAATGAATTGCAAAATCAAAAACATCAATTGTTTCCAAACAATCCATTATAACGCATCTATTAATTTGTTGCTTAATTCAATTAACCAAATTAAACAATTATTTCCAAATCATTTCCAAACTCAAACCATTTCTCAAAATCTTCACATTCTTGAATCCATGAAGTTCATCACTAATTGGTATTCATTTTTTTCACTTCTAAACCCTAGGGGAAACCCTATTGGAAATGGCTTATTTTCTAATATTATTTATTATTGCAAAATTCAATTAAATTGGTTCAATTTTAAAACAGCAAGCAAACTTTCAACTTTTTGAAAACCAAAACTACCAAGTGGTTGCATTTCAACTAAGGAGCTTATCCAAATTTTTTCCAAAATTTTATCTAAGCAAAAACCTATCTTTTTTATCCAAAAGCAAAGCTACAAAAAAAAAACAGAAGAAAAAAATAAAAAAGGAACAAACGCAGCGCGCGCGCAGCAGCAAACCCAATCCAGCCCACCCTAACTACCGCGCGCGCAGAGCCCAACCCAACTAACCGCACCGTACCGCTTCAAAAATCGTGCCCGTGTTCTGATTCTGTACGGCAGGCGATCCGTGGCGCCACCGCACCCGCGCGGCGACGCCGGCGGCCACCACGGCACCCTAGCGCCTATAAGTAGCTCCCTAGGGCTGCGCCGTCAACCCTAGGTTGCTAGGGTTCCTTTCCCCTCTCGCCCGCCGTCGATCGTTTCCTCCCCGACGCCAATTCCTTCTCTGCAGCAACCTCGCCGGCGACAGCTCTGAATCTCTCCATGGCGCCGCCGCGTTCCGCTCCAACCTAGCTACCACCCACCTGCAATCGTTTCCCCACCTTCTCCTCTACCCCTTGGACACTAGAAGGAACCGAGGTGAGCATCAGATCGACGCCGCGTTTCCCTTCCTCCTCCGGCCACCGTGCGCCATGATCTGAACCCGTCGTTCGCACCGACGTTGCAGGGTTCCTCGTCTCCGTTCGCTTGCTGGAACCGCAACTACTCTTCTTCCTCTACGCAGCGGACACCAGAGGGAGCCAGGAGTACATCCACGTCGACGGCGCCGTCTACTTCCCCGTCGTCAGCCCGTCGTCAGCAACTCGTCACCTTCAGCCTCTGCTCCTCGACCACGGTGGTGAGCAACCTTTTGCTCCTCCTCCCTTCTCTGCATCCGTGCGTCGATCTGTGGCGTCCACGCAAGCATTCGTTTCGAGCACCACCGTGGATCAGCTCCGGCGACGTCGTTTCTGTCAGTCTGTCGAGGAAGCATACGTTCTTCAATTAAGTTCAGTTATCCTCGCGAAGCAACGATATCCTCACTGCAGCGCTACTACTGTCAAAGACTGAATCGTAGCGCAGCGGTACTGAACCTTTATGCGCGCAGCCGTGGTTGCGGGTTCGATCCCCCGCAAGCACACTTTTTTGTGGAATTTCTTCCACAGCAGGAGGCCCACTGTCATCGACCTGGGTTGCCACGTGTGCTTGCGCAGAGCCACGCTGTCCACTGGCCCACTGCGCAGTGGCAGTGTGTAGCGTGAGGCTGCGTAACAAAAGTTTTTCTGCGCAATTCAAAAATTCCAAATTTCTTTTTAATTGGCAGAATTAAAACCAAACTTTGAAATTCCATATCTTTTGTTTTATAATTCCAACAAATACAAACCTTATATGTATACTGATCCAAATTTCCTAAACTTTCCAAATATCCAATTTGTGTACTGTTTTGAAAACTTCAAATACATTTAAATTTCAAATTTAAATAATTCAAATGTTAATTTGTAAATTCCATAACTAATTATTTATAAATCCAATAAATGCAAATAAAATATGTTTTCCATACCATTTTAAATAAGCTATTCAAATATAATTTTTGTTTTCTGTTTTGAATAATTAAAATTGCCTAAACCATTTAATTCTTGTTTAATGCAATTAAAAATTGTTTAATATTGTTTAATTCCTAATTAATTAATCCAAATTCCAATTTCAAAATGTGAAACATGTAATCCAACTAAAATTTGATAACCTTTTCAAATATCAAATTTGTTATTTGTTTTGCACACTTTAACTTGTTGATAACAACCACTACTTGTTTAATACCATTAAGTACCAATAATTTCCAAACTTATTAATGTTTTCTAAAATGGTTAACTACCATTCCAATTGCATTTAAATTGTTATCTTCTTGTTCCTCATCATGCATGCATCATGCTAACTCAACTACACCTAATGCTTAGTGATAGACCAATTAATTCAACTCCAAAGCATGGGCTTCCATATGCAACCTTGCATATGGAATCCATTTAAACCTGTGTATCATGTCAAGTAAGTTATTTTGGTGCATCTATTAACATGACATGCATCATCCCAATGTTTGTGCACTTATGCCATGTATTGATTGCCCGTCTTCTTTCGTCATTGTTTTTGCTTCTTCTCGCTTAGACGACGACGTTGGTACCGACGAGCCTTACGACACCACTACTCAGGACCTAGCCTAGTACCCGGCTACTGAGCTGCCAGGCAAGTTATCACTCACATGAATCATCAAGTTCTCTTCCACCACTTGTTGTCGATACTATCCTTTTGTCTATTTCTGCTAGCCCTATGTATCGTTGCTATTCTCCGAACCCATCACATGATTCCCTAAACCAATGATATTGCCTCACCTCCTTACCTACAGCCTTTGTTTGTGCCTGTTCTCATCTAGCATGCTTAGGGTTGCTTTTGCTCGAGCCTGTTGTCGGTTACTTCTTTTACTATCGTGCTATTAATATTTGTTATCGTACCGAGGGCTCGAATGTTAATCAATCAATCCTGTTAATGCTGTTGTTAATAATAATTTGATGATAAGGCACCGGCAGGAGGCCCTTTGTGGTTTTGAGGCCTGCTAGTGTCGACCCTAATAGGAAAAGGGTCTTGTCTACTGATCCATGATGAGCGCACTACCCGCATGTGGGAAGCGAGTATGGGCGCCCCCCTCAACTTGACTCGATTCGCATCTCGTCCAAATCGCCGTACTAGTTCGGGCTTTCCATTTGCTGCATCATATGCAGGTACGAACCCGAGGCCAGGGTGGAACTTTTGTAGTCGGCATTTAGGGCGGCGTGGTCTTCCAGTGCTATGAGGGTCCTCCTTTTCTTCGGGGGGCTCGATTAGCCGCGCACGCACAGCACGCGGTGCTTTGGGCTTGATGCGAAGAACAGTTGGTTGTGTTGAGTGTCTCGCTTGGTGGGTTTGATTCCCATCTGGCGGGATATTCTTACGTGTACGGTTACTATGGTGCACCCCTGCAGGGATAAATCTTCTCGAGAAGCCGTGTTTTCCGCGGTTATGGATTACTTGGTGAAAGTACTGGCTAACAAGTACTCAGGACAACTTCAACATAATGATCAATCATGTTCACCCAATGACTAATAACTTGACTAGTAATAGAATATTCACACAATAACTTGATTCACCTGATTACAACGGTGTGAGTTATCCTCGGATTGCTTCTTCGGATAAGGGGCGAGATCCAGGATGGGTTTGTTTGAAGTTATCTTTCAGTTGGTTACCATTCCTCGATCTTATCTTTTCTGTTAGCCGGACACAAGTAGTTATCTTCTGTAGTTGGTTAGAGCAGCCCGCTGCAGCTTTATTATACCTATCTTCTTCCGTTGATCCCAAGCATCCCGGCTTGTGTTGACGGGTAACTCCTTGATGAAGTGTGAGTCTTGCTTGCCAGTACTTGGATGTACTGACCCCGTTGGAGCTGTGGTTAACGCAGAGTACGACTACGGCTACGATGATCACCAGGATGGCTACTTTGTGGAGTTTGACGACACTGCAGACGAGTAGTTAGCTGGACCAGGGCTGGATCCAGGACCTACGTGGATGGGCTTCGTCTTCTTTATTTTCTCCGGCTTCTTAAGCCTGTGGGATTTGTCTGTACCCAGACACCTTTGATTGCTTCCGCTGATGTAATGAATGCTATGTTGGGACATGTGTCCTCTGGATGACTGTATTTGCTATTTCTGCCTTAGTGAAGGCCATTTGCAACCTTATTTCAATCTTTTGTGTCTTAGAGGCATGTTGTGTTATCCCTTTGTTCAAAACCGTTGACGTACCATGTGTGTATGGTATGAAGTACGTCAATGGTAGTATCCTGATTTCTATAGGATAGTTTACATCGACGGTGAACAGTAACGGTTGGTTGTCGCACATAAGTGCTGGCCTACCCGTAAGGGGACGCGGGAGCCGTTAAGCCCCGTAATCCAACCAAAATACTGTTCAGTTCGTACGGTGAGTATCCTCTAGAAGTCCGGGTGCGACATTGTTCAGCCACAAGCAGTTGCTGCAGTGGCCAACCTGG
The DNA here is from genome assembly GCA_028641055.1 of Alopecurus myosuroides. Taxonomy (NCBI): domain Eukaryota; kingdom Viridiplantae; phylum Streptophyta; class Magnoliopsida; order Poales; family Poaceae; genus Alopecurus; species Alopecurus myosuroides. The sequence goes on from CM054058.1 coordinate 249,221,805, forward strand.
TCCTGTGCACCAGGACCGCTACAATGACGGGTACTCGGTGATGGAGAAAGCCGGGTACGCCGACCCAAGAGATGTTGCAGCTCGGTTGGAAGCGAGGATGTTGCAGCCAAGTGATGCAAGATACAAGCTGGACAGGATCTACCTGTCCGAAGAGATAGAAGCGAGGGGCCCACCCGGACCAAGTTGTTTTGGTCCTAGGATCAATGGGGAGCCGGCCGTGTCCAAGTTCCAGCTGGCTAGAGGGACCAAGACCTATGATGGAAGCACCAAGCTAGATGACTGGCTGAATGACTATGTTACAGCTGTGCACATTGCCGGCAGTAACCGGAGATGGGTTGTGAGATATGTTCCACAGATGCTGGAGGGCCGTGCCCGGATCTGGCTCAACAACCTGCCGAGAGACAGCATCAATTGTTGGCTTGATTTCTTGGAAGCTTTCATCAGCAACTTCACCAGCACTTACAAGAGTCCGAATAGGCCACAGCAGCTCTCTGCGTGCAAGCAGAGGGAAGAGGAGACTGACCGCGAGTATCTTACTCGACGGAGTACCCTGAGGAACACCTGTGAGGGTGTGAATGAGTCACAGGCTATTGCCTGGTTCGCTCAAGGCTGCTGACATGGCAGCATGCTGTGGCAGAAGTTGCAAAGGGAGATGCCGAGTACGCTCGCCGAGACAATCAAGATTGCAGATATGTATGCTCTCAGTGACCCTACTCAGCCTCTGCTCGATTCGTTCGAACCGAAGAGAAGAAACCATGATGGAGGCCAACGCAATGACCGCCAAGATTTCCGTAACAAGAGGAGAGACGATCGTCCGTATATCCACTATGGATCGGACCATGTAGCTGCAGTCAACCAGGATCAACCCGTTGCTGGGAGCAGTCAGAGGCAAAAAACTGCTGGAGCCTAGTATGGGCAAAACCACAATCAGGGCCAAAACTTCAAAGCAGTACAATGCTCCTCAGCAATACAATGCTCCCCAGGAATCCGGAGACCCTCCGAGATTCATCTTTGAGACCATGAAGGAAGGGACATGCAGCTTCCATACTCGGCATCCCAGTAGGTCAGCTAACCACACTACTCAGTAGTGCAGCTGGTGGGATCGGATTAAGAGTGAGGGCTTTGGCGAGTTGCCTCCCCCTCCCCCTTCCACTCTCGGGCTCTAATGTGCGGCCTATCCGGCAGCTGCTCCCAGACTAGCCGAGAATCAGAGGAGAGAAAATGTGAACCAAGTGGCGTAGGGGGCCAACAACAACTACAACCGCAACAACTACAACAACAACAACTGCAACTACAACAATAACCGCAACAACCATGTCAACCGGAACAACAAAAACAAAAACAATGGTGGTGGTGGAGACCGGAATCAGTATGAGGAGCATCATGAGAGCTATATGGTGTTCACCACTGAGCCGGATGACAAGCAGAGCCAGCGCAGGCGGGCGATGGAGGTGAATGTTGTGATGCCGGCTGTGCCGGATTACATGCATTGGTGCAACCAGGACATAGTCTGGTCCAGAGCTGATCACCCTAGGATCATGCCCAACCCGGGTACATATGCTCTGGTGGTGGAGCCTACTTTCTTGGGGTCCAAGAAGAATGTGAAGTTCAGCAAGGTACTGATTGACAACGGGAGTAGCATCAACATCATGTACTGGGATACGATGGAGAAGCTCGGCATTGCCGAGAACATGCTGCTACCCAGCCGGACCACGTTCCATGGCATTGTGCCGGGGGTGCCTTGTGCTCCCATTGGCCGGATCTAGATTGATGTGCTTTTCAGCACGAGGGACAACTGCCGGACTGAGTGTCTGCAGTTTGAGGTGGTTGATCTTCAGAGCCCTTATCATGCTCTACTCGGCAGGCCTACTCTGGCCAAGTTTATGGCTTCAACTCATACGGCCTATCTGAAGATGAAGCTCCCTGGTCCCAATGGCATCATCACCATCTCGAGTGACTACAAGCGCTCTCTGGAGTGTGCTTCTGCTGGATCTCGGCTTGCCGAGTCCATGGTCATTGCGGCCGAGAAGAAGAAGATACATGAAGTGGTGGCACTGTCACAAGCAGCTCAACTCGGTATGCCTGGCATGCCGAGCTCTCAGCATGGAGCCACATTCCAGGCCTCACAGGAGACAAAGAAGGTGCAGATTGACCCGGAGTTTCCGGAGCGTGTTGCCATCATTGGCGCCGGATTGGTGGAGAAATAAGAAAGCGCGCTCATCCACTTCCTCCATGAGAATCGGGACGTCTTTGCATGGTCCAATCAGGATCTGCTGGGTGTCCCGAGGGAGTTGGTTGAGCACTCTTTACATGTGCGACCGGATGCCAAGCCGTGAAGCAAGCTATGCGTTGCTTTCCGGTTGAAAGGAGGAAAGCCATTGGTGACGAGATCACAAGGCTGTTAGCAAGTGGATTTATCATGGAGGTGCTGCATCCGGATTGGCTGGCCAATCCGGTCATGGTGGAGAAGAAGAAGGATGACCCCATGGTCGTTGTGGTGTGGCGCATGTGCGTGGACTACACCGACTTGAACAAGGCCTGCCCCAAGGACCCATTCCCTCTATCCTGGATAGATCAGGTGATCGATTCCACTGACGGGTGTGAACTCTTGTATTTTATTGATGCCTACTCTGGTTTTCACCAGATTCCACTAAATCCGGCTGATCAAATAAAGACAGCTTTTATCACCTCGTACGGGGCTTATTGCTATCATGTTTTGTTTTTTGGCTTGAGGAATGTCGGGGCCACTTATCATAGATGCATGCAGAAATGCCTGCATGAGAAGATCGGCAAAAATGTGCAGGTGTATGTGGATGACATAGTCATCAAAACCAAAGAAAAACCCACACTGTTGAGCAATATTGAAGAAACATTTGCAAGTTTGCGCAAATATCGGGTGAAACTGAATCCAACCAAGTGCACATTTGGCGTCCTGACTGGGAAGCTACTCGGCTTCTTGGTGTCTAGTCGGGGCATTGAGGCCAATCCTTCAAAGATAAAATCTATAGAGAGCATGTCTTTGCCGAGATCACTAAAGGATGCGCAGAAGTTCACCGGGTGCCTGGCTTCCCTTAGCCGATTCCTGGGGAGAATGGGTGAGAAGGCCTTGCCTCTCTATCAGCTCATGAAGAAAAGTGACAAATTTGTCTGGACCCCACAAGCTGATGTGGCATTCAAAGATCTTAAGAGCATGCTGGCTACCGCTCCAGTTATGGCTTCTCCACTGCCTAAGGAGCTAATGCTGCTCTATATTGCAGCTACCAACCGGGTTGTGAGTGTGGTGATGGTTGTAGAGCAAGAACAAGAAGGAAAATTCGTGCAGGGGGCGGTTTATTATCTCAGTGAAGTGCTATCCAGCTCCAAGAAAAACTATCTGCACTATTAGAAGATGACCTATGGGGTTTACCTAGGTGCCAAGAAGCTCAAGCACTATTTCCGGGAGCATCCAATTACAGTGGTGAGCACTGCTCCCATCTCGGAGATTATGGGCAACAAGGATGCAAGTGGCCGGGTGGCCAAGTGGGCAATTGAGCTAGCTGCTTACACCCCGTTGTATGCAAGAAGAGAAGCCATCAAGTCCCAGGCCCTGGCGGATTTCTTTGTTGACTCGGCCGAAATGCAGTATGAGCCTCCCTTGCCAGAAACAAATTTCTGGAGGATGCATTTTGATGGCTCCAAGGTAAAAGAGGGACTCGATGCCGGTGTTGTACTCACCTCACCCAAGCGGGACCAACTCAAGTATGTGCTGCAGATACATTTTCCGGCATCCAGTAATGTTGCCAAGTATGAAGCCTTGGTCCATGGGCTAAAAGTATCCAAGGAGATTGGAATCCGGCGGATTGTATGCTATGGTGACTCGGACCTAGTGGTTCAACATGTCTCGGGGACTTGGGACGCGTTGGATGCCAACATGGCATCTTACCGGTTCCTTGTCCAGAATATGACCGGATTCTTTGATGGGTGTGAGTTCCATCACATCCACCGAGCTGAAAATGATGCAGTGGATGCTTTATCCAAATTGGGTTCTTCTCGGCAATTCATCCCGCCTAGGATTGCTCTGGAGCATTTGAGGAAGCCCTCTATCAAGCCCCCACCCAACTCGGAGTCCATATTTATCCTAGCTCTGCCGGACTCGGAAGTTGTTCCCATGGAGATTGACTGGGAGAGCTCGAAGGAGAACCCGGGGACTGTTCCACCCAACCGGGGACTGTCGCATTCATCGAGGGGATCATTTATCACTACTCGGGGACTCGTCTCCAACTCAGAAGTCATGACAGCTGATCCAATGGAAGTGGATGAACCAGTGTTTCCTACTCGGGAGACACCGAGTTGGGCTTTGCCCATATTATCCTTTCTGATGGATGGAACTTTGCCAAGTGACGAGGTCACAACCAGGCAAATACAAAGAAGATCCAAGGGCTACACCATCATCAACAAAGAGCTGTACAAGAGAAGTGCCACTGCATACTCCAACGTTGTGTTGAACCGGAAGAAGGAGAAGAGATTCTCAGAGAAATACACCAAGGAGAGTGTGGGCACCATGCCTCATCTCGGGCCCTAGTCAAGAAAGCATTCCGGCATGGATTCTTTTGGCTCACTGCCTTGCAACAAGCAGAAGATCTAGTAAGGAAGTGCAATGGGTGCCAGAGGTATGCAAGCAAGATTCATATGCCAGCTTCCAAGTTAAAGACAATCCCCATCACTTGGACATTTGTTGTCTGGTGCTTAGATATGGTGGGTCCTTTCAAGCCAGCTCTGGGCAACATGACACACATCTTGGTCATGGTTGATAAATTCACCAAGTGGATTGAAGTGAAGCCAATCCGGAAATGTGATGGAAACACAGCAGTAAGCTTCCTGAAGGATATAATCCTGAGATACGGCTACCCGCATGGGATCATCTCGGACAATGGGACAAATTTTGCTGAAGGAGATTTTGCCTGGTTCTGTAAGGAGAAACAGATCCGGCTAGACATTTCATCTGTCGCCCTGATGACCCACAGGTATAGGGGTGTATCGTAGTACTTTCGATAAATAAGAGTGTCGAACCCAACGAGGAGCAGAAGGTGCTGACAAGCAGTTTCGATGAAGGAATAACTATAAATACTGGAAAACAAATTTGTAGGGTTTTTTTATATTGCAGATAAATAAAGTGCGAGTAAATAAAATGTAGTAATAATAATTGCAGCGAGTGGCCCAATCCTTTATTCAGAAAAGGACAAGCCGGTGAGTTTACTTATGATTAACAACCGTTCTCGAGGACACATGGGAGGTTTCTGTCAAGTGCTTTTGTTCCATGCAGCTGAATAACTTTGGTGTTTTGATAAGTGTTGTGTGGGTGAATCTATGCTAATGTACCGTCCCATCCAAGACTAATACATACTTGTGATTATACCCCTTGGAAGCATCCGCAACTACAAGAAAGTAATTAAGAAATAAATCTAACCACAGCTTTAAACTCCGGGATCCTACGCTCCCTCGTGTAATGGTTTCCTAACGGGGGTTTAGGTTTCTGTCACTCCGGCAACCCCACAATTAGTAGCCAAATACACGATGCATTCCCCTAGGCCCATAAATGGTGAAGTATCATGTAGTCGACGTTCACATGAGACCATTAGAAGAATAACACCACAACTTAAATATCAAACATTAATATTATTCAACATTACTTCACTTCTAACAACTTGACTTCTCCCATGTCCTCAAGAACAACACGAACTACTCACAACACATCATATGGATCATAATCAGACGTAATATAATGGATGATAACAATCTGGTCATAAAGTGCAAACACCGATAAATCTCACAAGCATCAACTACTAACAAGTAATCCACACCGGGAGAGAGATCTAATGCAAAACAACGATAGAGGCCCCTAATTGTTACATCAGGATGAAGGTGGATGATGAGGGTGATGGTGCTGGTGGTGATGAAGATGATGATGACGATCTTGATGATGCCCGGAGCGATGACGGTGACGATGGCGGTGATTTCCCCTCTCTGGAGAGGAATTTCCCCGACAGATTTCTCCCTGCTAGAGAGCTTTTCTCTCTCGGGTGTTTTCTGCCCCGCAGCGGCTGCAGAATAATTTTTCGAGGATGGAATGAGGCTTAGGGCTCCCTCGGGGTCAGGGGGCAAATATGACCCCTGGAGGTGGGCCAGGGTGTCCATACCCCTAGGTGGCGTGGCCAGGGGGCGCGCCACCCCTAGGTGTGGGCCCCTGGTGGCCCCCTCTGGCTGTGTTCCTCCTCGGGACTTTTAGGAATCCCCGGATGTCCCCCTTCTTCTTCTGATCTTCTGAAATATGGTATCTCGACGGTGCTTTTTCCATCATATTTCTGGTCCCGGTGTTTATTCTCCAAAAAATATAAAACATGCAAAATAAGATAAAATAACATAAGAGATGCATCATAACATGAAATATATCGATGAATAACAGAAAATTATGATATAAAATAGTGATGCAAAATGGACGTATCACGCCCATCCGGCTTCAAATGGGCAAGTTGAAAGAGCAAATGGCATGGTCCTATCCGGAATAAAGCCAAGGCTGATTGAGCTATTGCTGAAAACACCTGGGTGTTGGCTAGACGAGTTGCCGGCGGTGTTGTGGAGTCTAAGGACTACCCATAACCGATCAACCGGATACACACCATTCTTCCTGGTATATGAAGCAGAGGCCATGTTGCCCACTGACCTTGAGCATGACTCACCAAGAATAACCCTCTATACTGAGGCAGACGCAAGAGAAGCCCGAGAAGATGATGTTGATCTGCTCGAAGAAGCAAGAGAATTAACTCTATCGCACTCAGCTGTATATCAACATAATCTGAGACGCTATCATAGCCGGAAAGTGAACCCAAGGGTTTTCGAGAAGGATACATGGTGCTTAGGCTTGTGCAACGCACAAACGGGATGCACAAACTTTCTCCTCCGTGGGAAGGGCCTTTCATTGTGAGCAAGGCTCTGCACAATGATGCGTACTACCTCATCGACGCACATGCACCACAGAAGAACAGCACGGATAAGACCGGAGAGGAATCCCAGCGTCCCTGGAATGTAGTTCTACTCCGCCATTTTCATCCCTGAAAAATCATTGTATGTATCTCCTTAACCGAGTTAAATTCCAAGTCGGCACTCCGAATTCGAACTCGGGGACTGCCTGTGCCAAAACTTGTTCTGTGTATTTACTTTCTTTACTTTGTCTACTCGGAATTTCATGCGCATGTATGGTAATGTTTTAAAACCTAAGGGCCAACTCTTCGACTTTGTTGCTGCCCGCAACCCGGCTTCATGGCAAGCAAGAGAACAAGCCAAAGGTCAATGAACACACAAAAAACCGCTAAGGAAAGAAGGAGTGTATCAACCGAGTAGGGTGCTTTTTCCTTCTGTGCTTTTAGCTAAGTGGTGGGCAGTGTTAATTTCAAATCTCAAAGATGTTAAGTATTAGAAACCAGGTTTTTGAAATCTTGTGACTCGACTACCAACAAGCCACAAGTGGCAGGTAAGAGAAAAGACAAAAGAGCTGGGCGGATAAGAAAAACAACTCGGGGACTCGGAATTAGCGCAATCCGGCATTGAGCCAGGCTTGCTAAATTAAGAACTGAGTAGCACACACGAAACAATAAATTGTTGCATACATCTGCACCCGACATACCGAGGATATGATAAAAAGTTTGAGGGTGAATAAGAACAGGAACTTAGGCCGCTGTCGAAGGGGTGGTATGGCTTCAAGGCTTGACAGGTCGGAGGACTCGCTGACAAGCTCGGAGGCAGTGGTCGATGCAGGGTTCGCGGCGTCGCCAGTCAGGGCAGCAGGCCTGGATGCGGTGTTCTTGGCGGGAGTTTCCGTTGCGCTCAACTCGGGGGCCGGCGTGGAGATCACCATCTCAGTGGTGACGACTCCGGGCGAGGCTGTGGGTTGTGGTTCAGCTTGGATTTCCTCATCCACCTCCTCGGAGCCGTCTCTCACCTCGGTAGCCTCCTGGCCGTCGCGTACCTCAGTTTCCTCAGTTGTTGTTTCCTCCTTCTCAGACTCCTCGTCGTCTGCCTCATCTTGCTCGGCCTCCTCGTCACCTGCGTCACCTTCATCGCCGGCGTCGCCTTCATCACAATCTTCATCATCATCTTTACCGTCCTCGACGTTGGTGTCCGGCTCCGTGGGGTTATCGATGAACTCTTTGGTATCAGCATATGAGGCTAGCTGGTATGTCGTCTCCTGGCGGCGCTGGATGAACTCTTCCTGTTTGTTCCACTTGGAGTCATTACGGAGTTTCTTGAGCTTGTTGAGGTCCAAGTTCTCATGCCAGTATAGCACGAAGTGGAGGGCCTCATCTGCGCCAGCTCGGGCTGCCGAGGCGCGCCATTTCTTGAGTTCCTCCTTAACATAGTCCAAGTTGGAGGTCAGCTTGTTGATGGTAGTCGGGGGCTTGACGTCCGGCCAGAAGACCTTGTGTAGGAGCATCTCGGTGGACACAAGAGTGGTACCCAGGCCCTTGAGGAGGTGAACCCGGGTCTTGATGTTCGCAATCTCGTCATCAATCATGACCGAGTCGGTAACATCGTGGCCGAGCTCCGTCCACAACTCCCTCGCCTTTGCCACAGCTTGCTCAGCGCTCGCGTTGAGATCTGGGAAGGTCCCTGAGAGAGGCGATGCTGGGTAGAGTCAAGGAGCTAGATAAGAAAAACCGGAGAAAAGAAACTAAATAGAAGAAACTGGATGGAATAAGTTAGTGAAGGGCACTAACTTACATCGCAATTCCAAGAGGAGGTCCCTAAGCTGGCTGGCCCATCCTTCTGCAAGGGCGTGCTCCTTGTCCAGTAGACCTCGGGAGTTGACCAGCATGGTGTCGAGGTCGTTGTTTCCTTCCCTGAGGGATTCAATCTTCCTTTCCATCTCAAGCTTCTCGACAACTACCTGATTCAACGCCTCAGTCTTCTCGGTCCCGGCCTGCAGCGCCGACTTGAGGGCGTCGGCCAGCTCATGCTTCAATTTGAATACCTCCTTGTTCTCGGTGGCCAGCTCTGCTTCCAACTTGCTCTGGCTGGACTGCACCTGCAGCTGCACCTCGGCTGGAGTGACGCACCCTTGGTGCCGCTCAAGGAACAGCTTGTGTTCCTCTGAGAAGGGGCAATCCGGTCAACAACACAAGGAAGATACATAAACTGAATGGAAGAAAAGGAAAATCAACTTACCCTCCAGAGCCGAGATTTTGCTCTGTGCGGACTCGACCAGTACTACGCAGTCCTGATGCTTCTCGGCGAAGGCCGTGTGCTCACCTAGAGAGAAACAAAAGTTGAGCAGAGAGAAAGAGATTGGCGTAGACACAAAATGCACAAACAAAAAGTGTTGCACTTACTCTCTAAAAAGGAGATCTTGCTGAGGGCATCAGTAAGATTCTGCTCCAAGATAGCTGTGAGTTGGGAAACATGAACGAGTTAGAAAACTGATGCCGGTAAAGCATAAGCAGTAACACGGCTTGGATAAGTGTTCCTCTTTGGCCTTTCTCCTCCTCCAGCTTCCGGTTCTTCTCCTTGACGTTCCGGTGGGACCAAAGGAGCTGGCAAAAGATCTTGGCGCGGGTTTCAGTGCAAGTCTGAAGAGAGAAAAGAAACAGGTTAGTTGGAAGATTCGACCCGAGTAGACTTCAACTCAGTCGAGTATTTCCTACTCGGCCCAAATCTCGGGGACTGGGTTATATATGATTTTGGATAAAAAACAAAACTTACTCGGGAAGTGACCTCGGCATCTTCTGCAGCGACGCGCAGACAATACATCTTGTGCGCCAAAGTGCTGCTGGATGCGGCAACGGCCATGGAGATAGGACTGACATCGGCTTTATTCCAGGCTTGCCGGTAATTGTCCAGATTACCTAGCTTCTTGCGGTCCCATTCTGGATCAATGTGGCCTATCTGGTCCAAAGTGGTGTCCATGTCTTGGCGCAACTCGTGAGCAAGCTCGTCCAGCTACGTCTCAGGCTTGATGTTCAGGGTGCCGGCATGAGTCTTGGGGCCGACCGCGCCGTTCTTCTTCGTCTTCCGCTGTTGCTGCTGCCGCGCCCGCTCCTGCTGCTGCCGTAGCTGGTGCGCTTCCTGCAGCTCTCGCCAGTGAGCCGCAATATTCTTCGCGGCATCAGAGGCTCCGCTGATACCCGCCCCTGCAGCCAGTTTCGAGGAGGCAAAAGTGATCTGTTGGTGCTTCGTCTGCCGGCTGCGTAAGGTAGGGCTGCTATTTGCGGGCACCGGGTCGCTTCTCGGCGGTGAAGGACTTGTTGCTGTTGCTGCTGCTTTAGCCCGGCGCTTAGCCGGGGGAGCTGTGCTCATGGTGGTCTTAACCTCGGCGGTCTTGGCGGTGGCTTTCTCGGCTGTGGCCACAGCCTCCAAGGGTTTGGGCCGTCTTGGAGCGTTTAGTGTCCAGGCTCCTCTTGATGCTGGCGGAGGAACCTGTTGCTGGGTTGAGGGTGGCTGCTACTATTGTTGCTCGGTCTCCTTGGCACCTTGTTGCTGGTGCTCGGGAGATTTCTATGTGTGCTGCTCTGTTGGTTGTTGCTGCTGCCCGGCTTGCGCAGCATCTTGTTGTGGCTGTTGGTCTGTTGGGGGGTGCTGCTGCTGTTCTGCGGTGGGCTCTGGTGGCTGCTGCTTCTCGGCAGTGGGCTCTGGTGGTTGCTGTTCTAAGGTGGGCTCCGGTTGCACCGAAAGCCGTCCAGTTCCCATCTCGACGCCAGTGTTGTCAGCGTCGAGGTCTTGCTCTTCTTTAGTAGGAGGAGGCATCTCGGTCCTCTCCTCAGGATGGACCTCTGCCCCATCGGGATCAAGGTCCACGATTTCATGGGGGGTACTCGGCCTTGGAGGTGCCTCAGGGGCGTCAGCGTCGAGGGGATCGCTAAAAGAAAAGAATAAGAAGTGGAGGAATAAGAAAAGTGCAAGCACAAAAGCATCCGGGTTGAAAAGAAAGGGGCAGAACAGGCAAGGAAACACAAACATGGAGGAACTCGGGAAAGGTCTTACGCGTCCTCGGTCAGTCGCGCTGGCCTCTTGCGTTTCGCAGTAGCCTTGGTGGGCTTCTGCGCTGCCTTCTTCAGCCTCTTGGTGGTGGGGGGCTCGGTGGCACCGCTGCCGGGTCTCTTCCTCGTCCCGATGGGGGCAGCGACCGCCACGGGCACCACATCAATCGGTTCCTCGTCCATCTCCTCAGGATCTAAGATAAAGAAATGCAACTATGAGCACAAGAAGAAGCCGGAAAGCATCAAGAAAGTATACGATGGCGGTCTCGGTCACCTTCATCATCCTTGGACCAGTCCCAGACTGATGTGGAGACTCAGGACTTACCATCTTGGCCTGGAGGAGGGACAAGCGGGACGCAGAGTGTGTCCTGGACATCGTACTGCTCTGCGTCGTCTTTGGTTCTATCCAGCTGCCAAATCTGCTCGAAGGTAGCCTTGTCCTCTGTTTTCTGGCGAGGAATAGCCTAAAGATACAAATACAAAGCATAAGGGACAGAGTATACTCAGGGGAACCGGGTTGAGACTCTACTCGGTCTAGCATGCAAACACAAAACATACAAAGCTAAGTCCTATAAGGGGAACCGGATTGAGACTCTACTCGGCCTAGCATGCAAAACACAAAGAATACAAAGCTAAGTCCTACAAGAGAAACCAGGATAAGCTCTACTTGGTACATCATGCAAACACAAAGCATACAAAGCTAAGTCAAGTAATTAGGAACCAAAATGAGTTCTACTCGGTGAAACATGAGAAACAGGAAGAAAAATCAACTAAGTGCATACAGAAGGAAACTTACTTTGGGGGCTGGCTGATCTCGGATGAATGGCGCATGACCATAGAACCAAGTGTCCGAGAGGGTGGCCTTGAGGATGGAGCGAGCCCAGATCGCCACCTCCTCCTTGCTGAGCTTGAATGTAGTTGTGCGGGTGCAGTCGGGGGGTCCTCCCATGAAACACATCTTGTGTGCTCGGAGTTGGAGAGGGACAACCCGGCGGCTCACCCAGGCAGCGATCAGGTCATCCCGGCGGAGTCCCATCTCGATCAACTGCTTCAGTCGGTCGTCGGCGTGGTTCGCATCCGGCACGGTCTTCTTGGGGTGGTATCCCCAGTTCCTCATTGCAATTGGGGGAGTGTTCTCGAAGGTCGGCAACTTGATGAGATCGACCGGCTGCTCGCCTGCAGCCGGAGTGGGGTTCCTCACATACATAAACCCTCTCTGCCACTTTCGGCAGGTGTCCAACCCTAGAACCCGGAGGTAGGTCCAGGGAGTCCGGCAGACGATCATGGCCGTCCTGGTTTGAGTCATCGTTTTGGGCGCATTCGGATTGGCCTTGTTCGGAAGAACTTGCTGGCGGAAGAAGAAATATTTGGCCCAGATGTCTACCGTGGGGTAGACACCGAGATAAGCTTCGCAGCAGGTGACAAATGTGGAAAGCATGGCTATGGAGTTAGCCGGAAGATGATGTGGTTGGAGGCCAAAATGGCAGAGGAAATCTTGCATGAATTTTGAGATGGGAAGGCCAAATCCGTGTTTAAAATGGCTCAGAAAGACGACATACTCACCAGGCTGGGGCGCTGGCTCCAACTCGTTGCCGGGTGCCCGGTAGATAACGCCCGGCGGTACCTAGCGAGTATTGACCAGCCAATGGACGTCACTGGCTGTGACATCGGACCCCTCCCAATTGGCACGCATCGAGGCAGGACCCTCCAGATTCAGATATGCGACGGGCTCGAGCGCCATTGGAGGATCTCCGGCGAGGAAGAGCTTGAAGAAGGAGGCAGAGAGGAAGCGGCGCAGTCGTGCGATGATGGCAGCACGAGGTCGAGGATGACCGTGTCGCACGGTGAAGATCTTGAAGCCCTCGGGCGCTCTCCGGCGAGCGGTGGCACGCGGAGATGGATCTCTCTTCTCTCTGCGCGCGGCGTGGCGGCGTACGGTGGTTCGCAGTGGGGCGATGCGCTCTGTGCGAGTTTGGCGAGAGGAAGAAGAGAGGAACGGAGCAAATGATGAGGAAGTCGAGGAAATGGGCGGTGCGGGGTACTTATACCCCCAAAGCGCAGCTATGTCTCGGGATTAACTGTGAAGGAGGTCGTGCGACGTGGGGAGTTATCACACCCGTTAGAAACACACGAAGCGATTAACTTGCGTTTAACGGGCGCAGTCAATCCCACGTTGCACGATATGGATACTTAAGTACCCTGTGTGAAGCGACGCGATGACTGGTGGGCCCGGCGTGCAGTGGCAGGCGCGTGTCGTGCAACCGCATCAGACCCGAGGAGCCGTGGGCTGCGGTTGCGCGCCACGTGTGGAGCCTTCCACGCGAAGATAGCAAAATGGTCTAGTTTGAGCGGCAAAAGTTTGGAAAATTGGCTAAGTGCTGGGATCTCGGCAAAATCCAAAGTAGCTTGGCCTATCCGGTTCAAAGGAGAAAATTCCATAGGCGATAAGGAATTAAATCCGAGTTTAGATGATGCTTGGCCGAGTTGGGGTGCAACTCGGCTAGGCTCTTTGATGAGGTTTTCTGGTTTTAAGCTGGCAGGGCCCAGCGTCCGAGTTCACCGGACCCTACCAGCTTAGGGGACTAATGTCGGGGGGCTACCCCCGAGTAGGGGTAAGATAGATGAGAAATGGAGTTCAAGGCACTGTTTACCGAGTTCGGCCGTACCTAGTTGGTATGGGCCGGATAGGATGATGCCCAGCCGGGTAGGGCGCTATCCGGCAGGGAGAACAAGAGACCAAGGGAGGATTCAAGTATATGTCTAGGTCAGCCGGGTAGCACCTGGGTGATCCGGATAGAGACGAAGCTGCTCTACTCGGAGGCAAAGGCAATGGAGCCGTTGAGGTGAATCCCGCGTATCCAGGAGCCGTACAGGCGTGCGGTTCAACTTACTAGGTACGTGGTAATGCGTATCCGAACGTCGGTGCAGTACGGTATGGGCGGTGTCAAGTCTTGTCTCTGACAAGGGGGACATGACATGTCAGCGGCCTACCGCAGAGACTTTTGGCGACTCTGTCAGCGAAGACATGGAGGCGTGCGCTGCTGCACAGTAGAGTTGTCGAGTCAGTACTTTTATCTGTAAAATAGTGGGTGGCCACCGGTATATAAGGTGGCCTCCCCCTCCTGCGCGGGGGACGACGACACTTGGTGGATTAACCCTAGAGGCATTATGACTCACAGAGAGAGAGAGAGGAACCCTTGTACTCGGCATACCATTATACAGAGAGAGAGAGAGGCAGGAGTAGGGGTGTTACCTCCACACGAGGGCCCTGAACCTGGATAGATTGTGTTGTTTGCAGTGTTCTGAGCGCGCCAGTTAGGCGTGCAGTCCCTCCCCGGATACCTACAGCGTCCATCGGCCCAAACTTTAGCCATCTTATGGCATCTGTCTTTTCCACACAACGACACATCTTGTGCTACTCAAGTGTTTTATTAATACGAACTTTGGATTCACCTTGTCCCGCGGTGTGAAGGTGACAGTGTGCACATCGTGTGTGTCTCCTCTATGAATTATGGTGTTTGTCTAGTACCTTCTAGGACGCTCATAGTGATAGCGTGGGGTTAACTAGACATGGGAATGCTTACTTTAAGGAATGCTTTTTTGCATCCCTACGCAATGATTTGTGTTCGTTATCCAACCGGAGAGGGTTAAGAGTAGCATAGTGAAGAGAAGATATTTAGTTATTCAATTATGTGATCGTTGTTGAGAGTGTCCACTAGTGAAAGTAGGATCCCTAGGCCTTGTTTCCAAGCATTGAAACACCGTTTTCCGCCTGTTCTGCTACATGTTTGCTTGCTGCCATATTTATTTCAGATTGCTTATAACCATCCATATTACTCGCATTTCACTATCTCTTCTCCGAACTAGTGCACCTATATACCTGACAAGTATATTGGGTGTGTTGGGGACACAAGATACTTCTTGTATCTTAATTGCAGGATTGCTCGAGAGGTATATCTTTGACCTCTACCTCCCTGAGTTCGATAAACCTTGGGTGATCCACTTAAGGGAAACTTTCTGCTGTTCTACAAACGTCTGCACTTGGAGGCCCAACACTATGTACAAGAATAGAAGCGTGCGTAGACATCAAGCTCTTTTCTGGCGCCGTTGCCAAGGAGTTAAGGTAAAAGGCTCTCACATCCTCGGTGTGAGTGCTCGAAGTTATTTCCTTTATATTCTGCAATTATATCTTTTTGTTTCTTGTTTTCACTAGTTAGGCTTATTTTTACTTGTTGCTTGTTTTTATTTTTACCGGTTAGTCTTAATGGAAAACAACAAAAATATGAGAGAGCTTTATTTGCATTCTAGTAGCAATGTTATTAGCATTAATTATTTGGATACCATTATTTCTAATACTATGGAAAAGTCTAAGCTTGGGGAAGTTAGTTTCTATAAACTTTTTATTTCCCCAGCTTTAGAGGAGGAAATTTGCTCTGATGATACTTTATCTCCCATATGTGATAAATCTAATGATGCTTGTGATATTTTAAATCCTCCTGCTGAAAGTGTTCCTTTTAAAATACCTATGAAAATTCTTGAACGTGTCACGAATAACTACTATTTTGGAGATGGAACTGTCCATCCTCGTGATCATTTACTCTTTATACATGAATTATGCGAGTTGTTCAAGTGTGCAGGTATTTCAATGGACCAAGTTAATAGGAGGTTATTCTCTTTGTCTCTTAAGGAAAAAGCAAGGGAGTCAAACCGGGGCTAAAGGCCTGCCACCACCAGCTCGCATCGTGGGGGGCTCTTTTGCCCTGGTTGGAGCCACCAACCAGGGCAAACCCCCCCCCCCCCACTATATAAACCCTGCCAGCCCTCTCCTCTCCTCATGCCACTCACTTTGGAGGACATATTCTAGTTGTGTGGTGTGTGCTCACTTTTTTCCCTCCTATGCACATGAGGTGTTCGATAAAATGCCCGGGAGAATAACGCCATCTCAGCTCGCAGAAAACAAACAAGATTTAATTTGTCCGAGCCACACTTAATTAAATAAGCTTTCTCGTCCTTCTTTCCTCCTCGATCGAGGTACCAACTTTAAACTTTCATCTGTCGATGTAACATTGGTCATTTCTCTATTCACGGTGTTCTGTAGCAGTTCTTAATTAATAATCATATAATGCAGATGAACCGGCAATGGACGTACGCTGACCGACGCTCTGCCGCGTTCATGAAAGGCATGGGTTATTTTCTCGAGGTGGCCCAGGCAAACAAGAGGAAAAAATTTATGTGTTGTCCATGTGTTGTATGTCGAAATGAGAAGGAACACTCTTCTCACAGAGTCATCCACTTCCACCTGTTTCAATCTGGTTTCATGCTCGGCTATAATTGTTGGACCAAGCACGGAGAAAGAGGGGTTATGATGGAAGACAACGAAGAAGAGGAGAATGATGACAACTATCATGACATGTTTCCTAAATATGATGTCGGTACTGGAATGGAAGATAACAATGAAGTGGAAGCAGAAGACCCGGCACCATATGAGCCCATCGATGATCTTGGCCAAGCTATTACGGATGCAAAGACAGAAAGCAAGATTGAAAAGGTGAGGGTGAAGTTCGACCAGATGTTAAAGGATCACAAAACATTGTTGTATCCAAATTGCGAAGACGGGCAAAAAAACCTGGGAAGCACACTGGAATTGCTCCAATGGAAGGCCGAGAACGGTGTGACTGGCAACGGATTTACAAAGTTGCTACAAATAGTGAAGAAGCGGCTTCCTAGAAACAATGAATTGCCCGACAGTACATACCAAGCAAAGAAGCTTGTATGCCCCCTAGGATTAGACGTGGAGAAGATACATGCGTGCATTAATGACTGCATCCTCTACCGCGGTGAGAAGTACGAGAATTTGGAACAATGCCCGGTATGCACTGCATTGCGGCATAAGATCTGACCAGACGACCCTGGCGATGTTGAGGGTGAGCGCCCCAGGATGAGGGTTCCTGCAGAGGTGATGTGGTATGCTCATATAATACCACGGTTGAAACATTTGTTCAGAAACAAATGGCATGCCAAACTTTTGCGATGGCACATCGAATATCGTAAGAAAGACGAGATGTTGAGACACCCCGCTGATGGGTCGCAGTGGAGAAGAATCGAGAGAAAGTTCCCGCGCTTTGCAGGTGACGCAAGGAACTTATGGTTTGGTCTAAGTACAGATGGCATGAATCCATTTAGTGAGCAGAGCTGCAACCATAGCACCTGGCCTGTAACTCTATGTATCTATAACCTTCCTCCTTGGTTGTGCATGAAGAGGAAATTCATTATGATGCCAGTGCTGATCCAAGGCCCGAGACAACCGGGCAACGACATTGATGTGTACCTAAGGCCACTAGTCGATGAACTTTTACAGTTGTGGCGTGAAGAAGGTGTACCTGTGTGAGACGAGCGCGAACAAAAAGAATTTAACCTACGAGCGTTGTTGTTTGTAACCATCAACGATTGGCCTGCTCTTAGTAACATTTATGGACATACAAACAAGGGATACAATGCATGCACACACTGTTTAGATGACACCGAAAGTGTATATCTGGATAAATGTAAGAAGGTTGTGTACCTCAGGTATCGTCGTTTTCTTCCGCGCAAGCACCTTAAGAAAAGCTGGCAAGCATTTCAATGGTGAGGCAGATACCCGGGAGACGCCTATCCTCCGACCTGGTGATGATGTATTTGATATGGTGAAGGATTTGAAAGTAATATTTGGAAAGGGTCTGGGCAGACAAGCTGTTCCGAATGACGCTGACGGACACGCACCCATGTGGAAGAAGAAATCTATATTTTGGGATCTACCCTATTGGAAAATCCTAGATGTCCGCCCTGCGGTCGATGTGATGCACCTGACGAAGAACCTTTGCGTGAATCTTCTATGCTTCTTTGGCTTGTATGGGAAGTCAAAAGATACATCTGAAGCACGGCAGGACCAGCAACACACGAAAGGACGAGACGGCAAGAATCCTGAGCGGTTTCAAGGTGGTCCTGCCAGCTACGCTCTTACCAAGGAAGAGAAGGAAATCTTTTTTGAAGCACTAAATAGTATCAAGGTCCCTTGTGGCTTCTTGTCGAATATAAAGGGAATAATAAATGTGGCGGAGAAAAAATTCCAAAACCTGAAGTCTCATGATTGCCACGTGTTGATGACACAATTGCTTCCGATTGCGTTGAGGGGGATTCTGCCAAAAAATATTCGACTACCCATTGTGAAGTTATGCGCATTCCTCAATGCAATTTCTCACAAGGTAATGAATCCAAAAAGTCTATCAGCATTACAGATAGATGTGGTCCAATGTCTTTTCAGCTTCGAGTTGGTGTACCCACCATCCTTCTTCAATATTATGACACACCTCCTTGTTCACCTAGTCAAAGAGCTTACCATTCTCGGTCCTGTGTTTCTACACAATATGTTCCCCTTTGAGAGGTTCATGGGAGTCTTAAAGAAATATGATCACAACCGTGCTAGGCCAGAAGGAAGAATCTCCAAGGGTTATGGAACAGAGGAGGTAATTTGAGTTTTGTGTTGACTTTCTTCCAGACCTTGAGTCGGTTTGTGTTCCCGAATCGCGGCATGAGGAAATAATGAGTGTAAAAGGCACGCTAGGAAGGAAAGCAAAGATATTTATGGACGGACATTCTTTCAGTAAAGCACACTACACAGTTCTACAAATGTCCACCTTGGTTGCTCCTTATATCGAGAAAAACAAGAATATTATACGGTCCAAAAACCCGGGGCTGTCTGAATCCTTGATTGATGATGAACACATGGATAGTTTCAACGCCTGGTTGCAGACAAAACTCATGAATAACAACATAGTTGGAGATCAGCTCTACTTGTTGGCCAGGTCACCATCTTCGACTGTACTGACTTTCCAAGGGTACGAGATAAATGGGATTACATTTTACATGACACCAACCAGAATAGTGGTATCCGTTTCGATGCAACCGGATATAATGGGAAAAAGGACACATATTATGGTTACATAGAGGAGATATGGGAACTTGACTATGGATCTAATTTTAAGGTCCCTCTGTTTCAGTGAAAATGGGTCAAGATGACAGGAGTAAAGGTAGACCAGCAGTACGGAATGACAACAGTGGATCTCAACAATCTTGGGCATAGAAACGAACCATTCATCCTAGCCAAAGATGTGGATCAAGTTTTCTATGTGAAGGACATGTCTACCCAACCGAGGGAAAGAAAAAAAAATTCTAGTACATCATGCGGTGAGCCAAAGCGGCACATAGTTCTTTCAAGGAAAAGAAACATTGTGTGAGTGGAGGACAGGACAGACATGTCAGAAGATTATAACAACTTTGAAGAAATTCCGCCCTTCAGAGTGAAAACTGACTCAAGCATCGCGTTAAATAATGAAGATGCTCCATGGCTACGGCAGAAAAGTAAACAATGGCGGCACTAGTTGGTGATAACGTATTAAACCTTCATGGTTCATGTGATATTGCTAGACTATTTTGTAATAATATATACAACATTACAGATTATCCATATCATGTGTGAAAACATTACAGATCTCTTCCTCTTCTTCTTTCTGCTGTGGATGGCGTTTTAAAAATTGTTACTAGTTTAAATAGTTAGAATAATTATTTTTTAAAACAGAAAATGTATTTTAAATGTTAATGCAATTTAAACACTTTTCATATTGAAAGTTTCTCCAAATTCAAAACCATTCATAAACTAGGTTTTTTTAAAATGTTTGAAAATTCAAAATTGTTACTAGTTTAAATAGTTAGAATAATTATTATTTTAAACAGAAAATGTATTTGAAATGTTTATGCAATTTTAACACTTTTCATGTTGAAAGTTTCTCCAAATTTAAAACCATTCATAAACTAGGTTTTTTAAAATGTTTGAAAATTCAAAAATTGTTACTAGTTTAAATAGTTAGAATAATTTTTTTCTAAAACAGAAAATGTATTCGAAATGCTTATGCAATTTGAAACACATTTCATATTGAAAGTTTCTCCTAATTCCAAATCATTTGTAATGTATTTTAAAAAATATTTGAAAAAGTATTTGAAACGAGGCAGGGAAAAAAATGGCGACAGGACAGAAAAAACGAAAATTTGGGCGGGCAAAAGGGGGGGAGGTGCGCGGGCGCGCGAGGGCCCACCTCCCCCCTTTTTCCCCGGTTGGTAACAGGAACCGGGGCAAAAGGCTATATAACCCCGGGCGGTTGCTCCGCCCGGGGCAAAGCAGCAGTTTTCGCTAAGTCCCCGACGCCGAAATCCATAGCGACGCCATGAGGCTTCCCGATTTCAGCACCGGGATCCTCGCCGCCGCTCCTCGCCTCCTCTACACCCGCGCCCGCGCCCGTGCTCCTCCGCGCCTGCGCCACCTGTCCTCCTCCGCCGACCTCCTCGCCTCCTCCCGCGCCGCCCGAGATCGCCGCCGGCCTCCTCGCCTCCTCCCGCGCCCAAGCCCTTCTCTTTGCCATCGTGCCCTCCTCCTCGAGGTGGAGATCGCCTCCTCGCCGCCGTGCCCTCCTCCTCCACAATTGTAATTTTTTTTAGTTAATGAATTTAATTACATTGTTAGTTTAGTATTAGTATTAGTGTTAATATTAGTGTTAGATTATTATTAGCATTGTTAGTAATATGGTAATGTTAGTATTAGTAGTGTTAGTACCATTAGCTCATTTAGAGAGAAAAAAATAGTTTAGGTATTAGATCACTTGGGAGAGAAAAAATTAGTTAGAGGTTTAGAGGAAAAAAATTAGGTCTTGGACTTAGAAAAAATTTAGGTTTTGGACTTAGCTATTTTTTTAGTACCATATTTTCTTTTTCTTAGTACAATCATATCTATTAGCTATTTTTTTCTTAATACCATTAGCTATTAGCTATAAGTACCATTAGCTATTATTTATAAGTATACCATTAGCTATTACCTATTAGCTATGAGTACCATTTTTTTCGTAGTACCATTAGCTATTAGCTTTTTTTTCTTAGTACCATTAGCTATTAGCTATAAGTACCATTAGCTATTAGCTAGAGGCATATTTTAGACCCATTAGCTATTTTATTAGTACATTAGCTATTTTAGTACATTAGCTATTTAAGTATGAGGCACACAGACCGATGACCATCTTGTTCCTGTTAAGAGGAGGTACTACAGGCGGTGGTGATCCGGGGAAAGGAATGCGAGGGTTTCTGGACTTCTTTGAAACTAAATAACGTCACATATGTAATATTATATGGTTGGTGAGATCCGAACGAAGTTGAACCCTTTGGTGCACATTCGTAATGGTGATATTCCTCAGAAATCCCGTCCGGTGTTATGAAGAATGTCGCCATTATGGATGTGCACAAAAGGGTCCAATTTTTTTGGATCTCACTATATTACATATATGATTTTTTTTAGTTTTAAAGATTTCCAGAACCCCTTCCTCCCCCCGCGTCGCCATCACGTATACTACCTCGTAACAAGCACAAAATGTGAACGTCCAACTTCACAAAAAAAATAGTTAGAGGTTTGGAGGGAATTGATGAAATTTGCAGCAATTTTGATGAAATGGATGCTATTAGCTATATTTTGATTAGATTATATGCAATTGTTGCGAACTGATGAAATGGATGCTATTAGTTAGTGCAACTATGACAACTACTTATGATGTTATATATTTTTGTAGCCATGGCGAGAGCTCCCGTGCGACGCAGTGCGCGTGTTGCCGGTGGGCGCGGCGTCGTCCGCGTCGAAGAAAACATAGTAGTACCACGTGGTGGACGTCCACGTGGATCGCGTACAGCACGTGGACGTGGTGGCAGCGTAGCCATCAAGGAGGAGGAAGCGGCGCCTCCAGCTCGTGGACGTGGACGCGGAGCACGGGGGGAAGCACGCGCTGCACGAGGGGTAGCACACGCTGCATGGGGGCATCACGCGGTGCATCGCTTGGCGCTGTTGCTGCAGCGGAGGAGTCTGCGGCAGCGGCGGAGGAGGAGGAGGATGATGGTCTCCGACTACCGGAGTTCTACGTCCACCTGTTCCACCCACTGCGGAACAGGCTCCGTCTGCCGCAGAAGATATCGGAGATCCTCCTCGAGCGCGACAAGCCCTTTAGGTTCAGCCTCCAGTTGGAGGGCTGCCACAACGGCCCCTTTCACGTGGTCTTGCAGCGATATGACGATGACCTCTACCTGCGCCATGGGTGGGGGCAGTTCTAGCGCATGTACAACCTGGATGTGGGAAACATGCTCACATTCAGGTACATCAACGATGACACGGAGGACAACGTGCTAGAGGTGAAGATCTTCGACGTCACCCTAGTCCGCCCCCGTTGCTGCCAGGATAACTCGTCTGACAGCAGCTCCGCTTCCGAGCCTGACGAGTCTAACTCCGGCGAGTCTAGCTCGGGCAAGGCTGCCTCCGACGCAGAGACGTAGTATGTTTGTGTTGCTCTATGCTTATGTCGCTCTATGTATATGTTGTACTATGTTTGTGTCGTACTATGTTTAATTATGTCATCGTGTCGAACAATATTTGTATTCATGGCAGACTATATGTTTATGTTATTGTTGGTTTTCATATGTGCTTTTGTTCGATAATTTTTCACCTTTCTTACTATAAATGTTTATTATTTGAAAGATCATTGAATTTTTAGTGCACTTGAAGTAATGCACTTGAAGTATTAGTGCCATTGAAGAAAAATAGAATTTCTAATCTTCTGCAGAGAACAGAAAAAAAAAACAGAGAACCTTTTGCCCCGGTTGGTGTTACCAACCGGGGTAAAAGGGCGCCGGCCTACTCGTTGAGCAGAGCCCACGTGTGCACCCCTTTTACCCCGGTTGGTAAGCCCACCGGAGCATTAGGGGGGCCTTTAGCCCGGGTTTGGCAAACCCGATTGGGAAGCCGGGGCATAAGGCCCATCCCAACCGGGGCTAATGCCCTGTTCTACACTAGTGGAAGGAGCTTGAATCTCTATTTTACTCTAAATTTTATTCCTCTCATCAACTGTATTTAGATAGGAATTAAATTTATAATTTTTGGCCTCATGATGGAGAAAGCATTGCTCAAGCTTGGGGAAGACTGAAAACATTAATACTTAAATGTCCTAACCATGATCTTCCTAAGGAAATAATTGTTACTAATTTTTATGCAAGGCTTTCAGGACATTACAAGGATTATCTAGATGCATGTTCAGAGGGTTCTTTCTCAAGTAAGAAGGTTTAAGTTAAATGGGATCTTCTTGAAACAATTGAAACCAATAATGAAGGATGGAATAACGACAAAGGTAAAGAATCAGGTATAAACTATGAGTATGATTGCATTAAGTCTTTCGCTGAAACTGCTGATTTTCAAGAGCTTAGTTCTAAATATGGTCTTGATCCTCAAATGATTATTGGTTGGTATAGATCCTTTGCTTCTTATAGTAATGTTCCTAAATCAAATGGGGACATACATTGTGACGCCCCTGGATCGGGTACTATGAGGATTTCGGCATTTCCACCCAAATCCGCATAATAACCATCCCGGGTTGTCAACTTCCGGTAATCATTACAACAGTTCACGAATAATCCACAATAATAACAGAGGAGGTATATACAAGACGACTCAAACGAGTCAAGGATACAACTGATACCATACAAAGATCCAAATAACAGCGGAAGAAACAACATAGTGTATGACTACGGACAAGATACAAATTGGACTAAGAGTCCTGAAGATAACCGATGGCGTCCAATCCCTGCCCAGGCCAAGCCGGAGGGATTCCCAAGCTAACATCGTCAGACTTCAAACCTGTTGACTGCAATGTGGAATATGCAGCCACGAAATGGATCCGTGGGTCAGTACTATTAAGTACTGGCAAGTGGATAAACCATACTCACAAGATACCAGCGTAACCAATCATCACAAGATACAAATACTTTGGGTACGACGGGAAGGAAGGGATTATTGCAAAGAAGCGGCAGCTGGCTGCACTAACTAACTATAGAGACGCGCTACAACATCCGGCTAAAAGAAAGGGATAAGATAGCGTATCAGAACCAACTACAACTACTCACCAAACAATACCCATTCAATGTTACCCCCTACTAAGGAAGCAACCCAAGGAAACTCACACGGTTGATTAGAGTGACATTCATTTTTATGGTGGAGGTAATCTATATTACTAGTCAAGTTATTATCATTAGGTGTAGGTTGTCTGAGTACTTGTTAGCCAGCACTTTCACCAAGTCATCCATAACCGCAGACAACACGGCTTCTCGAGAAGATTTAACCCTGCAGGGATGCACCAATTTGGCCGTACACGTAAGAATGACCCGCCAGATGGAAAGGCCCTTCCACCTAGCGAGGCACTCAACACAACCCAACTCTTCTTCGCATCAAGCCCAAAGAACCCCGTGCAATTGAGCGCACGGCTAATCAAGCCCCACGAAGAAAAGGGGACCCTCATAGCACTCTAAGAACGTGTCTCCCTAAATGCCGACTACAAAAGTTCCACCCTGGAGCCAAGGGTTCGCACCTGCATATGCATGCGGCAAATGGAAAACCCGAACTAAATGAGGCGATTTGGACGAGATGCGAATCGAATCAGAGTTGCGGGGGGCGCCCATACTCGCTTCCCACATGCGGTTAGTGTGCTCATCATGGATCGGAGGACAAGACCTTTTTCCTAATTAGGGTCGACACTAGCAGGCCTCAAAACCACGCCGGGCCTCCTGCCGGTGCCTTATCATCAAATTAATATTACCCAAAACATTAACATGTTGTTGATTAAGACAAGTCCAACTATCAACTAAACAGGTGATAGAACAAAGGACAACAGGACTAGAGCGCAAACAAACCTAAGCATGCTAGTACGACACAGGCCAACATACAACAGGGTTATAGGTGTGAAGGTAAGGCAATATCGTGGCAGCAGGGTAAACATGTGATGGTATCGGAACACAAGCATCGAATCATAAGGCTAGCATAAGGACGACGAAAAAAACGGTAAAAAGTGATGAAAGGCAGCCATAGGCAGCAAGTGAGTATACTTGCCTGGAATCCAGCAAGTAGAGGTACATCCGCAGAACTTGTCGTTGCTCACATCATCTCAACGTCCTATCCGCGAAGAAGCAACGAACTAGAACAAACACCGGATGCAACAATTACTTCTACGGCAAAAGATCCAGCATGATCAAGATATGGATGCATGACATGCAGGGATGTAACTTAACCAATTTAAGTTGAGACAAAAGCCCAACATTTAATTAGGAAGGTTTAAGTTATTTATCTAACCATCAATTTAAATGTTGATTGGCATGGATAACAATTAGTAGGTGAGCTAACCAAATTTAAATGGAATGAGGCACAAATTGTATTGAAAAGGTTGAAAACATGTATAAAATGTTTCACTGAACATTTTGAGCTATTAAACATAATTTTTGGATCATTATTCAATTTATTATGCATTTTTCCATAAGCATTTTTATTCTGCCCCTTTTAGTAAACAGAAGGAAACATGTTCAAATTTAATTCAATTGTGACCAAATAAAATACCACTGTGTAGAGTTTGTTAAGACAAAAATTTAGAGCCCAAGTTTGCTCAATTTGGGTGAACAGAACTCAAGTTATGAATTTCCAAAGTTTCAAATTTTAATAGCCATTTCTGTATTTAATTATTTAGTGCAAAATTTATTACGGAAACATGTTGCAAGTTTGTTACTAACAGAAAGAGCACAAGATGCTGAATCCATAGAAATTTGAATCATTGAAATTGGAGCATTTTTCAATTTGTTATGGATTTTACAAATAAAGATTTAGTTCTGTTTTTCTGGATTTCGAGAATAAAAGAAAATGGCCGAAACGTTTTCTACCGGGGCAGAGCCAGCCAGAGTGGTTGACAAGCGGGCCCCCGTGCCACGCGGCGCTGACTGGGATGGGTGGAAGCCACAGTGGCAAAAATCGGAAAAAAGGTGGGCGGAATGCTGCAGATGGGATTCGAACCAGGGATCCCAAGGGTGCGGACTAGGGCCTTAGTTACAGGGCTATTGTGCGGTTCGTGAAAGGATACAGATCCGACTGAAGATGATTTAACTCGTCGACCTTAACTGAACTTTCGAACAACGTAGTTTCAGAGAGCGTAACTGTTACAGAACGACGACGACGACGCCCTACAGCGGACGGCGCTTGATGGCGGGGCACATAGAGCAAGGGAAGGAGAGGGGAAGGAGGTCCAGGCGGACGGATGCTCACCGGGGGGGCTTGGTCGACGAGCGGAAGGCGCGGGGAAGACGGGATTCTGACGGCGATGGCCACGAGCGGCTGCTGTGCGCGGGAGGGGAAAAGCTCGACGGCGCCGGCGCCTCGAACGCCCTCCGGCCATGGTGTGGAGACGCAGAGGAAGAGGGTGGCTCCCCGATTCCATTCCCGCAGGAACCGGAGTCCGACGACGTCCGTGGTGGCTGCGCCATGCTCCCTAAGGTGCAACCATGGAGGCCCTCCGAAAAAATTCAGAAAAGTACAGAGAAGAAAAGGGCATGGATTTTGGGGAGGAGGAAGAACGGCGGCGGATGGAGGAGGAGAAGGAAGAGGGGCTAGGGGTTGGGGCTTGGAGGAGGGGTAGATAAAAGAGGGGAAAGGAGGGGAGCAGGTGGGTGCGGTTGACAGCGACGTCCAGGGCGTGCTCTCCTGTTGTTCGTACGGAGAAGAAAGAGGAGGTGGGTTGGGCGCTCGGGGTCGTAGGTGGGCCTTTGGGCCTGCCTCCCCCAGCAGGTTCTTTTTATTCTTTTCTCTCTCTTTTTTTTGTAACGGGTGATTAGAAATAGAATTTGAGGGGGTTTTGAAAACTCCAAAAATTATGAAAACAATTTCTATGCAATCAGCATTTAAAATGCCCAGTTGCACAAACTTTTGTTTTTGAAATCTTTAAAATATTTGCTAATTTGAATTTGGTTGAATTTTTAAATTGGTTTGAATTTTTAAATGATTTTGAAAGTGCAATGCATATGATGCAATGCAATGCGAAAAGAAAAACAAGCAAATCTAATTGGGGGAAATCCCCCGGGTGTTACAGCCGACACCACTAACAAGGGATTGCGCCCTCGCAATCCGCTCCAACGCCAAGAGAGAGGGAAAAGTCGGACTATCGAGTCTTCATGCTTCAAGTTGATCTCCTCGACACCACTAACAAGAGGTTCTTGCTCGTTGTTGATGATGATGCTATTCCAGTGATAACCTTCCGAAGTTCGAACCTATTAGGTTAAAAGGCTAAGAGAACATCCAACCCACGTAGGATCCTAACACTTTGAAAGATAGGTACGAGAGTAGACTCCAAAACAAATGAGATAGAAGGAGAAGTAGAATAGAGGAAAGGAATAAACAAGAATCCTATCGAGAGGTTTCCAAAACAGGTTTTGCACAAATAGTTTTGACACTCTAAGAACACGACCGTTAGCGAGGTTATCCTACAGGCTTTGCGGACCCGTTGCTTCGATAACCATTCGTATCGAAACAACATTGGGAATCGGAACCATGCTCTGATACCATTTGTGACGCCCCTGGATCGGGTACTATGAGGATTTCGGCATTTCCACCCAAATCCGCATAATAACCATCCCGGGTCAACTTTCGGTAATCATTACAACAGTTCACGAATAATCCACAATAACAACAGAGGAGGTATATACAAGACGACTCAAACGAGTCAAGGATACAACTGATACCATACAAAGATCCAAATAACAGTTGAAGAAACAACATAGTGTCCGACTACGGACAAGATACAAATTGGACTAAGAGTCCTGAAGATAACTGATGGCGTCCAATCCCTGCCCAGGCCAAGCCGGAGGGATTCCCAAGCTAACGTCGTCAGACTTCAAACCTGTTGACTGCAATGTGGAATATGCAGCCACGAAATGGATTCGTGGGTCAGTACTATTAAGTACTGGCAAGTGGATAAACCATACTCACAAGATACCAGCGTAACCAATCATCACAAGATACAAATAGTTTGGGTACGACGGAAAGGAAGGGATTATTGCAAAGAAGCGCAGCTGGCTGCACTAACTAACTACAGAGACGCGCTACAACATCCGGCTAAAAGAAAGGGATAAGATAGCGTATCAGAACCAACTACAACTACTCACCAAACAATACCCATTCAATGTTACCCCCTACTAAGGAAGCAACCCAAGGAAACTCACACGGTTGATTAGGGTGACATTCATTTTTATGGTGGAGGTAATCTATATTACTAGTCAAGTTATTATCATTAGGGGTAGGTTGTCCGAGTACTTGCTAGCCAGCACTTTCACCAAGTCATCCATAACCGCAGACAACACGGCTTCTCGAGAAGATTTAACCCTGCAGGGATGCACCAATTTGGCCGTACACGTAAGAATGACCCGCCAGATGGAAAGGCCCTTCCACCAAGCGAGGCACTCAACACAACCCAACTCTTCTTCGCATCAAGCCCAAAGAACCCCGTGCAATTGAGCGCACGGCTAATCAAGCCCCACGAAGAAAAGGGGACCCTCATAGCACTCTAAGAACGTGTCTCACTAAATGCCGACTACAAAAGTTCCACCCTGGCGCCAAGGGTTCGCACCTGCATATGCATGCGGCAAATGGAAAACCCGAACTAAATGAGGCGATTTGGACGAGATGCGAATCGAATCAGAGTTGCGGGGGGCGCCCATACTCGCTTCTCACATGCGGTTAGTGCGCTCATCATGGATCGGAGGACAAGACCTTTTTCCTAATTAGGGTCGACACTAGCAGGCCTCAAAACCACGCCGGGCCTCCTGCCGGTGCCTTATCATCAAATTAATATTACCCAAAACATTAACATGTTGTTGATTAAGACAAGTCCAACTATCAACTAAACAGGTGATAGAACAAAGGACAACAGGACTAGAGCGCAAACAAACCTAAGCATGCTAGTACGACACAGGCCAACATACAACAGGGTTATAGGTGTGAAGGTAAGGCAATATCGTGGCAGCAGGGTAAACATGTGATGGTATCGGAACACAAGCATCGAATCATAAGGCTAGCATAAGGACGACGGAAAAAACGGTAACAAGTGATGAAAGGCAGCCATAGGCAGCAAGTGAGTATACTTGCCTGGAATCCAGCAAGTAGAGGTACATCCGCAGAACTTGTCGTTGCTCACATCATCTCAACGTCCTATCCGCGAAGAAGCAACGAACTAGAACAAACACCGGATGCAACAATTACTTCTACGGCAAAAGATCCAGCATGATCAAGATATGGATGCATGACATGCGGGGATGTAACTTAACCAATTTAAGTTGAGACAAAAGCCCAACATTTAATTAGGAAGGTTTAAGTTATTTATCTAACCATCAATTTAAATGTTGATTGGCATGGATAACAATTAGTAGGTGAGCTAACCAAATTTAAATGGAATGAGGCACAAATTGTATTGAAAAGGTTGAAAACATGTATAAAATGTTTCACTGAACATTTTTGAGCTATTAAACATAATTTTTGGATCATTATTGAATTTATTATGCATTTTTCCATAAGCATTTTTATTCTGCCCCTTTTAGTAAACAGAAGGAAACATGTTCAAATTTAATTCAATTGTGACCAAATAAAATACCACTGTGTAGAGTTTGTTAAGACAAAAATTTAGAGCCCAAGTTTGCTCAATTTGGGTGAACAGAACTCAAGTTATGAATTTCCAAAGTTTCAAATTTTAATAGCCATTTCTGTATTTAATTATTTAGTGCAAAATTTATTACGGAAACATGTTGCAAGTTTGTTACTAACAGAAAGAGCACAAGATGCTGAATCCATAGAAATTTGAATCATTGAAATTGGAGCATTTTTCAATTTGTTATGGATTTTACAAATAAAGATTTAGTTCTGTTTTTCTGGATTTCGAGAATAAAAGAAAATGGCCGAAACGTTTTCTACCGGGGCAGAGCCAGCCAGAGTGGTTGACAAGCGGCCCCCCGTGCCACGCGGCGCTGACTGGGATGGGTGGAAGCCACAGTGGCAAAAATCGGAAAAAAGGTGGGCGGAATGCTGCAGATGGGATTCGAACCAGGGATCCCAAGGGTGCGGACCAGGGCCTTAGCCACAGGGCTATTGTGCGGTTCGTGAAAGGATACAGATCCGACTGAAGATGATTTAACTCGTCGACCTTAACTGAACTTCCGAACAACGTAGTTTCAGAGAGCGTAGCTGTTACAGAACGACGACGACGACGCCCTACAACGGACGGCGCTCGATGGCGGGGCACAGAGAGCAAGGGAAGGAGAGGGGAAGGAGGTCCAGGTGGACGGATGCTCACCGGGGGGGCTTGGTCGACGAGTGGAAGGCGCGGGGAAGACGGGATTCTGACGGCGATGGCCACGAGCGGCTGCTGTGCGCGGGAGGGGAAAAGCTCGACGGCACCGGCGCCTCGGACGCCCTCCGGCATGGTGTGGAGACGCAGAGGAAGAGGGTGGCTCCCCGGTTCCATTCCCGCAGGAACCGGGGTCCGACGACGTCCGTGGTGGCTGCGCCATGCTCCCTAAGGTGCAGCCATGGAGGCCCTCCAAAAAAATTCAGAAAAGTACAGAGAAGAAAAAGGCATGGATTTTGGGGAGGAGGAAGAACGGCGGCGGATGGAGGAGGAGAAGGAAGAGGGGCTAGGGTTTGGGGCTTGGAGGAGGGGTAGATAAAGGAGGGGAAAGGAGGGGAGCAGGTGGGTGCGGTTGACAGCGACGTCCAGGGCGTGCTCTCCTGTTGTTCGTACGGAGAAGAAAGAGGAGGTGGGCTGGGCGCTCGGGGTCGTAGGTGGCCCTTTGGGCCTGCCTCCCCCAGTAGGTTCTTTTTATTCTTTTCTCTCTCTTTTTTTGTAACAGGTGATTAGAAATAGAATTTGAGGGGGTTTTGAAAACTCCAAAAATTATGCAAACAATTTCTATGCAATCAGCATTTAAAATGCCCAGTTGCACAAACTTTTGTTTTTGAAATCTTTAAAATATTTGCTAATTTGAATTTGGTTGAATTTTGGGTGAGTTTTTAAATTGGTTTGAATTTTTAAATGATTTTGAAAGTGCAATGCATATGATGCAATGCAATGCGAAAAGAAAAACAAGCAAATCTAATTGGGGGAAATCCCCCGGGTGTTACATACATCATGAACCGTTTAAAGACACTTGCATGAAAAATGAAACTGTTATTCATGATTGGAATGGACATGCTCAAACTTCTGAAAGTACTATTTCTTATAAGCATGTTAATTTTTGTGGAGCACTTAGACCTTGTGAAAAGAATCAAACTGTAGAAGAATATTGCATCCATCATAGGAATGAAAAAACTAGAAAGTGGGATAGGGCTCTAAATGATCTTGGTGAAAAAGTTTGTGCCCTCTATCCTTTTATTTGTGAACTTTGCTGTAAACTGGGTCATTTTAATTTTCAATGCTCAAGCCATGATACTAGCCTTTCCAATCCTATGAGTACTACAAGTACGTATTGTGATTACATGATCACCCCTAATGAGCATGATGAAGTTACATTATTTTTGGGGTGTGAAGAGTTATTAAGAAAAACTTCTTTGATTGATACGAGTGCTTTTGATATGAATAGTGTCTTGCATTAATGCCATCTTTATCGTGTTGAAAATTTCCATGCAAATACTTACATACAAAATATTCTAAAAGAGGACACTTTACCAAAATATGACAGGGCTAATAATTGTTTCCATCTTATTAACGAAGAGGAGGAATCCTCAAAGGTTTGTTCTATTGTTTCTGACAATAAACCAGGGTATGTGGAGAAGGTTCCTTTCAAGCCTCTCCCTCCTATAGAGAGTAAGAAGAAGAATAAGAAGAAGAAGAAGAAGAAGAAGAAGAGGAGTAAAAGGAGAGAGGTAACGGTATCTCTCCCTAAGCATGTTGCTCATATTACAACTTTTGTTGATGAGTCTGAACTCGATGATTTTCCTATGCGTGTTATTTATGAAAGTGATCATGATTGGGAGAAACACACTACTTTTGATATTGAAAATCTCTTTGGTACCAATTCTGAAATGATGATAATTGTTTTACTATTAGTACCATCCATGTTTCTTACAATGATGATATAGAAAGCTCTGAGCTTGTGGATGATGTGTTTGAAAATCCTTTTGCTACTGATGGTATGCTTGATACATCTCTTTCTAGTAAAAATGATGATATGTTTACAAATGAACGCACTTTGAAAGATAACTATTATAAAAGATGCTATAACATAGGCTATGATTACAATTATCCTTATGAAACTTTTCGTAGTTATGGAGGGATTACCCAAAACCATCTCCATAATATACAACTTGTCTATCATGTTGGAGTTCTTTATGAAGATTACAATGATGAATATGATATTTTCAGTCCACCTAATATTGAGGAGAAAATTAATTATGGTTACAATATGCCTCCTATATTTGATGATTATGGTGATGATAATAATAATTATAGCTATTTTTTTGAATTTTCTCCCACTGTTATTAATAAGAATGACTATGCTTATGTGGAGAGTATTAATTCTTTTATGCATGTGGCTCATGATAAGAATGTTTTATGTGATAGTTATATTGTTAATTTTATTCATGATGCTACTGAAAGTTATTATGAGAGAGGGAAACATGGTTTTATGAATCTCAACAATATTAAGTTTCCCCTCTTTAGGTTGAAATTTTTGAAGTTGCACTTATTTTGTCTTCCTATGCTAGTCAGTTTGTGCTCCGTTGACTTGTTTTTCTACAAGATTATTTTTCATAGGAAGTGAGTTAGACTTAAATGTGTTTTATATTTGCTTATTTATGCTCTTTTATTGTGGTTCAACTCTTATTCTTATGTGAGCATCTTTAAAAAAATCATTATGCCTAGATGAAAGGCGTTAAAGAAAAGCGCTACCGGGAGACAACCCGTTTTATTTCTCCGTTTTCAACCCGTTTTCCGTCGTTTATTTTTGTTTTCTTTGCACCTGGGTGTTTTATATTTTCTTATCAACCACGTTGTATCTTTTCTTTTGTGTCTTTGTTTACCCAAGTAAAGCCTCTAGTGGAAAGTTGAGACTATATTTCGGATTTCTGCGCAGGAAACAGATTTCTGCTGTCCACTGTTAAAATCGTATAAAATCACAGAAAATTCAAAATGCCCTGAGTTTTTTTGTGCGTCATCCTGGGATATATACGAAACTTTTCTTAGTTGAACACTTTTTTATTTGAGCAACATAAGATTTTTGAAAAAAATCATCTTTACATGTTGTCCTGTTTTGACAGATTTCTGCCAATTATTGCATTTGCATCTTAATCTTTTTTTTTGGGTGTTCTTTTGAGAAAGTTTTAAAAGAAGTTGTGATAGTATCTAATGTGTTTACGAGTGTTAGGCTTGTGTTGAAACTTAACCATTTATATTTATTATTTCGGTTGCACTAACGTTGCTAATGAAGATTGTGAGAAGTTTGGTGTGAAGGAAGTTTTCAAGGGTCAAGAGAAGAGGATGATATGACGTGATCAAGAAGAGTGAAAATCCTAAACTTGGGGATTCCCCGGTGGTACATCCCAGCAAATTACAAGAATACTCAAGCATCTAAGCTTGGAGATGCCCAAGGCATCCCCTTCTTCATCAACAATTTATCAGGTCACTTCTAGTGAAACTATATTTTTATTCGGTCACATCTTATGTGCTTTACTTGGAGCGTCTTTTATTTTTGCTTTCAGTTTGTTTGGTTTTTTTGCTGTATTTTATGGTTGGATCTTACCATACTTGTGTGGGAGAGAGACACGCTTCGTTTTCATTGCTTAGAACACTCTAGTTTTCATTCTTATTGTTCTGTGAGTGTTCACTTTTTGCTAGTACTGCGTTTAGCCTTTGTTTTCATGCATCTCTTATTCAGAGCTATTAGTTTTAGTAGTGTTATGTGAGTACTCTCATGTTTCCTGTATCATGTAGAGTATTTTTGTTAAAACATATCTTGTATGGTGCTTGTTGGGAGAAGAAACTGTTGTTTAAAGTAGAATTTATAACAGTGCAAGTAGAAGCTTGTATAGACTGTTGCTAAAACTTTTCCATGCCATGATAAATTTTATTTTTGTTCTAAATACTTGTGGACATTGAGTAGCATGAATAGCCTCAAATAGCTGAGAGTGTTTAATATGCCATTGAAAGATTCAAGAGTTGTTCTTGTCATAAGGAATCATAAATTTATGGTATTCTCTTTCGAATGTTTTATTTGGTTGACTTGGCGCATGCTCACGCCATGTTTATGACTGTGAACCAGTAACGAATAGCCTCCATGACCAGTTAGTTTTTGAACTTGTGATACCGCTTATGCTTTAATTAATGATGTTTATGTCATTGTGCATGATTATGGCTCTTATGCTCTCTTGATTTGTCGCTCCCAGTCTTTTGCTAGCCTCCACCTGTACTGAGTATGAGCTCTACTCGTGCATCCAACTCCCTTAAACCAAAGTTTTTCCCATTGTGTCCACCATACCTACCTACATGCGGTATTTAACTGCCACTCCAAGTAAATTGCTCATGTGTTACCTTTAAAACCTTCAAAATTACTCCTGCTTTATGTTCCTGTTTTTGCTCATGAGGACGTTAATAGAGAATCTTTATCTCACTTGTTGATTGGATTTCACACCCTGGACTAGTGGCTTCATCCGCTTATCCAAATGATAGAAGAGCTGGCAGCGGGGTGCCCAGCCCCAAATTAATACACACAAAATCTCTTCACTATTTTTGCTCCTGATTTATCAGGCAAAGCATAATTGTGTAAACAAAAGAGAAAGAGGGATGACCTTCTACCCAGATGCGTCCTTCACATGGGAGCCGCTCTTGTGAATCCAGTTGGCTTGTGACATACTGTATTTTTTGTTTACCATTCGTTGACATTAGCATACATCTCCCAAAATATAGACACTCCTCCACGATATGTGATTGTTGGCAGGCACCCGACGATTTGGTTAGCCATGGTTTGTGAAAGATGGATGGGAGGAGTGTCAAACTTTTAATACCTCTGTATAATAAAATAAAAGGCTCTAGAACATAAGTGATCCCTGCTTCCCTCCGTGAAGGGTCTTTCTTTTACTTTTATGTTGAGTCTCCATCTTCGAACTTTATGGACAGTTGAGAGAGCATTTTTGCCATTCTGAGTTTTATGTGCATTTGTCCCGTAAACATCAATAATTACTTCATAATGTGATATTGTTTGTTCTTAAGTTATTTGCTCTAGTCTTCCTCATGAACTTTGAAGGTGTCCTGGCATTTATGTTTTGCCCCACTCTTAAGGACTAGCGAAATATCACTTTGCCATGCTTTCTCTATACCTGAAACAAACATTTATCTTTCTTTGCATTATTATTCATGATCCTTTATTTGAGATACTCTTCATGATAGAAAGTGATTGCTATGCTTTATTATTAAAGTTCTATTTATCATGTTTGTGTTTGAAGTTCTATGATCTCAGCTTACATATGCCTTTACATTTTTATGATCAAGATTATGTTAGTAGCATGTCACCTCAGAAATTATTGTTTTATCGTTTACCTACTCGAGGACGAGTAGGAACTAAGCTTGGGGATGCTTGATACGTCATAAACGTATCCTTAATTTCTGATGCTCCATGTTGTTTCCCACATGTTTTCCTTACAATTTATGTCATTTTTATCGATTTCCCGGGACTAACCTATTGACAAGATGCCACAGAGCCAGTTTATGTTTTCTGGTGTTTTTAGTTTCAGAAAAGTTTTTCTACAAATATTCTCGGAATTGGACGATTCGAAAGCCAGAAGTCTTAGAAGTCCCGGAAGCATCCGGAAGTCCCTGAAGAGCACCAGAGGGGGGCACAGGGTGGCGCCACCACCCCCTGATCGCGCCACCTGGTGGTGTGGGCCCCCTGGCCACCCCATGGCATCGCCCTTTCGCCTATATATACTCCCCGATGCATAAACCCTAGAGGAATCAACCTTTTTCACAAAATACATTTGTAGCTCCGCCGCCGCCGACAAGTTTCGGGGGACAGATCTCTATTCTGGCACCCTGCCGGGACGGGGAAGTGCCCCCGGAAGCCATCTCCATCGATTCCACTGCCATCTCCATCGCCGTTGCTGTCTCCTATGAGGAGGAGGGAGTAGTTCTACCCCGAGGCTGAGGGCTCTACCGGCAGCTATGTGGTTCATATCTCTCTCCCATGGTATGATCTATATGTGATCGTGAGCTTTGTAATCTAGTTGAATAAGTAGATGTTACTCTTCATCTTGTGCTACTCAAGTGTTTTATTAATATGAACTTTGGAGTCACCTTGTCCCGCGGTGTGAAGGTGATAGTGTGCACATCGTGTGTGTCTCCTCTATGAATTGTGGTGTTTGTCTAGTACCTTCTAGGGCGCTCATAGTGACATCGTGGGGTTAACTAGACATGAGAATGCTTATTTTAATGAATGCTTTTTGCAGCCCTACGCAATGATTAGTGTTCGTTATCCAACCGGAGAGGGTTAAGAGTAGCATAGTGAAGAGAAGATATTTAGTTATTCAATTATGTGATCATTGTTGAGAGTGTCCACTAGTGAAAGTAGGATCCCTAGGCCTTGTTTCCAAGCATTGAAACACCGTTTTCCGCATGTTCTGCTACATGTTTGCTTGCTGCCATATTTATTTCAGATTGCTATTATTACTTATAACCATCCATATTAATCGCATTTCACTATCTCTTTGTCGAACTAGTGCACCTATATACCCGACAAGTATATTGGGTGTGTTGGGGACACAAGAGACTTTTTGTATCTTAATTGCAGGGTTGCTTGAGAGGAATATCTTTGACCTCTACCTCCCTGCGTTGATAAACCTTGGGTGATCCACTTAAGGGAAACTTGCTGCTATTCTACAAACCTCTGCACTTAGAGGCCCAACACTGTCTACAAGAATATAAGTGATCGTAGACCTCAAGTACCGCTGGCAGTATCGGTCAAGATACCGCCAGGGAAGTTTTGCTCACAGTAATGACTATGGTACTAGGGTGGTAGTGGCCTAGTACTACCGCCAGCCATTTCGATTTTATATCGAGTCTAGGGCAAACGGTAGTACCGCTGACGGTTACAGTAGTACCGCTACTGGATCTTCACGGTACTTCTCTATGGTACCGCTGAGCAACAGTGTGCAGCACACTGGGTACCCTGAGATGTCAGTGGCCGGTAGTACCGTTGTGTGCTGAGGTAGTACCGCTGTGCTATTACGCTTATTGCTTGATGCCTTGAAGAACAAGATGGAGTGGTCATTCATGTCTACCTTCAAGACATCAATATTATGGATGAAGAAAGAAGAAAAGATACAAGGTTGATCAAGCGTGTGATCAACACACAAGGCTACAAAATGTACCTAGTGGGATTGTGTATCTCTTGGTATGGTAAGCAATTCTCCATATAGCTTTGTGAAGTAACCCATGATATGTGTGTGTGGTATCTCTATGTGTGGTTAGGTATCTTTCCATGGGCATGCTTAAAAAGGAAGACTTCATATAGCCCATGGTCTTTGTCGTCAAGTGGTGTTTGTCATCTAGCTTGACCTGGAAGCTCAAGTGAAGCATATCGAAGAAATCGTATGCTTGATGCTTGCCACCCATTTAAATATTGTGACCTTTTGAAGATGTGCCGAAAAGGGCCTCTCCCATAATGGTTTATGGGGGAGCAACTTGCAAGTCTTCATCAAGCGGAACAAGTGCTAGCTAGCATGATCAAGAAAGAAGATCCAACTTGAGAGAGTCAAGATCGTCATCAACTATCTCAAGTGGAATGCTAAAGGCAAAGGTATAATCTTGATAGGTTTCTATTTTAGAGGTCTCATACTTTTGGGGAGACCGGGTTATAGGATCAATAGTCGTACTATCAAGAGGGGCTCTCAAG
The DNA here is from genome assembly GCA_028641055.1 of Alopecurus myosuroides. Lineage (NCBI taxonomy): Eukaryota > Viridiplantae > Streptophyta > Magnoliopsida > Poales > Poaceae > Alopecurus > Alopecurus myosuroides. The sequence continues at coordinate 249,259,655 of CM054058.1, forward strand.
TGAGTAACTTGATCGAATCGTTGTGGAGAGCTCAAACCTTTTCACTCTTGCATATCATCTTTCTTGATTCTTATTTGGCTTTTATCTCTATGGGTTTTGGTGCTTGTTTTGATCTTCATGACAAGCCCAAGTTCATAAAAAACAGTTTTCGCATGGAACACTTATTGAGTTTTTGATGTTGAAGGTTTTCCCGGTTAGTCCTTTTTAGAGAGATCTTAACTTTCCCCATTTGGTTTTAATTTTCATTGTTGGATAATGATGTTTCTCTGCATAATCTTGTAGAGCTCATCGTTGCGATTTCAACGAGCCAGCGGTTAGTCCGGACGCAAAAGTTATGACCGTTTTCGTATCGGGTGTTTTTGCTGTTTTTGGTCCAGCGGTACCAAAATCAGTACCAAAATCGCCCCGAAGCGGTAGTACCGCTAGGCCCAGCGGTAGTACCGCTGCTGGGCGCAATTTTCACATAACGATCATATTTTGGGTCCCCTATTTAAGGGGGTCTTCTTCCCCTTGACCCCAAGGCTTCCCAACTCGTTTTTCTCCTCTCTCCACACCATTGTTGACCTTGGAAAGCTTTCCCCTCTCTCAATCCCTCCTATGATTCTTGCATATCTTTGAGGGAGAAGTTAGAGGAGATCTAGATCCACATTTCCACCAATCCATCTCTCCTCTTAGTGAGGGGAACTTAATGAATCTAGATCTTGTAGTTCCTTGTGTTTCTCCTCCATTGTTATTCCTCTATTATTCCCCCATAAGGATTTGTTGCTTTGTTGGAATTTGAGATTGAAGGATTTGAGTACTTATGCTCTTTCCATTTGCATTGGTTGCATCGGTTTGCTCTCTCCACGAGGATTCGTGGAAGTGAAAGTTTGTGGACTTGTTACTCTTGGGTCTTGGACCCTAGACGACTTTGTGGTGTTCTTGGGAGCCTCCAATTGAGTTGTGGATGTGCGCCCCAATATTATGGTGACATCGAGAGCCTCCAATTAAGTTGTGGATGTGTGCCTCGATTGAAGGTTGCCAGTAGTGGAAGGTGAACTAGGCCTTTGTGGCGGGGTTCATCGGAGAATAGGGTGAGGCCTTTGTGGCGTTGAGTAGGGCCTTTGTGGCGAGCTCACACCCCTCCAACGAGACGTACTACCCTTGTGGGAGGAACTCGGGAATACATCATCATCTCCGTGTGCCTCGGTTATTTCTATACCCGAGCTTTCTACTTATGCAATTTACATTGTGATAGCCTTCGTGCTTGAAGTTATATATCTTGCTATCACCTTGTTATTTGTCTTTCTTAGCATAATTTGTTGGTGCACCTAGTTGACCCTAGAATATTTAGGTTGTATGCTTGTTAATTTAAACACCTAGTTTATTTCCGCATTTAGCAAGCCTTAACCGGAAAAATTTTAATCACCTATTCACCCCCCCTCTAGGCGACACCATTGCACGTTCAATTGGTATCAGAGCCTGGGCTCTCTTATTAGTCTTTACATCCTAGATAGTACGATGTCGTTTAGGGAAATAGAGAACGATCCCACTTTTATATTCTATGGTAGAAATTATGATGTTTGGAAAATTCGCATTCTTAATTTTCTTACGGACATGGGTCCAAAGTATGTGAGGATAATTGTAGATATGGATTTTCCTCCTCCAAAGGATTATAAAGATTTATGTTTAGAGGATGAGGAAAACTCTTATCTCGATACTCTAGTATCTAATGGTCTCTTGTGTATTTTGAGCGATGTAGTCATTGAATCAATCAAGATCTTTCGGAACGCTCGTGAGTTATGGAAAAAACTTCAAGATATATATGATGTGTCCAACATTATTGAGGATGATTGTTCTCCATCCACTTCCGGCCATGATGAATTCACATATTTCTCCACTCCACCAACATGTCATTTGTCACAAGGTAATGATATGGTGAGTGGTGATAGAAATTGCATTGTAGATAGTGAATTTACTATTGACTATACTTCATCTCTATCCCATTGCAATATTCTATCTTTGGACTTAATCTCTTCTAGCACCCAAAATTCCTTACATGCTACTATTGATAGTCCTTGCATATCATGTAATAGTTGTTCAACTAAATCTCATGATGATATGCTTCCTATGTCTTGTTGTCATGAAAACAATGCTTCCATTTCCTCTAGTGCTTGTGTGTCTAACAATGTAGAGGGATCCCACATTTTGGTGGAACAAGACATGACCCTTATTGGTGATACAAGTCAATCTTCATTATCGTTATCCATTTCTCATATGTGCTTTATGGCTAAGGATTCAAAGGTATCCCCTCCTTTGAAACCCTCTTCATCTATTGATGGTGATGATGAAGAAAATGATAATGGTGATTCCATTTATGAGAAAGGTAAAATAGTTCTTCATGCTCTCACAGAGAATAAGATTGCCTCTTCTATTCTCTTTGAAATCATGGGTACCCTTGTTGAGCGCGATGAGACTATTGAGGCTATGGACACTAGCCTTGATAAATGTTATATCCTCGAACATGGGTACGTAGATGAAATTGAAGGGCTCCACGTTGCCCTTGAGGAAGAGCATGAGCTCCGAGTTACTCTTGAGGAGAAACTTGAATCTATTGAGGAGCTCTATAATGAACAAATATCCTATCTCACTAAAGCACGTGACCATACTATTGCTAAATATAAAGTGCTTAAAAAGGAAAAGGTTGAATTTGTAGTTGGCAATGCTAATCTAATTGAGGAAAACTCTAGGTTGAATAATGAGCTTGCCAAGTTGTATTCTTCTATTTATAATGATGCTTGTGCTACTAACTCCACATCTTGTGAAGCATCTATTCTGAAGGAGAATGTTGAGCTAAGGGCTCAACTTTAGTTGATGACTAGCAAGTGTGGGAAGTTGGAAGAAAGCCATGAAAAGCTATCTATCTCTCATGAGGATCTTCTAGCATCCCATACTAAGTTAAAATTAACTCTTGAGGCTATCACTACAAAGGTAACATCTTGTGAGCCTCATGTGGTTACTAGCACAATATCTTCTAGTAATGCTATATTTCCTTGTGCTAGTATTAGTAATTCATCCTCTCATAATGATTCTACATCTTGTGATGAATTTCTGTAGCGTTCCCACATTTAAATAATGTAAGGATACCTGTGTTATTGTGCTAGTCCCTGGATCAATTGCTAGCACCACAATACAAAATGAAATATCATGCAAATGCATAAAATTCTATTACATCGCATGATCCAGTCTTTACAAAATAGGATTACAACTTGCATAGTCTTAGAAGACTAGCAGAAAACAAAGAATTACATCGGAAAACATAGTACAACATTGAACCCATCTTCTTCATGTGCCACAGGCAAAACATGTTGGCGATAGTCTCGAGATCCTAAACGAAATCCTCACTCGTCTTGAGAAAATATCTGCAATATGGAATATGCAGCCACAAGGGAGTCAATACAATTTAATGTATTGGCAAGTAACACTATGGTGGATATAAATGGCAATACTAATACTACATGCTTATTTGGCTGAGTGGAGTTTAGGCTAAGTTTGCATAAAGCCAGTTTTCTCCTATCTTTTATCATAAAAAAATTTCATCTATAATGGTTATCACTGATAGAAATCAGTGAACCTTAACTAAATTTAGGAGTAACGCTGATAGAAATCAGGGTAAGCTCCTACCCTTGTTCACCCATCAAAATTTTATTATGAAGTTGGCATGATGAGATTCTTCCGTCATTCCTTGTCCAGCTGCTCAAATTATCCATGACCGGGGACACGGCTAAGATCTTAGTTTGTTGACTCTGCAGAGTTTGTGCACTTTGACCTTTAGACTCAAATCAGCCCAAACATCCTATACACCCTGAGTGCATTAAGGAAAGGATAAGATTGAGACGAGATCTTTCAGAAGAAATTCCACCACCGTCAGGCTTGACCCGTTCCAACCTATACCCCCTACATCTAATGGTCAAGCACTGGTGAGTTCATTCAACTTAGTTGATCAAGAAAGAGCCCATATGACTAAAGGCTGCACGGGAAGCTACTAAACTTAGAAGGACATATTAATCTCTTTGTTCCTGGGTGGCCATCCTCAAGTGACAACCTCAAGTGGAATAACCCTTAGAAAAGGGCCCTGAGGCAACACTCAACATAAACCATTCTTACCACTTCCACCCAGGTGATTCATTAAACTTAGTAGTTTTATCCTTAACATCCAATAAATCATTTGAAGAGCATAGCAATTCTACTAAGTTCAATGTCTTCTATACTAGCAGGATAAAAGGATGGCTACACACTACTTGGGATATTAGCATAGCATATCACTTAGATAAATTTCCTACCATGCATACTACTCAAAACTCTAGTAATGCATAATGAAAATAATAGGTAGTTGATGGTGTGTTACTTGCCTTGTTGAAGTTGGTGAAGATACCACACTCTCTTCACAAAAGATCGTTGCTCTCCGTACAATCTTTCATTCAAAACATAATAACAAAATAAACAAACATGCCATCAAACAAACATACAAGTGAAGAAATCATACAAAGCAACAATCATGGCAAAAGGGGTTTAACCAAGTTGGCTAGGGCAAGGTCAAGATTTTGAGTTGGAAGATTCATTCTCTCTTGGTTCAAGACTTTGTTAAGGAAGTTCCAAGGGTTTACTTGAGATGGACTAGGTTGAGTTTGTAGTGATCAAACTTTATTGGAAACATATTTATGTAAGAATTTCCAAGAGTTCACCAAGGTTATCTCACTATTTCAACTAAAGTAACACATAACCATGTGTAACACTTAGTCATTTTCATCAAGACATTTGAGTGATCTAGTTTAGTCTTTCCATTTTGGTTAAGGTGGGTCTAGGTTCATCTAACTTCATATCAATGGAGATAACAATATAAAGTATTGGTCTTTTCCAATTGTGTCAAGGGTTGGACAAAACACTTGTTATTCTTCAACTTGTGTGGATTTCTCCAAGTCTTCACATGCTTGTCATCTTGAAGATCATCTTCATGCTTCTATTGTAGTCTTGTTCCTTGGATGGATTCTTCTCTTGGTATTGATAAATTCTTCATGGCTTTCACTAATTGGTTTGGTTATGGGATGGGCACAAATACCACTAAGTCAAATAGAAGAGGAAGAAAATAAGAAGAAAGATAGAAAGAGAGAGGGAGATGTTTTCTTCTGGATTTCTTCACACTTGTACTTCCTTGAGTTTCTTCTAGTTGTGGAGTCTTTTCTTCAAAATTTCTTCATTGATCTTCTTGTAGCTCTTCATGTTGCCACCAAGTTGAAGATGGAGCTCCCTCTTGTGGTTGAGTCTTGTCTTCCATTTTGCTAACTTGATGGACTCTTGAAGCAAGAATAGGAGAATGGAGAAGTAGATGGGAAACTATGGTACTAGTGTTTGGGGTTCACTAGTTGGTCTTATATGTGATTGACACATACTAATGACTTGGCTTGGCTCCAACTAGACATAACAACAAAGGTAACAAGGATATAAACAAAATCTAAGACATAATAACTAGATGGACTACTATGATGGATATTTGGCTAAAATACATGGTCATGGTCTAGGAGTGTCCAAAATGGTTGGGAAAGGATTTTTCTGGTTCAAGGTTACCAAATGGAGCAAAATTGCAAAAGGAACTATATTGAAAATATTTATAGAATTAAATCTATGTAAAAAATACTCAAATATATCACTTAATTCTAAATTACAATTTAATTTGTTTAAATATTATTTTGGGACAGAGGGTGTGAAAGTACACATCCTAAGGTTTCCAAATATATTTTATTTACAATTTTTGGATCTGTAGAATTTGAATTATGCCAAATTTCATCAAACAAGCATATTTGAAATTGAACAATTTTAAGTTTGTCAAATTTGAATTTGGCCAGTGCCAAAAATTTCTAGATGTCAAGGGCTTTTCAAAAAGTCCAAGATTGCTAAATTTGGCTAAGTGGTTGAAAAGATATGATGATTTGAAGTGGCAGGGGCTTTTCTGCAAAACTGCAATTAATCTAGCGGGAGAAAAAAAATTCAAATAAAGGTAAGGCCACGTGGGAGGTCCTGATTGGACTGGGCTGCTGCGTGGCATGCTGAATGGGTTGCTGATGTGGATAAGTGATTGGATCTGGGACGTTAGATCCAGATCCAACAGTGGCATACCCCTTCGTGGGGATCTAATCCTAGCCGTCCACCTAGATCTGACGGTCACAGGAGAGGGAGGAGGCTTACCGACGTGGGGTGGCCGGAAAATGGCGCGACGGCGGCGCTGCGCCTCGGGTCTTCACGGCAGCGGTGCTCCGGTGGTTCTCCGGCACGGTGAAGATGACGACGACGCTCAGCAGGCCACGGCGTAGACGATGGGGATGACGAGGTGGGCGCACGATTCCTGCAGGGCCTCGGTGACGAGATCGGAGGCGGCGCGGCTCCGGTGTGCCTCGGTCGTGGATGGCGCCGTCGTTTCACTGCAAAAGGAAGGGCCGGGGGGGTCACTGAGATGCGCACGGGCTCGGGGGTTCGAACGGGACCAAGAAGGGCGGCTGTGGCTCACCGTGGTGGCCGGAGATGGAGAAAAACGGCGGCGGACCGTGCTTACTCCGGCGACGAAATACTCTCACGTGGGGGCACAAAACGGAGGAGGAGGAGAGGGGAAATGGAGAGGAGGAGACGGGCTTTGTAACCATGGGCTCGGGCATGAAATTAATCGACTGAAACGGCTGCAATCAAACGGATTAAAACGACCGTTTTCGGTTTCTAGAGGAAGAAGAAACGGTGACGCATTGATGACGCCATCAATTCTTTTATTTTTCTTTTTAATTTCTGTTTAATCATTTCTTTAATAACTTCTGTATAAAAACCCCAATTGGCATGAAACCAATTTCCAAATTCTTAAAATTTAATTGCCTTTCCAGAAAAACCATTTTCACAAACTTTTGAACATATTACATTTTTGAATTATGAAATTTGAATAATTCATTAAAAGTGACTTAATAGCATTTTTAATAGAAAATCAAATTTAATTTTTTGAGAAAGGGTTTTATAAAAATAAAGAGACATTATATAAGTCAAATATCATTATTGAAAATCATTTACACTTGTTTTGCTATTTTATATTTTGAAATAAAAAAATGATTTCACTAATAGCCTATTAATGCCATTTTAAAAAAATATCAATTATATAAATAAAAATTATTGGTTGAATAAAATATCAGAGACATCAATGTGATAAAATAACATTTTACATAATCATATTTAATGGTTTTCATATTCTATGATTTTAAAATATGAAGAAACAATGATAGTCACTTTAATAGAAAACATTAATTTTTATATGATTAAAACAATTTTTAGAAATATTTTCTATGGTTCAACTATTATTTCCTAAGACCCTTTTTGGAACTTTCAAATTGTATATTTTCAACATATTAGTGAAACCACAATTAGTATCCTGTTGTTATATTTCAAACATAGAGAAATATTTAATAAATTTGGAAATGGGGTTTAGTAAAAGCAGAAAGGTTTTCCCAAATGAAAACATTGTTTTCTCAAAGTATCTTACTTGTTTTCATAAACAATTTATTTCTATAGCACTATATTATTTTGTTGATTCACATAACACTTGGAAACAAGGATCCAACTGATATCTATTTGGGGGTTATCAATAATAGTGAAACCCTTTTTGGAGACAAGAAAATATTAGAGATAGTCTCTGGTTTTTATATATCAAAATATTTTTGAAGATGATAATTGGGTTGAAAACATGTTTGGAGTAAGGGTTTTCTTAAGAAGAAATATTCTCTTTATGTAGAAATATTTATTTTGAAATGACTTTAGGGTTTATGGAATAGAGGTATATTGGATTTTCATTTCCAAAACATTGGAACATGTATTGTTTTCTTTTGTTTCTTGCATATCATTGGTTTTTGGCGACTTTCATAACATGAAAACAAAAAGTTTCAAATTTTTGTGATTTTTGAGTTTTCCAAAAATCAGGGATGTTACAATTTCTTTCCTTGCCTTGTTGCTCTAACAATGAAGCATCTACTTCCTCTAGCTCTTGTGTTGTTTCTAACCATGTAGAGGAAATCAAAGAGCTCAAGGTCCAAGTCACTTCTTTGAAGAAAGACTCGGAAAAATGTCATGAAGGGAGTTCCACCCTTGACAATATGTTGATGGTGGGAAGACTTCCCAATGACAAGAGTGGACTTGGATTCAAATCCAGTATCAAGAACAAGTCCAAGGTGGACAAGAAGAAGGGCCAAGAACAAGTAAAAGATCTGGCCAAGATTATTTGCTTCAAGTGCAAGATTGAAAAGCACCATGTTAGATCTTGCCCTTTGAAGAAGGAGACTATTAGTGAGAAGCAACTAGGGAATCGGCCTCTTGTTCAATCTCATGCTCAACCACGAGTTGAACAACGACCACCTCCTAAGAATACTCATGCCAATGATCCTCAAGTTGAGGAGCCTATTAATAAGAAAGAGAAGAGTCGATGTTTCTACCTTTATCGCGATAAGGGACACCTTTCTTTTTCATGCACTAATGGTACATTTTCTAACCCTATCCTTGTTGATGATGTGTATTCCATTCGGAAGGATAATCTGGGAAATGTGTTTGCCAAGTTTGTTGGTACTCAAAGTGGTGTCAAGAAAAGAACCATTTGGGTTTCCAAACCTATTGTGACTAACCTCTTAGGACCCAACTTGGTTGGGGACCAACAAGCTCAAACTTGATCAATAGGTGTTGTTGGAGGGCATTGGTGACTTGGCTATCTCATGAAGAATTAATGGATCTTCATCAATTATATTTCCTCAAGCCAAGTCATGCGGATTATATATATCTCTTATCCAATGTTCCTCCTTGCGGTAACTTGTATCTAATTCATATATTCATTGAAAGTTACTTGCCCCCTTTCATGTGTTGGTTTTGTTGCTAGCATGCGTTTGTATATGTCGTGCTTACTACTTCCCTATCTTGAGTAATCTAGTTATGTGTGTTGGTTTGCACTCCATGTACTTGTGTCTTTTGTGTTGATCCTTCCTTTCAAACTTTTGTTTGTTTTTAGTTGGTTCTTTGGGATATTAATGGACTATCCCATTTTGGGGGAGTAATATGCTCTTGGCACTTTACTATCCTAAAATGTGTGTACATGAGGAATACCACTTAGTGTTGATATATCAATATTATCTTGTCTCTATATGGTATGTCGTTCTCATGAGATATTCAAATTCTAATGTCCATTAACTTTCTCTTGTTGGATTTGTTTTCTTTGCATCTTGTTAAAAAATGGATCATCACATTATGGAGGAGTAATAAGATATGTGCATATTACAAGTCTATAAAATGTGAACATGTGAGGTATTGCCACCTAGAATTGATATTGTCAATAATCTTGTTCTTATGTGGCATATTGCTCAAACAAGTTCCATGTTTTATTAAATGTGTTTTGCCTCTCTTCTTTTGATATCTTGTTTGTGAGAGGTTCTTGGTGCTTTGCATTTTTCGGTTCTTTTAGAAGCCTTCAAGAATCTCTATCTAAGCATGTTTTTCTATTCCTATCTTTTGTCACATGCTTATGTTTTGTGAATATGATTGTGAACAAATCTACCACCAAGAAATATCTCCATACATCTCTTGTCCTTGACAAGTAATAATAATTTGTGGTAAGTTTATTGATCATATTTACTTTGGTCTTTGCTCTAAAATTGCCTTGTTTGTTGCCAAGGATTTGTTTTGGTTCAAACTCCTTTGTGTCTTCCTTTCGTTCTACTCAAAACTTGTTTTATGCTTTATTGTGTTAGGAAAAGCAATGATCCCATTATTGTGCACTTTGATTCAAATTCATACTTCTTTGTGTTGCACTATTCTTGGAGAAGCTATCCTACATTGAGTAGAACACCATTCTTTAAATTGGTACTACATCTTATTGCCTTTCTTGAGCTTGACTGGTGTTTGAACAATATATATGGAGAGTAATGATTCCATTGTGTGCATTTTGTATTCAAATTGAAGATCATAATTAATGCACTATTCTTGGAAGAGCTACCCTATATGCGTTTGAACACTTGTTGTCTTGAAATTGGTATTTTATCCCAATGACTTGTCTCTTTGGAAGACAAACATTTTTCATCTTGGTACTTTGTATTCCATCATAAAAGTGTATAGGGTTTGGTTTATTCCTTGATCTTATTTTCCTTTGATATCCTCTCTACTTGGTTTACTCAATCATGTGTTGATTTGGGGTTTGATATATATTGGACAATTCTCTTGCTTTTCACTCGTGTGAGTGTCTTCTTGGTTTAATTGGTGTTTTGTCCAATTTGTATCTTGTTTGGTTCTTGAAAGTTTTGTGCATGAGTATTTACTATGTATATCTTTTGGCATGCTTACTTTCGTTGATCCAATATATAGGATAAACTCCATCAAATCCTAAATGGCTAAGATGTGCATGAAATTCAAATTCATATTAATATGCACATATTTATGTGGAGTTTGTCCTATGTATTGTAGTTGCTCTAACTACTTTGGACCCAATGAGTTTGGGTACCATTTTGTACTTGAATTTTGTTTTTAGGTACAATGGAGATGTATTGGGTGCTTGCCTCATTCATAAAGAAGGTGTTTTCACCATTGGATTATAGGATTCAAGCTATGATGATTATCAAACTTGCATCCTCTTCATCACCAATGTATTCTCGGTAACAAGTATGTATCTCACGCATACATTTCTAGCTCTGAACCTTGTGTAGGTTGTATCTTGGCACGGATTCCCTTTTTTGCATTTCATTCGGTTCTTGCAAGTGAATTATCAAAACATCTTTATTGCAAATATGAGTAAGCCGGGATGATTACATATCTACGGGATATTTATAATCATCTTTATGATTCACCAATCCCAAGTATATTAATCTAGCAACTTCTACTCGAAGTCTCTCATATGCAATATTGATGAATTCTCAAAAACCATTTGCCTTTTTGTGATACGTGTTACCTTTCTCAAAGCATTCGAACTATCACTTTTCCCTTGTGATATTTGTGATTCTTTGATGAGTTTGTTGATTGTTCATCTATATCCCTTTAAGATAAAATTGAGCTTTGTGCTTTGCTTTCAAGCAAAAATCTTATTGGTGTATTTATGACTCTCTTTTGGATATCATGTTCCTCTCCTTCGTACCTATTTTGTGTGTGCATATTTCTTTGTGGACTTATATCTTTGTGATTGGTGTCCACTTAGAAACTTATACACATGAGAATAGTTACATCTTTAATTGGTATTCTATTTCTTCAGTGACCACCTTTTATTGATTTTTATTCTTTGGTGGTTCCTAGAAGGCACAAGCTTGGTTTTTCATTTGGTACTTCTTTTGCATCTTAATAATCTTGTGGACCTATTTGTTTGTTGCAAGTTTCATTGCTTCATTTACCATCTATTCTCTTGCACTTCTTGTGTGTTGTAGATGATTATGGGGAGTGATAATTCCATATTTGTGCACTCATCAATAGTGCATAGACATTGGGGAGCTTCTCCATTTTTTTCTAGAACTCTCTTGTTGGATCTCTTCGGTTGCTTGTCTCCTTGTGGGGAGATGTTTAGAGGAATATTTTTCATTTGCAATCTTAGGATCCTCAATATAGTTTGATCTCCCTCCATCTATTCATTGTTGGATATATGCACTTGATTTCACTCATATCATGAGGAATGCATACATTATGGGGGAGATCTTATTATATTGACCTTCTAAGTTTTTTCCTCCCATTTCGGCAATGGATGCCAATGGGGGAGAAGTTTAGAGGGTTTAAGGGAATTTGGTTTTATGCTTTAGGTTCGTTCTTAAGCATTTTCCTTCCATGCTCTTGCATCCTTGCTCTTTGTGTTGAATGGTTGCTTTATTCATTATATAAACCCTCGTAAAAAGGGATTGTCATCAATTACCAAAATGGGGGAGATTGAAAGCGCATGGTGCCCCCATATGTGGTTTTGGTAATTAATGACAATCCTTAAGGACTCATGTTTGTATTGAGATATTCTTTCAGGACTTGTCCATAAGAATAGTTTGGAGTCTTATGTGACTCGAAGATGATCATTTGATGTCCAAGAATGGTCGAGAAGCTTTTTATCTGTCCAGCGGTAGTACCGGGTTGTGCAGCTGTAGTACCGCTCCTGGTGGAGTTGTACTGCTGCGACACACCTGGTACACTCTAGACAGCGGTAGTACCGCGGTTTGTACCGTCTCCTCCCAGGAGCGGTACTACCGCTGAAAGTACCGCTAGCAAAGAAAAGGCCACTGATATTCACGGTACCCAGGCGGTACAGGCATAGTACTACCACTAGTACTTAGTCACTTTTGGAGCAACACTCCCCACGGCGGTAGTACAGCTACTGTCAGCGGTAGTACGGCTCCTTCCAGGGTGCGGTAGTACCACTGTCAGTACCGGTCAAGATACCGCCAGAGAAGTTTTGCTCACAGTAATGACTACGGTACTAGGGCGGTAGTGTCCTAGTACTACCGCCAGCCATCTCGATTTTATATCGAGTCCAGGGCCAACGGTAGTACCGCTGCCGGTTACGGTAGTACCGCTACCGGAACTTCACGGTACTTCTCTGTGGTACCGCTGAGCACCAGTGTGCAGCACATTGGGTACCCTGAGATGTCAGTGGGCGGTAGTACCGCCGTGTGCAGCGGTAGTACCGTTGTGCTATTAAGCTTATTGCTTGATGCCTTGAATAACAAGATGGAGTGGTCATTCATGTCTTCGTTAAAGACATCAATATTATGGATGAAGAAAGAAGAAAGATACAAGGTTGATCAAGCGTGTGATCAACACACAAAGCTACAAAATGTACCTAGTGGGATTGTGTATCTCGTGGTATGGTAAGAAATTGTCCATATAGCTTGCTGAACTAACCCATGATATGTGTGTGTGGTATCTCTATGTGTGGTTAGGTATCTTTCCATGGGCATGCTTCAAAAGGAAGACTTCATATAGCCCATGGTCTTTGTCGTCAAGCGGTGTTTGTCATCTAGCTTGACGTGGAAGCTCAAGTGAAGCATATCGAAGAAATCCTATGCTTGATGCTTGCCACCCATTTGGAGATTGTGGCCTTTTGAAGTTGTGCCGAAAAGGGTCTCTCCCATAATGGTGTATGGGGGAGAAACTTGCAAGTCTTCATAAAGCGAACAAGAAAGAAGATCCAACTTGAGAGAGTCAAGATCGTCATCATCTAGCTCAAGTGGAATGCTCAAGGCAAAGGTATAATCTCGATAGGTTTTCTATTTTACCGGTCTCATACTTTTGGGGAGAACGTGACACGTGCCCAGTTGCAGTGCGGAAAGGTGGATTTGGTCTGCCACGCCGAGATTCTCTCCAGGAATTCCGCGAAGTCATTTTACTCGGCGACAGAGAAGAGAAATAGTTCCATTCGGAAGAGAAGAGACTCGAGCCAGAATTGAAGGCTACTCGGAGGTTCTACTCAGCAACCTAAGGTTCAAAGGCAAGATTGGTTTTAAGCTGGCAGAGCCCAGTGAACGAGTTCGCAGGACTCTACCAGCTTCGGGAACTAATGTCGGGGGGTTACCCCCGAGTAGGGTAAATGCAAGTGCTAAGGGCAAGATCAGAAGAAACGTTTGGCAGAGTAGCTGGCTACCCGGTCGACTGCTATTCGGCCGTACACACTGAAGACCAGGAGGAAGAATCAAGGAAGTTATTCTCCTCCGAGTAGAGGAAGTGGTCCGAGTAGAGATGGCGGTCTCCTACTCGGGACAGAAGTCAAAGGAGCCGTTCTGACACATGATCCCGCGTATCCTGGGTCCATACTGGAGCACTGTTCATCTGTAGAGCGCGTGCTTATCCGCGCCAGGGTGTCAGCAGGGCGTCGCAGCTTAGGGGGGCCTACCCCGTGACAGTGTCAGTGATAACAGATCAGCTTCTTGGTTTTGCACAACGACTTTCCACACGGAGACAAACTAGGAAGCCAAAGCTGTCAGCGGGAAGCTGGAAGTGTGCAGTGTGCACACTATGTCGACATCTTGGCTGTATCCGGCTGGGCACCAGTATATAAGGTGCCCTGCCTCCTCCTGCGCGAGGAACGACACGACTAGAGGCTACAGTTGCACAGAGATAAGGGTGGCTACTTGGTTGTAACCTAAACTTGTACTGTGGATACTCGGTAACACACGAATACAAAGAGAGAAAGGCAGGAGTAGGGGTTTTACCTCCACACGAGGGCCCTGAACCTGGGTAGATCTTGTTGTCTGCAGTGATTGCTTCATTCCTCACGCGGCTACTCGCTGCGTGATCCCTCCCCGAGCACCTCCAGCGTCCATCGTTTCCACATCTTTAGCCATCCTATGGCATCTGCCGTGACACCACCACGACAGTTGGCGCCCACCGTGGGGCAACCAGCGGTGCTGGCTGGAGTTTACGTTCGGACGGGATCCATTTCCGCTACTGGAGAGCGCGTGGTCTGTGGCCTTGTCCACAGATTCGGCTCCTTCGACTTCGTCATCGACAACGTCGGCGATTTTGGCGGCAGGGCCATGCCGGAGGGCGGCTCGGTGCTCTCCTTTGGCTCGCACCTCGTCTACGTCGCCACCGTCATCGACCGCGAGTACCCCGAGCAGGTGCATGTCGCGGAAGATCCCCCTGCTGTCATCGCTGCCGGCGGAAAGCCAACTGGCTGTTCTGCGAACCGCGTGGAGGTGATGATGACCGGTCTTGCTGCTGATGCCGGGAAGGGCGTGGCTGCTGCCGCGGGAGTCATCGAGGATCTTGACGGCGCGAGTGCTGGCGGGAGAACGCACAAGACCTACGACGCGCCTCACAACATCCCGGGCTACATCCCTCCTTCCACGACATCGACGATACCGGCATCCGCCGTGCGGGTAGGCATGCCGCCTCCCAACGAGCTCGAGCTCATGACCATGCGGGCGCAGCTCGACCAGCAGCGCCAGGCGCTGCTCGCCGAGCAGGCGGAGCTGGATAAGGTTAGGCTTGAGCTGAACCTGGACCAGAACGAGTACAATAGAGCTCACGGCTTTACGCCTGTGGTTAGGAGGCCTTCCAAGGCAGGCGCTACGCGCCGCAACCTAGGCACCGAGATGGCAGCAGTTGGTGAAACTGCTGGCCAAGCTGCTAGCCAAAATACCGCCACCACTAGACCCAAATACAGCACCCCCGCCAAAACCCTTAGAGCTGCTGAGGCTGTAGCTGCTGAGTTGCCGCATCTCGCTGGCGACGCGCGCGTTAGGCAGCAGGATAGGCTCAATGAGCTAGTGCTAGAGGCTGCTAGGCAGAATGAGGAGTTCCGGAAAGCCAATCCGGGTGACGGAGCTTCGCAGGTGGTGCATTCGCATGCGGCTAGATCTAACGATCAGGCCTCATCACCGCATCCCAGCCGTGAGAGGGACCGGAGTGGGCACTCTGGCAGAGACAAGCAGATGCAGGTGTACGACCCGGCTGTCGCTGCAAAACAGCCCGCTAT
This sequence comes from Alopecurus myosuroides, assembly GCA_028641055.1. NCBI lineage: Eukaryota > Viridiplantae > Streptophyta > Magnoliopsida > Poales > Poaceae > Alopecurus > Alopecurus myosuroides. The sequence continues at coordinate 249,275,127 of CM054058.1, forward strand.
GCCGCGACAGTCCGGTCAAAAACACAACACTGCAGGAGCAGGCTATCAAGCCCATAAAGCTCAAAGCCAGGCGCGAGATGGAGATCGCCCAGGACCTTCTCGGCATCAGGTTGCTCAGCCTACTCGGTAGAGGCAGCAGCCGCGTGCAGTTGCACCAGCCACCAACCCGGTGGAGCAGCCTGCAGTCGTACAGGTGGACAGATATGATGATGGCTACTCGGCTATGGGGTTGGCTGGCTATGGTATCCTGGATCGCGTGGGTGAGCGCGTGCTGGAGCCCAGTGACGCCAGGCACAAGCTGGACCGGATCATCCTATCCGCGCAACTCGAGAGCAAGGGGCCGCCTGGCCCAGAATGCTTTGGCCCCCGCATCATGACGGAGCCATCCGTGAAGCAGTTCCAGCTCGCTAGGGGGACCAAGTGCTATGACGGCAGCACCAAGCCGGAAGATTGGCTCAATGACTATGTCACAACCGTGCACATTGCAGGCGGCAACCGGAGATGGGCCGTGCGGTACATCCCGCAGATGCTCGAGGGACCAGCAAGAACTTGGCTCAACAACCTGCCCAAGCACATCATCAACTGCTGGCTTGACTTCGCGGAGGCCTTTGTCAGCAACTTCACCAGCACCTACCGAAGACCGAATAGGCCGCAGCAGCTATCCGCTTGTAGGCAGCGGGAAGAGGAGACGGATCGGGAGTATCTTACTCGGTGGAGTACTCTGAGGAACACTTGTGAGGGTGTGAACGAGGCCCATGCCATCACTTGGTTTGCGCAGGGCTGCAGACACGGCAGCATGTTGTGGCAAAGTCTGCAGAGAGAGAGGCTGAGTACTCTCGCTGAGACCATCCGAATTGCGGATCAGTACGCATTCGGTGACCCAACTCAGCCTCTTCTTGATGTTGCTGAACCGAGAAGGAACTACTACAACAACAACAGCAAGCGCAATGAGTTCCGCAACAAGCGCAGGGGTGACCGGATTGATACCCGGTACGACCCGGAGGAGGTGAATGCTGTGGCAACCGGAGCTGGGAGTAGCCAGAGGCCAAAAACTGCTGGAGCCCAGTACGGGCAGAACCAGAATCAGGGCCAAGGCAACAAGAAGCCGTATAGCGCTCCCCAGCAGGGTAGCGGTAACTCGGGTCCGGCACCGAGCTTTATCTTCAAGGACATGAAGGATGGCCCATGCAGCTTCCATACTCGGCATCCCGCTAGACCCGCCAACCACACTACTCGGCAGTGCAGTTGGTGGGAAGAAATCAAGAATGAGGGCCTGCCTCCTCCTCCTCCTCTGCCAGCTGCGAATGCCGCTGTGCAGCCTGCTCGCGCACCCGCTGCTCGGCCTCCAGCTTTCCCGAGAAGAGAGAATGTGAACCAGGTGGCTTTAGGAGCTAACCACTACTTCAATAACGATGGCTACCGCAACAACAACAACAACTACTACACCCGCAACAACAACAGAGGCAACAACAACAACAACAACCAAGGTAACAACAACAACGGCAACAATGGTGGTGGAGACCGCAACCGATACCAGGAGCATCACGAGAGCTACATGATCTTCACCTCTGAGCCTGTCGACAAGAAGTCTCAGCACATGCGTGCCATGGAGGTCAATGCTGTGATCCCTGCTGTTCCTCACTACATGCACTGGTGCAACCAGGAGATCACGTGGTCCAGAGCGGATCATCCTAAGGTGATGCCCAACCCGGGTAGCTACGCCTTGGTACTGGATCCCACCTTCTTGGGTCCTGAGAAGAACGTGAGGTTCAGCAAGGTACTGATCGACAACGGCAGCAACATCAACATTGTGTACAGGGACACGCTTGAGAAGCTTGGTATGGCCGAGAACATGCTGCTACCTAGCAAGACCACTTTCCACGGCATTGTGCCAGGAGTCTCTTGCAATCCGATTGGCCGAGTATGGATAGACGTGCTATTCGGCACCAGGGAGAACTGCCGCACAGAGAGCCTGCAGTTTGAGGTAGTTGATCACCAGAGCCCCTACCACGCCCTACTCGGCAGGCCTGCTCTGAGCAAGTTCATGGCCTCTACTCACACTGCATATCTGAAGATGAAGATCCCTGGTCCCAATGGCGTGATCACCATCTCTGGTGATTACAAGAAGTCTATGGAGTGTGCCTCTGCTGGTTCTCAGTTGGCGGAGTCCATGGTGATTGCTACCGAGAAGAAGAAGATGTACGAGGTGGTGGCTATGGCGCAATCCGCGCAAGCTGGTGCGCCTGGCATGCCGAGTTCCCAGCACGGGACGGCGTTCCAGGCATCTCAGGAGACAAAGAAGATCCAGGTTGACCCGGAGTTTCCCGACCGTGTTGCCATCATTGGCTCCGGGCTGGGGGAGAAATAGGAAAGCGAGCTCATCCACTTCCTCCGTGAGAATCGGGACGTGTTCGCCTGGTCCAATGAGGATCTACCAGGTGTCCCGAGGGAGTTGGTTGAGCACTCGCTACATGTGCGTCCTGACGCCAAACCAGTGAAGCAGGCTATGCGCCGCTTCGGAGATGAGAGAAGGAAGGCCATCGGTGATCAGATCACCAAGCTGCTGATAAGCAATTTCATCATGGAGGTGTTGCATCCGGATTGGCTAGCCAACCCGGTCATGGTCGAGAAGAAGAAGGAAGACCCCAAAGCTGCTACCGCATGGCGCATGTGCGTCGACTACACTGACTTGAACAAGGCATGCCCCAAGGATCCCTTCCCACTACCCCGCATCAATCAGATGATCGACTCCACTGCTGGTTGTGAGCTGTTGTCTTTCATAGATGCCTACTCTGGTTTTCACCAGATAGCTCTCAACCCTGCTGATCAAATAAAGACTGCCTTCATTACCCCGTACGGGGCTTATTGCTATCGTGTCATGTGTTTCGGGTTGCGGAATGCGGGTGCTACTTATCAGAGATGCATGCAGAAATGCTTGCATGATCAACTCGGTAAAAATGTGCAGGTGTACGTAGATGACATTGTCGTCAAAACGAATAAAACACATACTCTGCTTAGTGACCTTGAGGAAACTTTCGCTAACTTGCGCAGGTATAAGATGAAGCTGAACCCGAGTAAATGCACCTTTGGCGTCCTGGCTGGCAAGCTACTCGGCTTCTTGGTATCCAGTCGGGGCATTGAGGCCAATCCTTCAAAGATAAAAGCTATCGAGAGCATGTCCTTGCCGAGATCCCTGAAGGATGTGCAAAAATTCACTGGTTGCTTGGCATCTCTGAGTCGTTTCTTGGGTAGAATGGGCGAGAAGGCCCTGCCCTTGTATCAATTGATGAAGAAAAGCGACAAGTTCGTCTGGACACCGCAAGCTGATGTGGCATTCAAAGAACTGAAGGCAATGTTGGGTAGCGCTCCCATCTTGGCTAGCCCGCTACCCAAGGAGCCAATGCTGCTATACATTGCTGCTACCAATCGAGTGGTAAGCGTGGTGATTGTGGTGGAGCGAGAAGAGGAAGGTAAGAGTGTGCATCGGCCAGTGTATTATCTCAGTGAGGTGCTGTTCAGCTCCAAACAGAACTACCCGCACTACCAGAAGATGACTTATGGCGTGTACTTAGGCGCCAAGAAGCTGAAGCACTATTTCGAAGAGCATCCCATCATGGTGGTGAGCTCAGCTCCCATCTCGGATATCATGGGCAACAAGGAAGCAAGTGGCAGAGTAGCCAAGTGGGCAATCGAGCTAGCCGCCTACGCTCCCGCGTATGCGAGAAGAGAAGACATCAAGTCTCAAATCCTGGCGGAATTCCTTGTGGATTGGGCTGAGGTGCAGTATGAGCCTCCTACTCCGGTATCCAACTACTGGAAGATGCACTTTGATGGCTCCAAAATGAAGGAAGGCCTTGGTGCTGGCGTGGTGCTTACGTCACCAAAGCGAGATCAACTCAAGTACGTGCTGCAAATCCACTTCAAGGCATCCAACAATGTTGCAGAGTACGAGGCCGTGGTGCATGGCTTGAAAGTAGCAAAGGAAGTTGGTGTGCAGCGCATCATATGCTATGGCGACTCGGATCTGGTTGTGCAGCAGGTTTATGGCACTTGGGATGCTCTAGATGCCAACATGGCGTCATACCGCTTCCTGGTCCAAACCATGACGGGATTCTTTGAAGGCTGCGAGTTCCAACACATACACCGAGCAGAGAACGTGGCAGCTGATGAGCTGTCCAAGTTGGGGTCTTCTCGGCAGTACATCCCGGCTGGGATTGCCTTGGAGCATTTAAGAAAGCCATCCATCAAGCCATCCCCCAACTCGGAGTCCATTTTCGTTCCCTCTCTTCCTAATGAAGAAGCAGTTCCAATGGAGATTGACTGGGAAGGTGCAAAAGAGGACCTGGGGACTACAGTCTCCATCCCGGGGACTGGCGCCTGCAACCCGGGGACTGCCCCTCCCTACTCGGGGACTGCCCCTCCCTACTCGGGGACTGCCGCTCCTTACTCGGGGACTGCCCCTCTTAGCTCGGGGACTGTCGCATTCCTTGAATAAGTCCTTGCCAACCGTTCCGGGCTGCAGAGAATCAATCCCAACTCAGAAAAAGACGCAGCGGTGGCTGTTCCGATGGAAGTGGACGAACCAGTGTTTCCCGCACGGGAGACGCCGAGTTGGGCCATGCCCATATTATCCTTTCTAAAGGACGTCACCCTCCCGGATGATGAGGTTACCACAAGACAGATTCAGAGAAGATCCAAGGGCTACACCATCTTCAGAGAAGGGCTGCATAAAAGAAGTCCCACTGGCGTGCTGCAACGCTGTGTGGAACCGGAAGAAGGAGAAGAAATTCTGGTGGAAATACATCAAGGGGAATGCGGGCATATCGCCTCTTCTCGGGCTCTAGTCAAGAAGGCTTTTCGGCATGGCTTCTTCTGGCTCACTTCTTTGAAGCAAGCTGAAGATATCGTGAGGAAGTGCAACGGCTGCCAGAGATTCGCAAGTAAGATCCACATGCCTGCTTCCGAGTTGAAAACAATTCCCATCACTTGGCCATTTGCTGTTTGGTGTCTGGATATGGTTGGTCCCTTCAAACCGGCTAGAGGCAACATGACACACATCTTGGTCATGGTTGATAAGTTCACCAAGTGGATTGAAGTGAAGCCTATTCGGAAGTGTGATGGAGCTACTGCTGTGAGTTTCCTGAAGGATGTGATCCTAAGATACGGCTACCCGCACAGCATCATCACGGATAACGGCACGAATTTTGCTGAGGGAGCCATGGTGAGATTCTGCAGAGATAAGCACATCCGACTAGATGTCGCGTCTGTCGCGCATCCCGCATCCAATGGGCAGGTGGAAAGATCAAATGGCATGATGCTTGCAGGCATAAAGCCAAGGCTGATCGAGCCGCTGCTGAAAACACCAGGGTGTTGGTTAGACGAGTTGCAAGCGGTGTTGTGGAGTCTAAGGACTACCCCTAACCGGTCAACCGGCTACACACCATTCTTCTTGGTTTACGGGGCTGAGGCCGTGTTGCCAATCGACCTAGAGCATGACTCCCCCCGAGTAACCCTCTACACTGAGGCGGAGGCGAGAGAAGCTCGAGAAGATGACGTTGACCTGCTAGAAGAAGCAAGAGAGCTTACTCTGTCACGTTCAGCTGTTTACCAGCAAAACTTGAGGCGTTATCATAGCCGGAAAGTAAACCCAAGGGGTTTCCGAGAAGGAGACATGGTCCTTAGGCTCGTGCAATGCACAGCCGGGATGCACAAGCTATCCCCTCCGTGGGAAGGGCCTTTCATTGTGAGCAAGGCTCTACACAATGACGCGTACTACCTTGTAGATGCGCAACCATCGCAGAAGAACAGGCCGGACAAAGCTGGGGAGAAATCCAAGTGCCCCTGGAATGTAGCTCTACTCCGTCACTTTCATTCATGAGCAAAAGTGTGTATGTACTTTCTTATCCGAGTTAAACTCCTACTCTGCGATCTGAAATTGAACTTGGGGACTGCCCTCGTCCAAAATTGTTCTAAGTGTTTTTATCCTGCTTTACCTTTGTCTATTCGGTTGAACCACTTAGAATTTCAAAGCATACGAAGTAGTGTGTTTAAACTCACCGGACACTCTGCGACTCTGCTGCTGTCCGCAACCCGGCTTCATGGCAAGCCAGAGAACAAGCCAACGAGTCAATGAACACATGAAAAATTGCAAAAGGAAAGGAAAAGTGTGGCAACCGAGTAGAGTGCCTTTTGGCTGTCTTTTGTTAACTTTTTTTGGCTATGTGGTGGGTAGCGTTACTATGACTGTTTCCAAGTGGCTAAGTATTTGAAACTTCAACTTTGAGCTCTTGTGACTCGAATACCAAAAAAGCAACAAGTTGCAGGGAAGAGCTGAGATAAAAAGGAGGAGTGAATGAGAAATGCAACTCGGGGACTCGTATGATAACGCAACCCGGCATCGAGCCAAAGCTGCTCAAATTGCTAAGTATAAAACATCAAGTGGAATAAAAACTGAGTAGCAACGGGAAAGATGAATTGTTTGATACATTTGCACCCGGCATCCCGGGGATCTGATGAATGTTTCAAAGCATAAGTGTTTCAGGAAAGAACTAGCTCGAAGTAGCGGTGTTCTCCAAGTTGGCGGTGGCGGCGTCCGCTTCAGGGTTGGCAGCAGCTTGATCTGAGGTGGCAGTGGCCACCGAGATGGGGTCGGACTGAGTGCGGGGTAGCACCGCGTCGCCGAGTGTCGTGCCGGAAGATGAGCCCATCTCCGGAGCTGCACCCTGGGTGGCGTCCTGGCTCTCGATCTCCTCGTCGCTACCCGCGACGGCCTTGCCCTTCCCCTTCTCGGCGCTCGTCTCTTCAAAGCAGCCCAAGTCTTCCGACTCGGTTTCCTCGTCGTCATCTTCATCACCCTCGCTCTCCGCCTCCGTGTCAGGCTCAGTGAGGCCCTCGATGAAGCGCGCGGTATCGGCGTAGGAGGCGATCTCGTACGCGACTGCCTGGCAGCGAGTCACGCACTCGGGATCTTTCTCCCACTTCGAGTCCCGGCGCATCTCGAGGATAGTATTGAGATTTAGATTCTCATACCAGCTGCAAATGAAGAGGAGAAGCATGTCGGCGCCTGCCCGAGCTCCGGATGCACGCCATTTCTTCAATTCGGCTTTGACACCGTTGAGCTTCTCAGCGAGCGCGCGGATGGTTTTTGGCATAGGATCTTGGGGCCAGAACATCGCATGAAGCTTGAAGGCAGTAGACGCCAGGTCGGTGCCCAATCCCCTAAGACGCTGAACCTGTCCCTGCAAGTTTGTGAAGCTATCTTCAATCGAAGCCTTGGTGTCCATGGGCAGCCCCTTCTCGGTGCGAATTTCTTGTGCCTTAGACAGGGCAGGTTTGCAAGATGAGGAGAGGTCGGGGAAGATCTCTGAAAATTCTATCAGAAAGAATTAGAAACGGACGCAGAGAAGAGATGGAAATCAAACCACAGAGAAGAAGAAGGAAGCAGGAAGGTGCAGAGAAGCGAGAACTTACTATTCAGGTCGCAGAGTAGCGATTGCAGCTTCCTCTTCCATGACTCCTCGTCAACAATGTGCTTCTCTTCAACCTTGCGGAACTCGGCCAGCTGGCTCATGAGGTCCACGTTGCTTTTCTTCAGCACCTCGTTCTCCAACTCAAGGGCCCTCTGCTTGGCCTTGGCTGCCGCCTCCATCTTGTCCTTCTCGGCGGCCAGGTCTATGGCGTCCTGGAGGGCAATCCTCAATTGGACTTGCAGCGGTTCCATCTCGGCGAGGTGTCTGTCCCTGAACTCTACCTCTAGGCTCTCAATCTGCTGCTTCAACTCGGCGGGTTTCAGACAGTCAAGATGCTCCTCACGGAACTTCTTGTACTCTTCTGCGGACAGAAGCAGCACAGTGAGCGGGGTAGCCAAAACAAAGGAGTAAAATAACCAAGAAGACGTCAACTCACCTTCAAGCTCTTTGATCTTGCTTTCAGCAGAAGAGACGAAGACATGGCAGTGTTTGTGTTCCTCTGCCATCGTCTCATATTTGCCTGCAGAGTAGAAGGAGTTAGAGCAAAGAGCAAATACGGGCGTAAACAAAAAACGCATTAACCGGATAGCTAGAAGCTTACTCTCGAGCGCTGAAAGTTGGAGGGCACGATCCACGGCCGCTTGCTCTGTCTCAGCATCAGTCTTGCGTTCTGCTTCCAGGGCCTCAAGGCGCCTCTTGGCGATGGAGTGATTCTAGAGCAGCCGCCGGTAAAGGGTTGTCCTCTTCAAGAGGCTATTCTAAGAAGGAGAAAGAAAGGAAGTTAGACATTGTTTTGAAGATTTGGCCCGAGAAGACGGCAACTCGGTTGAGTACCCGTCTACTCGGCCCAAATCTCGGGGACTGGATGATGGTTAAGGAGAAAGAGAGGAGTAGAAGAAGAAGGAAAATTGCAACTCGGAACAAGAAATCGCAACTCAGAAAAAGGAAACAAAACTCACAGCATAGGTCTGTTCGAGATCTTCAGCGGCCTTGCGGTGGACATACATCTTCGCGGCCAGCGTGCTGGTGGTGGACAAAATGGTCATGGGATTGTAGCCCATGTCCGCCTTGTTCCAGTTAGTGCGCCAGTGATCCAGCGGGCCCAAGGCCAGGCCGTTCCAGGTCTTGTTGCCAAGGACCTCGCTATTCCACTCCGCTTCGATGAAGCCTACCCGGTCGATCATCTGCTCGAGCCCCTGGGACACCACCTCAGTCTCTTGGACCTCGCGCGAGTAGATCAAAAGGGGCTTGTGCTTTGCTGGCAACTTGGAGTCAACCGTCGTGGCCTGCTTGCCCTTCGTAATAGCGAGCCGCTGCTCGGTCTTGGTCAGACTGATGCCATGCTTCTTGCTCATCTGCACCATGTAGGGCAGGTAACTAGGCGGTTCTTGAGCGCTTGATCCCGCGGCTGCGCCTGCAAAGCTGCCAGTAGCGCCGATGGTGAGCTGCCCAGTCTTCGCGGCAGGCTTCACGGGTAGTTTTGGTGGCGGCATCTTGGCAGAGTCCAGCGCAGCGTTGCGCGGTGGGTTCTTGCGGACTGGAGCATCAGGCTGGATGGCCTGCTTACTGGCGGCATCTGCCTTCTTGCTGACCTGCTTGGCTGGAGGGCTCGGTGCAGTCTTGGTCTTCTTCGCGGGCTGCGGAGAGCTTGGTGCAGTAGGTGGAGCAGCCCGCTGGGTAGGCGGCACAGGAGGCTGGCTACCCGGCGCAGCGTCCGGCTGCGCTTGGCTCTGCGGGTTCTGCTCCACCGCGGTCGTCTCAACCCGCTGCTTGGCAGTGGGATCTTGCAGTACATCTTCTGTTACTTCTACCCGCGGCTGGGCCGCGGGGTCATCTTGGACAGCAGCCTCAGCTTCCGGCTGCTCCTGGTTCTCTTCCTGCCGCTCAAGGGCGGCACGGTCTTGGTACTCGGCGTCTTGTTCAGCGTTCTCCCCAGCTGTGGCAGCTGGAGGAGAAGAGGGGGTCTCATCTTGAGCAGCATCCTGCGCATCTGGTTCTGCGCAGGCCTGCTGCTCCGTGTCCATGTCTTGAACACCAGCGCCCGTGTCCTGGGCATTGGTGCCTTCTTCTTCTTCCTTCGCGGGAGAGGGCGCACGCGTCCTATCCCGTGCGGCTGGCTCCTCCTCGTCCTCATCAAGATCGATGAGCGACTTGGGGTCGATGGGTGATTTCTTTTTGGACTTGGCGGGGGCAGCAGCAGCAGCATCGGCGTCCAAAGGGTCGCTGAAGAGAAGGAGAAGCTTAGAAAAAGAGAAGGGGAAGAAGAAGACCGAGAAGCAGCAACAAGATATAAGTTAGAGGGGAGTTACTTACCCTTTGCGGGTAGGGATTGGCCTCCTGGTGGAAACCTTCTTCTTCTTCTCGGCTTTCGGCTTCTTGGCGGGGGGCTCTTGAGCACCGCTACCCGTCCTCTTCCGAGTAGAAGGAGCAGCCACCGCAACCGGATCGACGTCGAGGACGTCCTCGTCGTCTTCATCAGCATCGGCATCGTCTGCAGAATAGAGAAGCAAAGAAAGCATAGATTGCGCTACCCGCAACTGCAGAAGCGAGCTCAGTCACCTTCTTCATCGTCCTCGGACCAATCCCGAATGGACGCATCGACATGGTGCTTACCCTGCTGTTCGGTGCGAGGGACACAGAGGGTAGCATGGGTGTCATAGGCGGTCTCGTCGTCTTCCTTTCGGTCCGGGTCCCAGTTGGCCTCAAGGAGCTCTTGGTTCTCAGCGAGCTGGCGGCCAAGATGCTGGAAACACAAGCAGGCAATACAAATCAGTTGAGCAATATAAGGAATCCTACCCGGTACGGAATGCAAGCGCAAAGCATATTTGGCTAAGGCCCTCTAGTCGACATGGCGTGCAAACATAAAGCACATAAAGCCTAGCGGATACTAGTAAGTCCTCTAGTCGACATGGCGTGCAAACATAAAGCACATAAAGCCTAGCGGATACTAGTAAGTCCTCTACTCGACATGGCGTGCAAGCATAAAGCACATAGAGCCTAGCAGATACTAGTGAGCGTTTCTACTCGGTGCAGCGTGCAAAGACTAAGCACAATAAGATGGGAAGCCACCTACTCGGTATCATGATGCATAAATAAAGCATGAGGTACTAACCTGTCCGATTGGCTTCTCGCGGCTATATGGCACGAAGCCGTATTGCCAGTTGTCGGTGAGGCCGGTACTCATGATGGAGCGCGCCCAAACGGCCACATCCGCGTTGCTCAACTCGAACGTGGTGGTCCTCGTGCAGTCCCTGTTGCCTCCCATGTAGCACATGAGGTGCGCACGGCGCTGTAGCGGGAGCACTCGCCTGGAAATCCAGCAGGCGATGGGATCGTCGCTTTTGAGTCCCATATCCTTCAGCTCGATGAGGCGCTTGTTGATCTGGAAGACGTCGCCTTCCAGTTTCGGCTTGAATCCCCAATTCTGTTGGGTGGGCGCCGTGTTCGTCCATTTGGGAAGCAAGATCCGGTCCACGATTGGCGCTCCTTCTTCGTCAGGGACGTTCTTCACGTAGAAGAAGGTCCGCTGCCACTTGCGCACCGAGTCGAGCCCCTTGATGCGCGGGTGAGGGGTGGAGCCGCGCTGCAGGATCATCGCGCTGCCGGTCTTGGTCATGTTGCGGGCGCTCTCCGTGCTTCCCGGTTTGGGCACGCTCTGCTTCCGGAAGAAGAAGTAGCGCGCCCAGGTGTGCACCGTGGGGCGCACACCCAGGAACGCCTCGCACACCACGACGTGGTATGCGAGCATTACCATGGCGTTGGGCGGCAGGTGATGCGACTGGAGCCCGAAGTGGTCGAGGAAGGATTTGAAGAAGTCCGAGACGGGAAGCCCGAATCCCCGCTTGAAGTGAGCGAGGAAGACGACGAACTCGTCCGCCTCCGGTGTGGGGACGAGCTCGCCGTCCGGCTGCCGGCAGCGCACGCCGGGAGGAACCCGGCGGGTATTCACCAGCCACTGGCAATCCGCCAGGGTGACCTCGGATCCGGCCCATCCGGCGCGGGCGTCATCGTCGCGGGCCATCGATACGAGGGGATTTGGTGGAGGTTCGTGGAAATTTGATGGGATTTGCTAGCCTTCCGGCGTCGCAGGGAGCAGCGGCGCGGTGAGATGCGCGGCGGCGGAAGCGCTCTGTGGCGGCGGAGAGGCGAGGAGGCAGGGAGTGAATGAGAGCAGGAAGGGGAAAGAGGAGTTACCGAGGGGGTATTTATCCCTCTCCTCGGGTAGCCGTTACTGATGGAGTTAGTGGGATCAGTTTGTGCGCGGAGATCGTGCGACGTGGGGTGTGGGCCGGTTAGAAACGCACACAACGCATATCGCGCGCGTAACGGCCGCAATTGATCCCACGTCGAAATCGTGTGCGAATAACTGCACTTGATGTGACCCAACGGGCCGGTGGGCCCAGGTCGCAGTGATGGGCGCGTGGCCTGCCATATCCCGGGCACCGAGGCGTCGGGGGTGCGAGAACGTGACACGTGCCCAGTTGCAGTGCGGAAAGGTGGATTTGGTCTGCCACGCCGAGATTCTCTCCAGGAATTCCGCGAAGTCATTTTACTCGGCGACAGAGAAGAGAAATAGTTCCATTCGGAAGAGAAGAGACTCGAGCCAGAATTGAAGGCTACTCGGAGGTTCTACTCAGCAACCTAAGGTTCAAAGGCAAGATTGGTTTTAAGCTGGCAGAGCCCAGTGAACGAGTTCGCAGGACTCTACCAGCTTCGGGAACTAATGTCGGGGGTTACCCCCGAGTAGGATAAAGGCAAGTGCTAAGGGCAAGATCAGAAGAAACGTTTGGCAGAGTAGCTGGCTACCCGGTACTCGCTACCCGGTCGACTGCTATTCGGCCGTACACACTGAAGACCAGGAGGAAGAATCAAGGAAGTTATTCTCCTCCGAGTAGAGGAAGTGGTCCGAGTAGAGATGGCGGTCTCCTACTCGGGCCAGAAGTCAAAGGAGCCGTTCTGACACAGGATCACGCGTATCCTGGGTCCGTACTGGAGCACTGTTCATCTGCAGAGCGCGTGCTTATCCGCGCCAGGGTGTCAGCAGGGCGTCGCAGGTTAGGGGGGCCTACCCCGTGACAGTGTCAGTGATAACAGATCAGCTTCTTGGTTTTGCACAACGACTTTCCACACGGAGACAAACTAGGAAGCCAAAACTGTCAGCGGGAAGCTGGAAGTGTGCACACTATGTCGACATCTTGGCTGTATCCGGCTGGGCACCAGTATATAAGGTGCCCTGCCTCCTCCTGCGCGAGGAACGACACGACTAGAGGCTACAGTTGCATAGAGAGAAGGGTGGCTACTTGGTTGTAAGCTAAACTTGTATTGTGGCTACTCGGTAACACACGAATACAAAGAGAGAAAGGCAGGAGTAGGGGTTTTACCTCCACACGAGGGCCCTGAACCTGGGTAGATCTTGTTGTCTGCAGTGATTGCTTCATTCCTCACGCGGCTACTCGCTGCGTGATCCCTCCCCGAGCACCTCTAGCGTCCATCGTTCCCACATCTTTAGCCATCCTATGGCATCTGCCGTGACACCACCACGACAACATCATCGTCTCCGTGTGCCTCGGTTATTTCTATACCCGAGTTTTCTACTTACGCAATTTACATTGTGATAGTCTTCGTGCTTGAAGTTATATATCTTGCTATCACCTTGTTACTTGTCTTGCTTAGCATAAGTTGTTGGTGCACCTAGTTGACCCTAGAATATTTAGGTTGTATGCTTGTTAATTTAAACACCTAGTTTATTTCCGCATTTAGCAAGCCTTAACCGGAAAAGTTTCAATCGCCTATTCACCCCCCTCTAGGCGACATCATTGCACGTTCAGGGGGGAAACTGGAGGGAAAGACGTGCGAGACGTTGACCCCCAGCGGGCGGAATCACACGCACAAAATATTTTTGCGGGATGGACTCGGCCTGGCTGGGTTGAGAAGCTCGTTTCGAGCTTCACAACCGGTCATGGCTGAGAGCCAGTTTCCACATCGGGTGGGCATAGACGGACACAACCGACCCGACCTACCAAACAGTTAAAAGGGTGATGAGGTGAGAATATTTGGGTAGACGCGACCTACCAAACACGCCCTAAGACAAGCCCATCTCTGAATAACAAGATCCTGATCAGACCTCCACATGACAACACTATGATATATTGGCAAGTTCGGCACCAAGGTCAAGAGCGTGGTTTACTTCCTATGATCTTGTCAATATCATGTATAGCTCAAAAAACAGAAAATAATGATTAATTCTAAAGGGCATACCAAGGCCCGGGTTACGTAGTTGTTTCCGACGTAAGAGAGGGACGCCAATTGTATTGGGGGACGGATATCAAATGATTCCTAAATGGCGACGATGGAGGAAATCCACGATATGGGTGGCGGCCGTGTCAAATCCGGACAAAATTTGGTCGGTGCAGCAGTGAAAACGGGGAGCACATAGCACCGGGATTCATCCAAGGACGTCGGTGGTGCCATCGCAACCGTCTCTCTATTCTTCCCAATTTCATTACCGATCTCTTATGGTCCACAATATTTGTTTGATGGTTCTGCCAATAAATGACATATTAAGGTACTAAAACACCAAGTGAGATTTTCGCTATCGACCCAAGCATTTTACCCTGCCCAGCTCGTTTATGCACCACAAGGCGCGGCAATCGAGAACCTTTTATCAACTTATTTTGTGTCTTTCTTTCAAGGATCCAAATAATAGGTATGCTTTGGAGATCTCTATGTTTTGTGCCACGAAACGACAAACCAAATCTGCTCTAAGTTCGTTTTATCACTCTTACGTTGCAACGCACGTGCATGTTTGCTAGTGTCCGCAATGCTGCAAGTGTTTGCACATTTTGAGCCATCTCGAGGACGAGGATGCAAATTCTTGTCGACGATATTCCCTGCAGAGCGCACATATCCCCGTCCGGCCATCCGATCCCCCAACTGTGCCGAAAGCTCCGTAAGAGAAAAAAAAAATGGTGCTGAAAGCTACCCGGCCGGAGTCCACGAGCACACGACCTCTCGACCTGTCCAGACACGAAGCTAGCGTGTCCTTCGCGCTGTGTCATTCCCGCACGCGGTGTCCTTGACTGCTGCTTGCCCGCGCAGTAGATTATTTATCTTGAACAGCGCAACGAGATTATTTCGAAATCGAAAGATCAGCGCAACGAGATTACGGACCACGTGTTTTCTCTCAGAGGAGCTGCTGTCTGCAACGTGGTCGACTACTACTTCCTCAACACGATCCATTCCGGCTGATTCTAATCACTCCCTCTCCACATAGCACACGTTTAAACTAATAATCCAAACCGCTTTCCAAGTTCCAGCTCTAATTCCGCTCGATCTCTGGTTGCATCTCATCTCGCTGTAGGTGCGGAGAGAGAGAGTCAGAGAGATGAGGGAAGCGGAGGCGCCTCTCATCACCGAGGAGGCAGCGGAGCGCGGCTCGCCGTCCTCCGGCGGCCACCTTGGCGGCAGCGGCGGCAGCGGGCAGAACTCTAAGCAGTACCGCAGGCGCGCGGACGCGCTAGCCTACGGCGACCGCTACCAGAAGGCGGCCGCTCTCGTCGACCTCGTCGGTTCCCGCTCCACCCTCTCCCCGCTCTCTCTTGCTCGCACCTCTTTCCTCTGCTCTGAATTTGCTCTGATTCATTGAGCCGTGACGTTTGCTACTCTAGACGGTAGTCGGGAACTGAGATGCTCATGGAGCTTCGGTTGTTGTTGTTGGCTTTTGTTGCTGTTGCTTTTAATTGGCCAGTGAGATGGTGCGGCATGAGTGATGTTTGATGAATTGTCTGGCCTAAGCTTCGGCACGCCAATTTGGCGCTGAGCTCTATGTAGCTGCAATTGCTGTTGGTTGGTGGTTCGGAGGCAGAGGTGCCGCTGGATGTATCTTCTGATTACGTCCTGGGTGGTTTGTGCGTGTTGGATGCTTTGGTGATGCTGAATTTTGCACGTAAGGGCCTAAGGGGCATCGCTTACGTGCCAATGCCAATATGCCAACGTGTTATCCTGTTCTAGTCGAGGAGCTCACCAACCCGAATGGAATATGAGGTCTCAGCAGATTGTGTTTCAGTTCAATGTGTTATTCTTTCTGATTCTTTCGCGGTGAGTTGAAGTTTGAATTGCCTATGCTGTGGAGTGCTGATTTGAGTGGTTTCTTTCTGTTTGTTTCGAGTTCATGCGGAATTCAGCTATGGATGTTGTATGATTTGGTCCACTTGTTTAGTGGCGTGCACCGGTGGTGTCTGTCTATCTGATGAAGTGCCAAAATTGTTAGGAGTTGATCTAACTTTTTACCCTATGAATTTATAATTCTATTAGCACAACTCTGACATTTTCTGAATGAAAAAAATAAATTACGATGACATTTCTCTTGAAGCTTTGACCAGTAAAATGAAACAATGTTGGTAATATTTCATAGGCAACCTTAGATTAAGGGGCTTAGCGCTATGGGCTCCATTTGCTTTTGCAATGCAATCAGGGGCAACTGAATCTTCCCCCGAAAGTTAGGTTGCAAGTTATCATACTATGCCGCTAAACCATTATTCTGGGAAGAATATGTGTTGGGGCTTCTTTGCTGATATTAAACCAATCGTTCATCTGTGATTCTCGTTGCATCTCCTGACTTACTCAAATTCCTAATTACAACCACTTGGCAGGCAGAAGATGGTGTTGGCATCCCTGAGGATCTCTTGACTGACACAAGGTTTGAGGTGGCTATGAGGTTCTATTTTGTGTATCTCAAGTTGGACTGGCTGTGGTCACTTAACCTGTTTGCTTTGATTCTCTTGAATTTTCTCGAGGTTAGTTCTCAGAAAGTGCACACTCTCTATTTATTTTGTATAGATTTCAGGATTGACCTTGTATCATTCTAACAATAAGTAGGCATCTTAAGTGCCGCAAGCTTGCCATAGTCAAATTAAAGAAGAGAGTAGGCACAATATCATGGTCCACATATGGTAATGTTTGTGACTTCATGACTTGTTTTGGTTCCATTCCAGAAACCTCTGTGGTGCCGGAAAGATGCTCAACATGCTTGTGATCAAAGGGATCTTTACTTTCTCGGGCAGTTGCCATACTTAAGTAAAACTGAATCACTCATCTGTGAGGTAAGGCTTTATTTATAAGGGTAGTTCTTCTATGCTCCATTGAAACCATAATTACAGAATCCTTAAGCATTATTGTTAACAGTAGATTTGTAAGTCAATCCCTCAAGTTGCTTTGAGAATTACACTTTTCACTTCGATGGAGAACATTGAAGAAACCTGAAAATTAGTGAAGTAACCTCGGCTGCTAAAATGTGTGTTGAATTTCGATATGTTTTTTCAGAGTTAGTTGCATCAGACCATTTATATTTTAGCGCATTCAGCTACTTGAATTCTGCTATCCTAAAATTCGTATTGTTGGTGCTATCATAGTATGGAAATGCACATGTTTTAAATGAAGAGCGTGTCTATATGGAGGGCTGAAAACCTGAATCTGATGTATTGATCTCTACATGGTTGTTTTAAGTTTCAGGGGCTTACACTTGTTATTCTTGTACCATTTGTATTTTAGTGCATTCAGCTACTTGAATTCTGCTATCCTAAAATTCGTATTATTGGTACTATCATAATATGGAAATGCACATGTTTTGATTGAAGAGCGTGTAGAGATCTATATGGAGGGCTGAAAACCTGAATCTGATGTATTGATCTCTACATGGTTGTTTTAAATTTCAGGGGCTTACACTTGTTATTCTTTTACTGGACACCTTTTGGCCACTTTCTTACGAAGGTCTAAATATTTTCTGGAAGAGCACCATTAATAAGTTGAAGGTAACAGTTTTGCCCTTTCGAAAGCGCATAATTTTTCAATACATCTCTTCGAATGTCAGAGAACATGACAATTCACATGCGTTGTCTTAGTGAATGTAGTTTCTATGCATTGTGAAAATCTGAAAGATGCATGACAAAGAAAGGCCAATAGTTTTTATTCTACATGTGCCCAAGGTTAATCAGAAAGATAACTATAAAAGCAACGAATTGTTGGAAAATGTCCACAAAGTGATATTGAACATTTTTGGCCTTTCTACCTTATAATACTGTACAGAACAAGAAAAAAATAGTTATTACCTGTTAGATATAATAAGTTGGGAGTATATGGTCAACTGTATGCAGATTTCATAAATAAACTATACTCCCTCCGTTCGGATTTAATCTACATTCTGGCTCCATAATTTGTTCAGAATTAGTCACATCCTGGACGTGTCTCACCTCGGCAATTAAGACGAGAGAGAGAGGCCACCCACCATGCATGCATAGAGAGTGGCCAAATCGTGTGCAATTTGCATGAATTGCATTAATTAAGCTTGGTTTAACCAATGGGGTGCTTTGTTTCTTGTGAGACCATAACTCTGATGCATGCGAGGGTGTGCAAAAGTAGTACTAATAAATGCTAGCCTAATTTGTCTGATTTTTTCCAAGATGTAGACTAAATCAGAACGGAGGGGGTATGTTGGTAAGTTAAGTTAAAATTTTAGTAATGCTTTTCCTTTTTTTTGGTACATTACTTATATTTGGCATAATCACTTTTCACAGTTTAGGTCCTTCGAAATCTGGACAGTCCGTCTTCACATGTGATTGTTTTTTATTTTCTTAGATTACCCTGCTGGGTTAGATCTTGGATCTTGCTTTCTAGTTCACTATGGCTTACCCATGTTTCTTGATATCCTTTTAGGTTCTTCTTCTCTTCATCCTAGCATGTGACATACTGGTGTTTGCCTTTAGTTCCCAACCTTTCAGATTAGCTCCATACATCCGTGTAGTGTTTCTAATCATGACTATCAGGTATGCAGTATTTTATCTATTACTGCTGGTATCTTATTGGACTTAGTGAGAAGGCTCCTAACTAAATACATTGATAAGTAATATGTAATGCAAAGATCTAGAGAATAATCGTACTGTTCAGAAGCAAATAAAGGCCCCAGAAGAAAATTTTACATAAATAGGATGCGCAATACAATCTTGTTAAGTCGGTCTCTATATGCTATGTCGGTTATTTATACAATATTTGACAACAAATATATATTTGATAGCGAGATAAGATATATGCTGATTTTATCTATGAAAGGTAATATGTTATGTGTTTGCCTGTCTGCAATAGGGAACTGCGAATGTGTGCTATTACACTGTACGGTCTTCTTGGGACATACCTTAATGTTTTGGTAAGTTTATATTTGTACACAAAATTGCACGCACATATGCATTATAAGACATAGAAGGATTAGGTCACTCTAGAACAAATTATTAGAATTTTTTCCATTAACTCATGAGGATTTCATTAGTTATCACCAATTGTACGGAGTTAAGAGGTATGTGGCATATGAAGTTCAGTTGTGTGGTGGGCACCGACTGATACGTAGGATGAGTCATTAATTGCATATTCTTTCTTGTAGTTCTTTGCGCTTTACAGTAGCAAATTCGATACGTAACTATACTTATTCTGGTCTAGTTATAGAGATACCAGCAGCTAGAATGTTCATCTCTTATGTTTATTTACACTACCATGCAACAGTTCTTGTGCTTTTGCATGTTTGCATTGTATTGTTTGCTCACTTTTGATGTATAACTTTGGGTCATCTATGCTATGTAGGCCCTCTCTACGTTGTTCCTCTTATTCGCAAGCTGGGTAGCTTATGTAACGTTTGAGGACACTCTACAAGGAAAGACCATTTTTACATCATATGGTGTAACACTGTATCAGATGTTTGTCCTCTTCACCACATCCAATAATCCTGACGTTTGGGTCCCTGCTTACAAGTAAGATGGCTATCAAACTATTTCTGTTGTGTTTATGATAATTGCAGTCCACCCACATACGAGTTCACCTTAAACATTTTGGAGCAGGATATCTCGCTGGTATTCTCTATTTTTCATCGTCTACGTGCTTCTGGGAGTTTATTTTGTGACAAATTTGATTCTTGCTGTCATCTATGATAGCTTTAAGGAGCAGGTACATTCTTTATGTTTTTCCTAATCCTTTTCATCCTTACTATAGTCTTTACTTCTGAATGGTAGCATGTTATTCTGCCTAGAAGTAAATTTACATCACTAACATGTCATTAATTTGTGAAACAGTTCGCAAAGCAACTTTGTCAGGTGGACTCTATAAGGAAAAGTATATTGCAGAAGGCATTTGGTCTCATCGATACTGCCGTGAGTGTTTTGTTGTTCTGTTTTCCTGGGCACTGATGTACTATCCTTTAGCAACTGTATTCTGGTAAGCTTTTTATGTACTATAGAATGGTTGGTGGTGTTCAAGTAACCCTGCGCTAGAATATAGTTCAATCACCTCACTTGTCAGTTCGGAGAATCAAAGAGGCAACATTAGAGAACTTGCACAAAGGTAATAAGGCTAATCTTTTGAGGGTGAATGATCCACTGATGGAATCATGTCAATGGGGAGGGAGGAGGGGCGCTCTGAGCCCTATCAGCCTCCTGTTGTCCACTAGGACAACAACTTGGTGGGCTTCACCCAATTGTGTTGTCTCTAGTTTTTCCATTTCGAAGAAGTCCAAAAATTTAAAAAATGTTTTTGGTTAAGTTTAATACGATTATTCTTCTGGAAAAAATGGGAAAAGAAAAGACCATTTTTTGTCTGAATGTTCCAATAGTTTCATATTTGGTGCTCCTGTGTTCAAAACAAATATTTCCAATTGGTGTTGCAACATCATAAGATTTATGGACAACGACTGTCATTCATGGAGGAAATGACACAAAACCACCACATTTGGGGCTGAATTGTCTACTTACCACCACTATCGGGGAAAATGAAAACGACCACCGCACATTGGGGCAGGACGGTGACGCGGAGCACTGATTCATCGGTTTAAGCGTGTTAACACGTTTTCTGACCAACCAGGCCCACAAGTCAGGTCTACGTGGCATAGAAAAATGGAGGGAAACAGACTGACCATTAAATTAGATATAGGTCCCACATATCATCATCTCCCCTCTCTCTTCTCACTATTTTTCTCTAGTGTGCATTATGACAAACACCTTGCATGCAACCTAAACACAGCAGCTATGAGCTCATCTCCACCGGCGTCGTGGTCGTGGTCGCCCCTCCTAGGCCATGTGTCCACCGCGTCCTGCTGGAACAGCTCGACCTGCCCTGTGTCTTGCCACCGAGCTCGTCTTCACCGGTGTCTTGCATGCCCGCTCCCACAAAAAGAAAAGGACAAAGAGGAGAAGAGAGAGGCTGACAGTAGGCCCACAACCTAACGGGTGCGAACTGTCCGCCGTCTCCCTTTGCCACGTGGGTCTGACAGTGGGCCAGGTCGGTCAGAAATCGTGTTAACAATTTTAAGCTGACGAATCAGTGCTCCACGTCACAGCCTTGCCCCAAAGTGCGGTGGTCTCCGTCATTTTCCTCAAAAGTGGTGGTTAGTAGACAATTCAGCCCCAAATGTGGTGGTTTTGTGTCATTTCCTCATCATTCATGTTCATATCTTACATTTTACTAATTTGAGAAAAATGTTCTAGCATTGAAATAATAAGTTTGTTGAGCTAACCTTTTGTGTAAACCGTGTCACTGCCTGTAACAATACAGAGTCTCCAGTGAAACAAAAATCGAGACAGGGAACGAAAACAAGTTACTATGACAACTAAACTTTAAAGCTACCATAAAAAAGTGAATTTTGTCTATTGCGGGTCTTGTTTATGCACTGACTAGTTTGTTTAACCAAAATTCTGAACTGATGATGAGAGGTGGGTAATATACGCACCCTTTAATAGTTTCATACTGCAGGAGTATCAAGTCATGTTTTTGTTCATTCATGGGCTGTATTTCAAGTTTGTAGTTGATCTTACCTATTTTTGTACATCAGGGTCAGGGTTATCTCAACAGGGAACAGTGCATATCATTACTTAATGAGCTGAACAAGTACAGGTAACAAAAGTGCCCTAATATATTACACTATATGTCTGTATCAAAGCACCATCTTACATTATAAAGTTCATCCGCAAGTTACTTTTCCGACGACCTCTGTTGTGGGTATTCTGTCCATTCGTTTCCCAGATAGACCTTAAGTCACATATAATCAACATCTGTCGTATACATCATAACTATTTCTTATTATCTCGGAGAATCTTGAAACATAAATCTGTTCTGGGGTGAGAAACAGCAGAAGAGAGGGGCTGTTCATCGGACACAGAATGGAATCATCGATTAAGTAAAAGGGCATGCTCAACAACCGTGTCGCTGGGCATCGAGCACTAACATAAGTTACAAGATTTTAAGTAATCAGGTTCGGCCACAACTCACATTGAGAAGTGAGAGCTCTTTGGTCATATCAGGGATGGAGTGAAGTGACCCATGGGGTGCCTCTTTAGGCTCTTGGCATTGTACGAATGAGAGAATGGCCTCCATTACTCTTGGGGGTGAGGGTAAAGTAAGGGCAATGTAGTCAATTTGGCTCTATGGACACCTACAAAGGTGGCCTTGG
Organism: Alopecurus myosuroides; assembly: GCA_028641055.1. Classification (NCBI taxonomy): domain Eukaryota; kingdom Viridiplantae; phylum Streptophyta; class Magnoliopsida; order Poales; family Poaceae; genus Alopecurus; species Alopecurus myosuroides. Next base: position 249,297,075 of record CM054058.1, read on the forward strand.
GTCCATGGTCCACCATGGTCTTCTCTACAGTGATGGGCTTGGGTGTTTCTTGGGCCTTTCCTTGACAACCTTTGACCTTTTTATTTTCCCCTTATATTTTCCGTGTTCTTTTGGCGCTTGGGTTCATGTATCGCTGTGAGATAGGAGACCCCTGGTCCGAAGCAATTTTCTCCCTTGCAGCAAAACCTATCAGCTAAGTGTTCAGCAAACTTGAGACAATAGCCCAAAAATGGCAAAGGAGCTTGACCCAACTCAGACCCAAAGCAAATTAACTCCACACCACAGGGTATCCGAGCCTCTTCTTCAAGCTAACTCCTTGTATTGAGAAATCGTCATATTGTTTTCTTGCTAGCTCCTATATCAGTTATGGCTGTCATAGTATTTACCTTACACGTTCTATCTCAGAGTATCCATTCATTTGATACTTCTGTAGGTCCTTACCCAAAACCTCAAGGGAAGATTTCGAATTTATATTTACTGAGCTTGATCGGAGTGGTGATTTCAAGGTATGTGCTCTTCTTATCTTCAGCTGTCATGTTTTGCTCTTGTGACGTCAGCCAATACACAGCATTGTTTAGCATTGTGCTAAAGAAAAGTATGTGTTAGTCATGATGTTGTTTGCTCCAGCTGATGGTAGATGGAAATAAAAGAGCTGATACATAAAATGCCTTTTGGTATCTGGATTTCGAGTTTCTGCTGGATTTCCTTTTTTTTTCCAAATGTTCCAACTTCGGACACATTTGCAAGGAACTGAGCCTAGCTTAGTTGGTGGGAGGTGTGGGTGTACACCCTCACACCCAGATTCGAATTCTCTTCAGCTAGGACTTTTGGGTGCATATTTCTTCGATCGATGAAATGTTACCTAGTTGCTCGTAGGCAATCTTGCTTTTTGGACAATCATTCTGATAATATGCTCTCTCCCAACTAACGAGAAAAAAAATCTTGGTAGAACTTAGAAAGTACTACCATAATAAATCAGTGCTGCTAGAGTGCTAGTGATGCACTGTTGCTTTTATTTTGCTTTTACCATTTTAAACAGGAATTCGTCTCAGTGAGCTATTTTGTTGAGAAAATGCAAATGCCTTGTTTTTCTTTTCATTGAAAAGATAGATAAGTTGAATCACAAGCCCCATCAGAGGCTGGATACAATGCCAGAAAAACAGGGGCCATTAATTTGGAAATAAGCTTATGCAAGAATTCGATGATATCAGTATATTACATATCAGCATAAACACTTCTAATATACTTATCTTATCCAGGTTACCCCCGAAGAATTTGCTGACCTATGCAATACTATTGCGATAAAATTCCAGAAAGAACCACCAGTATGTTGGACTTACTTTGATGTTCATAATTCTATACCTTTTCTATGTTGTGAAAATTATACCTTTTGCAGTCGGCTTTTTATTTAATATTTATTAGTATGAATTCTAGCATTGGAATTTTAAGAATGTCGTTTCAGACCTGTATAATTTGCTCATCATGCAAATATATCAAGGGCCAAGGTTTCAATTTTGAGTGGTAAAGATATAAGTGTATTTTTACCAGGAATAGTTGTACTTTGAAGTTAAATATATTTATTTTTTGTAAATATACCGTGTGACCACATTCTGAATTATTTGACTTGTTGTTGTACACATGATTGCAGCCTTCCTATTTGGAAAAGTTTCCGTTCTACCATTCACCACTATGTGAAACGTTGAAGTCTTTTGTGCGGAGCCGCTTGTTTGATTACATTATTGTTTTTGTTCTTCTGATCAACCTAGTGGCTGTCATTATTGAAACCACGGTATGAAACCATTATTTCTTATAGTTCATCTTTTACATTTTACAGAAATTTGTGTAAAAAAATGTTTTTATAAACGCTATATTTGATGGGTATGAAATGATAATTTGATCCATAAATATAGTACATGATCTACAGTGGGCAGAATCTGATAGGTAAAACAGTAACATTTTGGATTTTCACAATTTATGCACCGATGTTTTGTGAAAAAATCGGTCATTTGTTGTAAGAAAATTAGTTCTTCATATTAGCCACGGGGAAAGGGTCTGCAGATTGTTCACTAATAACAGTGTTTGGATTGTATGAATAAAATATTTTTGTTTCAGCTGAGGAACTTATGAGCAAGAAGCTTGATGTTGTAACAATGGGATTCATTATCATTTGGAATGAGCAATTTAATTATAAGAGTTTTGGTATTTTGCAAGTAAAAAAATCTTACTGGTGGGAGTCCTATTCGTGAGGCAAAGTAATATTAGAAGAAAATTTCGGATTACCTAATATTTCCTTATTTCTGGTGTCCCCTCTCGTGTCATATTTGCTAAGTGATGGCCAGATGGCAGCTTAGCTGTTTGCAACCCACCTTCCTTTTACAATAAAAATTGGAACTATTATTAAATTTGCAAACTCTCCCTAATAAACCAGGTCGATCTCTTGAATAGTTCAATCTGATCTTTGCAGCTTGATATAGAAAACAGCTCCTCACAGGAAGCGTGGCAGGAAGTTGAGTTTTTTCTTGGTAAGCTTCTGCGGTGAACATTATTTCTACTGTTCCATGTAAACAGTATTATATTTCTCTCTGATCGATTTGTACCTAGCATTGTTTCCATTGGGAGATATATCATCTTCTAGAAAGCGCGCAGTCAAATTTTTCTGGCATTGACTGTTAATATAGTCAAATTGGTTAGGTGAAATATTAGTTTTTCATGAAAATATTTTCATGATCATTTTTCTTCTGACATATTTATATATAAATAATGGTAGAAGTTGCACATTGGTGACCGTGATTATGTCCAAAGTGTCATCTGTTTATGAATGGAGGGTGTACGACTGTATGTTATCTTGATTCCAATGTGAAGTTGATCTTTGAATAGCATATGCTCTCATTGTGTTTGCTTCCAAAACCATTTCGATATTTTTCCCTTATACTGGCAGTTTTTTTCAGGTAGAATGTCATGTTTAAGCATGTTTGTGCTACTCCAGTCTTAGGCAGTAACGGTGTACTGCATGATTCATATGGAATTGTGTTTAGTCACAATGGTTGCAAGGTTCAAAAAGAGCAGAACTTGAGCAACTCGTATATTAAAATATCAGGATTTTAATGAATCAGTGTCCTAAGTATATCATACATTAGATCTACATGTTCTCAAAAGTAAATATAGTTGTGAAAGATGAACTGCTAGAACCTCTTGTAGTTGAACTTTAGTGCACTAATGCCCAGTTTCTACATGGAGTTCCTTGGTCCAGTTTCTACATATAAAGTTGTAGTGATGCCCTACACATGTGCCCAACACATTATCTTTAGTTTGTATCCTGCAGAATCACACTTGTGCCCACCTCAGTCGCTTGGTGCATATGTTGTACGACAACACTTCGCTTTCACATCATTGGTACAGAATGACTAGTATAACAGTTGAGTATGGAGTATAACATGAACAGAGGCTTAATGATGTTCCTTGTCACATTGTAAATGGCTAGCCATTTCGAAAACATTGTAAATGGCTAGGTTACAGTATTTACTATGTACATACATTTTACTTTCAGTGAAGATTATGTCCAGAAATCATTAAATACGTAAGTTATTTTATTTGCCATTTCCAGACGGGTTGATGGGTTTTCTTAGTGAATAACATGAAAGTTTTGTTATCACTTTGATGCAGAGGCCGGGGCTATGTTCCCCCCTTTCAAGAACAAATCATTGTAAACTGCTCTCTGCACACTTATTTCATCCTTGTTTCCTTTCCTGTTGGCACTTAACCAGTCAGTTAAAATATTTATTGGTTCCTTTTCAATAGTGGCGGCGCTAGGGCTAGCTGCTTGTGATGTAAAAATCTCAAAGTGAATGATAATGAGATCATGAACTAGTACTTATGGGGTCGATTTGTGTACACATAGCTGTAATTTGTTTGCTTCATTTTTTTGTGATGTCGCTTGACATCACATACGGTGTGTAGCTTCACCATTGCTTTTCATCTTCGAAGCCACGATTCCTGGAGAATTTATATACTCATATGTTAATTGAAATAATATTTTCCAGGTTGGATTTATGTAGCCGAGATGGCACTGAAAATATTTTCATTTGGATTTGGTGCTTATTGGATGGAAGGCCAAAACAAGTTTGATTTTGTGCTTACTTGGACTATATGTAAGTTTATCAAACTTCTTGTGAGATGAGTTAAAAATCACCTCTTTTGAGGAAATTTATTCGTTCTCTTCCATCGATATCTTTTACTCTCTCCGATCCAAAAAAAATGACGCGAGTTATACTACCAGCTTGTACGTACTCAGTTCATTTCTTCCAACATGTAAATTGGATAGGAGGTAGTATCTTGCATTGGTCAGGAAAACATCTGCACTTAGAAACAGTTAGGTTCAAACGGAAATTCTCATTTTCACTACTATGTTGGATTCATGAAAGGAGAAGAAACCTGCATCTAGTAATGGTGTACATGAATACATGATTATGGAAAACATATGATGGAGCATAATTAATTCATCTCGTCGGGATCTAGTGATTTTCAACTTAGGTATTCATATTTACTAGTTAAAGAAATATTTTGGATGCTTCATGTCAAAGTTAAGTTTTTTTTTCTACTGGAGTCATATTTTTTCCTCTATGCTATCACTGAGAAAAAGTTAACAACTACTATTGTTTGAGTTATATATATATATATATATCCTCCTGAGTGTACATACTCCCATATGCAACATACCTCACATACAAGTGTATTATACCTTTTTATTATTTTTTATATATCTAATCAATTATTTAAGATACCTCAAAACAACATGTATGACAAAATATCACCGGAGTCATCAGTTTTCTCAATATACCTTTTTTACTTACAAAAACAGCAGTATATATGCAAATAAGACGAAGTATATAGGATCGAGTGGAATTTTTCATTAAAATCACTTTGGGGTATCTAGTATTTAGTAATGGAGTAGTCTTTATTGCATTATCTTCTTTTTAGAAGAAACTTTTGTACTCCCTCCGTCCACTTTTATAAGGCTCACTTCTTACTATTGAAATGATAGGAAGTGTGCCTTATAAAAGTGGACGGAGGGAGTAGTATCTAATGTATGATTTCTTTGTAGTTATCGGAGAGACTCTAACATTTGCCTTCCCATCAAAGCTTTCTTTCCTCTCAAATGGAGAATGGTAATTTCACTATTTTGGATGCATTGCTTCCCAATTTTTTGTCCAGTTTGTTAGACAAATGTACCTTGTATTCCCTTTTTTCTCTCGAGAAAACACAAAAGCTTTCTTTCTGGATACATCGATAGAAAAAGAAAGTTATGTACAAGCCCGAGAATGGGCCGACACCTCACCATACAACGCCAAACGTCTAAGCTACATGCTGGTAGGGAGCACCAACCAGAGACCAGCTGCCCCTGTGTTAGCGCATGAGCTAGCCTCAGACTGGATCATGTCCATCAGGCCGGCCATGCTCGGACACGCATTGTAGAAGATGACAGCGTTGCGACGCTTCTCCACCGCCTTGCGCAGCGCGCGGGGCTTGATCGAAGGGAATGCGACCACCATTTTGCAAAATCATCTTCAACAACATGAGGTCTAGCCGTGGATCGCATCCAAGAGAGCAGCTCATGCCAGATAGTCCGCGAGAAGGGGCATTCGGTGAGCAGGTGTGCTATGGTCTCCTCAGATTGATCATACAACAGGTACCTCTCGCCAGCCGTTCAGCAGTCCAACATCAGTCCTGGCAAGCCAGCTAGATGAAGAACTTGACTATGGGTGGGGGTGGGGATTAAGCTTCCAAGACCTTGATACAGTAGCCCTCTGAAAGTCGGTTTTGTAGCCAGACTTGGACGGGCGTCACGGACCCCCACCCACAACTGGACGTACTGCTAAACTAATGTGAGTAATCCAACGATGGTCCTCGAGCACTAAGGATGTGTAAGTAGGATCTCACCTATCCCACTTATAGTTCGTTTGGGAATTTCTATTTCAAATTTTGGTCCAAAATTTTGAACTAAAAACCCCCAAATGAACTATATCTGGGATAAGTGAGATCCCACTTACACATCTCTATCGAGCGCCTCTCGAACGGTCTGCCGCTTCCGAGCGTCTTGGGGATCAGCACAGAGAGCTCTGCCGCCACCTCTCGGATGGCCTTCCCATCCAGCCACCAGTCATGCCAGAAAATAGTGGTGGAACCATCGCCAACCAGCTGTTAAGCTTCATGCACTAGCCAATGTAACCAAAAGTCTGAACCTATGGAAAGGGCTAGTACAATCCACCTATACACTTCAACACCCCCTCTCACGTGCGACGGGAGAAAAGAAAGTCAACACATGCAAAACGGAAGAGAGCGACAGCGCGCGACTCTCAGAGGTATGGCTCAAGAGGCACATACGTGGACAAAGAGGGGGTCAACAACAATTTTAGAATAAATTGCGAAAGCCAGGACTCGAACTCGAGGCTCTGATACCATGTCAAGCTTCATGCACTAGCCGACTCAATCAAAAGTACGAACTTATGAAAAGGGCTAGTACAATCCACATATACACTTCAACACCAACATCTTGGTAGACGCATCAAAAGCTTCCATCCCATCTCTCGAAAACTGCATATCGAGCCGACTCCAAGGTTGCTGGGGCCTGGTCCGCATCCTCCGGATGCATCGAACCCTAAGGCCAATGGCCTATGGGCGAGGTCAGGGAATCCGTAGGCTGCTATAGCATAACGGGTCACAAACTCTGGACGGTTGACGGGGCAATGACTGCTGTCCATGGCTGTCCTGTTAGATATACCCACTTAGAGCATTGCATAAAGTAGACGGGAGATGGTATTTGTTAACAAGGTTCAACGGTCGATGCCTACATCCCCGGGCATGACTACAAGTCTACAAGTGCTCCTCGCTATGTACTTCCTCCATCTCAAAATAAGTGTCGCTCAAATGGATGTATCTAGATACATTTTAAAACTAGATACATCCATTTGAACGACACTTATTTTTAGATGGAGGGGGTACTAAATTAACATAGTACGGTCGAAAACAAGCTCGCCGAGGTCATCAAATGCATCTCGATCACCACGCCACGCTGATCCCGTCACTCCTATCATGGGCGGTCAACTCTAACATGCCCTACCCGCCCAAAGGTACCCTGGAGGATCTTCTCCACTTGCTTCAGTACTTTGTTACTAAGGCCCGATACCATGATCTCATGGAGCGGGATCGTCGTCAACCACCGACTTTATGAGAGTGCGGCGACCCTCCTTCGCCATTATGGAAGCCTTCGAAGTGGGCAACCGGTCAGGTGTCGATGGGTACGCGGTTTAGACGCGGGGGGTGGGGGGGTGGGGGGTGGGGTCGCCATTATGGAAGCCGTCGAAGTGGGCAACCCGTCAGGTTTAGACAAGGAGGGGGGGGGGGGGTCCCGAGCCCTGAGGTACTTAATGGGGAAGGGTTCCAGCACTCCATAACCTCCACCGCCTCGAGGGCCAACTCCTCTAGGCAGGCAATGGGGGAGACCGAGCACTTGGCGAAGTTAGTATGCATTCCCGATGCATAACCGCAAACTGCCAGAAGTTCCAACCTGTTAGACAAATAAACCTTCTATTGGTGTTGGGCCAACGGGCTAGAATACACAGAAGTACATATAAAGGAGGAACTACACAGCTAACAATTACACTTGATGAAGTCGTCATTAATATAGATCAATCTTTCCGGTGTATTTTATCCTTTTTAATTTCTGGACCCAAAATGAATGATCTTCATGGGCTTAATGGTAGAACTGGCATTGAGGTCAAAACCCAGTCGTAAAACTGCATGCTCTATGAAAAGGCCCACAAGGCTAGAACCAAGCCAACTAAACAAACTACAGTATGCCTCATGATGGTACCGTAAGGAGCTATATGAAGTGATGTCCTCAGCGTACTTGTTGGAATTGCTCAAAGTAAAAATGTTTCGAGGAGACATCCAATCTGAAAGAATATAAGAATTTCTTGTTGCTCAGTCTTAGGAATCTCACCGTCAGATATGTAACCTGTTTTCCTTTGATGTTTTCGTAACAGGATTCGGTATCTTCTCCTTGGAAGAGTGTTGCGCTTAATGAGAATTTTGCTCCAAGTTAAACGTTTCAGAGCATTTATTGCGACATTCCTTACTCTGATGTCTAGTTTGATGCCATATTTGGGGATCGTATTTTGTGTTCTTTGCATGTACTGCTCCGTTGGTTTGCAGGTTGGATTTTTTGCATGCTAAGTTGATGATTCAGTTTGTTATGTGGACGATTATCTGCTACATACAACAATCTGTTTATATATGCCAGTGATTGCTATTTTTTTCACAGCTTATACATGTACTAATTTACTACTGTTGTTTGAGTTGAAGTTATCCCGATCTGAACTGGGCACATTAAGTGTTAAAATGCCACACTTTTGACATCTTACTTACTATTTGTGAGCTGATAGTTTAGTATCTTTCATTTGCAGATTTTTGGTGGTCTTGTGTATGTAGGAAACCCAACACTGGAAGAAACCGACCTCTTCAGTAACGAGTATCCTTTTTGTGCGTGTTCCTCTGCTGGGATTCCACTGGGAACTGTGTATATGCACTTACTGGCCAGACTGGCTTGGATCAATGAAATAATGTCAGTCTGAAAAGAGGTGTTCCCCCACAGATTTGAATAAAACAATAATTTAATGCTAAAAGAACACCAAAGAACCACAACTATATGGGGGAATGAACATATCTGTACAAAAAAAAAGCTAGCCAAAATGGACCAGAAAGAGACAGTAATCGGCTGGTAACCACTAGGCCGCTACTGACAATGCAACGGTAATTTTTCGAATTCCCTTTTGTGTGGGGTTGCTGCTACTGACCACTAGGTACCGGGGTCGAGTTGTTTGTGTGGGGTTGCCTGGCTCCAGGCTTGTACATAAAACTCTCTTTTCTATCAATGAATCAAAACGCAAGGCATTTGCGTTTTCGCGAGAAAAAAAAATCCCTTTTCTTATCCTTGTTCATGACCCACATAACTGCTATTACTAAACCTAAACCACGTTTTCGAATTAATTTGTTTCACATAATTCTTGCATTTTTGGCCTTGACATATTCAGCTATCTTCTGTTTAACTTCAATGACTACCCAAGTGGTATGGTTACTTTGTTCAATTTGTTAGTGCTAGGAAATTGGCAAGCATGGATGGAGGTAAAAATATTGCTCTTTCTTAAAGTGAACTAATGTGGTCAGGATTGTCCGCCTTGCCTTTGACAGTTTTTAGAATACCTCTGTAAAAGTGCTGAACAAATCTTTGTATTGGCTAACCTGTGTTTCTTTATCCTTCTTTCTCATACTTCCAGAGCTATTGGCAACTGACGGGAAGTTCTTGGAGCCTGATTTATTTTGTCAGCTTTTACCTTGTTTCAATATTGCTGCTGCTTAATCTGGTAAGATCTTGAATTTTTTGTTCATCCAACTCATGGCACTAATATTAAAAGTTCAATGACTGATCTGGGCATGCTTAGACATTTGTTGAGAAGTAGAAACTTCCTAGAATTGTATCTTGATATTGTTGTTATTAGATGTTTAGTAACTGACTATATAAATTGTGTATTCTTCTCAGATTATAGCATTTGTGTTGGAGGCATTTTTTGCTGAGATGGAACTGGAGAAGGCTGGAGAATGTGATATCCAGGTGAGATATCTATGCTACTTCATATCTGGATTGAGATGGCTGATATTCTTAGTGTACTCTCCACCCCCTACAGAATTCTACAACTGAAGGAATAAACAAAGCCCGGTCTATGCGGTAATGCACATCATCATTATTTGCTGTTAGATAGAGTAACATACTGTGGCAGGCATGCAGCCTTATCATTTACCTGTTGTAGTGTGAGGGCCAAGGGTAACACGGTTGATATTCTTCTGCATCATATGCTGATCAACGAACTTGATGGATCTCAAAACTCTTGAGCAATAGCCCATCCTCATGGTACTACCCTGCTTCTCACTCAGAACTTCCGTATAATTGTGGTAAAAGTATTTAATTCATGAATTCAGATGCTCTTATGTGTAGGATACTAGGATCCATGTCGGGCACATAACTCATTTCCAGTGTTACTATTTATTTTTCCTGTTAACTCAATGCACCCGTGTCATTTGCAGAATTACATTCTATCGATGTTGCTGTCATTATGATTTAATTGTGAAAACTAGGCTTATTTCTTTACTTTGGTTCTGCAAGGATGGAAGCAAGAACATTATATGAATGATTCCAAGCGGAAAAGGTACACAGAGATCACAGACAGTATTTCTGAGCATGGAGTGATTTGTTATCTGTAACAAGTGCGATGAATTTTGGAGTACTACTGGAAACGAACTCGATTTGTCTCATTCACTGTCAAGAAACACATCGACCATTCATATTTGAACTGGCTCAGTATTATTCTGTAATACTGCTCTCTTGGTAGATTTTTCTGTAGTTGCTACTGTAGTCAAGATGCCGGACAGTTTGTTATTTACTGATATTTGACCATGTTGAACGAGAACGAGCAAGAAAAAAGTTCAAGTCATCAATCCAAAATGTAATTAGCAATTCTTATCTAAAACAAAAGCAGCAGTACTGAAAATCAATAAGTATGATATAGGTTGTGGTAGTTTTTCTGGACATGTTTGTCACACCTGCTACCTTCGATGGACCTTCTAATGTATAAGTGTGACATAGTGGGCCATGGGCCGTGAGCTGTAAGCCTGTGGCGTGCGTGTCGGGTTGGGTCCTTATAAACCAACCCCCTCTCTCTGTAAGGTTATGAATGAAATAGAACCTTGATCTCGTGTCTCACCTTCCTTCGTATATTCTCATCTACTGCTCTCCTCATCCGAAATCCCCCTTCCCGTGATCTTGTCACACCTGCTACCTTCGATGGACCCTCTAATGTATCAGTGTGACATAGTGGGCCATGGGCAGTGAGCTGTAAGCGTGTCGGGTTGGGTCCTTATAAACCAACCCTCTCTCTCTGTACGGTTATGAATGAAAAATAACCTTGGTCTTGTGTCTCACCTTCCTTCGTCTATTCTCATCTACTGCTCTCCTCATCCCAAATTCCCCTTCCCCTTGTATCCTTGTGCGATCTAGATCCCCTCGTGATCAGGTCGTTACAATCTGGTATCCAGAGCCTAGAATCCCACCAATTTTTTCTCGCTCCCGATCCGCTGTCTCCCAATCTCTTGGCATCGATCCATAATTCTGGGCGAAAGGTGCGATTCACTCTGGTGAATTGCGCGAAATCTCTAGTTCGTTCGGATCTGCTCGGAGTGAGACGCGACGGCCCCGGCGAAACCATCCGCGCAGACTCAACACGTCTTGACGGCGATGGAGGAGAACGCATGCCAAATGAAATCAATGCTCGAGGATATCATCAAGCGGCTGGATACACAGGCGGCGGCCAGCGAGAAGCGCCATGGGGAGCAGAGCAACTTCAACGCCAAGGTAACTGTGGAGATCACGCAGATGCAGAAGCAGTTGGAGGCCACGCATCATGAGGTCGACGAAACTCGCAAGTCGATCGCGGCTCCGCCGGCATCTGCTACGTCCACGACATCTCCACAACTGGAAGTGGGTGGAGCGGCATAGGCGGCGCGGCTCACAAACAATGGAGCGCCCCTGCTTGTGGATCTGCCCGACCCGTCAAGAGTACCAGCACCCACACGGGTGCATCTGCAGGGGTTCCAGGCGAGAACAGGGTGTCGGGAGGAGCGCCGTAAAGATCGTGGCGACGATGGGGGCTATATCAAACTACTGAAGCATGATTTTCCTCGGTTCTCTGGTGAGCTACCGAATCTCTGACCGGATCGCTGCATCACCTATTTCGAGCTCTATCGCGTCCAATCAGCAAGCTAGGTCACCACGACATCGCTATACGTAGACGGCCATGCCGCACTCTAGGCTCCAGGCGTACAGGCAAGTGACGTGGGGATGACCCCTGAACCTATCGGGTGAGCCTACCCGGTCCAAGACCCAAGACGAAGGCCCAAAGAGAGGTGTTGTTCTGCCCCACTAGAAGGCCCAACGAGGCCCCACCCGCGAGACTTGCGGGTCAAGAAGGAAAGACCTAACCGACCTAGAACTAGGGTTTGTAACCCCCCGGACACGGTTTGAGACTTGGCCATCTATATAAGGCCAGGAGAACCACCGGGAGGGGGATCCAATCGACTTTCGCCACCATAAGGCTTGAGCTCGAGATCATACTCTCGACTTGAGCACCCCCCCATTGTAACCGATCTACTGATAATACAGATCGAAGAGCAGGAGTAAGGGTTTTACCTCTACGAGGGCCCCAAACCTGGGTAAATCGTGTCCCCTGTTAGTCGACGATTGTCACCAGCGCCCTTATGTTCTCTTAATCGAAACCCTACCGGATCACCCGAGGGACTTGTTGAGATTACTATTCAACAATTGGCGCCGTCTGTGGGAACGACAGACGCTAGATCTACGGCATCTTCGGCCTCATCATCGCCAATCTTCAGCTAGAGCCCTGGAACTTCGACTCCAGCAGAATCAATCCGTTTCGGGTCGCTCATCTATGCGCCCCACTCGCCGGAATCGCGCCCGACGTTCAGCAGATTGGAGAAAAGCATCAGCTTGATGTTCGGGAGCTTCCACTTCCGCGCCGACAAGGCAGGAATCTTGCGCTTCCCCTGAGCAGATCGATCTCGGCGAATCGCACTCCAAGTCTATCTCGAGCCCGCCGATCCCCGACTCGCCATCTGACGACGCTGGTCGCGACGTAGCGCCCAGTGGTGGCTCCATCCGCCGCAACCTCCGCGACTTCCACACCATCGCAACCGAGGAACCCTCCAGATCCGGTGAAAGTTATCGACCCACGCCCAGGACTCACGAGCCATATCTGGCCCAGGTTTGCATGGCAGGATCAACAGAGACACCCTAGGAAACAGAGGATAGTCGAAAGGAGTGAGAGCGCATCAAAGTATCGCGAGCCGCCTGAGACAAAGCAAAAGCGGTGGTACAGCTTGGCGGTCAACCCGAAGAAGGATCCCCTCGAGAGGACCTAATCGCATACAACTATCACCTAGTACGGGCGAGTCGGCTGATCGCTGAAGCCCGCAAAAATCTGGACGAACGAAAGAAAGCGGCAGAGGAGTCGCGCGCGTCGCGCGACTCTCTCTAGGACTCACTCGGTAGGAAACAATCCCCCGAAAAAGAGATACGTCTCGAAGACCGCCGGCATGGATCACGAGTCCCTCAGCGGAATTAGCAAAACACTCGAAACATCCCTCATGCATGTCGACGACGAGGGCAACGTACACCCGACGACTCCTTCCACATCACTCTTAGCAGCCGCCACATATTTACAGGCGAACCAGCCGCCCGAAAACGATCCCCGTGCGGAACAGCATCGACAGGGTCAGAAAGGGCTAGGCATGGCAGCCTGCAAGAATCACGTTCAAGCCCGCAGAAATGCGACGACGCCGGAAGCTGAAAAAACCTCTTGGGCAGACAAAACATCTCGCAGACGCGGGAGCACGGCACCTAGAAGGGGAGACAGGGAGTCACCTTGTCGCGCCCGAGGGAAAGAGGCCCGGCTTCGCGGCGATAGCTCGGGTAGCGATGAGGATAGCCCACGAGATCACGATCGCAGCCCATGGCACCACGGAAGCCGATCGCGACAATGTAGCAGAGAACCGCGGAAATAGGATAATCGCGACCGACATAAATACGACGCGCGAGCAGACATCGCGCAAAACAAGGTCAACAGAGCCCGAGCAACCAGGAATCGTGCACGGTCACTATCCACCTCTTCCGACGAGGAAGCCTGTGGTGCATTGTGTTTTACCCGCGACATCCGCGAGGCACCGATTCGCAAGATATTCAAGCTTACCACGGAGGTCCCGAAATATGACGGTTCACAGGAGCCCAAGTCTTGGCTATCAGATTACCTCACGGCAGTAAAATGCCAACGTGGGAACAAGACAACGACCATGCACTATCTAAACCTACACCTTGTAGGCGCTGCGCGCAGCTGGCTCGAAGGAAGACCGCGAGCAAAGTACGAATCATGGGACGATCTAACCTACGACTTCCGCAAGAACTTCCAGGCGACATACAAAAGACCCGCATCTATCGAAGAGCTACAAGCTTGCAAACAGAAGAGCGGAGAGTCTACTCGCGAATATATTCAGCGGTGGACCACGCTCAAAAACACGGCGGGAAACATGTCAGAGGAGGTCGCAGTCGAGGCTTTCACCAAAGGAGCTCGACGCGCTGCCTTCCGAGAAGAGCTGGGACGAGCTGCGCCCAAAAATATCGGGGAACTGATGGCAATACCCGACAGATGGGCTAACGGCGAAGACTCCGTGCACAACGAGAAAGCATCTTCACCCGTGCATGAGGAGGATCTCAACGGTCGAAAGAAGAAGAGGAAACACTACGACCAAGACGATCGAGAGGAACTGGTGGCAGCAGAGTTCACAAGAAATCGCGACGGCGGGCCTCGTGGAAACCGCGAATGGAAGCCAAAGCCAGATGACAAAACTCCCGAGGAAGACCTTGACGGTTATTGCATGCTACATCTATTCACAGATAAATGCACAGGCAAGACCAAGGCGACTCATCTCCTCAAGGACTGCCGAAAGTTCCAATACATCCACGAGGCCTACACGAAGAAAAATAGAGCCGCAGTCAACCAGGGATACCTGCAACTCCCAGGAGGATTCCACCCGCCACAGCCCCTACCTCCATCAGGACACCAGAACGCGGTATTAGCCGCGCTACCAGCGCCACCCGCCGCAAACCCGGGAGCCAATGGGTACCCGCACCCACAGGGGCTCCTAGGCATGATACATAAGGTCTGCCCTGTCCCTGAGAATCCAGAAGACAAACACACGCCAAGTCAACATGGCAGTACAAGCTCCACCATCCACACCCGAATACCTAAAGATGTCAGAGCAGTCGATAACTTTCTCGCGTGAGGATCATCCCCCACGGGTTTATCGACAAGGGCACGCCGCGCTTGTCATTCAGGCGCAAATAGGCAACTACGACCTCGCTCGGGTGTTCATGGACGGTGGCAGTGGAATCAACATCATATACACGGACACACTCACCAAAATGAATAAAAACCTGGACGGGCTCGCATAGTCAGAAACATTCTTCCACGGGATAGTACTAGGGAAAGCCGTCCGGCCACTCGGAACAATCAACTTGGAAGTGGTACTAGAAACCACGAAAAATTACAGAAGGGAATTTCTCGACTTTGAAGTCGTCGATTGGCCGTCATAGTACCACGCCATTCTCGACCGAACAACGTTCGCGAGATTCATGGCAGTACCTCACTACGCCTACCTGAAGCTCAAGCTTCCAGGGAAATATGGCACGATCACCATAAACAACGACTTCCAAAAGTTAGAAAAGTGTGATACTGAGTTCAATGAGATCACAAAATCTTTCGGGAAGCAGGAGGAACTGGAAGAGTTGGCAAAAACCACGGAAGAACGCCCCGGAACTCGAGTTCATCCCAAACATCGACACTCGAAAGCATCAAGTGCACCCGACAGAATCCGCAAAGATGGCGATGGTGTCCACCACCCTATCGTCCGCATAGGAAGGCGCGCTCGTCGAACTCCTCCGTCAGTACTGGAAGATTTTTGCCTGGCAGGCTTCAGATATGCCAGGGATACCCAGGGGGTTCGCCGAGCACTCACTTGAAGTATATAAAGACGCCAAGCCAGTCAAGCAAACCACTCGACGTTTTTCCGAGCCAAAACAGAGGGCACTCGGAGAAGAGGTGAACAGGTTGCTAGCCGCCAAATTCATCAGAGAAATCAAAATTTCCACCTGGTTAGCAAAACCGGTGTTAGTCCCGAAGAAAAATACTGACATCCTTCGTGTGTGCATCGACTACACGTTGTTGAACAAACACTGCCCCAAGGATAAATTACCACTACCACGGATCGACAAGATCGTGGACTCCACTGCAGGATGCCAACGACTCTCCTTCCTGGACGCCTACTCGGGCTACAATCAGATCAGGATGAAACAGGAGGATGAGGAGAAGACAACATTCATCACCCCAGACGGTGTATACTCCTACACGACAATGCCCTTCGGGCTGAAAAACGCAGGCGCGACATATCAGCGCTGCATGCAAAAATGCCTTGCCAAGCTCATTGGCAAGAACGGTACAAGTTTACGTTGACGACATTGTCATCAATACTCGAGTAGAGGACACACTCCTCGAGGATATCAGGGAGACATTTGACGCCCTCAACGCCTACAGAATCAAACTCAACCCGACAAAATGCGTCTTTGGAGTCCCCGCAGGACAACTCCTCGGCTATCTAGTCTCCGCCCGAGGAATCGAGGCCAACCCAGAGAAAATACAAGCAATCTTGACGATGAAGGAGCCAACGAATCTTCGCGAGTACAACAGCTCGCAGGGCGACTGGCCGCCCTGAGAAGATTCATCGCAAATTAGGCGAGCAGGCGCTTCCCTTCTATAAGCTTATGAAGAAAACATATAAGTTTAAGTGGATGCCAGAAGCAAAGAAGGCGTTCGTCGACTTGAAAAGAGCGCTGCAGAGCAGACGCGTATTGGCTACACCACAGGAAAAGGAACCACTCTTTCTTTACCTAGCCGCAACAAACCAAGTCGTCAGCATGGTAATTTTCGTCGAGCGGCCAGAAGACAGAAAAGCATACGACGTTCAGAGACCAATATACTACATCAGCGAGGTGCTTTCGCCGTGCAAACAGCGATACCCCCACTACCAGAAACTCGCGTATGGAGTGGTCCTTACTTCCCGCAAGGTCAAACACTACTTCCAGGAGCATACCGTCACGGTGCTAAACGACGCATCACTCGCTACTATCATGAACAACCACATGACATCCGGAAGAATCGCAAAATGGAGCATCGAGCTAGGCGCCTGGGACATCATATACGCAGGGCGCAACGCTGTAAAATCCCAGGTCGTCGTGGAGTTCCTGAGCGAGTGGACGGAGATGCAAACCCCGGGACCTCCAGAATACACGAGCAACTGGATCATGTACTTCGACGGGTCGAAGAGAAACGAGGGAGCCGGAGCCGGTGTCATCCTCATATCGCCAAGGGGCGATAAGCTACAGTATGTCCTGCAACTCGATTTCCCTCCTGACGACCCCGCGTCCAACAACGAAGCAGAATACGAGGCCCTCCTGCACGGCATGAAGATGGCGATTGCATGTGGAGCCACTCGATTGATGATATACGGGGATTCAAACCTTATCGTGCAGCAGATGATGAAGGAGTGCGATGCTGTTGCAGACAACATGATTGCCTATCGCGACATGTACAACCTACTCGAAGGAAGTTTCAAAGGGTGCGAGCTGAAGCACATCGCGCGATCAAGCAACGAGGAGGCAGCCAAACTGGCGAACATAGGGTCCACAAATACCCCTGTTCCACCAGGAATCTACCTCGAGAGAATTAGCAAACGATCAGTCAAGGTCAAGAAGCCCGCATTGACACCCGCATCAACAGAAATGGTGGCCAACCAGCTAATCGCCCTCATAGAGCTCACACATCACATCTCAAGTAAAGTTTTTTTTGTCGAGCCAACCTGGACGCAGAAATACCTCGACTACTTCTCCAATAAACAGCTCCCGGCAGACGTTCGCGAGGCCAGACAGATAGTACGGTGCAGCAAATCTTTTCAGGTGATCCAAGGAGAGCTGTACAAGCAAAGCATATCAGGAGTACTCCAAAGATGCATCACACCCGAAGATGGCAAGGAGCTGCTCCGTGACATACACCAAGGCGACTGCGGGCACCACGCAAGCTGGAAAGAAATCGTGGGAAAGGCTTTCTGCGCAGGTTTCTACTGGCTCACGGCGGCTAGATACTCTAAAGACCTAGTCGACAGATGCAATGCCTGCCAAAGGTTCACGCCCAAGCCACACACCCCGTCCACAGAACTCCACATGATCCCTATCGCCTGGCCCTTTGCTTAGTGTGGGCTAGACATGGTAGGAACGCTACGGAAGTCAACACCTGGGGGATACACCCACCTGCTAGTAGCAGTTGTAACACCCGGGGGATTTTCCCCCAAATAGGATTTGGTTGTTTTTTTTTTTGCATTGCATCATGCATTTTGCATTGCACTTTGCTTCAAAAACATTTCTGGAAAATTCAAACAAGTTTAAACTTTCAAACATGTCCCAAATGGTTTCAAATAAAATTGCAAACAAATCATTTTGGGAATTGGGAATAATTACAAATGGTTGGTTTTCAAATTGGTATTAAATAAACCCCTAATTTGAATTCAAGTTTGCAAATTCAAATAATTTGTGAAATTGAATTTTTCAAAAACAAAATAGCATGCAACTGGGCATTTGCAATAATGAAACCATAAAAATTGTCCCCATAATTTTTGAACCCCCAAAACCCCCTTCTTTTCCATCTTTTATCCTTCTACAAAAAAAGGGGAAGAAAAAGAAATAAAACAAAGGGAGAGGCAGGCCAGCCCAAATGGGCCAGCCCACCTACAACCCCACCAAACCAGCCCAGCCAGCCCGCACCCCCTCCTTCCCCCACCTCCGTACGAACTCTGTCGTTTTCTTCTGAAGAAAAGCAGGCAGCACCGCACCCACCTCCTCACACCTGCCCCGCTCCCCTCTCCTTTCCTTTCCCCTCCCCCACGCCAGAATCTCTCCCTTCTCCTTCTTCTTCTCCACGCCTACAACTCTCTCCTCTGATTACTCTCAGACCCCCATCTCCTTTCTCTGTACTTTTCTGAATATTGATGAGGGAGCCACCATGGCCGCCAGTTGGAGAGCTTGGCGTTGTGTCCACGCTCGCCGTCGGACCCCGTTCCCCGCGGGAATGGAAACGGGGTACGTCCCTCGTCCACTTCGCCACTTCGGCCGGGACCGGGGAGCCCCGAAGTCGTCGCGCCGTCGGCATCAACTTCCCGGCGCACGGTCCCGACCTCCGCCACGGTCGCCTCGACTACGCCTGTCGCCAACAAGCTCCGCCACCGCACGCCCCTCCTTCGACTTCCACCCCGGTGAGCCTCCCTCCTAGGCCTAGGCCCCAACCCCCCTTGCTCTGGTGCTCGCCGTCGTGCAGCCGCCGTTTCCCCACCGGAGTTCGCCGCCGTTCCCGTGCAGTCAACGTCCTGTTATCTGAATCTTGTGGTGTTCAAAGTTCAGTTACCGCGACGACTGCCTCTTAGAAGCACGGATCTGTATCGTATCACAAACACGCACAGCAGCCTAGTGGCTTGGCGCCCTGTCCCGCACGCTGGAAGCCCCGAGTTCGAATCCCCCCCGAGGCGCAAAGCCACCTCTTTTTTTCAGCCTTTTTCTTTTATGTCTCGAACTCCAGAAAACCAGATCTGAATCTTTATTTGTAAAATCCATAACAAATTGAAAATTGCTCCAATTTCAATGATTCAAGTTTCTATGGATTCAGAATCTTGTGCTCTTTCTATTAGTCACAAAGTTGCAACATGTTTATGTAATAAATTTTGCACTAAATAATTAAATACAGAAAATGCAATAAAAATTGGAAACTTTGGAAAATCATAACTTGAGTTTTGTTCATCCAAATTGAGCAAACTTGAGCTCTAAAAATTTGTCTTAACAAACTCTACACAGTGGTATTTTATTTGGTCACAATTGAATTAAATTTGAACATGTTTCCTTCTGTTTACTAAAAAGGGCAGAATAAAAATGCCTATGAAAAATGCATAATAAATTCAATAATGATCCAAAAATTATGTTTAATATCTCAAACTGTTCACTGAAACATTTTATACATGTTTTCAACCTTTTCGATACAATTTGTTCACTGTTTTTCCTAATTAAAATTGGAGTAATAATTCAATACTTTAATTACACCTTTTAAATTGCAAAATTCATAACTTGGGCAATTCAAATCCAATTCCAACATGTAAAATATGTTTTCCATGCAAAATTGAATAAGATTTCCAAATATAAACTTTTTTTCTATTTGGAATAAATTAAATTGCTGAAAACAACTATTTCTTAATTAATGCATTTAAAATTGTCAATTTAATAACTTGCTCATCTAAAATCCAAATTCAACAAATGAAATATGTATTCCATCTAAAATTTTGTGTTCTTTCCAAACATAAATTTTGTTATCTGTTTTGAACATTTAAAATTGGTGAAAACAACAAATGTTTGTTTAAATCATTTAAAATGCCAAAGTTCATAACTTAACAAATAAAATTCCAAACTTGGTAAACAACATATCAAACTGAAGTTATTGTTGTTTTCTTATTGTTTTCATCATCCATGCATCATTCTAATCAACTTTCACATGATGGTTATTTGTAGATCATTTAATCCAACATTAATTCATGGGCTTTTCCATATGCAATCCAAATTGCATATGGGCCCATTTAAATATGTTTACCATGTCAACTGGTTTACTTTGATGCATCAATTAACTGTCATACATATAAAATAGGATCATGATGGATCTTTTGCCGTAGAAGTAATTGTTGCATCCGGTGTTTGTTCTAATTCGTTGCTTCTTCGCGGATAGGACGTTGAGATGATGTGAGCAACGACAAGTTCTGCGGATGTACCTCTACTTGCTGGATTCCAGGCAAGTATACTCACTTGCTGCCTATGGCTGCCTTTCATCACTTGTTACCGATTCTTTCCGTCGTCCTTATGCTAGCCTTATGATTCGATGCTTGTGTTCCGATCCCATCACATGTTTACCCTGCTGCCACGATATTGCCTTACCTCCACACCTATAACCCTGTTGTATGTTGGCCTGTGTCGTACTAGCATGCTTAGGTTTGTTTGCGCTCTAGTCCTGTTGTCCTTTGTTCTATCACCTGTTTAGTTGATAGTTGGGCTTGTCTTAATCAACAACATGTTAATGTTTTGGGTAATATTAATTTGATGATAAGGCACCGGCAGGAGGCCCGGCGTGGTTTTGAGGCCTGCTAGTGTCGACCCTAATTAGGAAAAGGGTCTTGTCCTCAGATCCATGATGAGCGCACTAACCGCATGTGGGAAGCGAGTATGGGCACCCCCGCAACTCTGATTCGATTCGCATCTCGTCCAAATCGCCTCATTTAGTTCAGGTTTTCCATTTGCCGCATGCATATGCAGGTGCGAACCATTGGCGCCAGGGTGGAACTTTTGTAGTCGGCATTTAGGGAGACACGTTCTTAGAGTGCTATGAGGGTCCCCTTTTCTTCGTGGGGCTTGATTAGCCGTGCGCTCAATTGCACGGGGTTCTTTGGGCTTGATGCAAAGAAGAGTTGGGTTGTGTTGAGTGGCCTGCTTGGTGGGTTTGCTCCCCGCCTGGCGGGTCATTCTTACTAGTACGGCCAAATTGGTGCATCCCTGCAGGGTTAAATCTTCTCGAGAAGCCGTGTTGTCCGCGGTTATGGATGACTTGGTGAAAGTGCTGGCTAACAAGTACTCAGACAACTTACACTTAACGATGATAACTTGACTAGTAATATAGATTACCTCCACCATAAAAATGAATGTCACCTTAATCAATAGTGTGAGTTTCCTTGGGTTGCTTCCTTAGTAGGGGGTAACATTGGATGGGTATTGTTTGGTGAGTAGTTGTAGTTGGTTTGGATACGCTATCTTATCCCTTTCTTTTAGTCGGATGTTGTAGCGCGTCTCTGTAGTTAGTTAGTGCAGCCCGCTGCCGCTTCTTTGCAATAATCCCTTCCTTTCCGTTGTACCCAAAGTATTTGTATCTTGTGATGATTGGTTACGCTGGTATCTTGTGAGTATGGTTTATCCACTTGCCAGTACTTAACCGTACTGACCCACGAATCCATTTCGTGGCTGCATATTCCACATTGCAGTCAACAGGTTTGAAGTCTGACGACGTTAGCTTGGGAATCCCTCCGGCTTGGCCTGGGCAGGGATTGGACGCCATCGGTTATCTTCATGACTCTTAGTCCAATTTGTATCTTGTCCGTAGTCGGACACTATGTTGTTTCTTCCGCTGTTATTTGGATCTTTGTATTGTATCAGCTGTATCCTTGACTCGTTTGATTCTTCTTGTATATATATGTTTTCTGTTGTTGTTGCGGAATATTCGTGAACTGTTGTAATGTTATCACAAGTGGCAACCTGGAATCGGTTATTATGTGGATTCTGGCGGAAATGCCGAAATCTGCATAGTGCCCGATCCCGGGGCGTCACAAATGGTATCAGAGCATGGTTTCCGATTCCCGATATTGTTTCGATACGAATGGTTATCGAAGCAACGGGTCCGCAAAGCCTGTAGGATAACCTCGCTAACGGTCGTGTTTCTAGAGTGTCAAAACTATTTGTGCAAAACCTGTTTTGGAAACATCTCAATAGGATTCTTGTTTTCTCCTTATCTCTATTCTATTTCTCCTCCTACCTTATTTGTTTTGGAGCCTCTTCCCTTATCTATCTTTCAAAGTGTTAGGATCCTACGTGGGTGGACGTTTTCTGAGCCGTTAACCTAATAGGTTCGATCATCAGAAGATTCCTGGCGGGAGAAGATCGTCATCAACCCGAGCAAGATTCTCTTGTTAGTGGTGTCGAGAAGCCCTTGTTAGTGGTGTCGAGGAGATCAACTGGAAGCATGAAGAATCGATAGTCGAACTTCTTTCCCCTCCCGGGTTAGTGGGTGGATTGCGAGGGCGCAATCCCTTGTTAGTGGTGTCGTCTGTAACACCCGGGGGATTTTCCCCCAAATAGGATTTGGTTTTTTTTTTTTTGCATTGCATCATGCATTTTGCATTGCACTTTGCTTCAAAAACATTTCTGGAAAATTCAAACAAGTTTAAACTTTCAAACATGTCCCAAATGGTTTCAAATAAAATTGCAAACAAATCATTTTGGGAATTGGGAATAATTACAAATGGTTGGTTTTCAAATTGGTATTAAATAAACCCCTAATTTGAATTCAAGTTTGCAAATTCAAATAATTTGTGAAATTGAAATTTTCAAAAACCAAATAGCATGCAACTGGGCATTTGCAATAATGAAACCATAAAAATTGTCCCCATAATTTTTCAACCCCCAAAACCCCCTTCTTTTCCATCTTTTATCCTTCTACAAAAAAAGAAGGGGGAAGAAAAAGAAATAAAACAAAGGGGGAGGCAGGCCAGCCCAAATGGGCCAGCCCACCTACAACCCAACCAAACCAGCCCAGCCAGCCCGCACCCCCTCCTTCCCCCACCTCCGTACGAACTCTGTCGTTTTCTTCTGAAGAAAAGCAGGCAGCACCGCACCCACCTCCTCACACCTGCCCCGCTCCCCTCTCCTTTCCTTTCCCCTCCCCCACGCCAGAATCTCTCCCTTCTCCTTCTTCTTCTCCACGCCTACAACTCTCTCCTCTGATTACTCTCAGATCCCCATCTCCTTTCTCTGTACTTTTCTGAATATTGATGAGGGAGCCACCATGGCCGCCAGTTGGAGAGCTTGGCGTTGTGTCCACGCTCGCCGTCGGACCCCGTTCCCCGCGGGAATGGAAACGGGGTACGTCCCTCGTCCACTCCGCCACTTCGGCCGGGACCGGGGAGCCCCGAAGTCGTCGCGCCGTCGGCATCAACTTCCCGGCGCACGGTCCCGACCTCCGCTACGGTCGCCTCGACTGCGCCTGTCGCCAACAAGCTCCGCCACCGCACGCCCCTCCTTCGACTTCCACCCCGGTGAGCCTCCCTCCTAGGCCTAGGCCCCAACCCCCCCTTGCTCTGGTGCTCGCCGTCGTGCAGCCGCCGTTTCCCCACCGGAGTTCGCCGCCGTTCCCGTGCAGTCAACGTCCTGTTATCTGAATCTTGTCGTGTTCAAAGTTCAGTTACCGCGACGACTGCCTCTTAGAAGCACGGATCTGTATTGTATCACAAACACGCACAACAGCCTAGTGTCTTGGCGCCCTGTCCCGCACGCTGGAAGCCCCGAGTTCGAATCCCCCCCGAGGCGCAAAGCCACCTCTTTTTTTCAGCCTTTTTCTTTTATGTCTCGAACTCCAGAAAACCAGATCTGAATCTTTATTTGTAAAATCCATAACAAATTGAACATTGCTCCAATTTCAATGATTCAAGTTTCTTTGGATTCGGAATCTTGTGCTCTTTCTATTAGTCACAAAGTTGCAACATGTTTCTGTAATAAATTTTGCACTAAATAATTAAATACAGAAAATGCAATAAAAATTGGAAATTTTGGAAAATCATAACTTGAGTTTTGTTCATCCAAATTGAGCAAACTTGAGCTCTAAAAATTTGTCTTAACAAACTCTACACAGTGGTATTTTATTTGGTCACAATTGAATTAAATTTGAACATGTTTCCTTCTGTTTACTAAAAAGGGCAGAATAAAAATGCCTATGAAAAATGCATAATAAATTCAATAATGATCCAAAAATTATGTTTAATAGCTCAAAATGTTCATTGAAACATTTTATACATGTTTTCAACCTTTTCAATACAATTTGTTCACTGTTTTTCCTCATTAAAATTGGAGTAATAATTCAATACTTTAATTACACCTTTTAAATTGCAAAATTCATAACTTGGGCAATTCAAATCCAATTCCAACATGTAAAATATGTTTTCCATGAAAAATTGAATAAGCTTTCCAAATATAAACTTTGTTTTCTATTTTGAATAAATTAAATTGCTGAAAACAACTATTTCTTAATTAATGCATTTAAAATTGTCAATTTAATAACTTGCTCATCTAAAATCCAAATTCAACAAATGAAATATGTATTCCATCTAAAATTTTGTGTTCTTTCCAAACATAAATTTTGTTATCTGTTTTGAACATTTAAAATTGGTGAAAACAACAGATGTTTGTTTAAATCATTTAAAATGCCAAAGTTCATAACTTAACAAATAAAATTCCAAACTTGGTAAACAACATATCAAACTGAGGCTATTGTTGTTTTCTTATTGTTTTCATCATCCATGCATCATTCTAATCAACTTTCACATGATGGTTATTTGTAGATCGTTTAATCCAACATTAATACATGGGCTTTTCCATATGCAATCCAAATTGCATATGGGCCCATTTAAATATGTTTACCATGTCAACTGGTTTACTTTGATGCATCAATTAACTGTCATACATATAAAATAGGATCATGCTGGATCTTTTGCCGTAGAAGTAATTGTTGCATCCGGTGTTTGTTCTAGTTCGTTGCTTCTTCGCGGATAGGACGTTGAGATGATGTGAGCAACGACAAGTTCTGCGGATGTACCTCTACTTGCTGGATTCCAGGAAAGTATACTCACTTGCTGCCTATGGCTGCCTTTCATCACTTGTTACCGACTCTTTCCGTCGTCCTTATGCTAGCCTTATGATTCGATGCTTGTGTTCCGATCCCATCACATGTTTACCCTGCTGCCACGATATTGCCTTACCTCCACACCTATAACCCTGTTGTATGTTGGCCTGTGTCGTACTAGCATGCTTAGGTTTGTTTGCGCTCTAGTCCTGTTGTCCTTTGTTCTATCACCTGTTTAGTTGATAGTTGGGCTTGTCTTAATCAACAACATGTTAATGTTTTGGGTAATATTAATTTGATGATAAGGCACCGGCAGGAGGCCCGGCGTGGTTTTGAGGCCTGCTAGTGTCGACCCTAATTAGGAAAAGGGTCTTGTCCTCCGATCCATGATGAGCGCACTAACCGCATGTGGGAAGCGAGTATGGGCGCCCCCCGCAACTCTGATTCGATTCGCATCTCGTCCAAATCGCCTCATTTAGTTCGGGTTTTCCATTTGCCGCATGCATATGCAGGTGCGAACCCTTGGCGCCAGGGTGGAACTTTTGTAGTCGGCATTTAGGGAGACACGTTCTTAGAGTGCTATGAGGGTCCCCTTTTCTTCGTGGGGCTTGATTAGCCGTGCGCTCAATTGCACGAGGTTCTTTGGGCTTGATGCGAAGAAGAGTTGGGTTGTGTTGAGTGGCCTGCTTGGTGGGTTTGCTCCCCGCCTGGCGGGTCATTCTTACGTGTACGGCCAAATTGGTGCATCCCTGCAGGGTTAAATCTTCTCGAGAAGCCGTGTTGTCCGCGGTTATGGATGACTTGGTGAAAGTGCTGGCTAACAAGTACTCAGACAACTTACACTTAACGATGATAACTTGACTAGTAATATAGATTACCTCCACCATAAAAATGAATGTCACCTTAATCAATAGTGTGAGTTTCCTTGGGTTGCTTCCTTAGTAGGGGGTAACATTGGATGGGTATTGTTTGGTGAGTAGTTGTAGTTGGTTTTGATACGCTATCTTATCCCTTTCTTTTAGTCGGATGTTGTAGCGCGTCTCTGCAGTTAGTTAGTGCAGCCCGCTGCCTCTTCTTTGCAATAATCCCTTCCTTTCCGTTGTACCCAAAGTATTTGTATCTTGTGATGATTGGTTACGCTGGTATCTTGTGAGTATGGTTTATCCACTTGCCAGTACTTAACCGTACTGACCCACGAATCCATTTCGTGGCTGCATATTCCACATTGCAGTCAACAGGTTTGAAGTCTGACGACGTTAGCTTGGGAATCCCTCCGGCTTGGCCTGGGCAGGGATTGGACGCCATCGGTTATCTTCAGGACTCTTAGTCCAATTTGTATCTTGTCCGTAGTCGGACACTATGTTGTTTCTTCCGCTGTTATTTGGATCTTTGTATTGTATCAGTTGTATCCTTGACTCGTTTGAGTCTTCTTGTATATATATCTTTTCTGTTGTTGTTGCGGAATATTCGTGAACTGTTGTAATGTTATCACAAGTGGCAACCTGGAATCGGTTATTATGTGGATTCTGGCGGAAATGCTGAAATCTGCATAGTGCCCGATCCCGGGGCGTTACAGCAGTCGACAAATTCACGAAATGGATAGAGGCTATGCTAGTCACTTCACAGCACGCCGAGTGCGCCGTGAGATTCCTCAACTCCATCATATGCAGATTCGGTGTCCCACACAACATCATCACAGATAATGGGAGAAACTTCACAACCAAAGAAACTCAGGACTTCTACGCGGAAAAAGGGATAACTCTCAGCTTCGCTTCGGTAGCCCACCCGCAAACTAACGGCTAAGTCGAGCGATCCAACGGATTAGTTTCGGCTGGCCTAAAGAAGCGGCTGCTCAATCGGCTGCACCCAGCAGCAGGGCACTAGGCCGAAGAATTACCATCGGTGTTATGGAGCCTGCGAACAACACCAAATCGGCCGACAAACTACACGCCATTCTTCATGGTATACGGCGCTGAGGCCGTGCTACCCGAGGACGTCAAGTTCAACTCCCCACGAGTCGTTGCATACAGCGAAGAAACGTCGAACAAGGCACTCGCAGATGATATGGACGCACTGGATGAGATCAGGGACAATACAATACCCCACTCGAGAGTATACCACCCAATTTTCGGGTGCTCGGGGGCTACTCCCATCGGGAGAATACAAAGTAAGGCGCAGATATAAAAACGCTGAAACTTTCGAAAAACCATTTCGATTGGGCAAAATAAAGTACGAGAATACATCCCAAGGTTCATTACACATCAAAGCGTACAGAAACAAAGACTATCCTACGGAGCGGCGGAGGTAGTTCCACTCGCAGCAGGCTGTCCTTTATGCCCGGCGTGGGAAAGTACCCCATAAAGCTTCTTCGAAAGCTCCTCAGCACGATCGCCAAAGGGATGGAGTTCTACCTTTTTGCCCAGGGCGTCGCGTGGAACCTCCGAGTACACCTTCTCCAGGTCACCCGAGACACCATGCGCCAGGGCAAACTGGATAGCTGTCTTGGCCCCACACTCCGTCTGTGCTAGCGAGTACTCGTGGAGGAGATCTTCGTCGCCCAAGTGACATGGGGATGACTCCTGGACCTATCGGGTTAGCCTACCCGGTCCAAGGCCCAAGACCTAGGCCCAAAGAGAGGTGTTATCCTGTGCTACTAGAAGGCCCAACGAAGGCCCACCCGCAAGACTTGCGGGTCAAGACAAGAACTCCTATACGTACTCTACTAGGACTCATGTAACCCCCTCCTGGCTGCATATATAAAGCCAGGAGGGAGGAGAGAAAAAGACATCCAATCTGAGATCCGATCTAGACAAGAGAGAGGAAGATACAAGCCACAACTAGACTAGGCAATACACGGGATACCCCGTACGCCTCACCATGGCCTCGTCATTGTAAACATCTCGACTATCTCGCCATAATACAGATCAGACAAGCAGGAGTAAGGGTTTTACCTCTAC
Source organism: Alopecurus myosuroides (assembly GCA_028641055.1). NCBI lineage: Eukaryota > Viridiplantae > Streptophyta > Magnoliopsida > Poales > Poaceae > Alopecurus > Alopecurus myosuroides. The sequence goes on from CM054058.1 coordinate 249,325,282, forward strand.
GAGGGCCCCGAACCTGGGTAAATCTTGCCTCCTTGTTAGCCGTTGAGATCACCAACGCGTACATCGTTCCTCCACTCAAAACCCTACCGGATCATCCGAGGGATTTGTCGACACGACTCTTCGACAATTGGCGTCGTCTGTGGGAACGACACGCGTTGGATCTACGGTCTCGTCGGCCTCATCTACATCAAGATTCGGGTCCACGACACCATGGATTCGATCTATTTTCGGCTCCTTCAACTTCATCGAGCACTCGCCGGCATCACGCACGGCCTTCATCGTCTACATCGACATCGTTCTTCACGCGCAGGTTGCAGGACAGCAGCAACGTACATATTGCGGACTTTATCAACAGCAGCCCGAAACTCATCTGGAAAATTGCTTCGGTGTAAATATGCGAAATCAAATTAGCTCTCGGATCCAAAAAGAATCGGCGAATTCCGACTGTTAGATCTCCGTGGATGACCCGAACACTGAAGCCCTGTCAGAATTTGACGGAACTCCGCGCGACTTTGGGAAAACAATTCTCAAAGTCGAATCGGACATCAATTCGAAGATCACACCGTTGAACAGCTGCGGAATACAATCCTGCACTATTCTGTCGTTTTTGAGACAAATCCAACGGTTAGATCTCCGTCAGCGGCTCGCGTACTGCGACACGTTTTGGATCTCTGCGAGTTCGCGAATTCAAATCGTGGATCCATATTCTATTTCGGCAATTTGCGAGTCAACACTGTAACATCCCAAGTAAGAAAATCTCCCCCCTAGATGTTTTGTTTCTTGTTTTTTTTTATTGCTTTGCATCATGTCATCATAATTGCCTTTTGTTGCATTTGAAATTGAATTGTTTCCATTTGATTTCTATTTGAATTCCAAAACAAAATCCAATTATTTGTCATACTTGTTATGTTACAATGTGTCAAATGAAAACTACCAAACAAACAATATTTTGTTCCACCAAAAAGTGGAATCCAAAACTTTAAATTTTTGGCTTAGGTTCATTTATTCTTATGATACCAAAAATTGCTTAAAATCATTTAATTTCCAAAACAATAACATCAATCAAATTTATTTTGGAAAACAATGTTTGTTTTAAGGTGTTGTTACAAAAACAAAATAATACAAAATTATTCCAAAAATGTCTAACCCTAAAACTATTTGTTTCTCTCTTTTCCCAAATCTGGAAAAAAAAGGTAATAAAAGGAAGAAAAGATAAAGAGAAAAGAGAGGGGGGCAAAGGGGCATTCAGCCCAATTGGGCTAGCCCAACTCCCACTGGCCCATACCCCCACGTCCTTGTCTCCTACCTCTGTACGGAGCTCATCTCCAACGACCACGTCGACATTACAGAGAAGAAACGGTTGATCGAGCTCCTCCCCTGGCCTTAAGACCTCGAGCACCCTCTCCCCTCCTAACCCTAATTTTCCCTCCTCCTCTTCCTCCCTCGCGCCGCTCTTTCTCCTTCTCTCCCACTGTTCCTCCTTTCTCTGTACCGAAGCTCCATCACCGCCGCCTCTCTCCGACGAGTCGACGGCGCCACGGTGCCCTCCCGGCCGCGCTAGGGCCGGGAACGGAACCGGCGCGGCGCCCTCGTCCTCGCCATCCCCTCGGTTCCCGCCGACGATCACCGGAGCGCCGCCGCCATCCGATTTCTCGCCGCCCCGCTCCTCTGTTCGACTGCAAGGTGAGCGCCTCTCACCCCTGTACCGCCCTCGCCTTCCTTCCCCGCTCCTCCTCTCGCACGGGCCCACGGCCACCCGGCCGCCCGCGTCCGCCCCCGGCCGCACGGCCGCGATCCGCGGCGAGCAGCCGCAACTGCCCATCGCCTGTCGCCCTCCATGTCCGCCCTCGCTGCCTGTACGTGAACGGTACAGAGAAGTTCAGAAACCGATCTGAACAACAGGTTTCAGTTGACCTCTAACAGGTTAACCTCCCAGAGCCCCCCTACTGACAAGCAGTCGATCCCATCCGCACTGGCAGAGCCCCGTGCGCCCAAGCGGGAGGTTGCGGGATCGATCCCCGCGGGAGGCATTTGCCTCCCCATATTTTTCCCTTCCACGCCCGCGCGGGGCCCACGCGTCATGGACCCCTTAGGCCACGTAGACCCCAGCCCCGCCACCTGGGCGCCACAGTGGCGCTGGCCCCGCCGTCAGTGGCTGGGGCTGGTCACGGCGTGGTGCAGTTAGCTTTTTCTGCACGTTTTTCTTTATATTCAGTCCAGTTTTTATTACAGTTTAGTCCCTAAACTTCAAACCCAAATAACTTTTAAATCCCAACTCCAACTAAAATAAATAAAATATGTACACTATACCAAATTTAATTATCTACCTAATTATAACATTTGTTTTCTGTTTTGAATTTTCAAAAATGCAATTCAAATTTGAATTCAAATAATTCAATTGCAATTTGCTTAATTCCATAACTAATTCATTATTAATCCAAATCATGCAAATAAAATATGTTTTCCATACCATTTTGAACCACCAATTCAAATATAAATTTTGTTTCATGATTTGAATAATTTAAATTGCCTAAATAATTTAATCCTTGTTTAATTCATTTTAATTTGATAAAATCATAACTTGCTCAAATAAAATTATTTTTGAACATGCAAAATATGTTTTCAACCTAGAAAAGTATAAAATTTTCAAATATGGATTTGAATTTATGTTTTGAACAAATAAAATTCAAATAAAAGTCATGCTTGTTTTAAATTCATTTAAAACTTGTTTAATATTGTTTCAATCATAATAAATTCATCCTAACTCCTTTTCAATATTTGAAACATGTAACCCAACTAAAATTTGGTGTTCTTTTCAAATATAAACTTTGTTATCTGTTTTGAACAATTTAACTTGGTGAAAACAACAAATACTTGTGTGACAACCTTAAGGAACCAAAATTCCATAACTTGCTAAATAAATTTCCAAAATTGTTAAACCTTATTACAAATTGGTTCTATTGTTGTTATTTTGTTGTTTTCCTCATCCAGGCATCATACTAATTCACCTTCATCTGTTGATTAGTTGGAAAACAAATAATCTAACCCAAAATTCATGGGCTTTTCATATGCAACTCAAAATTGCATATGTGTCCATTTAATTTGTGTTACCATGTCAACTAGTTTATTTTGATGCAACTATTAACATGACATGCATCATCCCCATGATTGTGCACTATGCCATGATATTGATTGTCTACCCCTTTCTGCTTTGTCTGTTGGCTTCTTCTCGGTTAGACGACGACGTTGAGACCGACGATCCTTACGACACCCCTTCTGAGGTTCTAGCTCAGTACCAGGCTACTGGGTTTGCAGGCAAGTTATCACTCACATGAACCACTGTGTTCCTTTCAACATTGGTTACCGATACTTTCCGTTATTCTTTTCTGCTAGCCTTAGTAGTAGTTGTTTCTGTTACGAACCTATCACATGAATCCCTTAACCTTGATATTGCCTCACCTTCACTCCTATCACCCCTTTGGTTGAGCCAGTGTCTTACTAGCATGCTTAGGTTGCTTTGCTCGAGTCTGTTACCCGTTACTTTCTGTTATTACTTCTATTATGTTTTGGGGGCTCGTTGTTAATAAATCAACCTGTTGTTAATAATATGCTGATAAGGCACCGGCAGGAGGCCCTTTGTGGTTTTGAGGCCTGCTAGTGTCGACCCTAATAGGAAAAGGGTCTTGTCTACTGATCCATGATGAGCGTGCTCACCGCATCCGGGTGGTAGTATGGAACCCCCCTCGACTTTGACCTGATCCGCAGTTTGTCCGAAGAGCCACACTTAGTTCGGGAGTTCCATTTGCGCATAAGCATGAATGGGTCGCTCCCATGGTTACTGTTGATGATGATGATGCATATAGGGCGAGGCCTGTGGTGCCGGGGGGTGTGGTTTTCACCCCTGTGCTTAGGTTAGGTCGGACTGGCCGGGACCTTATAGCTCCGTGGCTCCTAGGACAGGTTGTAGAGATGGTTCGAGTCGTGTCGAGTCCACCTGAGTTTTAGTTGGTGGCTTGAGTGTGTACGGGTACTGGAGCACACCCTGCAGGGATAAATCTTCTCGAGAAGCCGTGTTGTCCGCGGTTATGTGACGACTTGGTGAAAGTACTGGCTAACAAGTACTCAGAACAACTTACACCTAACTAATGTTAACTGACTAGTAATAGACTTATTGACACAACAAATTGATCCATTATTCATTAATCCAACTGTGTGAGTTATCCTCGGATTGCTTCTTTGGATAAGGGGCGAGATCCAGGATGGGTTTGTTTGATGGTCAACAACAGTTGGATACGTCACGCTATCTTATCTCCTTTCTGTTAGCTGGAAGTGGTAGTGTTTCTGTAGTTGGTTAGCGCAGCCAGTTGCAGCATCTTTTATAACCCCTTTCTTCCGTTGAACCCAAGGCATCTGTGCTTGGTGTTGACGGGTTACACTTTGGTGAACTGTGAGTCTTGCTTGCCAGTACGTTGTTGTACTGACCCCGTTGGGGCTGTGGTTTACGCAGACGACGATTCCGGGGATCCCCATGGAGGCTACTACGTGGAGTACGACGACGCTGTTGACGAGTAGATAGCGGACCCGGGCAGGATCCGAGACTTCGTGGATGGGCTCCGTTTTCCTTTCATTGCCGGCCTCTTAGGCCTATTTGGATTTGTCTGTACTCAGACCTGTTGAATGCTTCCGCTGCTATGTAATGATGTTATGTTGGGACATGTGTCCTCTGGATGGTTGTATTTGCTATTCTCTGCCTTAGTGAAGGCCATTTGCAATCTTATTTCAATCTTTTGTGTCTTAGAGATATGTTGTGGTATCATTCCGTTTAACGCTGTTGACGTACCATGTGTGATTCGTATGAAGTACGTCGACAGTAGTGCCTATGGTCTCTAGTGGATAGTTTACATCGACGATGGAATAGCAGGGCTTGTGTTGTCGCGCATAAGCGCAGGCCTACCAGGAAGCTGGGACGTGGGAGCAGTTATGCCCCATAATCCAAGCATCTGCTATCCAGTTCGGCCCGATGAGTATCCCCTAGAAACCAGGGTGCGACAAATGGTATCAGAGCCTGTCTTCCTGTAGGATCCCTTTTACTGGTCGCAGTTGAGTCTAGAAACTATTTTGTAGCTATATAGGAAAAATGAAACGTGAGAGTAGGAATTCTGTCATTTTATTTCTTTCCCCACCCACCCTCCCTTTTCTGGTAAGGAAGTGCAACATTGTTTTTCTCTTCTCATCTAAACTTTCAAGTTAGGATTTCACGTGTTCTGGGTTCTTCCATAGTACCTTAAGAGTTTTGGTCGCGAGTTTCCCGATGTTGCTTCAATATCATGTTTCCCTCAAGAACCTTTCGTCCATTGAATCTTGTTGTGGTTTTCAACTTCATTTCTTCTACCGGTGCCTAACCACAAGGTGTACTCCAATGCTCATCACTGAGTACCGATGTATCCATTCCTAGTTATGTTTAGTTATCCTTTCGTACTCAAACCATTTATGGTGAACGTTGAGGGTAGTATATGTTTGCTCCATGCTACCTTCTTACCGTCTGAAGTAATCCTTTTAAGCACTTATATTGGATTTTGTTATCCGGTTAGTGTGTTAACCTTGGTATCCTCTTCAGGATGGAAAGTGGTGACGAAGAACCCACACTGCCACCTGAGATGGGGAAAGTGCTGTCTCAGATGACACAAGTTATAAGGCAGATGCAGCAGAACCAAGACCTTGGGAGTAATGGCAACACTCAGGTGTCTATTCGGGAGTTCCTTGAGCTCAATCCGCGCACGTTTGATAACTCCTCCGAGCCATTGGATGCTGATGACTGGCTCCGTGAAATGAACCGTACTCTTGTGGTAGCTCATGTGGCTGACGAGGACCGTGTTCCTTACGTGACCTACCTTCTCCGTGGACAATCCATGTCTTGGTGGGAGAATTTCCAAGAAATGAGAAGTTCTAGTGTGGCAATCACATGGGAGGATTTCAAGCAAGCCTTCGTGCGCCATCACATTCCCGATGGGCTCATGGAGAAAATGCGTGAGAAATTTTATTCTTTCACACAAGGCAGTCTGGACGTTCTCGAATACCAAAGAGAGTTCAATCGTCTGGCTCGCTACGCCGGAGATGAAATCTCCACGGAAGCGAGAAAGATGGCAAAGTTCCGCAGGGGTCTCAACCCGGAACTCAAGTATGCTCTCACCAACGTCAAGGCCAAGAATTTTGAGGACCTCATCAACATCGCTCTAAATGAAGAGCATGGGCGCAAGTTGGTTGAGGAATCTCGTAAGCACTCTCGTGAACAGGCTAATCTTTCGAAAGCTATCATGCCTCCACAAAAACGGAGAGTTTGGGTTCCATATACCACTACAACACCGCCCATATGCTTGCCAAGCCCGGCAGGAATTCTTCCCCGCCCTCCCACCCCAGTGGTATCTTCAGGAGGTGCTCCATCTCAGCTAGGTCCAACAACTCCTCGTTCTGTTGTTACATGCTACAAGTGTGGACAGTCGGGCCACTATTCCGATAAGTGTCCGCAAAGGCACCTCTTTCCACCTCCACCTCGCCACAGGTCGACCCCGACAAGAATACGTGGTCCTCCGTTGGGTTGCTACAACAGCAACGACTTTGGCGTGAGAACCGTTAAGGTGAACCATGTCAAGGCCCAGGGAGCAGAAGAATCTCCAGAGGTTGTAATGGGCACACTTCTTGTGAACTCGTTTCGTGCTAAAGTCTTGTTCGATTCTGGTGCTTCACACTCTTTCACCTCTCAATGCTTTGCAAACAACAGTGGAATCAACTTCGAACAGTTGTCTATCCCTTTCCTAGTGAAATCACCGGGATCTAGCTGGCAAAGCAATAAAGTTGGACAGAACATCGAGATCACAATTGGAAACCTTCCATTCCAGGCATCTTTGATAGCTCTCCACTCTTCAGATATTGATGTCATTCTGGGGATGGATTGGCTGGTAGCCAACAAAGCAGTCATTGATTGTCCTGCTAAGTCTGTCAAAATCACACACCCTTCTGGCCAGATAGTCTACTTCCATGCTGAAAATCCAGTTGCTCAACTCTACACCCTCAATGCAAATCCTCTACCATCTATTGAAACTATTCCGGTGGTTTGTGAATTCCCTGATGTCTTTCCAGAAGAATTGCCAGGAATGCCTCCTGACAGAGCTGTTGAGTTCGTCATCGAACTTGAACCAGGCACTGCTCCAATCTCTAAGCATCCATACAAGATAGCTCCTCCTGAACTGAAGTTGTTGAAGGAGCAAATCGATATGTACATGGAGAAAGGTTACATTCAACCTAGCTCCTCGGCTTGGGGATGCCCAACTCTGTTCGTTGCGAAGAAGGATCAAACAAAGAGACTCGTGGTTGACTATCGTCCTCTCAACGAGAAAACCATCAAAAACAAGTATCCAATTCCTCGTATCGATGATCTTTTTGATCAACTTGCTGGAGCCTCAATATTCTCCAAGCTGGACTTGAGGATGGGTTACCATCAAATAAAGATCAGAAAGGAAGATATTCCAAAGACAGCTTTCACCACTCGCTACGGTCTATATGAATACACCGTCATGTCCTTTGGTCTCACCAATGCACCGGTGACATTCTCTCGACTAATGAATTCTGTCTTTCATGAATACCTCGACAAGTTCGTTGTGGTATATCTTGATGATATTCTGGTCTACTCAAAATCTGAGGAAGAGCATGGAGAACATCTTCGTCTCACTCTCATGAAACTTCGCGAGCATCGTCTATATGCCAAGTTCTCCAAATGTGAGTTCTGGATTCCAGAAGTTGCTTACCTTGGTCATGTCATATCTGCCAAGGGCATAGCCATTGATCCAGAAAAGGTTAAGGCAATTGTTGATTGGAAACCTCCTAAGACGGTGAAGCAAGTCAGAAGTTTTCTTGGTTTGGCTAGCTATTGCCGTCGTTTCGTCCAAAACTTCTCCAAGATTGCCAAACCTCTCACTGATCTCACAAAGAAGGACAAGAAGTTCGTTTGGTCTCCACAATGTGATGAAAGTTTCAATCTCCTGAAGACTAAACTCACTTCTACACCAGTTCTGGTTGGCCCGGATACTACCAAACCTTTCCAGATATTCTGTGATGCTTCTCTCCAAGGTCTAGGAGCAGTTCTTATGCAAGAACGTCAAGTTGTGGCTTATGCTTCACGTCAGTTGAACGCACATGAGCTCAATTATCCCACTCATGATCTAGAACTTGCAGCAGTTGTGTTTGCCCTCAAGAAATGGAGGCAATACTTGTTGGGTAATCGCACTGAAATCTTTTCCGATCATAAGAGTCTGAAATACATCTTCACTCAGCCAGATCTAAACCTCAGGCAAAGGAGATGGATTGAAAAGATCAAAGACTTCGATCTTACCATTTCTTACACTCCAGGCAAGGCTAATGTTATGGCCGATGCTCTCAGTCGAAAGTCGTATTGCAATAATCTCATGATCATGGAAAGCCAACCTCCACTTCATGAAGAATTCCAGAAGCTGAACCTTGGTCTTGTTCCTGAAGGTTATCTTGCGAACTTGACAGCTAGTCCAACTCTCGAGGACAAGATTCGTTTTAAACAACTTCGTGATGCTGAGATCAAGAAGATTGCAAATAACATCAGAGCAGGCAATGTGAAGTATGAGTGCTTCTCAATTGATGACAAGGGAACGGTGTTCTTCGAAGGACGCATTGCAGTTCCTCAAGTTCAAAGTCTCAAAGATGTGATTCTCAAGGAGGCTCATGAAACTCCTCTCTCCATCCACCCTGGAAGTACAAAGATGTACCGGGATCTCAAGACGCTGTATTGGTGGTCTGGCATGAAACGTGAAATTGCTCAATACGTTTCTGAATGCGACGTTTGTCAACGTGTTAAGGCAGTTCATCAGAAAACAGCCGGTCTTCTCCAACCTCTGAAAATCCCTGAGTGGAAGTGGGACATGATTGAAATGGACTTCGTCACTGGTTTTCCAAAGTCCAGGAAGGGCAACGATGCAATCTTTGTTGTTATTGATCGACTCACTAAGGTAGCTCACTTCTTCGCTGTCAAAGAAACAATCTCAGCTAGCCAGTTAGCAGAGCTCTACACAACAAAGATTGTTCCTCTTCATGGTGTTCCATTGGAAATAAGCTCAGACCGTGGAAGCATATTCACTTCTCATTTCTGGAAGAGTTTTCAAGAAGCGTTGGGCACCATATTTCTGTTCAGCACAGCTTACCATCCTCAGTCTCAAGGGCAAGTCGAAAGAGTCAATCAGATTCTCGAGGATATGCTCAGAGCATGTGGTCTCTCCTTTGGCATGAAATGGGAGGAATGCCTTCCATATGCTGAATTCTCCTACAACAACAGCTTCCAGGCAAGCCTAGGCATGGCACCGTTTGAAGCACTCTATGGCCGCAGATGCAGGAGTCCAATCAATTGGTCTGGAGCTGGTGAACGTTCACTCTTAGGCCCTGACATTGTTAAGGAAGCCGAAGATAAAGTTCGCATCATTCGTGACAATCTCAAGATTGCTCAGTCTCGTCAGAAAAGCTACTATGACAGCAAGCACAGGGATATGATTTTTGCACCTGGTGACAAGGCATATCTCCGTGTAACTCCCCTCAGAGGCACTCATCGTTTTGGTGTCAAAGGAAAGCTAGTACCGAGATACATGGTCCTTTCAACATTCTCTCAAGGCGTGCGGAAAATGCCTATCGTCTTGAACTTCCAGAAAAACTATCCAAGGTGCACGATGTGTTTCACGTGTCACAGCTCAAGAGGTGTTTCAAAGATCCAGATCGTGCAGTTGATCATGATTCCATTGAACTACAAGATGATCTATCTTATGAGGAGCACCCTGTTCGTATTCTCGATGAGACCGAGCGTAAGACTCGCAACAAGAGCACCAAGTTCTTGAAAGTGCAGTGGTCGCATCATTCCGATAAAGAGGCAACATGGGAGACCGAAGAGGATCTTCGCAAGAAGTATCCGGACCTTTTCTCTTCTCAGTAGGAATCTCGGGGCGCGATTCCTTCAAGGGGGGGGCGTTTTGTAACATCCCAAGTAAGAAAATCTCCCCCCTAGATGTTTTGTTTCTTGTTTTTTTTATTGCTTTGCATCATGTCATCATAATTGCCTTTTGTTGCATTTGAAATTGAATTGTTTCCATTTGATTTCTATTTGAATTCCAAAACAAAATCCAATTATTTGTCATACTTGTTATGTTACAATGTGTCAAATGAAAACTACCAAACAAACAATATTTTGTTCCACCAAAAAGTGGAATCCAAAACTTTAAATTTTTGGCTTAGGTTCATTTATTCTTCTGATACCAAAAATTGCTTAAAATCATTTAATTTCCAAAACAATAACATCAATCAAATTTATTTTGGAAAACAATGTTTGTTTTAAGGTGTTGTTACAAAAACAAAATAATACAAAATTATTCCAAAAATGTCTAACCCTAAAACTATTTGTTTCTCTCTTTTCCCAAATCTGGAAAAAAAAGGTAATAAAAGGAAGAAAAGATAAAGAGAAAAGAGAGGGGGGCAAAGGGGCATTCAGCCCAATTGGGCTAGCCCAACTCCCACTGGCCCATACCCCCCACGTCCTTGTCTCCTACCTCTGTACGGAGCTCATCTCCAACGACCACGTCGACATTACAGAGAAGAAACGGTTGATCGAGCTCCTCCCCTGGCCTTAAGACCTCGAGCACCCTCTCCCCTCCTAACCCTAATTTTCCCTCCTCCTCTTCCTCCCTCGCGCCGCTCTTTCTCCTTCTCTCCCACTGTTCCTCCTTTCTCTGTACCGAAGCTCCATCACCGCCGCCTCTCTCCGGCGAGTCGACGGCGCCACGGTGCCCGCCCGGCCGCGCTAGGGCCGGGAACGGAACCGGCGCGGCGCCCTCGTCCTCGCCATCCCCTCGGTTCCCGCCGACGATCACCGGAGCGCCGCCGCCATACGATTTCTCGCCGCCCCGCTCCTCTGTTCGACTGCAAGGTGAGCGCCTCTCACCCCTGTTCCGCCCTCGCCTTCCTTCTCCGCTCCTCCTCTCGCACGGGCCCACGGCCACCCGGCCGCCCGCGTCCGCCCCCGGCCGCACGGCCGCGATCCGCGGCGAGCAGCCGCAACTGCCCATCGCCTGTCGCCCTCCATGTTCGCCCTCGCTGCCTGTACGTGAACGGTACAGAGAAGTTCAGAAACCGATCTGAACAACAGGTTTCAGTTGACCTCTAACAGGTTAACCTCCCCGAGCCCCCCTACTGACAAGCAGTCGATCCCATCCGCACTGGCAGAGCCCCGTGCGCCCAAGCGGGAGGTTGCGGGATCGATCCCCGCGGGAGGCATTTGCCTCCCCATATTTTTCCCTTCCACGCCCGCGCGGGGCCCACGCGTCATGGACCCCTTAGGCCACGTAGACCCCAGCCCCGCCACCTGGGCGCCACAGTGGCGCTGGCCCCGCCGTCAGTGGCTGGGGCTGGTCACGGCGTGGTGCAGTTAGCTTTTTCTGCACGTTTTTCTTTATATTCAGTCCAGTTTTTATTACAGTTTAGTCCCTAAACTTCAAACCCAAATAACTTTTAAATCCCAACTCCAACTAAAATAAATAAAATATGTACACTATACCAAATTTAATTATCTACCTAATTATAACATTTGTTTTCTGTTTTGAATTTTCAAAAATGCAATTCAAATTTGAATTCAAATAATTCAATTGCAATTTGCTTAATTCCATAACTAATTCATTATTAATCCAAATCATGCAAATAAAATATGTTTTCCATACCATTTTGAACCACCAATTCAAATATAAATTTTGTTTCATGATTTGAATAATTTAAATTGCCTAAATAATTTAATCCTTGTTTAATTCATTTTAATTTGATAAAATCATAACTTGCTCAAATAAAATTATTTTTGAACATGCAAAATATGTTTTCAACCTAGAAAAGTATAAACTTTTCAAATATGGATTTGAATTTATGTTTTGAACAAATAAAATTCAAATAAAAGTCATGCTTGTTTTAAATTCATTTAAAACTTGTTTAATATTGTTTCAATCATAATAAATTCATCCTAACTCCTTTTCAATATTTGAAACATGTAATCCAACTAAAATTTGGTGTTCTTTTCAAATATAAACTTTGTTATCTGTTTTGAACAATTTAACTTGGTGAAAACAACAAATACTTGTGTGACAACCTTAAGGAACCAAAATTCCATAACTTGCTAAATAAATTTCCAAAATTGTTAAACCTTATTCCAAATTGGTTCTATTGTTGTTATTTTGTTGTTTTCCTCATCCATGCATCATACTAATTCACCTTCCATCTGTTGATTAGTTGGAAAACAAATAATCTAACCCAAAATTCATGGGCTTTTCATATGCAACTCAAAATTGCATATGTGTCCATTTAATTTGTGTTACCATGTCAACTAGTTTATTTTGATGCAACTATTAACATGACATGCATCATCCCCATGATTGTGCACTATGCCATGATATTGATTGTCTACCCCTTTCTTCTTTGTCTGTTGGCTTCTTCTGGGTTAGGCGACGACGTTGAGACCGACGATCCTTACGACACCCCTTCCGAGGTTCTAGCTCAGTACCAGGCTACTGGGTTTGCAGGCAAGTTATCACTCACATGAACCACTGTGTTCCTTTCAACATTGGTTACCGATACTTTCCGTTGTTCTTTTCTGCTAGCCTTAGTAGTTGTTGTTTCTGTTACGAACCTATCACATGAATCCCTTAACCTTGATATTGCCTCACCTTCACTCCTATCACCCCTTTGGTTGAGCCAGTGTCTTACTAGCATGCTTAGGTTGCTTTGCTCGAGTCTGTTACCCGTTACTTTCTGTTATTACTTCTATTATGTTTTGGGGGCTCGTTGTTAATAAATCAACCTGTTGTTAATAATATGCTGATAAGGCACCGGCAGGAGGCCCTTTGTGGTTTTGAGGCCTGCTAGTGTCGACCCTAATAGGAAAAGGGTCTTGTCTACTGATCCATGATGAGCGTGCTCACCGCATCCGGGTGGTAGTATGGAACCCCCCTCGACTTTGACCTGATCCGCAGTTTGTCCGAAGAGCCACACTTAGTTCGGGAGTTCCATTTGCGCATAAGCATGAATGGGTCGCTCCCATGGTTACTGTTGATGATGATGATGCATATAGGGCGAGGCCTGTGGTGCCGGGGGGTGTGGTTTTCACCCCTGCGCTTAGGTTAGGTCGGACTGGCCGGGACCTTATAGCTCCGTGGCTCCTAGGACAGGTTGTAGAGATGGTTCGAGTCGTGTCGAGTCCACCTGAGTTTTAGTTGGTGGCTTGAGTGTGTACGGGTACTGGAGCACACCCTGCAGGGATAAATCTTCTCGAGAAGCCGTGTTGTCCGCGGTTATGTGACGACTTGGTGAAAGTACTGGCTAACAAGTACTCAGAACAACTTACACCTAACTAATGTTAACTGACTAGTAATAGACTTATTGACACAACAAATTGATCCATTATTCATTAATCCAACTGTGTGAGTTATCCTCGGATTGCTTCTTTGGATAAGGGGCGAGATCCAGGATGGGTTTGTTTGATGGTCAACAACAGTTGGATACGTCACGCTATCTTATCTCCTTTCTGTTAGCTGGAAGTGGTAGTGTTTCTGTAGTTGGTTAGCGCAGCCAGTTGCAGCATCTTTTATAACCCCTTTCTTCCGTTGAACCCAAGGCATCTGTGCTTGGTGTTGACGGGTTACACTTTGGTGAACTGTGAGTCTTGCTTGCCAGTACGTTGTTGTACTGACCCCGTTGGGGCTGTGGTTTATGCAGACGACGATTCCGGGGATCCCCATGGAGGCTACTACGTGGAGTACGACGACGCTGTTGACGAGTAGATAGCGGACCCGGGCAGGATCCGAGACTTCGTGGATGGGCTCCGTTTTCCTTTCATTGCCGGCCTCTTAGGCCTATTTGGATTTGTCTGTACTCAGACCTGTTGAATGCTTCCGCTGCTATGTAATGATGTTATGTTGGGACATGTGTCCTCTGGATGGTTGTATTTGCTATTCTCTGCCTTAGTGAAGGCCATTTGCAATCTTATTTCAATCTTTTGTGTCTTAGAGATATGTTGTGGTATCATTCCGTTTAACGCTGTTGACGTACCATGTGTGATTGGTATGAAGTACGTCGACAGTAGTGCCTCTGGTCTCTAGTGGATAGTTTACATCGACGATGGAATAGCAGGGCTTGTGTTGTCGCGCATAAGCGCAGGCCTACCAGGAAGCTGGGACGTGGGAGCAGTTATGCCCCATAATCCAAGCATCTGCTATCCAGTTCGGCCCGATGAGTATCCCGTAGAAACCAGGGTGCGACAAACACAAAGACCAGCAACGTCAACGAAACATGGCGACTCGCCATACTAGTGCCCGGGGGCTCGACATCAACATTGCCCTCCGTGTACACACTACAAACATCGCGACTCCGCCGCGTCGACTCGGTCCGCCGCGTCGAGTCCTTCGGGAAGCATCGCGACTCCGCCGCGTCGAGTCCTTCGGGCAAACATCGCGACTCCGCCGCGTCGTTTCGGTCCGCCGCGTTGAGTCCTTTGAGCAAACATCGCGTCTCCGCGTCGACTCGGTCTGCCGCGTCGAGTCCTTCGGGCAAACATCGCGACTCCGCCGCGTCGATTCGGTCCGCCGCGTCGAGTCCTTCGAGCAAACATCGTGACTCCGCCGCGTCGAGTCCTTCAGACAAACATCGCGACTCCACCGCGTCGACTCGGTCCGCCGCGTCGAGTCCTTCGAGCAAACATCGCGAGTCCCCCGCGTCGACTCGGTTCGCGCGTCGAGTCCTTCGGACAAACATCGCGACTCCGCCGCGTCGACTCGGTTCACCTCGTCGAGTCCTTCCGGAAAATATCGCGACTCCGTCTAGAAAACATCGCGACTCCGCCGCACAACTCCGCTCCATCGAATCCTCTCGACTAAGCGTCTCGGGGGCTATCCTTCGCCGCAACCACACTCGTTGCTCGGGGGTTGTGCTGCAAATTAGATGCACTCGAGAATTCGTCGCAGCCGCACTCGACACTCGGGGGACTGAGGCGCGAAACAGCCGCACTCGACACACGAGTCCGGTTCATCGATTCCGGCGATATTTGCCGACTCCGTCACTCGACACCGTCTCGTCGACTACGACAATGTCATACAAAGATAAGTTACTCTTATACAAGTCGACAAATTTACTTTTTCATGTCTATAATCTGCTGTGAAACTACACCTGACACTCGGGGGCTGCGCCCCGCAAACTAAATGAATACTCGAGACCCGTCATGTTGCACGTTACACTACCGCATCTACACGCTACAACCCGAGTAGCTGATACTGCCTGACGTTGATCCTTGACTCTGACCCGGTTTGCAGCAGCAACTGACAGGTTAGCAAGGAGCATAGACAATGGCTGTCAGGCTAACGAAAGGGCACAACGTACGATGCAAAAGTGTCGCGTAAGGGTCAAATCATTGCCTACCAACAGGCCATACTCGACTCTGCGAGTCGATAGATTGTTGGTTCACAACCAAGATTAACCCGAGCAACAATTTGTTCAGTACATTTTGCTAGACACAGTACTACTGTTACATTATTTAACCACATACAATTATATGGCTGCAACTGCAACGCAGGAACCACAACGTCGGCTGCAACTTCGACAGCCGACACATATCCTCCGCTCGGAGTCGGGAGTCGAAACAATCCTCCGCTCGGAGTCGACACATATCCTCCGCTCGGAGTCGACAATCGACACAATCCTCCGCTCGGAGTCGCCAATCGACACAATCCTCCGCTTGAAGTCGACACATATCCTCCACACGGAGTCGACAGTCGACACATATCCTCCGCTCGGAGTCGACAGATATCCTCCGCTCGGAGTCGATAGTCGACAGTTGACATCGATCCTCCGCTCGGAGTCGACATACCCTCTTCCGGGAGTCGACGCATGTCCTCCTCCGCGAGCCAACAGAAGATAAGCACACGGGGTTAGCTTCAGAACAACCTGAGCCTATGCCCGAATCTACGAGTCGAACATAGCCTCGGGGGCTACTCCCATCAGGAGCAGTGCCGTGCACCCGACAAATCGAAGAAGCAACGTTACAAGATCTTTGAGTCTATGCCCGATTACAAATAATCGCACATAGACTCGGGGGCTACTCCCATCGGGAGCGCTGACCGCGCACCCAATGAGCGTTGGTCGCGTAACCGACGAGCGCTACGGGCGCCCTCGACGTACTACCACATCGGAAGCACATGACACGCTGGCCGCGTACCTGAGGAGCTCTGTCAGATTTCTTTGTCCAGATCCTTATTGTGGTCGTACAGACCGCATATTAACTCGGATGAAGAAAAGCAAAACATCAAACTTGTTCGTCTCGACGAGGCGCATATGACAGCGCGGCCAATTCGCGAAATCAGAACATATTGAAGACTTTTATGGCTCATCTTCTTGTGTGGACTCGGTGGCTGAGCGTCCGCGTCAACTGCACAACTTCCACGTCGTCGTGCGACTCCGCCACGTCCACGTCAACTACACGACCTCTACCACGTCAACACCGTCCGCCTCGTCGACTCCGTCCGCCGTGTCTAGTACACCTCCACCGCGTCGACGCCATCCGCCTTGTCGACTACATGACTTCCTCGTCAACTCTGTCCGCCGTGTCGAGTGCACCTCTACCATGTCGACGCCATCTGCCTCGGCAGCTACACGACCTCCTCGTCGACTCCGTCCGCCGTGTCGAGTACACCTCCACCGCGTCGACTCTGTCCACCGTGTCGAGTACATCTCCACCGCTTCGACTCCCTCCGCCGTGACGAGTACATCTCCACCGCGTCGACTCACTCCGCCGTGTCGAGTACACCTCTTCCGCGTAATTACCGCACGTCCTGCGCAAAAACGGGCGCACAACGGCACGCTTCCGGTCAAAAGCTGACATGATGGGCACTACGTGCCCTGCCGCACAAACGTCACGTCCCATCGGGAGCAGACGAGTGCGCGGTGACGTCATTGCGCACCTGACAAACACGAAAACTCTTTCGTATGAGCATCAAGACGCGAAATTTCTTTCGCATAGTCACCCTGACACGAAATATCTTTCGTATGGGCACATCAAGACGCGGAATTTCTTTCGCATAAGCACCCTGACACGAAATCTCTTTCGTATGGGCACATCAAGACGCGAAATTTCTGTCGCATAAGCACCCTGACACGAAATCTCTTTCGTATGGGCACATCAAGACGCGAAATTTCTTTCGCATAGTCACCCTGACACGAAATCTCTTTCGTATGGGCATATCAAGACAAAATTTCTTTCGTGTAAACTTCATAACGCGAAATCTCTTTCGCACAAGATCAGGAAGGAAGATCTCTTCACCCGAAGAATCGCAAGAACATGACCAAGGTAAAATCACGAGTATGCGGCTCCCGCAACTCTACCACACGATGTATTTACACATCCTTATCCTGGATCGTTCGGCCGACTAGGCACATCCGGATGCCGTATTCTTTCGAGTACGAAGGTAAGACCCAATGATCTCTCTTTTGGGCCTGGAATCGCACTCAAGCTGCGTCCTCCGGTAAACTTTCCGTGTCAACAACACGAAGAAAAATCCTAGCGGACGCGCCGGATACCCCTTTAGGTTAAGTTCGACTTGGTAAGACCTCAACGGCCCAGTCGCAACGATCACCTCGCCGGATTCGAGTCGGCGGTCTCGAATTCGTGTAGGCCAGAACCGTTTTTGCCCTAGATGCAACTAATTGGCCCTGATCTTTCGGGAGAGCCAAGCGACTGAGCCACATCCTTCTGCGAAAACAGCCAACACAAGGCACATTTATCACTCGATGCTCGAGTACGTGAGCGCTTCGCGCACAGGGTATACACCCTCAAAAACAGGCGATTGAATGACCAATCGAAGAAATCAAGAACGAACTTCGAGTGCTTACCCGACTATTCTCAGTCGAATAAACACTCGGGGGCTACTGACGTGGGGATGACTCCTGGACCTATCAGGTCAGCCTACCCGGTCCAAGGCCCAAGATCTAGGCCCGAAGAGAGGTGTTATCCTGTGCTACTAGAAGGCCCAACGAAGGCCCACCCGCAAGACTTGCGGGTCAAGACAAGAACTCCTATACGTACTCTACTAGGACTCATGTAACCCCCTCCTGGCTGCATATATAAAGCCAGGAGGGAGGAGAGAAAAAGACATCCAATCTGGGATCCGATCTAGACAAGAGAGAGGAAGATACAAGCCACAACTAGACTAGGCAATACACGGGATACCCCGTACGCCTCACCATGGTCTCGTCATTGTAAACATCTTGACTATCTCGCCATAATACAGATCAGACAAGCAGGAGTAAGGGTTTTACCTCTACGAGGGCCCCGAACCTGGGTAAATCTTGCCTTCTTGTTAGCCGTTGAGATCACCAACGCATACATCGTTCCTCTACTCGAAACCCTACCGGATTATCCGAGGGATTTGTCGACACGACTCTTCGACACCAAGAAAACTTGCAGGAGACCGCTCAGAGTAGGCGGAACCGCCACATCAACGAGCAGGCGCTCGTGGAACTGCGTCAGCACTCGGGTAGAGTCACCAACCAGGGAGCAGATCCTATTCGCGTGCTCCTGAAGTTGAGTACATGAGTCGGTGAGAGCATCGAGTCGCTGGTGTCCAGCTAGCTCCAACCCAACTCCAAGGGCATCTGAGATACATACAGAACAATTATCAGAAAAGGAAAAAAGACGAGCCACGATCGAAGGAAGATACAATGCAACTTACCGGCAAGCTTCTGAGCCAGAGGACGGATGACGCCGACAAGATCGCTGTCATGCTTCACGCTCGCCTCCTCCAGCTGCTTCAAAGCTCCCTGAGCCTCTGCGAGACTGTCAGCCGAGCACTTGCGTGTGGTCTCCAACTCCTTTCGGGTGGATTCCAGCTCCGTCTCCAGGGTTTCCACCCGAGAAAGAGCCTCCGCCTTCTCGTCCTTCAAGGGGGTGACCTCATCTGCAGCTCGGAAGAACGCGATTGGGACAACGATTGCAACCGGAAAAAGATGGTGAAGGCAAAAATGCGTGTCAACTTACCTTCTAGGGAGCGACCGTCCTTGATGAGTTGGTCGCGAATTCCCCGAATAGAAACGCAATCCGCCTCAGCCGAAAGAACTCGGTGCCCGAAAGCAGCAAGGGAGTCGAGAAGCGCCTGTAGAAAACTCAAAGTCAAAAAACCATAAAGACAACACTTGAGCCTATACTCGACGGTACACAGTCAAGTATAGCCTCGGGGGCTACTCCCATTGGGAGCACTGCCGTGCACCCGATGAAAAGCAAGGTTAACATACAAAGGAGAGTTTCGACTTGAGTCCATGGCCAACTGCAAGCAATTCACCATAGACTCGGGGGCTACTGCCATCGGGAGCACTGCCGTGCACCCGATAAAGGAAAAACACGAGAAGAAAAAGAAGAGAATTTTCACCTTGCCCTGAGCGGTAGACAGAGGATCCGCTGAGCTACCCGAGACCTCCCGTCTCCCGGACACTCCGGCATCCACAGGGTGTCCACCCGCAAAGCTGGACATCCCATACTCCAGAGCTTCAGTTGCTTTGGCTGGGCTTGGGGATCTTCGAGGAGGATCTGCGGCAGGAGCGGGATCCACGATGGCCTCTTTCCTCTTTATAGAGGGAATCGAGGAAGTGAACCGGCCGGGGCTGATGGTCGTGAGACAACTGCAAAAAACAAAATCAGACAAAGGAAATATGGAAGAAATTCTACGAAGATTCTATGGAACTTACTCGTCCTCATCATCGTCATCAAGGTTGTCAGGATTCCAGGCAGTGGAGATCTTTGACTGAAGAACCACAGGAGGAAGAACATTGAGAGGAGCCACCCGAAGAGGCTCAGCTACTTCTACGGGAGCATCACTCACAGAATTGTCCTTCGAGGTGACCTCCTCCTCTTCCTTCTCCTGCCCCGGCCTGCGGCACTTGCGCCGACGAAGCTGCTCGCCATCCGACTCTTCTTCCTCCTACGTGTCATCCGCTCGGAACTCGAGTCAGCCTCCACAACACTGGTTTCAAGAGGAGCTTCGATGTTACTCTCCAAAAGGTCTGAGTCATCGTCTGCAGAAACCAGCGGGTAACACGTTGCCACACTCAAGCTCTACGAAGGCAAAGAGAGAAAGAACAAGTGAAAATCCAAATTGGAAGAAGCAAAAAGCTAGAGAGAAGAACAAAAAAACTCACTTCAGCCGGGGGAGGGTTCGAAGCTTCGAATGGATCGAGAGGGCACGCCGAGTAGCTCTCTCCCTTCTTCAGTTTGGTGATGGCCGTGATCTTCTTGTCGAACTCGGCATTCAAAAGGATATCGTCGCAGACGCGACTCAGATCGTTGACGCCATTATATGTCCACATGGGAGTTGGCCTCGCTTGGAGAGGCTGGATCCTTCAGCGCAGGAAGACACCCGCCAAGTGAATTCCGTTCAGTGGCGTTCCCTTCTCCTTCTCGCGGAAACGTGCCACCTTTGCGATTAGAGGGGAGACGATCTTGCTTTCTTCGGGTGAGAGGGTGCGACCAAGATTTCCGCCGCTTCAGAATGGCGAATGGCTGAAACTTGGGGATGCCACCCGCGCTATTATCCACCACGTAAAACCACTTGCGACGCCATCCTTGAGCCGAGTCGACGAAGTGCATCTCCATGTAGGGGATGTCCTTATTCAACTGAATTCCAAAGCCGCCGGTCCTCAGCGGCTCGCTGGTCTTCTCGCCTGGCCGTGGCTTCTCCCGAAAGACCCGCACTTTGAAGATGGCCTTCCAGAGACCCCAGTTCGGGCGAATCAACAAGAAACACTCGCAAAGCACGAGATGTGATGAATCGCGTTTGGAGGAAGATCGTGCAGCTGTATGCCATAGACATACAGCAGCCCGAGAAGGAATAGATGAAGAGGGAAGGGCAGACCGTGGGCGACGTGCTCGGAGAAGACGCCGCGTTCGTTGGCGAGAGGGTTGGGCGTCTCCTCCTTCTTCGCAGACATGCGCACGCGCCTGTCCGTGTCCGGAGGCAGCAGCCCCTCACCTTGCATATCGACGATGCTCTTCCGTGTGGTGTTCACCGAATGCCAGTCGCCGACCCTTTTCGCGGGGGACGCGGTGGATCCGCTCGCAACGTTCTTTCAGGATGCTGCGGCAGCGCCGCGCTTCTTCGCGCCCGCCATTGGAGACTTCTGTCAGAGCTCGAGGAGGAAGAAGGTGTGCGCGAAGGGGAAAAGGATGAATAGAGCCGGAAAAATTACTCCTACTCCAAGGCCAAGTATTTATAACCAAGAAGGATTGATCCGAGCCGTAGATCTAGAAACGTGGCGTCCATCACGGCTGCCACGCGTGAAGCGGAAACGAAGCGGCGAGGGACAGTTACCCAGCACGATCTTTATGAAAAGATCGTACGTATTTACAGCGCGCGGCCAGCGGAAAAACCGGGACACGGCCGATCGTTTCCGGTCAAAAAGCCGACACGGTGGGCCCGCGCGCTCTGCCCCACTTCGTCACTTCCCATAGGGAGCAGTCGGAACGATCGAGTGCACCGACGTCACTGCGCACCTCACGACACGCGAAATCTCTTTAGCATAAGATTTAATGCTCGAAATTTCTTTCGAGTGGACACCTGACACGAAATCTCTTTCGTATGGGCACATCAAAACGCGAAATTTCTTTCGCATAAACACCCTAAACACGAACACTCTTTCGTATGGGCACTTCAAGACGTGAAATTTCTTTTGCATAAACAGCATGACACGAAATCTCTTTCGTGTGGATTCTATAACGCGAAATCTCTTTCGTATAAGGTCAAGAAAAAGGAAGATTTATTCATCCGAAGAATCGCGGAAACATGATCAAGGTAAAATTGCGAGTATGCGGCTCTTGCAACTCTACCACATGATGTACTTACACATGCTTATCCTGGATCGTTCGGCCGACTAGGCACATCCGGATACCGTATTCTTTCGAGTATGAAGGTAAGACCCAAAGGATCTCTCCTATGGGCGTGGAATCGCACTCAAGCTGCGTCCTCCAGCAAATTTTCCGTGTCAACAACACGAAGAAAAATCCTAGCGGATGCGCCGGGTTCCCCTTTAGGTTAAGTTCTACTCGGTAAGACCTCCACGGCCGATTCGCAACAATCACCTCACAGGATTCGAGTCGGAGGTCTCGAATTCGTGTAGGCCAGAACCGTTTTTACCCTAGGTGCAATTAATTGGCCCTGATCTTTCAGGAGAGCCAAGCGACTGAGCCACATCCTTCTGCGAAAACAGCCAACACAAGGCACATTTATCACTCAAAGCTCGAGTATATGAGCGCTTTGCACACAGGGTATACACCCTCAAAACCGAGCGATTGAATGACCAGTCAAAGAAATCAAGAATGAACTTTGAGTGCTTACCCGACTATTCTCAGTCGAGTAAACACTCGGGGGCTACTGACGTGGGGATGACCCCTTGACCTATCGGGTGAGCCTACCCGGTCCAAGGCCGAAGAAGAAGGCCCAAAGAGAGGTGTTGTTCTGCGCCACTAGAAGGCCCAACGAGGGCCCACCCGCGAGACTTGCGGGTCAAGAAGGAAAGACCTAACCGACCTAGAACTAGGGTTTGTAACCACCCCGGACACGGTTTAAGACTTGGCCATCTATATAAGGCCAGGAGAACCACCGGGAGGGCGATCCAATTGACTTTCGCCACCATAAGCCTTGAGCTCGAGATCATACTCTCGACTTGAGCACCCCCCATTGTAGCCGATCCACTGATAATACAGATCGAAGAGCAGGAGTAAGGGTTTTACCTCTACGAGGGCCCCGAACCTGGGTAAATCGTGCCCCTGTTAGCCGATGATTGTCACCAGCTCCCTTACGTTCTCTTAATCGAAACCCTACCGGATCACCCGAGGGACTTGTTGAGATGACTATTCGACAGCAAGCACATCAAGCAATCTCTTGGGATAATTTTTGTTTGGCGGTGATAGAGGAATTTGGGCCTGATGAGTTTGAGGGGCAGATGTCTAAGCTGCTGCAGCTCCGTCAGACAGGATCAATGGCAGATTACCGAAAGGAATTCGAGACCTATATGTATCATTTGTTATCGATGGATTCTACTTTGAGTAGCAAGTTCTTCGTCACTCAGTTTGTTCTTGGTCTGAAGGATGAGATCCGAGCAGCAGTGCGAATTCAAGCACCAACAAGCATCACATGTGCAACAATGTTTGCCAAAATTCAGGAGGAGGAATTAGAAGCACCGCGTCCTTGTCAGCGCATCATACCAGCGGGCCGTCCTCCTCCAGCAGCAACTGCAGCTAAACAAACCGTGGTGCAACACGCAGCCGGCGACGAGTTCGGGCGTGAGAGGCAGCTGCGGGACTTCCAGCGTGCCAATGGTCTGTGTTTCAAATGTGGTGACAAGTACTCGCGTGATCACCGGTGCAAGAAGTAGGAGGCACAATTACTGACAATACAAGTCAGTGAATTCGGCGAAGTGTTAACTAACGACATGCACTAGAACTCCTTGACGCGCCAGAGGTGCTAGCAGCAGAGTGTTGCTTACTCTCAACACAAGCCACCAGCGGGACAGTCATCTGCGTGCATCAGGTTACGAGCAAAAGTGGGGGATTAGACTATGCTGTTGTTACTCGATTCGGGCAGTTCCCACAGCTTCCTGGATGCATCATTTGTCGCACGAATTGGCAGCAAGACGGTGGAAATCAAAGCAGTACCAGTGAAAGTGGAGAATGGATAACAATTGAACTGCCACTCCATGATTCATCAGTTAACCTGGGGGACTCAAGGACACTTGTTCACAACTGATTGGCGAGTATTGGAGCTTGGGGTTTATGATGGTGTGTTAGGAATGTTCTGGCTCCGGCAACATAGTCTTATGTAGTGTGATTGGAAACAGAAGAAGATATCATTTCTGCAGAATGAGACACAAGTGACGCTCCAAGGGATTATCAGTAATGTGAAACTTACAGGGGAACCTGCAACGCTACATCTTCTACAGGAGTGGGAGGAACATAATGAAATATGGGTAATGGAAGTAATTGAGTTGGCCTGCTGACGAGGTAACAAATGAACCTGATGAATCAACATCAATCTAGGTGGTGCTGACTGAATTTGCAGATGTGTTCTCGGAACCTAAGGGGCTTCCTCCATCAAGGAAATATGATCATGCAATCTCATTGGAAAAAGGAGCTACACCACCTAACTCGAATCCATACCGTTACTCTCCACAGCAAAAAGACGAAATCGAAAAACAAGTAACAGACATGCTACAGGCAGGTACCATTGTGCATAACATGAGTCTCTATGCTGCACCTGTCCTGTTAGTCAAGAAAAAAGATGACAACTAGAGGTTCTATATTGATTTCCGTCGGCTCAACTTAGCAACTATCAAAAATAAGTTCCCACTCCCAATTGTTGACGAATTGCTTGACGAGCTTGCTGGCGCAGCCTACTTCTCCAAACTCGATCTTCGTGCTGGCTACCACCAAATTCGCATGCGACCCGAGGACGAGGAGAAGACGGCTTTCAAAACTCACCACGGCCATTTCCAGTTTCGGGTGATGCCATTTGGACTGACGAATGCGCCAATGACATTTCAGTGCCTCATGAACGCCATCTTCGCGGACTACACCCGTAAGTTCGTCATTGTGTTCCTCGATGACATTCTGATCTATAGTGCGACATTGCAGGAGCACGAGGAACATCTGCGGTTAGTTCTATCTCGACTACGCCAACATAAGCTATTCGCCAAGAAGTCCAAATGCTCTTTCGCTCAGACTCGCATCGAGTACTTGGGGCACGTGATCTTGCAGGAGGGAGTAGCCATAGACCCCGCCAAGACCCAAGCTATGAACGATTGGGCAGTACCGTCCACCCCAACAGAGCTTCATGGATTTCTGGGATTAACGGGGTATTACAGGAAGTTTGTGCCGCACTACGTGATCATTGCCAAGCCTGGAAAGACTACGATGTTCTTCGTCGCCGCTACCCCAAGGCAACCATTTGGACATGAGCATCTTCTCAAGGAGGGGACAATGTCACACCTGCTATCTTCGATGGACCCTCTAATGTATCAGTGTGACATAGTGGGCCATGGGCCGTGAGCTGTAAGCGTGTGGCGTGCGTGTCGGATTGGGTCCTTATAAACCAAACCCCCTCTCTCTGTACGGTTATGAATGAAATAGAACCTTGATCTCGTGTCTCACCTTCCTTCGTCTATTCTCATCTACTGCTCTCCTCATCCCAAATTCCCCTTCCCCTTGTATCCTCGTGCAATCTAGATCGCCTCGTGATTAGGTCGTCACAATGTTGCTATTTCTGTTGAAACACTGCACATTTCCTGTCTATCTAGCATATGTTTCCTACGCGAAAATTTGGAAATGGCCCCTTTGCATGTGTTCGTATTTGCTTTTTTTTTTTGGGAAACGTTACTCCAAATTTCACGGCAAACAAAACATTTGATTGGGTCTCTTCCTATCGGGAACAAGGTGGGCGGTGAACCCTATCTCCGTGCTAATTAGTGGTGGCAGTATCGTGTGGTTTTTTCATTCCAGGTACGTACATAAATTCATACTACCTTCTCCAAATTGCATGACTTTCCAGAAATCATGCAGTTAAACTTTTCTATCTCCCTCTTGGCGAAGTATCCGGTGAAAACTGCTGTAGGGTGAAAACATGAAAACTTTCCTCGTGGGCCATCAAATCGAGAAGGAACGGCACAGATCTGAGGTAGGATTGTAACCAGCCAATTAAACGCCTATTAGCACATAACCCCCTAAGTTTAGTTTCGCGCTAGGTTACTATTCCTTCAATCCCTCCGGCGCCAAATATCCCCAGCATCTGCTCCACTAGGCGACGGCGATCCACCACGCAACGGTGTTCCGGCTGTTGTCTGTTCCACCACGAGATGTCGGCGCTCCACCAAGCAACCGCGTCACGGCTTCTGGCAGTGCTAACCCCACGCGACATCGACCTGTTGGAGATTGCAGTGTTGTCCCCCGCGGCCGCAGGGATGCCCGTCCGCAACGGCGACCTGGGACCCGACACGACAGAGACCTGCCGCTTTCCCCACGGGGCGGATACGCGGCTGCAGCAGGCTTCCCCAATTGGAGTGGGAATCGGCAGCGTCGGTGTTGCTTCCTTGTTCAGAGCTGCTTCTCTTTAGATTATCTGAAGAATATTGTGGCATCTTGCTTATCTGAAGAATGTGGCGCAGCTTTTTTTGATGAATACTAACCACACCAAACGATTCATTAAGACATCGAAGAAAGACAAGAACTGAAATGCAGATCACAATTGATATGCTGGGACGCAACAGAGTATTTCTGATGTAGGCAGCTCAAGAAGGATGTGATGCTTTCGTGCTGATGATTTTGCCTTTTCCCTGAATTAGATACTTAATTAAATAGTCATATGTGTTGGAATTTTGGCCTAAACGGCGCAACTTATTTAGCCTTTCTAATAATTCCTAAAATCTTAGAGGGCAATATGGTTCAATCGTGTATGGAAAGAGGTGGGATAAATGTTTAGTCCCACATTACTAGTTGAGTGGAAATTTTACCTGCTTATAAGGAGAGCCTCTTCTATTTGGTGTATGAGCATGAGAAGAAGAGAGCTACACGCGCGCTCCTCCTCCGCCGCCCGCCTCGTCATGACGTGCACACCGCGGGTTGCGGGGACGAGCCGAGTTAGGACGTATGCAGCGTGTATGCGTTGTCTTCATGGGTCGAGTAACATCGCTCTTTTTCATTTTTGGCTTTCTCATGCCAAAGGGGGATAAGTAGTTCTATTAGGTGTCACCGGGGATTTTAATGGATTGGGTCAGGCATAAGCTTTTCATGATTTCATTTGCCTCCTATAATATTTTGAACTATTTGTCTTATAGTTGTTGAGCTTGTCAAATGTGTTTGGTAAGACATGAAGTGCCCGACACTATTATGATTGTGTTAAAGACTATGTTATTTATCTGCATTATCTTGTTTAGACTTTATCATTTATGCACCATGTATTATCATTATGTGCAAGTACTCATACTGTTTGCACATATTGCTGGTTTCTAAAATATGGGGAGAGGGGGGGGGGGGGGATTGATCTAGTGTGACACTTTGTATTCAAATGAAAATTTTAATAGTGCACACATCTAGGGTAAGCCCCATTATATTTTATTAATCATGATTTCATTGATCATATTTTATATATCAATTATGAAAATAATTATGTTGTCATAAAATACCAAAAAAGGGATATTGAATGGGATTTCCATGCCTAAGTATGTTTAGGGTGTTTGTTAACAACATAAGTGAGATTTAACCGTGTGCCAAATCCTTTATGTTCGTTTGATGAAAAGCACAAGACAGGTGATCTCCCCATAAAAAAAGGATAAAAGGTCGATGCCCTTAGATTTTATAGTTGTATCGAGTGGTAGGGAAACCGTACTATCAAGTGTGGTTTTCTTAGTGGAAGGTATGGGGGAATCAATCACGAACACAAACAAATATTTCATTGTTTCCTTCCTATAATCATGATTGGAGAGGACCTCCATAATGTTGTGTAAGACGGAGATTCCGTGTTGTGCAGGACAGAGATTCCGGTCCTCCTGGATCGGAGATTTCGGCCTGTGTTGTCCGAAAACTCTGAAGTCCAAACTTGGAATGGGCTGCACCAAGGTTGCCACCAGACAGAACCTCTGTCCGGAGTTGGACTAGAGGTAGGCTGGAGATTTTGGCCTCCACCTTCAGACCGGAGATTCCGGTCCCCACAGGACCAGAGACTCCGGTGTCCAACCTCGGACAGGGTCTGCGCCGGTATGTCCACCAGACAGAACCCCTGTCCGAAGTTGGTCCGGAAGCAGGCCGGAGATTCCGTACGAGGCCGAAACTCCGGCCTAAGTTCTTGCAACGGCTATATTTTGGAGAAGCCTATATAAACCCTTATTCTTCCTCTAGAAAGTTACCACGACTATAAATATCTCTTCGCCTTTGTTGTAAACCTCAAATTTTCTATATATCTCTCTCTATCCGCTCAAACACCTTGTCCTTTTAGGATTTGAGAGAGTTGACCTAACACTTTCCACCGAAGGAATTTAATTCTCCCCTTCATTCCATTGTGGAATTTATTACCTCTTTGTCCACTAATTAATTATAAATTGCTATATATTTTGTGGGGAATAAACTATTAGTTTTGTTAGATAAAAATCATACCATTGGATTCATTATAAAAAATGCTTTCAGCTTTTAAAAGCTTGTTATGAAACATGCTTTCAACTTTTAGGCTATATATTTATACTAATTATTTAATTACATATTGTACAAATAGTACAAATAATAAAGCACTCGTTTATAAGATCAATCCATACACGCCTATAAGGTCCTAAGAACATGTTGACCATTGGATACAAGTCATGAACGCGAATCTGGACCAGTTTGACGGGGCACATTTTGGAAGAGCACGATCATCTTGATATTTTCAAGTGAGAAATCACCCTAATAATCACAACTACTGTGCAATAAAAAGGGTGCATAAAAAGGATTAACCATCACAGGCAGTTTAATAATGTTGTAGTATAGTCCTCTTCGTCTTTTGGGCTTAGAAATCCTTCTTTGCTCCTTGGATCATTGTCGAGGTTTATGGCATTTCATCGCCATCTTCATGTCCTTCTCCTATCTCTAAGATACTTAATGAAAGCATGGGGCACGCAGGCCAAATATAGCAATACATGGTTTCCAACCATCATGCTTTAAGTTGACTCGCAGGTCAAAGTAAATATAGAAGATAACGTTTCATACAACTCTTGAATGAGAACGGACTATAAGACATCATATATCATGCTCTGCAAAAACAAGTTAGATTGATCTAATGGTTGTGTTTGCAACTTTTACGTGGTTGTAGGTTCTATGGAGTAAACCATTACTACCTACGAACAAAATCAAGCATGATTGTTAATGTTACTAGATTGACATTGCGGCGTGATTGAAACACAGACATTACGAAAACGTATTGAGGCTCAATCTAAACTTATTCATAACCATGGCTCCCGTGTGGATCCAATCCACATGCCCCATCCATTATGCCATCCACTCCAGCTATAGCAAGACCCAAAGCTACTGAAACACTTCTTCGGACTAGACGAAAATATGTCAGGGGAAACTTGAATGTTCTAGGATTGTCAGAAGTTTGAAAAAATATCAATATGTTGCTGAAAACAAAACGACACAACATATTGGAAGAAATAATAAACAATCTGAATATTAGAGAACTTGCTAATATACTTGCACAAACTTATGCAATACCCGCACTCACCAGTGCTCTAGATCGTACCTTCATCTACTCATAGACCACTCTAATACCAATATGGGCTACGTAGCAGAAATTTAAAAAAATCCGTCCTACGTAACACACATGATCTACTATGAAGGTAAAGGCGTGGATAGATCCGATCGTTACCGACACGAAGCGCGGAACGAGTCTCGATAACGATGTCGGTGATGCCCGATGAAGAGTTCTGCGGCTAAGCCTAGCATTGGGGATGTTGCCGTCTCCCCGTATTGTGCTTTATGGATCCAACATAGTGAGGGTCTCACGTGTTACCTCTCTGAGTGTTCGCACACATACGTCCGTCAAAATCCTGTAGCGCTTCGCCGTCCACCGCTAATCGATACAGGTTCACAATTGAGGTAGAGAGATACCAACACATGAGAGAGAGAGAGAGATATTAGAGCTAGGTCTAATCGAGAGATGACTATCCTCCCCAAGTTAGAAGAAGGTCTAAACCAATTAGAGGGTCTCTAATCAGAAGCTCTAATCCAATTAGGGATGTTCTAATCATAGGCTCTAATTCAATTAGAGAGGTTCTAGTTAGATTCTCTAATCCAGTTAGAGGGTCTCTAATTCTATAAGAGAGAAAGAGAGAGAGAGAGAGAGAGAGGCTTGGAGCCAATTGTAAGTCATCTCAATGAAGGAGGGGGTGGGATAAAGGGGAGGGGGACACCTGCCTTGGGGCGGGGGGGGGGGGGGGGGAAGTCAGCTTGGCCTCCCTTTTCCTTTGACGAACCAACCCCCTAGGGGAATTCAGATTGGGATCCATATAGAGTCCAACTCCACCTCCCTTTTCCCTTTTTGTTTTTTTCCTTTTCCCCTTAAACCAAACATGGAATATTTCTGGGAGAGTGAATGAAAGAACATTTGTTGTCTTCGTCTAATTTTTGTGTGTTAGGAAACAACAGTGGATTTAATCTAATTGGATGGTAAGTATTGCAGGTTTAACAATATTTTATCCTAGCTGCTTCGATACACAAAGATTTATGGGAAAGGATTTCTCGTTGTTGATGACCCACAAGTATAGGGGATCACAACAGTCTTCGAGGGAAGTAAAACCCAAATTTATTGATTCGACACAAGGGGAGCCAAAGAATATTTATAAGCCTCAACAACTAAGTTGTCAATTCAGCTACACCTGAAAGTAGACTTGCTCACAACAATTTATCAGTGGTAACAGTTTTATAACAGCAGTAGTAGTAAAATAACAGTAGGAATAAAATAGTAACAGCAGTAGCAATTGTAGGAGATAGCAGGAATAAAATAGTAACAACAGTAGCAATTGTAGGAAACAACAGAATTAAAATACTGTAGGCATAGGGATGGATGAACGGGCGTTGCATGGATAAGATAGTTCATATAATAATCAAAACATGGGCATTGCAGATAGATAATAATAAAGCATGCAAGTTCCAGGAAAACCATAGGCATGTGTTTCAATATAGTCATACGTGCTCGCAATGAGAAACTTGCACAACATCTTTTGTCCTACCAGCCTGTTTGCATCGGGGCCTCAAGGGAAACTACTAGTAATTAAGGTGCTCCTTTTAATAAAGCACCAGAGCAAAGCATTAACACTCCATGAACACACATGATCCTCACACCACAACCCCCCTCCGGTTGTCCCAATTTCTGTTACTTTGGGGCCTCTGGTTCCGGACAACAATGTGTAAACAACTTGCAGACATGATCAAAAAACATAATTATAATCATGAAAAAATAACATGTTAAGATCTGAGATCATGGCACTTGGGCCCTAGTGACAAGCATTAAGCATAACAAGTTGCAACAATGGTAGAAACCACTAACAACGGATACTAGGCATTATGGCCAAACAATCTGGCATTATTACATGAACGATAGCATCCAATCCCTTCCATCCCTCTCAGCCTACATCGGAGATTACTCACACATGGATGGGGGAATCATGGATGGTTGATGGAGAAGTGGTGGTGGTGACGATGGCGATGGTCTCCTCCAAATCCCTGTCCCGGCAGGGCGCCATAACAGTAACTTCTGATCCCCGAATTGAGTTCGAGGTGGCGGCGACGCTCTGATGTGTTTCTCTGGAATATGACGAACACCCCTCGGTTTAAGGTTTACGGGGCATAAGTGGTCGAAAGGGGAGCCCGAGGGGGTGCCTGGGGCCACCACACCACCTGTAGGCGCGGACTAGGGGGGCGCCCAGGAGTGGTGTGGGCTCCTCCTTCCCCCCTCCAAGTGTTCTTCTAGCTCCGGGGTCTTCGGGTAAAATAAGGACTTCGGGATCTTTTTCGGGCAATTTCCTGAAAGTTAATTTTTCTGCACAAAACGAGACACCAAGGTAATTCTGCTGAAAACAACGCCAGTCCGTGTTAGTTGTATCCAAAACTCCCAAGTTTAGAGGCAAACAATAGCAAAAGTGTTCAGAAAAGGAGATACGTTTTGGGCGTATAAACTTCCCCCAAGCTTAGCTTATTGCTTGTCCTCAAGCAATTCAGTGACAACTGAGTGTGATAAAAGAACTTTTACAAACACATTTGTTTCATATGATGTAAATATACTCAGTATATGATCAAGTGCTTAGGCAATTCATAATAAGAACTATGCAAGATAAATTCACCCAATAGTTATGCAAACCATGAAGAGATACCAACACACTAATAATAAACAACATGAAATACATCAATTTGCAGGATTGCAATGTTCATAATAGGGTATGATAAAGTGTACTTGTTTGCCCTTAATAATGGAGCAAAACATAAATTCTAGGGCACCTCTGAAGTTCAAGTGAAGACTAGAAGTAAATATATCAAAGATACAAGCATCAAAGTTATACCCGAATTAACCGTGTTCTGGGACAAGCACATTACACTAAGAATGACAACCATGCTCTCAAGAAGGTGCATAAAGTGAGAAGGTGAAGACTCATCATAAAATTAAAAGAAAGCCCCTTCGCAGAGGGAAGCAGGGATTAACTCATGTGCTAGAGCTTTTTATTTTATAAACAGATGTATTGAAAACATTTTTGTAGAGAGGTGTATGCTTATGCCAACGAATGGTAAACAAACAACACAATACGTCACAAGCCAACTAGACTCTGCAAGAGCGGCTCCCATTGAAGGACGCAACTGGTATAAAAGGTCATCCCTCTTCTCTTTTGTTTACACAATTATGCTTTGACTGACAAATCAGGGAAAAAATAGTGAAGAGAATTTATAGTAACCAATTTTGGGGCTGGGCACCCCACTGCCAGCTCTTCTATAATTTGGATAAGCGGATGAATCCACTAGTCCAGGTGTGCAAAGTCCAATCAACAAGTGAGATAAAGATTCTCTATTTACATCCTCATGAGCTAAAACAGGGGCACAAAATAGGAATATTTTTTTTGAAGGTTTTAAAGGTAGCACATGAGAAATTTACTTGGAGTGGCGGTGAAATACCACATATAGGTAGGTATGGTGGACACATTTGGCAAAATTTGGTTTTTGGTAGTTCGATGCACGAGTAGAGATCATACTCAGTACATGTGAAGGCTAGCAATAGACGGGGAGCGACAATCAAGAGGGAAACAACCGTCATTATCATGCTTGCGACAAAAAAATTAACGGGGGCATAAAAGTGATACAAATACTCTGAGGCAAAATAAATCATCGAGAATTAATTGACCTTTTGTTTTGATTCTTATGCATGCGTGAGCATGTGCCAAGTCGATTCAAGCGAAACCTTCAGAGGGAGATACCACAATGTCAAACCCTTCTATGAATAAAACAATGCAAGCAAACATTTATACGACATGCTATCTAATATTAATAAGTTGAAACTAATCTTGTGAGATCCCGAACTACTAAGCATCAATTAAATAGCATACACCTTACATGAACAAAACAAGCATGTCCACATGGATGAGTATATGTACAAAAATGAAAACAAATAGAGTTCATACGAGCCTCTCACCACAACTTGTATTGTCGTAAATCGTCACTATTGCTCTTCACTCGTGTGGATTTAATAATATAGAAGGATAACCATGCTCTAATGGAGTCACGGAGGACTACTGAACTCTGGAGCAAACTTTACAAAAACCAAAGAAGAAGAACAAATATTTTTGGGGTTTTCGAATCAGAAAACAAGAACAGAAGGAACAAGCAAACAAAGCAAAATATTTTTGGACTTTTAAATATTAAACCGAAAGGAGAAAGTAAAGCAAACCAACAAAAGAAACTAAAGAAGCAAATAAAGAGAAACAACATAAATATTTTTGGTCTTTTTGTGTTTTGGAAAGCAAGAAAAAACAATAAAAAAAATAAGCGAAAGAAACAAAAACAAATGAAAGAAACGAAAACATGGATATACAAAGAATCAACAAAAAAATGATATATAGATGAGTGTGATGTCGGCATACCTCCCCCCAAGCTTAGGCTTTTGGCCTAAGTGGAGATCAATCCCAAGATGGCCATGAGGTGGCGCCCCCATAGTTTGCCGAGGATGAGCCATCCTCCTGATATGAGCTCGAGGATGCCCCGGTGTACTGCGTGGTGTAGTCCTCAGAGGGAGCGTTCTGCCCCGTCTGATGCTCGGGGTTGTGCTGCTCGTGGAACTCAAGCAAGCTCAGCTGCTCATCCAACTCCTCCTTTGAACGCGACCATGGCGTCCTGCTAATATCAAACAAAACAAGCTACAACAAGAGAACTTCCCTCTCGTCGCCATCAGTAAATAAAACCCTATATACTAGATGCCCAACAATAGAGTTTGCAGTAACAAAGTGATGAGACTTCATGGCAGCAAGATCAAGTCTCTGTGGAGCTAATAAAACATCATGTGGAGCAACATAGAGATCTAGAGCAGTCAAAACACGCGTAGCAATATTACCCCCATAAATGGGCCCCTTAGTGGCTAAGCGGCAAGCAATGAATGAACCAATGTTATACTTATAGCTACCAGTCAATGTAGCAGCAAGAAAAGCAAGATGGTAATTTGAAAGATTACTAGTGTTTTCCCTACCAAGAATACTAGTAGAAAGGTAGTAAGTGAAATATCTAATAGCGGGGAGTTGAATATTTCTTATCTTGCTGCGCTGAGCTATGCGGTCAGCATCATTAGTAATTCCACGGTAAAGCTCCATCAAATCAGCGGGCCTTTCTGAAATCTTCCTCGCTGTCCCCCATGCATTAATACCTACAATGCTGCAAAAAAAATCCAGAGACATGGAAACAGGTCTATCGTAGATTTTAAAAGCAACAGTTGGATCATACTGTGAGTTATTGAATTTGAAACTCTCGACAAAAGTTTTTGTCAGTAAAGCATACTGAGGTCTCTCGTCATTCATATAATTGGTTAAACCAACCCTTTCAACCAGCTGGAAGAAATCCTCGAGAATGCATGCATCATTAAGAAAAGTATAGCAAGGGAAGGTAGATGGATTTGCATCTCCAAAATCCCCCGCATCATCGATACTTGGAGCAATGAGGTTCTCATTATAGGAAGGTCTCACCAAGGTAGCTGAGCGTGAAGGCCTTGCATCACTCCTAAAGATTTCTCCAAAGTTGAAGTTTTCCATTTCTGAAATTTTAAGCTAACATCACAAAAATTGATTCCAAGCAACTATACGATAGGAACTACTATAGAGACTTATAGGATGGCTAAACATCCATAAAAACTAAATTATTTCACACAAATAAAGCATGCTAGCTCACATAAGATGTCACCTACAGTACCAAAATACTCAAGAAATACTCCACCAAATAAAATTCTACTTGGATAATCGGAGGAGTCACATACCGGAGAGAAAATGCACCAAATTTTAGCAACAAAGGTGGGCTGAGAAAAGAGATCGAAAAATTCCATGGAAGAACAGGAAGAACTCGGGTTCCAGAGATGTTTTCAAGTTTGGGTGAGAGAGAGGACTGTTTGTCAGGGAGAAGAGGTAGTGGAGGGCCAGGGGCCCCACACCATGTGTAGGCGCCACCAGGGGCTGACCGCGCCCAGGGGTGGTGTGCCTACATGGTAGGTCCCCTAGGGTCTACCAGGTGCCTCTCTGCCTCATTTTTGACGTAAAAATCTAATATAATTTTTCTGGAATTTTTAGAGAAACTTCATTTTCGAGCAATTTCCAGAATTTAGTAAATGATTAAAAACCAGAAAAACAAATGTGGAAAAGTGGAAAACAAAACCAAAACCAGAACTACAGAGGTTCTAAGACACTCTAATAGGCAAATAACCAGTGAAAACAAAGGTGGAAGTGGTGAAAACAAAAATGTGGGTGGTGAAAACATGAGCAACCACAGTAATCAAAATGAAAACATGGTTATGGATGGTGGAAAACATAACTATACTAAAGTAACATGGTGAGAACATGGTGAAAACATAATGGGGAAGGTGAAAACATAGTGAAAACATGGTCCTCTTCATTCAAAATCACTTTGTTAACAAGGTTGATCAAGTCTTGCTACCAAAACAATTTTTTTATGAAGCAAAACTTTGCTTATCACTAAATAATTATGTTACCTCAACCTTGATAGACATAGTCTCAATCATAACAATTTCATATTCTTTTGATGGCATTGGAATGGGACAATAGAATTCTCCAATCTTGATGGTCTCAATATTTGCAATTGAATTCAGACCATATCTCCTATCAATCTTCTTGGGAAAATAAACTGTGTGCTCTTTATCATCAACATTAAAAGTTACTTTTCCTTGATTGCAATCAATAACAGCCCCTGCAGTGTTAAGAAAAGGTCTCCCAAGAATAATAGACATATTATCATCTTTAGGCATTTCCAACACAACAAAGTCAGTTAGTATCAAACAATTAGTAGTCACTTAAACATGATCATTCTCTCATATACCAACTGCAATAGCAGTAGATTTATCATCCATTTGCAAACATATATAAGTGTGTATCAATTTTTTCAGAGAGATCCTCTTATAGAGAGGAAAGGTCATAACACTAACTCCTGCTCCCAAGTCACATAAAGCAGTTCTAACATAATTATTTTTAATGGAACAAGGGATAGTAGGAATACCAGGATCTCCAAGCTTCTTTGGAACCTTTCCATTGAAAGAGTAATTAGCAATCACAGTGGAAATTTCCTCATTAGGAATTTTCCTTTTGTTAGAGACAATATCTTTCATATATTAAGAATAAGGAGGCCGTTTAATAGCACCAGTCAAAGGAATTTGCAAAAACAAAGGTTTCATCCATTCACAAAACTTGTTATAATGTTCTTCCTCCTTTGATTTATGTTTCTTATTAGGAAAAGGCATTGCTTTTTGTACCCAAGGCTCTCTTTCATTACCATGTTTATTAGCAATGAAATCCTCCTTAATATACTTCACAATTTTAGTTTGATTTTCAGGTTCAACTTCAGTTTCTTCTTTATCAGAAGCATCACTTTTATCATTACCACTTTTAGTTTCAGCATCAGAGACATATATACTATTAGGATCTTTAACAGGTTTAAGAGATTCTACAGCAGTTTTATGTCTCTTCTTCTTTTTCTTAGAAGAAGAACTATTGTTTTTAGGTTGTTGAGAATCTTGTTCAATTCTTTTAGGATGTCCTTCAGGATACAAGGGGTCCTGAGTAGAACACCACTTCTAGTAATTATTTCACAAACATGTTTTTCCCTAGAAGCATTAGCTAGCAAATCCATTTTCACTTTAGTGAGTTGATCAATTTGAGTTTGAACCATATGAAAATGTTTAACAAGCATTTTAACATCATTAGATGTTCTCTCAATAATACCATGCAAATTATCAATAGCTCTAGAGTTTTCCATTAGATGATTCTACACTCTCATATTAAATTTTTCTTTCTTGACAACATAATTATCAAATTCATCTAAGCATTGTGATGGAGGGATAATAACCCGGTAGGCCAACTCCAAGGTATAACCCGGCCCAAAGGACGCTGCGCAAGATCCGGCTAAGGATAAAGAAACTTCTGGAAGGCCCAAGTTTGTAGGCCTCGTAACCCGGATTGTGGGTTACGGTAAAGGAAAGTTAGGGTTTGTATGTGGTGTCCGGGTAGGATTCAGGGTGCGCCTTGGAGAGTAAGCCAGGGGGTACGGGTGCTTTATAAACCGACCCCTAGGTTTAGTTGGGAGAGATCTAAGAGCCCTAGCAATATCGCTTGGTATCGAGCATCCAGTGTAACACGAGAGTTGAGTTAATATCTTGAGATCGGAGACTCGGCGACTTGATTGCCGGCTACCAGATCGAATTCCATCATGTTTTCCTCTGAGCTAAACCCTCTCCCAAACGCCTGTGTCGTCTTGCCCCAAGATCAGTTACCCCCGGTAACGTCTGCCGTGATTATCCCACGACAGTTGGCGCCCACCGTGGGGCCTGCGTCCAAAGGTGTTTACATCACGGGAGAAGCTCGGAAGAACATGGAGAATCTTGTTGTCGGCGAGATCTACATCGACCACGAAGGGGAGAAGATGGTGGACGATTCCGGCTGGGGGCCAGAGTCGGATCACCTCGAATCCGGATCTATTGTGACGATCGGCCAGATCAGCGTCTTCATCGGTATGGTACGTACATCTGATTTAAAAGGACAATATCATGTGCATACTACAGGAACTTCTAATAGGGACAAAAAGATACTCAAGCAAGCTGTGAACTCGGTTCCCTCGGCTGTTCCGGGATACCTGAGATGGGCGGAGCAAGAGATAACGTGGAGCAGAAGAGATCACCCGGAAAGAATAGAGCACCCAGGAGTCTTAGCATTGGTAGTCGCACCACAGGTTAATGGTTACGAGTTAAAAAGGGTCCTGATGGACGGTGGAAGTAGCATCAATATCTTGTACTGGGAAACTTTTTCACGCATGGGCCTCAAAGAGTCCCAGCTACAGAAAAGCTCAACAATTTTTCATGGAATAGTGCCGGGTCACTCGGCATGTCCCGAGGGGAAAATCGCATTGGAGGTAGCTTTCGGAGAATCAACGGATAATTATCGAGTTGAGTGGCTCACGTTCGAGGTGGTCAAATTGCGCAGTCCTTATCACACACTATTTGGAAGACCGGCTTACGCCAAATTCATGGCCAGGCCGTGTTATGTGTATTTGCAGCTGAAGATTCCGGGTCCTAAGCAGACCATCACCATACATGGAAGCCGGGATATAGCGGCCGAGTGCGACGAAGGAGATTCGGTAATGGCCGAGCAAGCTTGCAGAAAAGAAGAACTCAA
The DNA here is from genome assembly GCA_028641055.1 of Alopecurus myosuroides. Classification (NCBI taxonomy): domain Eukaryota; kingdom Viridiplantae; phylum Streptophyta; class Magnoliopsida; order Poales; family Poaceae; genus Alopecurus; species Alopecurus myosuroides. The sequence continues at coordinate 249,363,838 of CM054058.1, forward strand.
GTATTATCGGTCTCAAGTAGATCCGGATGATGGAACCGCATTGAAAAGGCCGAATACTGAGGACGAAAGAGCAAAATTCAAGGCAGCACAGGACACCAAGATGATAGCTTTTGTCGAAGGTGATCCCACTAAGCAATTTACTATAGGGTCTAACTTGGACAGCGAGCAGGAGAAGGCACTTGTGGAGTTTATTCGTTCGAATGCGGACGTATTCGCCTGGACACCTAGCGACATGCCGGGTATCCCTACAGAGTTGGCAGAGCACAGTTTGCATGTAGATCCCAAGTCCAGGCCTGTGAAGCAGGGCTTGAGGAAGATGAATGAGGAAAGAAGGAAAGCTATAGGTGAAGAAATTGCTCGGCTATTGACAGCCGGCTTCATCATGGAAGTATTTCACCCGGATTGGTTAGCAAATCCGGTGCTAGTGATGAAAAAGACCAATGAGTGGAGGATGTGCATTGATTTTACGAGTCTCAACAAGCATTGCCCAAAGGATCCGTTCGCACTACCAAGGATAGATCAGATCATAGATGCAGTAGCTGGGAGTGACCTATTATGCTTTCTGGACGCTTATTCCGGATATCATCAGATTAAACTCAAGAGGGAGGATTGGGAGAAAACATCGTTTATAACCCCTTTTGGGGCCTTTTGTTACAAAACCATGACGTTTGGGTTGAAGAACGCTGGCGCAACTTATCAACGGTGTATTCAGAAGTGCTTCGAGGACCAAATTGGACGCAACGTCCATGCTTATGTGGATGATGTGGTTATCAAGACCAGGAAGGCAGAAACATTTATCGATGATCTAAAGGAGACGTTCAAGAACTTAAGGAGGTATCAGATGAAGCTTAACCCGACAAAGTGCGTATTTGGAGTTCCAGCCGGGAAATTACTTGGCTTTATCGTTTCCGAGAGAGGAATTGAAGCAAACCCGGACAAAATCAAAGCTATCCAAAGTCTGAAAAAGCCGGAAAATTTGAAGCATGTTCAAAAGCTCACGGGCTGCGTAGCAGCCTTGAGCCGATTTATATCAAGACTCGGAGAAAAGGCAATACCCTTGTACCGGCTCTTGAGGAAATCCGACAAATTTGTATGGGATCAAGAGGCGGATGAGGCGTTCGAGGCACTAAAGAAGCAGTTATCTGAAGCACCAGTACTAGCGGCCCCGGGTCCTAAAGAGCCTATGTTGCTATACGTGGCAGCTGGCCCCCGAGCCGTCAGTGCAGTAGTGGTTGTGGAGCGTAAAGAGGATGGGAAAGGTTATCCAGTCCAGAGGCCGGTTTATTATGTCAGTGAGGTATTATCAGAGGCAAAGCAGCGCTATCCGCATTGGCAAAAGCTGGTTTTCGGGGTCTTTATGGCCAGCCGGAAACTGAAGCCGTATTTCCAGGAACACCCCATAACAGTGGTTAGCTCAATACCAATGTCGGATATCATCAGAAACTCGGATGCGACCGGAAGAATAGCCAAATGGGCGATAGAAATGGGGGATTATCACATCAGCTACGAGCCCAGGTCAGCAATCAAATCTCAGGCTTTGGTTGATTTCGTTAATGATTGGACACACACAGGCATGACTACCATGGTTCCAAACTCCGAGTCATGGATCATGCACTTCGATGGATCAAAGCAGTACGAGGGATCAGGAGCTGGAGTGGTGCTAACATCACCCAAAGGAGACAAATTGAGTTACGTACTACAAATTCACTTTGACTGTTCCAACAACGTGGCCGAGTATGAGGCCCTATTGCATGGCTTAAAGGTAGCCAAGGAGATGAACATTAAGAGGATACGATGCTTCGGAGATTCGGACCTTGTGGTACAGCAGGTGTCAGGAACTTGGGATAGAAAGGACGCAACTATGGCAGCATACCGCAGGGAAGTTGATAGGGTTGCAGGATGTTTTTCCGGGTATGAGGTGGAGCATATAGACAGAAGAAAGAATGAGGCAGCCGACGCCCTCGCTAGACTCGGCTCGCGCAGAGAGCCGGTTCCACCTAACGTTTTCCTGGACGAATTATGGCGACCATCAGTTAAAACCGAGTCAGAGGAGGAATTGGCAAATCAAGACCCGGATTTAGGACTCGTGGCCACTGTACGTGCTATTCCCGAGTGGACAGAACCGTTTTTGGCCTACCTATCACGAGGCGAGTTACCACAGCAAGAGGTGTTAGCAAGGCAAATTTTGCGGCGAGCAAAGGGATATTCTATCATCAACGGGGAGTTATACAAGAGAAGCGCCGCGGGGGTCTTTTTGCGCTGCGTGGCACCAGAAGAAGGCCGACAGATTCTCAAGGAAATCCATGAAGGTGATTGTGGGCATCATGCATCCACAAGATCCCTTGTGGCCAAGGCTTATCGACACGGATTCTTCTGGCTCACGGCTCTAGCAGATGCGGAACGATTAGTAGCAAGGTGTGACGGATGTCAAAGGTACGCTCGCCAAACCCATGTGCCGGCTATGGAATTACGGACCATCCCGTTAACTTGGCCGTTCGCTGTCTGGGGTATGGACATGGTTGGCCCCTTTCATATGTCACCTTGCAAGAAGACGCATCTTTTAGTGGCTATTGATAAGTTTACCAAGTGGGTTGAGGTTATGCCAGTTACTAATTGCGAAGCAGCTACAGCAGTCAAGTTCCTGAAAAGAATTATCTACCGGTTCGGGTATCCCCACAGCATAATTACCGACAATGGAACCAACATGTCCCTTGGTGAGATGGAAAAGTTCTGTGGCAACAATGGAATCCGGCTTGATGTAGCATCAGTGGCTCATCCACAGGCCAATGGACAAGTGGAGAGGGCAAACCAAGAATTGCTTCGCGGATTAAAACCACGATTGCGAGTTCCCTGTATCAGGGCTGCTGGTGCATGGGTCGAAGAACTTCCTTCCGTGGTTTGGGGTATCAACACTACACCTAACAGATCCACTCAGATGACACCCTTCTTCATGGTCTATGGTGCGGAAGCAGTGTTACCAAGTGACATTATTCACGATTCACCGCGAGTATCAGCTTACGTCGAAGTGGAGAACGAAAAGACCCGGCAGGACGCCGTAGATATGTTAGAAGAACAAAGGGAACAAGCCCTGGAAAGATCAGCCATATATCAGCAAGATTTACGGAGGTATCATAGCCGGCGCGTGAAAACCCGGGTCTTCCAGGAAGGAGACCTGGTTCTGCGCCTGGTACAGTCAAACGAAGGAAAACACAAATTATCACCACCATGGGAAGGACCGTTTATCATAAGCCGGAATCTGCATAATGGATCATATTACTTGGTAGATGCAAGGGAAGAGTCGGCTACAGTTAATGACACCGCTCATACCACTTCATCTATGCAAGAAAGAGACAGACCATGGAACGTGGCTCAGCTACGTCCATATTATACTTAGTAAAGACTATATTGGCAAGTGGAATTGCACGATGTAACAGGCAGCAGGTTTCAGACGTACTCTTTTCCTATCCAGGGTACCCTTGGGGACTGGATGGGTTTTTAATGAGGCGGCTTGCTGACCTAACGTTCTCATATCAAGAAAAGAAGTGGTTATTCTCATGTTCTTTAATCTCAGTATGTTGCATATATATAGGTCTTGGGGGCTGATTGCTTGAATAGCACAGTTGCAAACTCAATGACCCGGCCTTGATGCCTATGAGTTATAAGGGCCGATTACTCGCAAACGAGTACGGCTGCAATCTTATAACCGGACAAAGGAGCCAAACTTTCTTGACTTTTCTTACTTAAGCTCGATGTGAATCGCAATAAAAGTGGCATGATTTGCTCGCTTACGATTACAATCAGCCATGAAGCCCAATGGGACTTGCCTGACCCTGTTTTCGTATAGATGTAACAACATGATATCCACGCGAAAGCCGGCTTATAGTACAAGATTGTCAAAAGGGTCATCTAAACCACAAGTTATGCAGAGTATAAGGCTAATAGCTGGAAACTCAACGTTTATCAAGCATAACTTCATTACCTATGTGAAACGGCTCCGGGTTTGGGCTTAGCAAACAACAAACTCGTTCTCTTCGAAAAGACCACATATCCCAGACTCGGAAATTCGGGTCTTGGCGATTCGGGATTTTGGAAAAGAAAAAGTAGCTTAGTTGCTAAGGCTCAAAAAACCCAAACATCCGAGTCTTGGGGACTTGGGGACTTAGAAGCAAGTCCGCTCGTCAACACCCATGAAACTCGGAAACCGAGTCTCACAAAAGGAATCATAAAGAAATTCGGATATCAAGAACAAGTTGACTCAAAAGTGGATAAATTTAAACGATCAGAAGAAGCACAAAGTGTATCAAGAACTTAGAGTGCATTACAAACTCCGGTAAATAGTATCAAAGGTGCACAGGCGCACCATCCAAAAATAGTTGTTTTAACGACACATCGACCAACTGACGCGTATGAAGTAGCATCAGGTATCAGGTATCACTCGGCGTTCTAGGCCGCGGCGTCCATCTTCGCCTTGCCCTTGCCATCACTTGGGGTAACAGCAGCACCCGGATCAGTAGTACCGGCTCGCGCAGGAGGAGGAACGACTGGTGTGGAGGTAGCGGGCGCAGAATCGGCTTCAGCCTTCTTTTTGGCAGCCTCCTCCCTCAACTTAGCAGCTTCCTCCTTCCATCGGGCCAGCATGTCATACGGCTCGGGAAGATCCGACTTAACCGCTTCTCCAGCAGCATCATATGCAGGAACGATGGAATCGACATCCAGGCCGTCAGCAATCACGCTGGCCGGGTAACGGACCTCCTTCTGGACGGCCTGGAAATCCTTCACGGAGAACTTGGACCCATCAAGCTTGAATTCCGGGAAACCGCCCATAAGCTTGGCTAGCTCGAGCTTAGGGAAGTAAGCCTTAGCAAGCGCAAGCCCCCGGGTTACTCCAACCCGGCAGGACGAGCGTTTCCAGTGCCAAATCCACTCGGGGATAGTGGAGCAAGCGTCCAGCATTCTCTTCAGGTCGACATGCCCCTTACCCGGCCACCGTATTTCTTGAAGGATCCATTTGGTTCCGGCGCATAGCTGCCGGATAACGCTCTTGATAGTTTTCAGCCTGGCAATGTCATCCTCGTCCGACATCACTTCATCCGGACCTGCAGAAATGGAAACATGAGTCAGGAAACTCCGGCTATTTATCAGAAGGATAACCCGGATGAAGAAACGTACCAAGCAAAGCACGATACGTATCAGCAATTTGAACAGAAAGACTCGTTAGATCATCTTCTGCTGTGTGAGCCCTCCTCCTATACTTCTTCATTATCGTCCCACTCCTCCTGGCCTCAGCCTCGGCCGCCTCACGCAGAGCCACCTCCTTTTCAATGAGCTTGGTGGCCTTTGCCAGTTTCTCCTCAGATTGAGTCACGAAGGACTGCACGGATGCAAGGAAGGGGCAAGCTATTAGTCGGTTATACCGTAAAGTTCCAAGCAAATTGTGAGTCAATTCACTCGGAACTTGGGGACTAGATAAGGACACAAGCAATATTATTCGGGTTTACCTCGTGTTTGGCTATTAAAGCCTCCAAGATATTTTCTTCATCAGCCCTCAAAGTGCGCAGGGCTTCGAGCATCTGGGCAAACGTCATGTCTTCGGGTCGGACACCAGAAGAGCCGGCAGCCTGGTCGCCTGGTTGGGGAGCTTTCCCCGCTCTTGGGGTCGAGACCCGGACAGTCTGGGTATCCGGGTTGGGAGAACCCATCCTCGTGTCCGGAACCTCGATCTCCTCGTCCACTGGTTCGGATGACTCAGGAGACCCGGCGGCTTGGTGAAGTGGATCGCCCAAGGGGCCTTGTTCCTGGTTGTTCTCAGTATCACCGCCAGTCGCGGCGTCTACGTTCTCAGTCGGCTCCTCTGTCTGATGGTTATCCGCCTCCCGGTTATCCATCTCCACATTCTCCGGGTCACTAACGGTGACTTGAGCGCTAAAGAAAGATGAGAAGAGGCAGTTAGCAATGGTGATTGAAAATTGTCAGGTATCAAAGGATGTCATATAGCAAAAACTTACCCGGTATTTACGGCGTAATCCGGCGGGAGCTCGCTGCTGGAAGCAGACGAAGATGTCAAAGGGACCGATAGCGGAACCCGGAATTGCCCGGCACGAGGATGGTTCGGAGAAGGGTGGCGCCGAGGAGAATTGGAAGGACGAGGCGGAGGAGCACGGGCATGATGGACGGGGAGGTGGAGATGCCCGGGTTAAGGGGATCCTCACCCGGGGAACTCCGAGTTACTCTGCGCTTGGCTGGAAGAGAATCCTTCAAGTACGACGAGTTCGATAATTGATGGTTAAGTTGTCGCATGGCATCGAAGGAGTAAGGTTCAGAGGATATAGAAGAGAAAGGAACCTTGGACACTGCCCCTCTGGTCTTCCTCTTGGCTCCAACTGTTGCCTCCTGATCAGATTCGGTAGCCTCCGGGTCATCCTCGTCCTTCTCATCTTCGTCCTCCAGCCCTGCGAACCGAGTGTGTGTCCGTGGGAAAAAGTTAAATGGGAGGAAAATGATGCAAGTAAAGATAATACAAGATCCGGGCAAATACCTTCATCACCGTCAGCCGGCTCATCTTCTTCTTCCGGGTCTCTGGAAGGGGGGGGAGGTTTCAACTGTCCAGAAAGGATCATCGGCCTGAGACAGAAAGATGAAAATAAGAACTAGGAGCAGTATCGAGTCAAGATGAGGAAATAAACTTATGAGTATCGGGTCTTACCGCTGGGGCCGGGTTTTCCCGAGTAAACGGAGGTAACCCGGCGATGTTCTTTATCACCTCCAGCTTCTCCGTCAAGAAACCCTTGATGGTTTTGTTGGTATCCCCGGCTGCAAAGCTCTTGGTGGAATATCGAAGGGCGTCTGTGGTGTGCCCCGAGTATTCGCACATCAATTTGGAGCGGATAGAATTGGGTTGGATCCGGAAGTCGACCCAAGTTTTCACTAAGTTGAGCCCAAGAAGGCCTTGGGCTGAGAGAACGGCTAACTTAGCTAGCAAAGGTATGATTGCCTCCCTGTCCGAGTCAGGGGCGAAAGCGTTGAAATTCTCGGAAGTATTGAGGAGGCCCTCCGAGTAACCCGGCAGTCTCTTCTCGCCGGGTGGAGAGGTGTCGTGGCAGTAGAAGAAGGATAGTTGCCAGTGTTTAACATGGGAGTTCAGATTAAGGGTTGGCATTGGGGAGTTTTTGCGGCGTTGGATGGATACCCCGCCGCAAGTGAGAAGTGCTCCGTCACCGCTTTCGCGGCACGGCTTGCACTGGAAAAGTTCAATAAAAAGAGCCAAACTTGGTGGAGTGCACAAGTACGACTCGGATAGGACTATGAAGTGAGTAATATTCAACATAGAGTTAGGCCCTATGTCAAATGTCCTGAGGCCATAATGGCTCAGGACCTCACGAAAGAAAGGGTGACCCGGAGGACGGAATCCCCGGGTCACGTGCTCTAAGAAACAGATTACCTCGCCGTCGGTGGGTGTGGGCCGGGTCTCGTCGCCCGGCGCCCTCCAGTGAATGTCCTTCTGAGGGGGGAGAACCCCCAACTCGGCCAATTCTTCCAGCTTGGCCTTTGTGACAGTGGATCGCCCCCAATTGGCGGATATGGATTGGGTTGTCTTCGCCTGGGCCGGCTGTTTCCCTTGCCTTTTGGGAGCCATGGGGTCGACCTGCAAAACGCAAGGAAAAAAGGTACAGGAAATAAGACTCGGAAGTATTGGATTATCCGAGTCTGGAGTATCAAGAAAGTATGAAAACTAAGAACTATCCGGGTATCACACCATGGAGTGAAGATTGCGAGGTATCCGGGTATTAAGTACAACTATGGAGATTATTGGTCACTTACGTATTGAAAAGTATTTGGGGAAGACGGATGGTTGCCCATGTATCTACTGCAAGCAAAATAGCCGGAAAAGGAGGATTTTCCGGGTGTCAATGTTATGCGCGGAAAATGGAGGTGAAATGGATCTAGATTGGAAAACTTGCGGACGATTCTACGAAGAAATTGGTGATTAATAATGGTAGGAGGATGGGGTGTAATCATCAAACAGGTTGTTAAAGGAGTTAGCGAGCGTCAGATCGATCTAATCCGGTGCAACAGGAAAAACGGCCCGCGGGTTGACATAGATCCAATCTAAGGTGAATCGAAAAATTGCGGAGCTATTTTAACGAATACTTACTGGGAGGAGCTTGAATCTGGCGTGGCGGCGGCCGATGTCGCGGTCTGGATGTCCCCCTGCAACCCTTGATGAGCGGAATGAAGGCGCGGTGGCGGAGTTTGGCGGCGGCGCGGAACAGTTCAAGGATGAACGTGGCCGGCGGCGGCCTTGCTACGATGGCGGGCTTGAGATTCTTGTGGAACTGCGGAGCGCAGGGAATAAGGAAACAAAGGGAAGGTTGGAGTAAAACGTTGGGATCTAAGTTACCCTCTGGGCTCTATTTATAAGATGCGGGCGGATAAACCTATCCTAACGGGCGGAATCCGGAAATTTTGGGGATAACGGTCATCTGTGCGGATTCTTTGAGATATGCTTTAAGTGTTGAACGTGATATCCGGGCAGAAATAAGAAGGAGATATTTTCCGTGATATCAGGGTTAATTATCGAGTAAAGTAAGTCGGGCTTTTGGCATTTTTATCAGGGTTTAGACCTGGAAAGCTAAGCCAAGTACTTGGAGAAAAGCCGGGTTACTATATGGCCACCATGGAGTTAGGCCTAGCTATTTATCAAAGCACCTTAACCCGGCCTCCATACACTTGTGCGTTTGATATTTTTGCAGGGAATAGCAAGCGCTTCAAGGAAGGATCCGTGAAGCCCCAGCTATTCTGGGGACTACTGATGGAGGGATAATAACCCGGTAGGCCAACTCCAAGGTATAACCCGGCCCAAAGGACGCTGCGCAAGATCCGGCTATGGATAAAGAAACTTCTGGAAGGCCCAAGTTTGTAGGCCTCGTAACTCGGATTGTGGGTTACGATAAAGGAAATTTAGGGTTTGTATGTGGTGTCCGGGTAGGGTTTAGGGTGCGCCTTGGAGAGTAAGCCAGGGGGTACGGGTGCTTTATAAACCGACCCCTAGGTTTAGTTGGGAGAGATCTAAGAGCCCTAGCAATATCGCTTGGTATCGAGCATCCAGTGTAACACGAGAGTTGAGTTAATATCTTGAGATCGGAGACTCGGCGACTTGATTGCCGGCTACCAGATCGAATTCCATCATGTTTTCCTCTGAGCTAAACCCTCTCCCAAACGCCTGTGTCGTCTTGCCCCAAGATCAGTTACCCCCGGTAACGTCTGCCGTGATTATCCCACGACACATTGATCAGGTGGTTTAGAATAGGGAATATCTCTACTATCAAAATATTGGAGAGAGTGTACCTCAACTGTTGATGGATGAGGAATTAGCTTACATAATTCTTCTATAGGTGGTAGATTCTTCACATCTTCAGATTTAATACCCCTCTCTTTAAGATATTTCTTGGCTTCCCTCATCACTTCATCATTTAATTCAATCATCCCTCTCTTCTTGGGTGTTGGTATAGGTGTTGGCTATGGTGTATGTGTAGGCTCAGGTATAGTCCAATCATCATGATTTTTGGCTATTTTAGCCAATAATTCCTCAACTTCTTCTGGAGTTCTTTTCCTGAAAACACAACCAGCACAACTATCCCGGTATGTCCTAGATTCAATTGTTAGTCCATTATAAAATATATCTAGGAGCTCATTTGTAGGTAATGGATTTCCAAGGCTAGCTCTTATTAAAGAACAAAACCTTGACCAAGGTTCAGGCATTCTCTCTCCTTCAATTTTCTGAAAGTTAAAGATACTCTACAAAGCAGCATGTTGAGAACTAGCAGAAAAATATTTTTGAAAGAAAGCATTAACCAAACCCATAGGACTATCAATATACTGATACGTCATAAACGTATCCCTAATTTCTGATATCATATTATGCCAATTGCTACATGTTTTCTCCCTTCTTCATGTCATTTTTATCGATTTTCTGGACTAACCTATTAACAAGATGCCACAGAGGACGTTCCCTGTTTTCTGCTGTTTTTTAGTTTCATAAAAGTTGTTCTGGAAATATTCTTGGAATTGGAAAATTCGAAGCCCGGAAGTCCTATTTTCCCTAGAAGCATCTAGAAGACCGAAGAGGAGCCGGAGAGGGGCAGCGGGGGGACACACCATAGGGTTGCGCGCCCCCTGGCCGCGACAGCTATAGGTGTGGGCCCCCTGGAGCGCCACCGCTTTTGCCCTTTTGCCTATTTAAGCCCCCCGGATGGAAAACCCTAAACACCTGATCAAAATCCCCGAAAAAGTTCCGCAGCTGCCGTCACCGTAAACCCTAGATCAGGGGCATCTGAAGCTGTTTCCGGCACCCTGTCGGAGAGGAAATCATCACCGGAGGCCTCTCCATCACCATGCTTTCCTCCGGAGTGATGCATGAGTAGTTCATCCTTGGACTACGGGTTCGTAGCTGTAGCTAGATGGTTGTCTTCTCCTCATATGCCTCCATGTTTAGATCTCGTGAGCTGCCTATCATGATCGAGATTGATCTTATGTAATTCTCTATGCTGTGTTTGCTGGGATCCGATGAATATTGACCTTATGCCAAGTTGATTATAGTCTTTATTTGCATATGTTATTTGTGATCTTGCATGCTCTCAGTTGCTAGTGGTTATTCTGGCCAAGTAGTTGCTAGTGACTCCAAGAGGGAGTATTTATGCTCGATAGTGGGTTCATGCCTCCTTGTTGCCTTGCTCGAGTGACAGAAACGTGAAGAGGGAGGATGTGTTGTTGCCATTAGAGAGAAAACAACAGTGAGAGTGCCCGAATGCATAATCATTGCTTACATTACACACTTTGTTTAATGCAATTATCTGTTGCTTGCAACTTAATACCTGAGGGGGTTCGGATGATAACCTGAGGGTGGATTATTAGTCATAGATGCAGATGGACGTCGGTCTATGTATCTTGTTGTAATGCCCGCACTAAATAGCATAGTAATATTTATGTCATATTGTGCACTACGGTGCAACCTCTATTTGTCAATTGCCAGCTGTAATTTGTTCACCCAGCATGCTATCTTTTATGGAGAGACACCACTAGTGAAACTATGAACCCCGGTCATTTTTCACACTGTTAAAAAAACCACAACAATTTCCTGCTTTCTTTACTTTCTGCAAGTATACACTGTTTTCCACACTATACGTCTAATCTTTGTTTTCAGCAAGACCGGTGAGATTGACAACCTCACTGTACCGTTGGGGCAAAGTATTTTGGTTATGTTGTGTGCAGGTTCCACGTTGTTGCTGACACCGGTGAAGCGCCAGCACCACCGTCAGTGGCATCAACCTTCCGAAGGTCCTCTTTATCCTACTGGATTGATAACCTAGGTTCCTAACTAAGGGTAAATACCTACCGCTGTGCTCATCATACCCTCCTCTTGGGGTCTCCCAACAACCGTGTGTATCACGAGCATCATAGACCTAGGTGAAAAATTGTTAAATCAAGTTTTAGCTTCATCTTTCAGAGAGAAAGGGAAGATCTTGGTAACAAAATAAGTGTGTATATTAATATCATCAGAAAATAAACTACTCAAAGATGAAAGCTCATTCATATGTTCCATAGCAGTTTTACTTTCAGTACCACAAAAGGTTCTTTCTCAACAATAGATATGTAAGATAAATCTAGAGAGAAATCATAATCCTTATCTTTAATGTGTATGGGAGATGTAGCAAACTTAGCATCAGGAGAAGATTTATATTTAACAACATGTCTTGCAAGAAGAATCTTAAGAGCACTTGCACTAGTAGTAGCTTGAACTTTTTCAATAAAGTCATCATTAAGTTCAATGTAGGTTTCCTCAAGATCATCGCTAGGATTTTCTCTAGACTCAGGTGAATTAACAGGTGTACCAACATTTTCAACAGGAATTTCAATGTTTTCAATTTGGTTAGCTCTAGAAATTGTAGCATCTAGGAAAGGACCTACTTAACTAGTATCATCAAGCACAGTAGAAGCATCATCAAAAGTATCAGAAGCATTTTTAGACTCAGCATAAGTAGCAGTGTGTGTAGCATGTGGTGGTGTAAGAAGCTTACTCATTACAGATGGTGAATCAAGAATAGAAGAGGTGTTCAGAGTTGTACCTCTCCTTGTAGTGGATGGTAATATAGAGACTTTTCCATCACAAGTCTTGCCCATGATGAAAGGCTTGCAGCGCAAAATATCACGTTCAAGTGAGCAAATAAATAAAGCTATGCTCCCCGGCAACAACGCCATAGAATAGTCTTGATGACCCACAAGTATAGGGGATCGCAACAGTCTTCGAGAGAAGTAAAACCCAAATTTATTGATTCGACACAAGGGGAGCCAAAGAATATTTATAAGCCTTAACAACTGAGTTGTCAATTTAGCTGCACCTGAAAGTAGACTTGCTCGCAACAATTTATCAGTGGTAACAGTTTTATAATAGCAGTAGTAGTAAAATAATAGCAGGAATAAAATAGTAACAACAGTAGCAATTGTAGGAAACAGCATGATTAAAATACTGTAGGCATAGGGATCGATGAACGAGCGTTGCATTATAAGATAGTTCATATAATAATCAAAACATGGGCATTGCAAGTAGATAATAATAAAGCATACAAGTTCTAGGCAAACCATAGGCATGTGTTCCAATATGGTCGTACGTGCTCGAAATGAGAAACTTGCACAACATCTTTTGTCCTACCAGCCCATTTGGAGTGGGGCCTCAAGGGAAACTACTGGTAATTAACGTGCTCCTTTTAATAAAGCACTAGAGCAAAGCATTAACACTCCATGAACACACATGATACTCACATCACAGCCATCCCCTCCGGTTGTCCCAATTTTTGTCACTTTGGGGCCTCGGGTTCTGGACAACAATGTGTGTAAACAACCTGCAGATATGACCAAGAAACATAATTATACTCATGAAACAATAACATGTTAAGATATGAGATCATGGAACTCGGGCCCTAGTGACAAGCATTAAGCATAACAAGTTGCAACAATGGTAGAAAACACCAACAACGGATACTAGGCACTATGCCCTAATAATCTGGCATTATTACATGAACGATATCATCCAATCCCTTCCATCCCTCCCAGCCTACAACGGAGATTACTCACACATGGATGGGGGAATCATGGATGGTTGATGGAGAAGTGGTGGCGGTGACGACGGCGATGATCTCCTCCAAATCCCCGTCCCGACAGGGCGCCAGAACAGGAACTTCTGATCCCCGAATGGAGTTTTCAAGGTGGCGGCGGTGCTCTGATGTGTTTCTCTAGAATATGATGACCCCCCCCCCTCGGTTTTAGGTTTACGGAGCATAAGTAGTCGAAAGGGGAGCCCGAGGGGGGTGCCTGGGGCCACCACCACCTGTAGGCGCGGCCTAGGGGGGCGCGCCCAGGGGGCGTGTGGGCAGCTCCTTGCCCCCCTCTGGGTCTTCTTTTTTGCTCTGGGGGTCTTCGGGTAAAATAAGGACTTTAGGATCTTTTCCGGGCCATTTCATGAAAGTTGATTTTTCTGCACAAATGAGACATCAAGGTAATTTTGCTGAAAACAACATTAGTTGGTGTTAGTTGTATCCAAAACTCACAAGTTTAGAGGAAAACAATATCAAAAGTGTTCGGAAAAGGAGATACATTTTGGACGTATCAGTTTTCAACCCGACAGAAAAGTTGAGTTAACATTGGATTATCCGGGGTAACATGACACCGGATAATCCGTCCCCTGGAGAAACGACTAAGGAACAATTTGGGACCTTATTTGTTTCCTTGTAATAGGCGGGTTGGGTGAGTAATAATTTGTCCAACAAGCTGTGGGAGAAAAAGTCATGCCAGACATTCAACAATTCTCCAAATAAACATGGGATGCTCTCATCTCCATGTTTGTAGGAAATGAGAGCATGAAGAGAAATAGATATGATGACTTGAGTAATGAGGCCGAAGGGTTCTATATGCCTTATGGTGAAAATCATGAAGATATGTATCGAAGGCTCAAGACCATTGCTACTTCCTTTAGTAGCCTCGGTGCCTCAGATATTGATGATGCTTCGATCAAGAGGAAGTATGTGAGTGCCCTCATGCCATTTGAGACTGTTGACTTGAAGAGTTTCCAAGGAACACACAACTACTATCTCATGTCTTCCAATGAAATTATGTAAGAAATATCAGCATTTAGAGTAGCCGCCAAGCTTGCCCAAGACTCTCGGGCTCATGCTATTGGAATTCACAAAGGAGCCTCTCTTGCTTTGAAGCCCAAAGTCGCGACCAAAGTGGTGAATCAAGAACATGAGGTTGACTCGGAAGAAGAGGTATCTCCTCTAAAACCCAAAGATTACGAGATGGTTCATAAAGATTACCTGGCTCTTGCGGCGGTGAAGTTTTGGAAGGATCCCATCAATGCCAAGGCTTATGTAGAGGAAGATACCAAGTCAAGTGGTGTCAAGGAAGGAGCTCAAAGAGTAAGGTCTTGCTTCAGTTGTCAAGACAGATATCACTTCATTGTCGAGTGTCCTTTTGAGAACAAAGAAACCCATGGAGGAAAGCTTATTCCCAAGGACAAGTCAAATATCACTAGCAAAAAGCCTTTCTTCAAAAAGAATACCTCCCACAAGAAGCCATCTTCTGGGATTGTGTTGGTAACTCAATAATAGTATGCTTCTAGTGATGATGATGATGAATAAGAAAACACAAGTGAAGTCGTCACCACTGCAATTACATATTCATCACGCCCTCACTCTTCAAATCCCCCAATGAGAACCTTCCCGCCCAATCCGCCAGATTTCTTATGGCCAAGGCCTCTGAGGTATCATATTCTTCCCCCTCTAATACTCAAAATGAAAAGCAAGATCTTGCTAGTATTAGAGTAGAATATGAAATTTCCTCTATGGATCTCTTTATGGCTAACTTGCGAGGTGAAACCAAAAGGCAGTTTCAGGTTCTCTTGAGTCAATATGAGAGGCTCAAGAACTTCTTGAGAAGAAGGGAGAAAGTGAAACGGAAGATGATAATGAAATAGCTTCTCTTACCGTTACTCTTGAGGAAGAGAAAGAGCTCTGAGCCTCTCTTGAGGAGAAACTTGAGACTATTGAGGAGTCACACAATGAAATCATGTCCAAACTCATTAGGAACTTGACCATGCTATTGCTAAATATAAATTGGCTAAAAATAAAAGGGTTAAATTTGATGTTGATCATGCTAGATAAACAGAGGACCTAGGGAAGCTCCCCAAGGCTCACAAGGCCCTGGAGAGTGAACACTCTACCCTCACCAAGTCTCATGAACAACTTCGAATTCAACTAGCTCAATTTAATGTGCCTAGTTACTCTTCTTATTCTTGTGATCATACAATATTCTTGAGGAAAATGCTAGGTTGAAAGATGAGCTTGAAAGAATTAAGGGCAAGGGCCCTATTGATGATCATTTGCAAATGCAAAGACCACACAATGGGAAGGAATGTCTTGGCTATGTTGCCAATAACAAGAACAAGAACAACAAGAAAAGAAGAACAAGAAGAAGGCCAAGCCGTCACAAGCAAAGAAGAATGTCATTGTGAGTGGTGTTGTCATTAGGGATGAAACCACTCGTAATAACTACACGGGAACTAACAATCCTCATTATATTATTTTTTAGGACTATTATGGTGTTGTGTATGCAACATATGTTGGTCCTAATATTGATTTAATTGACTACTCTATTTGGGTTCCCAAGACCCTTGTGGCTAACGTAAGAGGACCAATTGAAAATGGGGACCTAAATCCAAGCAATGATTTCTGTAGGACTATGTTTCCGGTGGGTCAAAATGGGTGCTTGATAGTGGATGCACAAGTCATATGACTGGAAGCAAGGAGCTCATGACGGAGTTGAGACCAAATATAAATCAAGCAACCGTCACATATGGAGATAAATCAAAATCTGAGGTAACGGGTCTCGGCAAGGTGGTAGCTGCTCAAAATATCACTCTTGTAAATGTCATGCTTGTCGAGTCCCTCGGTTTCAATCTACTTTCAGTTCGTCCTTTAGGGAAGATGGGGTTTTCCGTCTTATTTGAACCTGATCTCATGGTACTCTTGTGGAGCAAGACTCTTGAGGTTGCTTTCATTGGGCATGTCAAAAATGAGTTGTACGTGGTAGACATTTCAGGCTCAGCCAACACTCAAGAAATGTGTCTATTCATAAAGGCCGATGTGGTGTGGTTATGATATTTCTGTTTATCCCATGTGAACATGAGAACTTTGCAAAGTCTTCACAAGGGTGGCCACATCCTCGGACTAAAATAAAATGTTTCTTTTGCCAAAGATCTTATTTGCAGGGCTTGTGTTGAAGGAAAAAAAATGCATGATTATCCCCACCCAAGCAAGACTATAATTTCATCAAATAGGATATTGGAACTCCTTCATGGTTCCATACCCGAAGCTAGTCTTGGTGGGAAGAAATACTGTTTGGTGATTGTTGATGACTATTCTAGATTTACTTGGGTTTATTTCTTCAAGTTGAAGAGTGAGACCCAACAAGCCGTCATCGATTTCTCCAATGAAGTTCAACGTCTACACAATGTTCCCATATTGGCCATTAGAAGTGACAATGGATCCAAGTTCAAGAACTACACCCTAAATGAGTTTCTTAGTGAAGAGGGAATTTGTCATCAATATTCTACTGCTTATACCCCTCAAGAAAATGGTGTAGCTGAGGCGAAGAACCGAACTCTTATGGATATGGCAAGGTCCATGTTGGCGGAGTTTAATTCTCTTCCATATCTATGGGCCGAAGAAATCTCTATGACATGCCATTCATCAAACCGACTCTTTCTCCGCAAAGTCTTAAACAAGACTCCATATGAAATTCTCACCGGCAACAAACCAAATATCTCATACTTCCAGGTATTCGGTTGTAAGTGTTTCTATTTGGTAAAAGGAGTTCGTTTTTCTAAACTCCAACCTAAAACCCTTGAGTGTACATTTGTTGGTTACGGTGCTAAATCCCACACTTATAAAGTCTTTGAAAAGTCCTCATGAAGTATCATTGAATCTAGTAGTACAGTGTTCGAAAAAAATGATGGCTTCCAAGTGCCCCAATTTCATGTTTCGTATGTAGATGTTGAAATACCTCAAGATGCCATAAGAAGAATGGGTGTGGGATTTTTCCTCCCCATTTAGGGACACGTTTTGGCGGATCAAGAAGAACTATGATATACTCAAGTGGAGCCCTCATCTACTCAAGTTACTCATGCCAATGGAGCAAGTGATGCATCAAGCGAAGAACAAGTTCAAGACCCTCCTACTATTGATCAAGTTGCTATGAAAGAACCAAGTTTTCCTATCATTAATGATAGCCAAGATCAATCTTGTTCTTCTCATGATGAAGATAGAATAATGATGATCAAGGTCAACATTCCGGTCAAGACGGGGACTCAAATGATCATGTGATTCCTCCTCACTGAAATGAGGGGATCGAATCTCGTCGTGAAGCTAGAGTTGCTAGAGCTTTGAAGCATCTAGATTACACTCATTATAAAGTTATGGGTGACTTAAGAAGCAAAATGACCACAAGAGGTCAATTGGCAAGATTTAGTAAACATCAAGCACATATATCCATGGTAGAACCAAAGAAAGTATATGAAGCTCTTGTGGACCCGGATTGGTTGGAAGCCATGCATGTGGAACCAAAGATTGCCGCAATGTTATAGGCACAAAATTGATTTTCAAGAACAAGCAAGAAGAATATGCGATGGTTAGAAGGAACAAGGCAAGATTGGTAGCTCAAGGTTACTCTCAAGTTGAATGCATTGATTTTTCTGAAACCTATACTCCCGTGGATCTCCTTGAGTCCATTTGTATCCTTCTTGCATATACATCTCATCACAACTTCAAGTTGCAAAAAATAGATGTGAAGAGTACATTTCTTAATTATACTTTGAAGGAGTTGGTATATGTTAAAAACCATCGAGGTTTGAGGACCTTAACTTCCCTAACCATGTCTACAAGCTCAATAAGGCGCTCTATGGACTTCAGCAAGCACCACTTGCGTGGTATGAGCACCTTAGAGTGTTGTAGAAAGACCGTGGATTTGAAGTTGGGCAAATCGATCCAACCCTTTTTACGAAGAGGGTTAAAGGGGAGGTTTTCATATGCTAACTATATGTTGATGATATCATCTTTGGATCAACTACTCCCTCCGTCCACTTTTATGAGGCACACTTCTTAGCATTCAAATGGTAAGAAGTGTGCCTTATAAAAGTGGGTGGAGGGAGTAACAAAGCTTTTAATGAAGAATTTTCAAAGCTTATGACTGATAGGTTTGAGATGTCTATGATGGGAGAATCGAAGTTTTTCCTTGGCGTTGAGATCAAGAAATTGAGAAGAGGAACATTTATCTCTCAAGCCAAATACAAACAAGGCATGCTCAAAATATTTAATTTCAAAGATGCTAAAGAGAAGACCACTACAATGCAAACCAAGTGTCATCTCAAGCGCAATCCCAATGGTAAAGATGTGGATAAAAAGTTATACCGCTCTATGATTTGTTCTTTGCTTTACCTTTGTGCATCTAGACCCGATATTGTGTTGAGTGTAGGGTTGTGTGCAAGGCATCAAGCGGCTCCAAAGAAATCCATTTGATGGCGGTTCATAGGATCTTTCCATATTTCATTCATACCTCAAGGTTTGGTTTGTGGTATACAAAGGGGGAAACCTTCACTCTTTGTGGGTACACAGGGCTGGTGATCAATATGATAGGAAATAAACTTCGGGGCTTGACAATTCCTTTGTAGGTCCTTGGTAAGTTGGTCTTCTAAGAAGAAAAATTGCATATCTCTCTCTACCGCTGAAGCCGAGTATGTGGTAGCTGCTAGTGGATCGACTCAATTGTTATGGATGAGGCAAACTCTTAAGGAATATGATGTACATTGTGACAAAGTGTCTCTTTTATGTGACAATGAAAGTGGTATCAAGATTGCTTATAATCTGGTGCAACATACTAGAACAAAGCATATTGAGATTCGTCATCACTTAATTAGAGATCATGTTGCCTGAGGAGATATTGAGACAGCATATGTTCCCACCAAGGATCAACTTTCCGCTATATTCACGAAGCCCCTTGATGAAGAAAGATTCCCTTATTTGAGGAATGAGCTAAATATTATTGATTCAAGGAGCTTGACTTGAGTATCTTGCATACACACATATAGTTTACTATTTATTTGGTCTAAGTGTAGGCATGGATATAGGGGGAGTGTTGTCCTAATTAATTTGGCTCTCCCTCCCCCCTATGATGCCCATAATAAAAATCATTGATTATCTCTATTTTCAGTTTATGAATTACGAGCTTAACATGTTGAGAATTGGTCATGCACCCAAGACACATCTTCGTGGTGACATACCTAGGCCACCAACCTCTTCCTCTTGAAGAGTTGATTTTTTGTTTTGGTTTTCTTTGATTTTATTGGCTTTTATTCTCTTTTATAGGAAACACTTGAAATTGGCCCTTTCATTTGCATCTTGCAATTCTCAAGTGAATAGCATCTTAGTGTCAAATATTCTAAACCCAAGCCTATCCTATCTTGAAACGATTCTTCTAGCAGACAAGTCAATTTTCTCAAATCTGAGGTTTTCGGTTTAGCAGGCCAGATTATTCAGGCTAACGCCGGAATATCCAGGGGACAGATTATCCGCCTTAAGTTAGGGTCGGATTATCTGCCCCTCTGCGGCCAGTCTTTTTTTACAAAGAGGTCGGGGTGGAGGGGTCAATCAGTTCCCCTCGTTCCACCCTCGACCCCATCTCTCCATAACCGCCGCCCTGCTGCTCCTGGCCTCACGGGAGCCTCTCCCTCCGTCGGAATCTCTGGAGGACCTTCGGATCTTGTTTCCCTCTTTTCTGGGCACCTTCTCCTCCCAGAAGAACCTCCAGTGGATGAAGGTAATTCTTGCATTTTGAAACCCTAGATGCTAGACATCTAAATCTTGAAATGTAGAGTTATTTATCTTGTAATCTTGGAGTAGCTGGCTTTTGTAGATCATTTCTACATGTTGAAACCAGTAGGGTTGCCACCAAGTGATAAATTGAGCATAGACAAGTTTTTGAAATATCTACCTGTAGTTTCGTCAGACAACTCGGATTATCCGGCCTTGGGATTTTTTTTTCTGTAGCTCAGATTTTTGTGTGTCTAGATTAACATCGTCACCTGGTTGTTGTTATAATGGTTTTATCATAATTTTACCGGTTGAGTTGTGTGCACTTACCTATGCTATAAATTCATAGGTGGCTCTGGTCATACCGGAGCTAAACACATCCGCAAGCACTAGCTCCGCACCAGGGAAGATGGTTCATTCATATCCCTGAAGAAGATGCTGGGAGAAAGAAGAAGCAGGTTGTTCCTAAGAAGAAAAGAGGGGATCATCCAAGGATCAACTAGTAATTAGGGTTTTTCCCATAGATGCGGTAGAAGGTCTGTGAATTCTCCATTACTCCCATGTTGGAGATTAGCAAGAAAGGAAGAACTACTTTCTGTCCTGTAATACTCACTCGTCAATTTTCCACAAACCAACACAAACAAACTGTCATGACCCGTAGGCAATATATTATGAGGATATAATCTCAAAATAGCACGGAGATCATTACTACACAACATGCAGTTCAAGACAAACAAATAATCCGCTCATGTAATAAAGCAACTATGGTTCATTCATATCCCCAAACGAACTACTCAAGATTGGAGGCACAAGACATCATAGCATCAACAATATGGATTATAGATGAGTGTTGAAACATCTACACCAAGAAATACTCAACGAGATTACAAAGAGGTGATAAATGAATCTATGGTTACAACAGTATGGATGATGATGGTGCTGATGTACATGGATGATGACGATGTTGATGTAGATGCTTGGCCTCATCCTCTCAAGACTTACATTCTCCTTCTATGGACGTGGTGAGGCGGCAGCAGAGGTTCGTAGTGTTGGTGATGTATATGGAGCTATGGAGGCAGGACGTATCTCCTCTAGCAGCCCTGCGGTCGCCACGGAGGATGTGTGGATGCCCCCCCTGAAGGCTAGGGCCTCCCCTCCTTATATATGCGGCCTCCTCTTAATCCAATGGTTGTAGATGATCCCCCTTTTACTCCCCAAACTGACCTAAGGAGTTTAGGAATGTTAGGGTTCAAACGCTCTTTGTACAAAAATAATCATGGTACGGTCATTGCCGACCATGCCGTTGGTGGGGGAAAAACCCGTCTCGTGAATATTTCTCCTTTAGTATTTTGCATGCTATTTCCTCATACAAACTCCATTTTAGGTGATCTTTGGATCTTTGAGCTTGTATGGATGAGGTACACGCTTTAGTGGTCTTCAATCTTGATTTTGTATTGGTGAAAAAAATGTCTATTTTCCAAGCCTCTTAACTTGCGAGGTGCGTGTAACTTTTCCGGATTCTTCTCCCTTCGTCTCCTTTCCTCTTGATAATTCATAATTTCCACCTACACATACATAGATGCAAATACAAGGGAAAAAACAAGTAAAATCCTAATGAAAACATAAATTGTGAAAATATCATTGGAAAAATGGGTTTGTGTTGAAATCAACGTAAAAGGTAGAAACCAATATAGAACAATGCCAAAATTGCAATGTAAACATGTGAAAAACAATAGGAAAAATCGTACCAACTATGGACGCATCATGGAGCGTTAGTGCAACTAAAACGTCTCTCTCATTCAACAGTTCTTTTCCACTCTTGTGATGAAGGGTGATGATGCCAAGACCACGAAGTGGATGACTGGGTCAATCAAATGTGAGGCCAATTTCTATGAATTTGCCGAGGTTCTTGGGTACACCTTTGATGGATGCAATGCAATGGGTCGTCAGCTTCACTCTCCTGATAAGAGAGACAAGAAAATGTTGGAAAATGTGTATGGAGCTTGTGGGATTATTGGTACTATCACCGGTTTTCTACTTCTATATGATCAACTCGTGCACATCTTCATGGAGAACATTGCTCCAGGTGGTGGTAGTAATGACGTCATTCGCTCTTCTCTTGTAAACCTTTTGATTCTTGCTTAGAAGGTTGATGCCAATGAAAATCCTGACATGTATTTCACTGTTGGTGTCATGGATTTCATTTTCAATGAGATCTATGATGCTATGGTTGCGCGAGTCACTATTCCTTATGCTCCTTACATCATGCTGCTGATCAAGAATACTATGCAAGATGAGGATCTTTCTTATGATGATTGTGAGGACCACAAGTTCAAGAAGCCCCATGTCAAGAATATCTTGGTTGCTCCAGTTGTTTCTCCATCCACTAATAGATCTTTCATGGATGATGCTTGTTCTAGTGGTGCTTGTTCTCATGGAATCTATAAGTTTCCAAATCGTTCAGCTTCTATTGGTCCCGAGATCAAGAAGCTCAGCTGGTGTTAAAGCAACATTTTGTGCATGAAGGTGGACATTCACCGTGACCAATACAATGTGTTGGAACGCGTAGAGATAAACAAAAACTTTTCCTACGTGATGCTTCCAAGATCTAGCTGAGGTAGAAGGCCACGATGATTACCACTAGACGCGCGGTTGCGGATTATCGGTGAAGCGCGTCGGGGCAGTGCAGTCCCACGATCCGGTCCGGCCGATCCAATCCCTCGAACGTCGAAGTGCTGAACGTACAACACCTCTGCCGGTATCCACACGTACGAGGAGGAGCTCCGACGGCGGACTGCTAGGTCCGGTGCGGCGGCTGGACTGAGTGGGGCTAGGGTTCCCAACGCATGGGAGAGTGGACTAACGTGCCCGCTGGGCAACCTGCGCCCCTCTTTATATAGCGTATGGTGATGAGCTTCACAACACTTGTGGCCCATTCCCTCTGTGAGTCCGACTCACAAAACCAGTCCATTTCCGGTTCGGGTCCAACCCGACCAATACTTGCTCCCGCTCTTAAGTGTGGGACCCTGCAGGCTCATGGCGACTTGGACATGATTGGAGTCCAACTCCCAATCGATCAATCGGTAGCGGCTCCTAGCAGAACGTGCCGACTCCCAAGTACCATTGAGTCATGAGGACATACCTTTCAATGTGATATTCATCTTAGTCCCTTTTGCCTCACGATATACCTTGTCGAGCTATAGGCGATTTATCGTCATCCCTTAAATAGCTCAACTCTCTTCTCGATCTGTGACATGTGATTCATCTGACTAACTCTTAGTCAACCGACACAGTTAACACTTAACTGAGTCGCGCATGGCCATGCTTCCTGAATCATATCAATCGAGAGGGCCCAGAGAATATCTCTCCATTCGGAGGGGCAAAATCCCATCTTGATTATCCACATCACGCAGCTTGCTTCTTATTCGACCCGAACTCTGCCTTTATAGTTGCCTTGTCACAGAACAACGTTTGACAGAACCTAAGTCGGTGATCCACAACTCGGATGGTGCGACAACCTCAGGTCTAAGGATTACATTGATTGAGACATGCAAATGACGACTTGATCGTTGCATCTCAATGTGGGTCAGTCCGACTTGCTAAACTCTTTAGTCAAATCCGTGAACGTTGGAATGGCATCACCATGCCCATGACAAGTGGAACCGTGTCATCAGCCAACACTCACATTAGTCTAGGGTGTGTGTCCAGCACAACCTAAATGACCAAGGACAATCTAGTATGAACAACATGAATATATAGTTCCACAATCGAATCACATATTCAATGACATATATCAGATGTTCAAAACAAGGACAACTTAATAACTTTATGAATACAGTGGGAATTACATTATACATGATTGCCTCTAGGGCATATTCCCAACATAGTGCACATCGCCGAGACCACGACATGGCAAACACTCATCATCTTATCCTTCACCGCTTCCATGTATCTTAGGAGGCCCTTCCTACTGCTTCTATTCCTACTCACTACAACAAGTGGAGCACCTCTCAATACCCTTGGGTTGAAGTGGAGAAGGAACTCTACAACCCTTCTCAGCCTCTTGTTCCACTGCTTGTCATGTTAAGAAAGAAGATGCTGCTGATGATAATGAGGAAGATGTCCAGATGATAGGTTCTTATGGGGAAGAAGAGGAGGAGGAGGATGATGATGAATCCGAGTAATTCTATGGGACGTAGCATCACTCCATTTCCCTTTTTGGTGTCTTGATGTCAAAGGGGGAGAAGTAGTTCTATAGGGTTCATTCGAGGGATTTGCATGGGTCGGACATGGGCATGTTTTTTTTATCATCTCTCTAGAGCTTGTGTCAATTTATCTTTAGTTGAACTCATTTTCTTTTGCCATTTTCTTGCCTTTTCTGTTTGAGACTATGTTTCTTGTGTCATACTAAGTTATGTGTGAAATATGGATGTATGGAATTATCTACGGTGAGATCCTTATACATTGGTTAAAAATCCTCATTATTTTGTATAATATGATCTCTATCTCAAAGCAACATCCATCCTTTTTGTCATCCATATGCAAATGTGTTCAAATTTGTTAGGGAGCTCTCTAGCTTGTTGAAAGTATTATTTGCATGCACACCTTTAGGGGGAGTGTGAAAATATCAATGGGGGGCTTCTACATTGTGATTTGGTGATTTTTGTTTTAAAGCATCTAGAATTATATTCCAAATCCTAGTGTTGTCATCTAAAACCAAAAAGGGGGAGACTGAAAGAACATTTCTTGTCTTCCTCTAGGTTTTGTGTGTTAGGCGGCAACACTAGATTTAATCTAATTGGATGCTAAGTATTGCATGTTTAACAATATTTTATCCTAGCTGCATCGATACACAAAGATTTATGGGAAAGTATTTCTCGCTGTCAACCTGACAGAAAATTCCAGTTAACACCGGCTTATCCGGGCTAACAGGACACCGGATGATCCGCCCCCCCGTAGAAAAACGTCTAAGGAAGAATGGCACGGCTTGCAGAGCACACCCGGATATTTGTGGGGGGGGGGGCACCAGATTTGTAAACGACTAAGGACTAAAGTGTGCAAGCCTCTGCTTAGCCAGGAAAATTGGCCGCATATTTGGGCCGGAGATTTCAGAAATCACCGGATTATTCAGATGACCGGAATATCCGGCCCCAACTTAACCCGGATAATCCCCCAATCTCTGCCAACAACTCTAAAAGGTTAAAATTGTGAGGGGGGGGTATAAATATCCCCTCCCTTCTTCAACCTGAGGTAGGTCGACCAGTACAAGAACACCATTGTTGATCCCACTAAAATCAAGATATCTCCCATTTCCTCCACTCAAACTCGTTGATCTTTGGAGGATTGAAGGAGAGGGCCAAGATCTACATCTTCACCAAGATGATTTGATTCCCCTCTGATACGTCCCAAACGTATCTATAATTTTTTATGCTACATGCTTGTTTTGTATATGTTCTTCCATGTTTTGTACATGGTTTCCTACGTTTTCCAGGACTAACCTATTAAGCCAGTGCCGAGTGCTAGTTCCTATTTATTTGTATGTGTATTGCAGAAAAGGGCCAAAAGTGAAATTTCTTGCAATGACCTAGAATTTTTTGGGACTTTCTTTCACCGGAAGACTCCCGAAGCCAGAAGGGCACCTAGAGATGGGCTCCAGGGTCACCACATGACCACCAGGCGCGGCCTACACCTCACCCGTGTTGTGGGGTCACCTCGGGCACCACCTCGTGTAGCGTCTTTGCCTATAAGATTACTCTTGACATAAAAACACCAGATACCTAAGGAGTTTTCTAGAAATCCCGTTCGAGCTCCGCCTCCATCCAAAACCCTGATTCGGGGGACTGAAGTATCAGTTATGGCACTCTGCCGGGATAGGGAAGTGCCCCGGAGCCATCTTCATCGACGTTGTTGCCTCCCACGATGATGCGGGAGTAGTCACTCCACGGGGCCTGAGAGCTCGTGCTAGTATCTATGTGGTTATCTCTAGCTCTCTCATGGTGTGATATTCATGTTATTGTGAGCTATTCTATTATAGTTGAATTCTATGAAGTTTTCCCTTTGTTATGTAATGGATTATGTTGTGCTCAATTGGTTTTATCTAGTATAATCTGTCGGAGTCACCTTTGTCCCACGGTGCCACGGTGATAGTGCGGGTGCCCTGTGTGACTCTATGGATCATGGATTAGAGGGATACTTATTATGAACTTGTTCTTATTTTGTTGGGTTGAATTATTGAATCATGAGGTTTCTTCATGCTTGTGCTTAGTATAATCTCTATAGTGCCAAGGTGACAGTGTAGTTGTTGTGGATGTATTAGAAAGAGACTATTCAAGAGATAGGTTCTGGTGTTTGTTAGTACTATATTTGGATGCTCAAAGTGACAGGGTTGGGGTGTCCGTATATGTGGAACGTGAACTTTAAGGTGTGCTTATGTACCCCTGTGCGATTCTCATCCTATTTGATCCATTAGGAACGATTTTCGAGTAACGTCCATCATGCATAGTATTAGACGAAATATCATGTGTTTAATTATTTTAATATTGTTGAGAGTTACCACAAGTGAAAGTATGATCCCTAGGCCTTGTTTCCTACATTGCTTTACCGTTTTCTCTCAGTTTTGCTACATGTTATGTTTCTGCCATTATTATTTAAGATCACACATATCACCTTTTTCACTTCATATTACACCACTTTCATTGTCTCTATGCAGAACCAGTGCATCTACACAATTATTATTGTATTAGGTGTGTTGAGGACGCAAGAGAATCATCCATCACCACACCACCAACTATTTTCTGGCGCGGTTTATTACTAACATAGTTTTTTAAGTTCTTCTCAGGTGTACCTGAATTGAAAAATCAACTAATAAGGCTTATAGGTATTCTTTGACTCCCCTTGTTTCGAATCAATAAATTGGGTTACACTTGCCCTCGAAGACTATTGCGATCCCCTACAGTTGTGAGTTGTCAAGACTATTTTTTTGCTGTTGCCGGGGAGCTTAGCTTTATCTATAAGTTCACTTGGGAAGTACACTCTTTATTTTTTACTTGATTCTTCTTTCTATTTTACTATTTAGGCTTAATGGAAAACAACAAAAATATGAGAGAGCTTTATAATATTTATCTAGAACTAGGGCATCAAGTGTATGAAGAGAAAATTTAAAAACCTATGTACCTTTAATTGGATGATGGTAGCAATGTTATTAGTGTGAATTCTTTGAACACCATTATTTCTAATTCTAGGGAAAACTTTAAGCTTGGGGAAGTCGGTTTTGATGAGCATGATATTCTTAGTCCCAAAATCTTTGAGGAGATATTCTACTTTGATGACACTATGCCTCTCATATATGATGATTACAATGATGAATATGATATTTTAGTCCATGTTCAACTTAGGAGAAAATTTATTGTGATTATGATATGCCTCCTATTTATGATGATTACAATGGTTGCTATTTTGTTGAATTTTCTCCCACTACTATTAATGATAATGACTATGCTTATGTGGAGAGTAATAATTCTTTTATGCATGTGGATCATGATAAGGATAACTTATGTGATAGTTATATTGTTGATTTTATTCATGATGCTACCGAAATCTATTATGAAAGAGGAAAACATGGTTATATGTATCTCAATAATAGTAAGTTCCCCTCTTTATG
Source organism: Alopecurus myosuroides (assembly GCA_028641055.1). NCBI lineage: Eukaryota > Viridiplantae > Streptophyta > Magnoliopsida > Poales > Poaceae > Alopecurus > Alopecurus myosuroides. The sequence continues at coordinate 249,391,411 of CM054058.1, forward strand.
TGGAAATTTTTGAAGTTGCATTTGTTTTCTTTTGCTATGCTAGGTTTTTTGTGCTTCATTGATTTTTTTTCTTACAAGATTCCTATGCATATGAAGTGGGTTTTAATTAAATGTGATTTACATTTTCTTCTTGATGCTCTCTTATTTTTCTTCCATTCTTATTGTTATGTGACCATCCTTTAAAAATTACTTTGCTTAGCTAAAAGGAGTTAAAGAAAAGTGCTTGTGGGAGGGAACCTACTTTGTTTTATCTTGTTTTCTTTATGTTTTCTTCTATTTTTTTCTTAGAGTCTTGGAAGTTTTTACCTCTGTAGCAACATCTCTTTATCCCTTTTATTTCGTTTTTGTGCCAAGAGTAACCTCTATTTCAAAGGAAGTGCAAATTGGTTTTTTCTGTCCAGATTTTTATGCCTCAGCAAAACATCCGTATCTCTCAGGCAGAGTGCGATAAAATTCTGAAAAAAAATTAGGCTTCTGCCCTAGGTTATTGTCTAACTTTCATTAGTTGGCCACGTTTTAATTTGAGCTACGGAAGTTTACAGTTAGTTCTATTTTGACAGACTTTTGCCTTTGTTTGCATTTTCCTCTTAATATTTTTTTTTGTGTTCTCTTAAGTGGGAGAGCTCTGAAAGAAGTTGTGATAGTACCTAATGTTTAAATTTAGTGTTTGTCTTGTGTTGAAACTGAACCAATTGAATTTATTTATTTGATGCACTAACCCCGCTAATGAAGAATGTGTGAAGTGTTCTGTAGAGGAAGTTTTCAATTGAAAGGAGAGGAGGATGATATGAGAAGATGAAGGACGGACAAAAGCTCAAGCTTGGGGATGCCCATGTCATCCCCAAGAAGTACAAGCTTCAAAGCTTGGGGATGCCTAATGCATCCCCTTCTTCATCGGCAAGATGGTCAGGTCATCTCTCAAGACACTATATTTTTATTGCTTCACATAATATGTACTATTCTTGGAGCGTCCTTTTGTTTTACTTTAGTTTTTTTTCTGGTCATAGCTATGATTGATCCTATAATTCTTGTTTGAGAGAGAGAGAGACACGCCCCGTTATATTGTTTAGAACACTCTAATTTTCACTTTTGTTTGAGTGTTCAGTTTTTGCTAGTGTTGTTTTTAGCTCTTGGTTTCCCTGCTTATTTTGTTCAGATCTTGTTTTTGCTTTATTTAGATATGATTAGCTCTCTGGTCTTTATTGAATACTATCTTAGAGAATTGTTTCAAATAAGTTGATTGGTGTTTGATAGGAGAAAAATATTTCATGCCTATAGTGGTGCAAAGGAAGCTTAGACATGTCATGTTAGATGTTATTTTAATTGTGTTCTTAGTAATTTATGATGCATCCTGACTAGTCTCAAATAAGTGAGAATGTTTGACGTGAGAGACCCTCCACGATGGGTGTAACCGGTGCGGCCCGATAAGGGGTGCCTTAGTAGGCCTCACGAGTAACTACGCGGAGGCCCATGAAAGAAGCCTACGCAGGAGAAGAATAAGGAAAGACTTAGGCAACAAGAATAGGAAAGATTAATAACCGACTCTGAATGGAGTCCACCTCATGTACGCCCCCCAGGACCCATCTACCTATATAAAGCATGGGAGGGGGCCACAAATGGGACATACAACCCTAGATTAAGATTTGCGCCAGATTCAATCTGCGAACAACACCCGTGTAATCGATACTTTTCACGTGAACGAATAAAATCCGGCGGGCAGCAACCCGTCAAGTCGAGTAGTCTACCAACGCCTTTTCCTTCAAGAAACCCTAGGTCCCTTACCATGGGGATTGTTGAGGTCACCCCCTCTTCATTGGCGTCATCTGTAGTAACCTGGGGCGCTGGATCCACGACTTCTTCGACTTCATCACCATCAGGCTATGACTCAGAGGCCGGCGCGGACTTGATCCGCTTCAGGTCAATCAACTTCACCAAGCACTTGCCAGCATCACGCGCGGTGTTCGACTACCTCGACATAAGCATCGATCTCAATATCGGTGACCTGGACTTCCACGCGAGTCACACGGGAGTATTACACCTAGAAGATTCCACTCGGGTTCAGCCAGAGGAGGCGATCATACCGGAGTTTTTGCTGCTCTCACTCGAAGAGGCGAGCCTGGAGTACTCTCACCCCGCCAACCCCTACGTTCACGTTTTCGCTATGGAGAGACGCGTCGAGTCATCGTCCTCGGAAAGCGACGACGGAGACGAGATAGCCGACCCACCCAAGGCGACTGGCATGGACGTGACTGGAGAGGATGAAGACGAAGGTGAGGAACAGACCAATGAGGACCCATCGAAATACCCTCCACCCGAGCATAAGGACCCGAACGACGACGATGGCGAACTCGGCAAACTCCCTCCACCCGCCAACTCCAGATCCGGGACTAAAAGCAAGAGGGTCAAAGCAGAACGCCAATAACTGCTTGTGTCGGTGGAAACAATGGGATTGGTAATTGCTCTAGTCGAGCAGGCCCTTCTCCTCCCAGCAGACGCCAATACAGAGGAATGGTTGGCTTACCGGTGGAAGCTATCCTAGCACAAAAACAAGCTGAACAAGATGTATAGAGAGCAAGATAGCACGAGTCTCCCAGGGATGCACTCGGCTGAAGCTTGAGGCAGCGGGTCATAGAAACCAACCGCTCCCAAGCGGCAGTCTCAAATGAAAAATATGACGACCGAGTCCATGAAACGAACCCAAAAGGTGCTGGATCTCGATCACGATCAAAGAGAACCCAATCCGCCCCAGAAATTGGCACCTAGAACGCCTCAGGAAAGGCTTTTATAGGTCCAAACGTACATAATGTCCATAAAACCAACACTGGGTGGCCCTTGCGGAGAAGTACACAAGGAGATGCTGCGAGGCCTTAGCATGGAAAGCGCAGAGCTAGGGCAGAAACTCGTCCCGCAAGCGACAACACCCGCAAAGCCGACAAAGGAAAGAGCCTGGCCAACCCGAGTGCCACACGACGAGGAGGACCCGCAAGATCTACGAAACCAACTCACGTAGAACAAGGTGGACAGGTCGCATGGTGAAAGAGCACCAGAAGTGCCATCACCAAGGAAAACAAGAACTCGAGTGGAGAACCCGAAGTATGATTCAACTAACTCGGATGACGAGGAACTATATGGTCCACCTTGTTTCACTTGAGAAATCCGTCATGCCAGGAAGCCGAAGCGGTTCAGGCTAACAGCTGAAACACCTAAGTACGATGGAGAGCAGGAACCCGAGGCGTGGTTAGACGATTAGCTGGTCGCTGTAAGATTCCAAAAGCGTAGCAAGGCGACAACAATGTAATACATACAACTACGGCTCGTGGGAGCAGCGAGAAACTGGCTGTAGAGTCGACCCAAAAATAAGTACAGTTGCTCGGAAGATTTCGAGTTTGATTTCATCCAGAATTTTAAATCTACTTGCAAACGACCAGTAACTGTCGGACAACTGAAGGCATGTAGACAACGATCATACGAGAACATCGTGGGTACATACAGAGGTGAACCACGTTAAAAAACAGTGCAAAGAACATCTCAGAAGAAACAACAATCGACGACTTCATAGACGGGCTCCGCCGGATGGACCTACGGGAGTACATCAGTCGGGTCCGGGTGAGAACGGTGAGCAAACTGATGGAAGTAGCGAACAGTTGGGTGGAAGGTGAAGAATCAGCACACAACACCCACCCACCCTCACCCGAGGAAGATCACATGGAAGTGCTCAAAAAACAACACCCACCCACCCTCACCCGAGGAAGATCACATGGATACCTCCTACGCTCACGGGGGAAACAGAAGGTATAACAATGACCAGAATGGGTGAAGGAAGCACAAGAATCGGGTCTTCGATGAAATGAAACCCGAGTTAGTGGCAGGCGAGTTCCCGGGTGGTCGCATCAATGACTACCGCGACAGGGGCGCGAGCAGCCGTGTGAACAGGAGCACGAGCACGAACAAGAGAAGAAACACGAGTGGCAGCCACGGAAGATCCGGGCAGATGGGTTACCGCCCATGTCAATCGACCAGCAACTCGAAGGGCCATGCCGAAACCACATGTATGACGATGACAACAGAGTCCGCAGATCCAGTCACAAATTGAAAGACTGTCATAGATTTAATCTCCTCATGGAAGCATCACACAGAAATAGAAATAATCCCAACAAGCAGGGTTCCCGGCTATCCCAGGGGCATTGGCGATAGGTGCGCCACCACCACCCCCAGTACCAGCAGTCGCCCAGCCTTAGCAACAACCTCAAGCACATGGGGCACCAAGGGCACAGCAGGCTGCAGCAATACAACATCAATACAGAGCGGGTTACCCGACGCAGGATAGGTACCTGGAGCCAAAAGGAAAGGTGTACATGATACAGAAAAGTGATCCCTCTAAAAGGAGCCAAAATCTCATCACCAGGAAGGTGAACTTGACAGAAATATCAGCCCCAGCAATACCCGAGTTCCTGTACTGGTTCGATGCAAGCATCGCCTTTTCAAGAGCTGATCACCCACTTCGAGTCCCCTTCCCAAGAAAGGCCGCGCTAGTACTGAAAGCTCAAATCGGGGGCTATGATCTCAATCGAGTGTTCATGGACTGAGGAAGCGGAATTAACATTATCTACATACACTCTAAAAGCGATGAGCATACCAGTAAGCCACCTGAAGCAATCAGACAATTCATTCCACGGCATTATGCTGTAACATCCGTGATTTTTGGAAAGTTCAAAAATCACTAAAATTAAAACTTTTGTTTATCTTGTTAAACAATCCACCAAAAACAAATAAAATTCTAACACAAAAGAAATAATATTGTTATTCCATTGTAGTTGGAATTAAAAATCCATTATGCCTCTCCTTTCCTAAACCCTTAAGCCATTTCAAAAATAAATATTCCTTAATCAAGTAAATTATTTCCCCTTTAGCAAACCTTACTATGTAAAATGTTTTCAATTCAAATATTCTTCGAAACTATTTCATGGCAACTAGAATCAAAGATTTATAACATTTAATAATGTTCTAAGCCTATTTATAATAATTATTAGTTGTTATTCCAAGTTTTAGACATAAAGGGGCGAGCATAAAATGATGTGCTTTGTACATACTATAAAAAGGGACTTTGAAAACAATATTATGACTTGTGGAATATTCGAAATTTTATTAAACCCCAAATCAAATCATTTGATCTTTCCTATTTAAAAATGGTAATATGTGCTATAAACAAATCTTTAATATTTTTCAAACTTCAAAATTTGAATATGTTGAAAAGATCATAATTATGTTTCCAAATGATAGAATATATTTTTACAAACCTTTAGAAATTGGTTTTAGGCCATTTCGAGTAATAAAACAAAAGTTATTGAACGAGAAAAAGAAAAGAAAAAAAAAAGGAATGAAAACTGACCGGACCGAGCAGGCCTAGTACCTATCTGCCGCGCAGTGCAGAGCGCAGCAGCCCGTTAGCAGCCCAGCAGAAGCCCGCTCCCCTCCCCCTCTCTCCTCTCACCGAGAGATGGACCCCACCTGTCATCCCTCAGCTCCAGCCGTCCCCTCTCCTCTGTCGTTACTCCTCCTCTGTTGTATCTTCGTTGATTAATTTCGTGCGATTAGAGCCCCGGTTGAATGCCTAGTGCTTTCCCCCTTAAAGACCTACGCCTCCTCTTCATTCCCCTCTTCCACCTTGTCGAATAGCACCGCCGGTCCACCATAATCCCTCACTGGAGCTTCGCATTGTTGCGACCGTGTCTCGGTTTCCGGCAAGGTGAGCTCGTCAGTGAGGGCGAGACCCCTCCCATCCTTCTTCCCTTGACCTGACGATACTCCCTGATCACTTGGTCTATTTATTTGCACCGTGAATACGCCACGCCATGCACTCCCATGGCCGTCGGAAACCGCGCTGCCTCCGACTACATCGCACCGCCGCTATGGACATCTCCGAGGCTCCCCGAGGTCTCCATCGTGATCATGTCGCGCTGAGCCGCGACGTGCCCTCCCCTTGCCCGGAGCACCACGACAGCGCAGCCGCCATCAACGAAAGAGCCATAGAACCGCCGTATCTTCATTTTTTGGCGAACCGCGCCGCCTCTGTAAGCCTCCCTTCTCTATGTCCGTTGGATCCCAATCCAACCGTCCATGTTATTTCGCTTAATCGAATCGGTACCAGCCAGTAGCAGCGCGCCGCGTGGCATCATAGTCAGTAGCCCAGTCATCATCCAGTCGGCAACCCAATCAGTAGATCCATCCAACCAGAGCATGCAACGTAGACTAGCCTTATCCACTCAGTTTTCTATTTTCACAAATAGAATAAAATTGGTAGTTTTGGAGAAAAGTCCCTACAACTTAGAACTTTCATATATTTTCACCAGAACTCCAAATTTAGCAAACTTCGACTTTTTAGAAAGCTCTTGTCATGTAGAAACTTTTAGAGCTGTCAAAATTTAAATTTGAAATTTTTTAATTGGTTCAAATTTAAATATGCTTGTTTGATGATTTTTGGCATAATTCAAATTATATAAATCGAAAAATTATAAATAAAATATATTTGGAAACCTTAAGATGTGTACTTTCATATACTCTGTCCCAAAATAAATTTTGAACAAATTAAAATGGAATTTAGATTTAGGTTGTCCATTTGATTATATTTTACATAGATTTAATTCTATAAATAATTTAAATATGGTTCCTTAAGAATTTTTTGTCCAAATAATAATATTGGACCATAGAAATCAGTACCTAAAACATTTAGGCACCCTTGAACCATATTTATGTGAGTTTGGCCAAAAACCCAACATAGTGATCCACACATTTGATCATGCCTTAAAATTGTTTCTATCTTTTTTACCATTGATGTTGTGGTCATTTCAGACTCCAAGACCAAGTCCCTAGTAAGTGTTAACCACATAGAATACCAACTAGGTGAATCTTAAACCCAAGTACCCAAATGAACTCTCTACTTCTTAAAAATTTCTTATCTTCTATAGAAGACTAAGTCCCTAAAGTACTAGAGGGCACTTCATATAGTATTTTTCAACTCAACAAGAAGCACTGCATGGGAGGTCATTGAAGCACTTAGAGAGGAACATGGACTTCACCAAAATAAGAAGAAACTCAAGGAGTGAAAGTACTAGAAGAAATCAAGAGGAACTTCTAGAAGACTAACCACATCTCTCTCTCTCTCTCTCTCTGTTCTTGCTTGTCTTATTTTCTTCCCCAACTAGACTTTGTGGTGTGATCATTTTGATCAAGACCAACACTCAAAATGTGTAAACCAAATAATTTAGTAGACTGTGGAGTTGATGACTAAGCCAAGAATCAAGAAGACATCAATATCAAGTTACCCCATGAAGAAGGATCCGTACATCAACAAGCAATAATTGTGGACTACATCGTCAAGAACAAAAGAATAGCTTAGAAGATCGAAGAATATGGAAGAACACAAATCAATAACCTTTTCACAAAAATCCATAAGTGTGGACTTGTTAGAACCCCTAGATCCAAAACCCCTTAGTGGATCATGAAAAATTGGTTTGCTTCTAAACACTTAAGCCAAATCCATGAAGATCTACAAGAAGAAATGGAGTCACCACACTGAGGAGGAAGCTACATGGGTGACTGAAGATGATCTTCAAGAAGACCAACAATATGAAGCCTTGGAGCAACAATACCACCTATTAAAGTTATTTTGCATCAAGCTTGTTTTTGTCCAGCCATTGACCCAAATGGAAAACTTAGCCCAAGAACTTTGATACCTTTCCGAGAAATCCATTAAGTGCTAAAACAACGTCATATGTTCCTATTTAATAAGTTGTGTGATCACCCTTAGTGAAATCTTGGAACTTCCTGGATAAATATGTTTGCAAAGTTTGATCACTACAAACTCAACCTAGACCATCCTTAGTTAACCCTTGAAACCCCTTAACAAGTATGGAACCATTAGAGAATGAATATTTCAAAATAAAAACCTTAACCTTGTCAAACTAACTGGGATAATTTATTTTGCCATGATTGTTGCTTTGTATGCTTTCTTCACTTGTGTGTTTGATTGTTAGGATGCTTGTTTATTTTCTTATTGTGTTTTCAATGTATAGATTGTACGGAGAGCAACGATCTTTTGTGAAGAGTGTGATTTCTTCACCATCCATCCACCCATTATTTTCTATATGAATTAGTTGATTTTTAAGTAGTATGCATGATAGGAAATTTTACTAAGTTATATTATGCTATGCTATATCCTAGTAGTGAGTATCCACCCTTATACCTTGTTATTTTGAAGCCTTGTTACTTAGTAGATGCTTAGCCTTGCTACAAAATTGTTTTACTTGATATTGTGAAAAAATTCTAAGCTTAAACTTCAATGAAACAACTGAGTGGAATTTAGATGTGGATGGTTTATGTTGAGTGGCTCCCTAGGGCCATGTCTATCGTGGTTTTCACCAAAGCAGTGCACTTGTGGATGGCCAACCACGAAAAAAGAGATTACTAAGTCCCTCTAAATCTAGTAGCATCATATGCAACCTTTAGTCATATGGGCTCTGTCTTGATCAACTAAGTTGAATGAACTCACCAGGATTACAAGAAGATGTAGCATAATCAAAGGTGGAATGGGTAAGACTAACGGTGGTGGAATTTCTTCTGAAAGATCTCGTCTCTATATTCTCCTTTTCTTAATACACTCAGGGTGTATAGGATGTTCGGGTTGATTTGAGTCTGAAGGTGAAAGTGCATAAACTCAATAGAGTCAACAAAACTAAGATCTTAGCCGTGTCCCCAGTTATGGAAGGAAGAACCTCAACACAGTTTTCAATAAGTAAAAGTTTGACTAACCGAACAGTAGTTGTGGTGCTTGGATTTTAATCCAATGTTTCCACCGTTTAACAAGAAAAGATTGTTTTACAAAAGAGATAGGAGAAAACTTGCTTTATGCAAACTTAGCCAAATATCTACTTGGCCAAATACTCATGTAGTAATATTCTTGCCATTTATATCCACCATAGTGGTACTTGCCAATACTGTCGGGGGGTTACCCCCGAGTAGGGTAAAAGCAAGTGGTAGAAGCAACAGTCAGAAGAGAAGTTTGGTCGAGTAGCCGTCTACCCGGTACCTGCTACCCGGTCGACTGCTACTCGGTCTTACGAAAAGATGACCAGAAGGAGATACTAAGCGAGTTATGTCCGTTCGAGTAGAAGAGCTGGTCCGAGTAAGATTGGCGGGAATCTACTCGGGCCAGAAGTCAAAGGAGCCGTTCTGACACAGGATCCCGCGTATCCTGGGTCCGTACTTGGCACTATTCAAACTACTGTTCATCTGGGACCGGCCTGCCTGACAGCGACAGTGTGGAAGCAGGCGGTCGCAGGATAAGGGGGCCCTACTCTGTGTTTGGCACAGTGATACCAGACTGTCCCCTTGGTTTTGCCCAACGACTTTCCGGATGCAGCCAAGATTAGGAACCAAAGCTGTCAGCGGGAACTCGGAAGAAGTACGATGTGCACACTATGTCGACACTTGTCCGTGTTTGGACGTATCCGGCTGGGCACCGCGTATATAAGGTGCCCCGCCGCCTCCTGCGTGAGGATCGCATGCTGGGACACAGGGAAACCCTAGATTCTTGACCTAGTTCATCACGAAGAGAGAAGAGTGGCTACTCGGTAGCAAGAACATTATACTGTGGCTACTCGGTGAGATACCAGAATACATAGAGAAAGGCAGGAGTAGGGGTTTTACCTCCTCACGAGGGCCCTGAACCTGGGTAGATCGTGTTGTTTGCAGTGCTTAGTTCTTACCTCGCGCGGCTACTCGTCGCGTGATCCCTCCCCGAGCACCTCCAGCGTCCATCGTTCCCACATATTTAGCCATCCTATGGCATCTACCGTGACACCACCACGACAAATACATTAAATTGTATTGACCCCTTGTGGCTGCATATTCCATCCTGCAGATGAATCTGAAGACGAGTGAAAATTTCGTTTAGAATCTTGAGTGTGGAGCCAACATGTTTAGCCTATGGTTGTAACATCCCTGATTTTTGGGAAAGTTAAAAAATCACTAAAAACTAAAACTTTTTTGTTTACCTTATTAAAACAACCCACCAAAAACAACTGAAATAAAATCACAAAAGAAATAATATTGTTATTCCAATGTTATTGGAATTTAAAAACCAATATACCTCAATTCCATAAACCGTAAAGCCTTTTCAAAATGAGTTTTCCTTTCATAAAGTAATTATTTCTCTTCAGAAACCTTATTACATAAAATGTTTTCAATTCAAATATTACTTTGGAAATATTTTATGGAAACTAAAATAAAATATTTATAACCTTTAATAATGTTCTAAAACCCAAAAAAATATTTTTTGAGAATAAAAGATATGAATAGGTGCATTCCGGAGCGGAATCCAATGGTGCGGCGTTGGAAAAGGTGTGCTATGGCCTTGCAAGCTGCAGCGGAACCCGGCGGTGTGGTGTGAGGAAGAGATGACAGTGAAATTTGTGGCTGCGGTGGCGATTGCCATGCCGGACGAGACAAGGCAGCGGTTGCTGGTCCTCGTGGGTGATGATGCCGTCACTAGGAGAAGACCTCTCGGGGGAATTAGGAATGGTTTCAGGAGGGGCTCGCGGCGGTATGCGCGGGTGGGCCCCACACGTGGGAATTTTTTTGTATGAGCTCGGCCAGGTCGATTTGTGAAGCTCGATTTTAGCTTCTCTTTTCAGCCTGGCCAAGAGGCATTTTCTAGAAGAAGTGGGCATGGACCAAGCGAATGACATAGGTTACCAAATAGCTACAAAAAGTATGGGGAGATAATATCGAGGTGAGGTAGTCTACCAAACATACCCTTAGTCTTAGGATCAAGTTTCACTATTTCAGAAACTTTTAGATTCTAAGACTCATGTGTCTCTTTATAGTTTGTGTTTCAAAACTATGACACAAAGTAAAGACAATAATTTTGTGCTAAAGTAAAAAAGTTAAGTTACTATACTATTCCATGGGCAATATCAAGAACTTATCTGAAAAGGAATTCTTCTTAGTGTTTGACTTTGTCTCACCTAGTAAAATATGACTTGGAAACTTTCAAGACATCACTAAGGCATAACTTCGGAAATAAAAATTATGAAGTCCTTTTTGTTATTGACAACAATATCATCAATAACCTTTTTCTCGTTGACTTCTCTATGTGCTTGAAACTTAAACAAATTCACTCTTCAAAGAAGTGCGAAATTTATTAAGTACTTCACTCAATATCTCAAACCTTCATCAAATAAACGATGTGTTTGAAATCATAGAGCCACACGAAGGTGGTGTCCAATCACAAAATACTCCATTAATTTTAATTTTTTTAACTTGATCGTCCATGAAGGGAGTGATCCATAAGATTTTTGAAAACATTTGTTTCACAAAATTTTGGAAATTCAAAAAGTGTTAAAACTGTTTTTAAATGTTTTCTTCAAAATTTTCAACACCACTTGCAAATGTTTTTTTATAGATAAGTCCCACATCACCATAGGCATGTTGGGTATTTTTCCAAGAATTTAGGAAATACTTTTATTCCCAAAATATTCAAAAGTCCATTTCTGGCCTTTTGGAAAATAAAATATAATAAATAGTAAAAAGCTTTTAAAACAAATATTTTTGAGTTGGGATGAGAGAGTATATAATATAGATCTCAAATTTGAGTTTTAATAAACAACTCTTTTGAAAATATTTGAGGTTTGAAGTAAAAAAAATGGTGAAAACACGTGATTATTTAATAGGCCAAAACCCCTTAGAGAAAAATAAGATAATGGCCACTGAAAATAAATGGACCACATGGATATGATGTATAAGTCATGAAGATGACAAGGGAAGGTTGATGGGCTCAAAAATAAAGAGGGGTCATTTTTTAAGAAGATTGCCAAAATGCATCAAGATAACAGGGATATGATCCTTATTTGGGAATGCCTTCAAAAGGGCTTTGGGAGAAAAATGATAAGGGGTTCAATAACCAATGTAACCACTTGGATAGGACTTATAAATGTGTACCATGATATACATGAAGGTGCATTGGTCAAAGATCAAGATTTGCCTCCAAGGTTGGAAGATTTATAGAAAACAAAATATGAGATAAACATAGGATGAAATATGATACTAATGCATGGCCTTGTCATTTATAGACTTTAATCACTTAAAAAAATCACACATTCATCAACAAACAGAAATAGACACTTCAAGGCAGACACAAGATAAGATCACGCAAAAAAGGTAATACAAGACTGAACAATATCACTCAAGCAAAGGGGTACTTTAATTTAAATTCCAGGATGTTTTCTCAAGTGTTAAGGAAAGTTAGTGATCAAGCCACACCATGGCAAGAGGATTTTGTAAAGAGGTTCAGATCAAAGCTGGCTATTTCCAAAAGAATATAATTGAAGAAAAACACACCGGTAATATAGTCCCACTTATAGTTTTTGCAAAGAAGGAATTGAGATGGGGTTTTGGGAAATACTTGCAGAAATATCTTGGTTGAAAACAGGTAGGAGATGATTACCTCCAAAATACTTTTCATATAGTTTTGGAAAATACCTTTCGTTTTTCTCAAAAGCTTGGCCTTTGGGTTGTTGTTAAAACCAAAACAATTTAAAAAGTGTTTGGCAAAATAAGGTGAGATAAAAAGGTGGTAAGTTTTCTTGTCATGACATGATCACAAGGGTTAATTTTTTAGTAGGTTGTGAACATTGGTTTTAATGTTAGTTGTTAACAAACTCAAACACAAACACAAACAACAAGCAAATAGAAATGAAAACACAAGCATAAGTCAAACGTTTCGAAAAGTTTTTGTGGGCCTTGATTTTTGGGTTATTGAAAACAAGTTTTCCTGTCTCCCAAAAATTGGGCTGTTACCGGGCGTCAACATGACGTTCGGAAACCTCCACTTTTGCGCCAGCAAGGAGGGAATCCTACGCTTCCCCGACTCCACGACACTCGACGGATCTGACGCCGAGTCTATCTCTTGCACGACAACTCAGGAATCGCCACTCAACACCTCCGATTACAGCTCGGAGTCAAGTTACGCCTCCGTCCGCCGCAACAAGCTCGACTTCCAAACCATCGCCACCGAAGAAGCCGTTGACAAGGGTGACTAGTCTGCTCCAAAGACTCACGGGCCATATCTGGCCCACGTCTGTATGGCTGGACCTGAAGAACAACCCGTCGAGATGGGGGCTAGCCTGGCAGCGAGGCAAGAGATCAAAGTCTCGCGGGTCGCCTGGTACAAGGCAAAAACAACGGTACAGATGAGCCAACCACTGGAAGCCAGAGCCACCCAGGAAGATTTGACAGCATACCTGTCGAATCTATTGCTCGGCAAATCCCTCAGGTGAACCTATAGGGTTTCGAATAGGAGAACCCATGAGCGCTGGTGGCGATCGTCGGCTAGACAAGGGGCACAATTTACCCAGGTTCGGGGCCCTCATAGAGGTAAAAACCCTTACTCCTGCCTCTGTCGATCTGTATTATCGAATAGATCGGTTACAAAGATGATTGCTCAAGTCGAGAGTACAATCTCGAGCTCAAGGCTTTGGTGGTGCGGTATTGCTTGGTCTTCTTCCTGTGGTTCTCCTGGCCTTATATAGGTGGCCAGGTCTCAAACCCTACCCGGGGAGGACTCGAATTCTAACCCTACGTCGGTTACAAGTTTCCTAACTTAGCCCGTAAGGCATTGCGGGTGGGCTTCACGTAGGCCTTCTGGAACACTCCAAGGGCTTCCCTTCTTGGGCCTTAACATTGGGCCTGAGACGGGGTGTCCTTACCCGCAGGGTCTAAGATCCATCCCTTCGTTAGTAGCCCCCGAGCGTTTGCTCGATTGGGATTTTTCCAGTCGAGTAGACGGTCAGATTTTTCATCTCTCCTTCGGATAACCAGTACGGTCGTTTCCTGTTTAGAGGGTGTGTACCCTGTGTAATGAGCTTTTGTACTCGAGTATTGAGTAATGAAAGTGCCTGTTTTTATGGCCGTTATCACAGAAGGATATGGCGCAGTAGCTTGGCTCTCCCGAAAGATCGGGGCCAATTAATTGCAACTAGCGCAAAAATAGTTCTGACCTACACAGATTCGAGACCTCCGACTCGAACCCGATGAGGTGATTGTTGCGACTGGGCCGTAGTGGTCTTATCGAGTCAAACTTAACCTATAGGGTTACCCGGCGCGTCCGCTAGGATTTTTCTTCGTGTTGTTGACACGGAATCGTACCGAAGGACGCAGCTTGAGTGCGATTCCAGACCCTCAAGAGAGATCTTTTTGGGTCTTACCTTCATATTCGAAAGAATATGGCACCGGATGTACCTAGTCGGCTGAACAATCCAGGTTTGTGATGTGCAAACATCGTATGAATAAATGGTAGGATCTGCCTATTCGTGCAATTTTGAATTTGTGGTCCCTTGTCCATACGAAAGAATTTTCGTGTTCGGAGTTTCATGCCCATACGAAAGAATTTTCGTGCTTTGGGGTATTTTTTCCTGTGAAAGAAATTTCACGTTATAATTTGTCCATACGAAGTTATTTCCGTGTTTAGACTTTTATTCGAAGGATTTTTATTTATGCGAAGTTATTTTCGCGTTTGAACTTTCCATTCGAAGGATTCTTCAGCTTGATGATGCATGCTATGACGTCATGGCGCACTTTTATCCTCCCGATGGGACGTGACGGAGTAAGAGCAGAAGCGCTGGCCCACTTTGTCAGCTTTTTGACCGGAAATGAGGCTTCGTTCCCGGTTTTTACGCGAACTGCGCGTAGTAAATGCGCACGATCCACTGTTAAGATCATGGCAGGAAACAGCATCCGCCGCCCCTTCGTTTCGCCTTCACACACGGCGGCCGCGATGGATGCCACGCGGCTCCGCGAGCGGCCAGGATCGACCGGCTCTGTGTATAAATTCAGGCCTTGGTGAAGCGGTGAAAATTTCCCAGCTTTCGCCTTCCTCGCTCATCGTCTTCCTCGCGCACCATCTCCTCTCTCTCTCTTCGAGCTTGTGCTAGCAGCAATGGCGGGAGGCAAGAAACGCGGCGCTGCCGCCTCGGCGTCAGGAGAGGTTCCAGCGCAACCCGCACCGCGCTCGGGCGATTGGCGCTCGCCCAACACCACGGCCAAGAGTGTCAAGGAGATGCAGCGGGAGGGGTTGCTGCCCGCGGAGGCCGAGAAGCGGGTGCGCCTCGGCAAGAAGGAGGAGGTACCCAATCCACACGCGAACGAACGCGTGGTCTTCGCGGACCACGTGTCGCGCGGACTTTCTCTTCCTCTTCACCCATTCCTCGTGGCATTGCTGCATGTCTATGGCATACAGCTCCATGATCTTCCTCCGAATGCAGTGCAACACATATCGTGCTTCATTGTATTCTGCGAGTGCTTTTGGGGCATTCACCCACATTGGGGCCTCTGGAAGGCCCTCTTCAAAGTCCAAATCTTCCGCGAGAAGTCGCGGGTGGAATCCGAGCCTGGCGAGCCACTGCGCACGGGCGGCTTCGGGATTCAAGCGAAGTCGGAGAACAGATACTTTGGCATGTACTTCATCAACTCCGCCCAAGGATGGAGGAAAAAGTGGTTTTACGTCACCGACAACAGCTCGGGTGGGATTCAGGAATTCCACCTGTTCGCTGTCTTGAAGAGACGAAAGTCCTGGGCGCATAGATTGTCGGCTGAAGAGACCTAGGTCGTTACGCCGCTACTCGCCAAGGTGGCCGCCTTCCATGATCAAGCCGCTGGAGTCGTGCTAAACGGGCTGCACCTGGCGGGCATCTTCCTCAAGCGCAGAATTCAACCCCTGCAGCACAGGCCTTCCACGATGTGGGAGTACCAGGGCTCTGAGGACCCCAGTCGCGTGAGTCATGAAGAGCTCTCGAACGTCGAGTTCGAGAAAAAGATCGCGGCCATCACCAGCTTGAAGGTGGGAGAAAAATTCCCCGACTGCACAGTCGCAGCCTTCGAGGCGTCAAGGCCTCCGCCACCCGAAGTGAGTTCATCCTTCCTTCTTTCTTTATTTCTTTCCTTGTTCTGAATTTTGGTCGACTGAATTTTCCCTCGCTTTTCTTTTGTCTTCTTTCATAGAGCTTAACCGTAGCCACCTTCTACCCGCCCACGTCCGGAGAGGATGCCTCGGATTTATTGGCTAGTAACCTGGACGGTCCAGCCAACACCAGTGTTGCTGATGCCTCCTCGAGCTCCGAGAGTGACTCCTCGGATGACGCGGGGGATTCGGGTAACGATCGTCTCCTCCGCAAACGCCGTCGAGTGGGGGATGATGAGGCCACTTCCAAAGATAACTCTTTGGAGGAATCGCCCGGGAAGGAACCCATCATCGTCACTCCGCTGCGCACGCGCTCCCCTCCTCCTTCGTTTCGAACAATCCAAACCGCTTGGAATGCGGATATGTTGGACGAAGAGGATCACGACGAGTAAGTTCTTTTTTCTTGTTTTTAGTCGAAGATTTCCTTTCGCGTCTTTTTTGACATATTGCCTTTGTTGCAGTCTGCAAGCTATCAGCCCTCGCAGGTACGCCTCTTCCCTTCCTCCCGAAAAGAGGAATAAAGTGGGAGCTGCGGGTGAGACTCCTACCGTCAACACCGTCCAAAACTCACCGAGTGCAGCCCCCAATGCGGCGACTACGGAAACAGAATTCCTAGTTTCGCTGCTAGGGCTTCGGCTCCGAAGGAGGTGTCGGGTAGCTCGGCGGATCCCCTCTCCCTTGCTCAAGGCCAGGTAAACTTTGCTGCCTGCTTCTCCAATAATTTATCATCTTTGGATTTGTTATCGGGTGCACGTCAGTGCTCCCGATGGGAGTAGCCCCCGAGGCTGTAGTCGATCGCATGCGATTGGCTGCAGGCTCAGAGATAGTCTTTTTATTTCTCCTTCTTCATTTTATCGGGTGCACGATAGTGCTCCCGATGGGAGTAGCCCCCGAGGCTATACTCGAATGTTTACAATCAAGTATAGGCTCAAATTTCTCCTTGCTGATTCTTCTATCTTCATGTTCCTTGCAGTCGCTTATCGACTCCCTTGCGGCGGTTGGTCGCCGTGTTGTTCTCGCTGAGTCAGAATGCAGGATCGTTCGATCAGATGGTGATCGACTCGCTTCGGAGAACGAGCTTCTTTGGTTCTAACAACTATTGCTGCGCAGCTCAACTTGAGTATATGAAGACCGAGAAGGCGAATGCCTCCACTCGGGCAACTGCTCAAGAGGCTGAGTTGGCGGCTACTCGACGGGAACTCGAGTCCTCCCGCATGTTGTCGGCAGATCTTGAAGGAAAGCTTGCGGCTGCCCAGGTTGCTCTGAAGAATTTGGAGGAAGCTGGCACCAAGGCGGATGCCGACTTTGTCGACTTCCTTCGTCCCCTTGCCAGGCACTTTGCGGGTAAGTTGCTTTTGTCCTATGATTTATTTTCTGTCGTGGTGAGTCCTTTGGATCTTAAATTTTTTCTTTGTAGGTCTTCTAGGTGTCCCACTGGAGCTTCCTGGGGTCCATCGGGTGGATGCCCTGACGGATTCTTGTGCCCAGCTCAGGAGGCACGCCGAAGGGGTCTGCACCTTGATTGGCGATGCCACTCGAGTGCTGACGCAACTGCACGACCGCCTTCTCGTCAACGCCGTGTCTCCACCCGCGCTGAGTGATTTGCTGAAGATTTTCTCGGAGAGCAATCTCCTTGAAGCCTACGCGGTCGCCCAGTCCGAATCTAGGGCGAAGACCGCCATCCAGTTCGCGCTGGCGCACGGAGTCACCGGTTTGGAGGAGGCCTACTCGGAGCTTCCTGTCGATCCTGCTACGGGCAAAAAGGTAGGGCTTCGTCATTTTGGCGAGCCAGCCGGAGTCCTTGCTCGGAAGTTATCCGAGTTGTTTACCCGTGCTACGGGAGGGACCACCGCCGCGAGTGGCAGCACAACTGTAGCTCCTTAGTATATTTCTTCTGTACTTTGCTGTTTCGATTGTAATGAACCTTGGGATGTGCTCCCGTATTTTCAATGTTTTAATCGAAATGTTTTTTCTGAAATGCTTCCCGCGATTGTGTGTTTCCTCCCGATGGGAGTAGCCCCCGAGCACCTGTCGAATAGGTGGTTAATATATCTCGAATAGGGCATCTTATTCCTTTAACTTCCTTGTATTTTGCAGGTAGCTGGGGTGGCTGCGGAGCCTTCAGGTGGACTTGCTACTCCGGCAAATCCTCTTGTTGCCGCTGTTGGGACCTTTCCAGGTCTCCGTGATCGTGTAGCTGATGGTGAGCGCAAGCTAAAAGCGCCGCGTGGAATAGCCAATGTGGCTAAGTCCAAACAAAAACTGGCGATTGAACGCGAGCAGTTTGTAATGGATGAGTTGGCGTCTGTTGCCAAGGATTTGCTCTGTAAGTAATGCACCCCCAAGTCTTCTTTATCTTGTATCCTTTTTTGATCATGTAACTTTGCTTTTCAGTTGTTCAGCCGGATGACAGGAATGAGAAACAATGGGTGGAAAACCACATCTTTCAAGAAGCTGGCAGCTCGAGACCTCACGCGAATAATTTTTGGTCCGATCGTAGTCGAGGTTTTGTGCTTGCTACCTTGAAGTTCCAAGTCATCCAGGCGAAGATACTCGTGAACTCCTTTCACGAGGTTTTGATTGCGATGAACGCCGCTTTCTATCCGCTGCAAAGGGGTCCTGAAGATTGGAGCCATCTTCTCAGGGTGTTCGGTCGAGAAGGAGAGATTCGCGAGTGTGTTCGCAATCAGATGACTTGCGGCTCGGTGGTGGCTCTCTCTTTCGTCCGGTTGTGGCATCCTGAGGTGAACTTCAACTCCATAGCTAGGCTTCCTGATGGTCGAATCGACGATATTTCTCCTCATTATAGGGATGTTCGGCCTGCGGCAGAAGAAATCATTCAATTGACCTCGGATGAGGTAGATCGGGTTTTGGCAGCTGAGAATGCTCAGCGCCGGGTTTGATCGTAGGATGTCTATATCCTGTTGTTCTGTATAGTTTGTAAAAACTGTTGTAAGGTGTTCACCTTGTACATATAAATTTTCCTATGATGCTGAGTTAGGCGTAGCCCCCGTGTGTTTTTTTGGGGGGTGTGTACCTGTTACTTTTAGCATGTAAAGATAAGAAATCTTCGAGTATCTATGGTTGAGAAACCATGTATTTTATTGGAATGACTGAAAAGTCATGTGTTTTTCTGTCGAACTACAAGATGGCTAGTATAGCCTTATTATGGCTAAAAAATAAATCTAAGGGTAAAATTTGCGGAGTTGTGCGACATTCCAAGGATTGGAATAGATGCCTCCAAGTCGTCGGGTTCTTCAGTCGATAGGCGCCACCTGGGATAACTTCGTGTATTATGAAGGGTCCTTCCCATGGTGTCTCGAGCTTGTGTCCTTCCTTCTGCTTGAGCCGCAGCACCAGATCTCCTACTGCGAAGGCCCTGTGGCGTATGCGGCGACTGTGATAGTTTTGCAGCGACTGCTGGTATACTGCTGATCTTGCGAGTGCAATATCGCGTATTTCGTCGAGTGCATCCATGTCATCCGCGAGTGCCCTATTGGAGGTTTCTTTGATGTAAGCAAAAACCCTTGGGGAGCTGAACCTGACGTCCTCGGGAAGGACTGCTTCGGCCCCGTAGACCATGAAAAATGGTGTGTAGTTTGTGGATCGGTTTGGAGTTGTGCGGAGGCTCCATAGCACAGAGGGTAGCTCTTCTGCCCAATGTCCTGCTGCCGGGTGTAGACGATCGAGTAGACGTTTCTTGATGCCAACCGAAACTAATCCGTTGGATCTTTCGACTTGGCCGTTGGTTTGCGGATGGGCAACTGAGGCAAATTTGAAGTTGATGCCCTTTTCTTCACAGAACTGTTGTGTTTCCTTTGCCGTGAAGTTAGTACCATTGTCTGTAATGATGTCGTGTGGTACTCCAAACCTGCATACGATGGAGTCGAGGAATTTGATGGCGCATTGGGCGCTAGCCGAGGTTACCGGCATGGCTTTGATCCATTTGGTAAATTTGTCAACTGCGACCAGCAAGTGTGTGTATCCACCTGGCGTGGACTTGCGTAGTGGTCCTACCATGTCTAGCCCCCATTATGCAAAGGGCCAAGCGATGGGTATCATATGCAATTCCGTAGCGGGTGCGTCTGGTTTTGGTGCGAATCGCTGGCAAGCATTGCACCTGTCGACTAGCTCCTTTGCGTCTCTGGCGGTTGTAAGCCAGTAGAATCCTGCTCGGAAGGCTTACCCCATGATTGCTTTCCAGCTAGCATGATGTCCACAATCTCCTTGATGGATATCTCGCAATAATTCTTTGCCGTCCTCGGGTGCTATGCATCGTTGCAATATGCCTGAGATGCTTTGCTTGCATAGCTCTCCGTTGATCACCCGAAAGGATTTGCTTCGCCTGACTATCTATCGAGCCTCTCGTGGATCTGCTGGGAGCTGTTTCGCGGACAAGTAGTCGAGGTATTTCTGCGTCCAGACTGGCTCGACCAGAAAAACTTGTCGCGAAATATGATGAATGAACTCGATAATAGCAACTTGCGGGCTGACCTCTGTCTCCGATACTGTGGGTATGTCTGCAGTTTTCTTGATTTTGACTGATTGTCTAGTCATCCGCTCAAAATATATGCCTGGCGGTATGGGTGTATTCGTGGAACCCATGCTTGCCAGCCTGTCTGCTTCTTCGTTGCTGGATCTCGCAATATGCTTCAGCTCGCATCCCTTGAAACTTCCTTCGAGTAGGTTGTACATGTCACGATAAGCGACCATGTTTTCAGCGATGGCGTCGCATTCCTTCATTGTCTGTTGCACGATGAGATTGGAGTCGCCGTAGATCATCAGTCGGGTGGCTCCACACGCAACTGCCATCTTCATCCCATGCAACAGAGCTTCATATTCTGCGTCGTTGTTTGATGCTGGATCATCAGTTGGAAAATCCAATCGGAGGACGTACTGCAGTTTGTCCCCTCTAGGTGATATTAGGACGATTCCAGCTCCTGCTCCTTCGTTTCTCTTCGACCCATCGAAGTACATGATCCAATTACTCGTGTATTCTGGCGGGCCGGGCGTTTGTAGCTCTGTCCACTCGCTCAGGAACTCCACGAGTACCTGGGATTTTACTGAATTGCGCCCTGCATAGATGATGTCCCAAGCGCCCAGCTCGATGCTCCATTTTGCTATCCGTCCAGATGCCATTGGGTTGTTCATGATTGTACCGAGTGACGCATCATTAACCACTGTTATTGTGTGTTCCTGGAAGTAGTGCTTGAGCTTTCGAGTCGTGAGAACAACTCCATAAGCGAGTTTCTGATAGTGAGGGTATCGTTGCTTGCATGGCGAGAGAATTTCACTGATGTAGTAGATTGGTCGTTGGAACCCATATGCCTTGCCCTCCTCAGGTCATTCGACTACAATTGTCGTGCTGATGACCTGGTTTTTTGCGGCTAGGTATAGGTATATAGTGGCTCCCTCTCTTGCGGTGTTGCAAGGATGCGCTTGCTTTGCAATGATCGTTTCAGGTCCGCGAATGCCTGCTTAGCCTCCGGTGTCCACTCGAACTTGTCCGTCTTTTTCAACAGCTTGTAGAAGGGTAATGCCTGCTCGCCCAATCGTGCGATGAATCTGCTCAAGGCGGCTAGTCGCCCTGCGAGCTGTTGGACTCCGCGTAGATTGGTTGGCTCCTTCATTGTCAAGATTGCTTGTATTTTCTCCGGGTTGGCTTCGATGCCTCTGGCGGATACCAGGTACCCGAGTAGTTTTCCTGCTGGGACGCCAAAGACGCACTTTGTCGGATTGAGCTTGATCCTGTATGCATTGAGGGCGTCAAATGTTTCTCTAATGTCCTCGAGGAGGGTATCCTCTACTTGAGTCTTGATGACGATGTCGTCAACGTATACTTGTACGTTCTTGCCAATGAGCTTGGCGAGGCATTTTTGCATGCAGCGCTGATACGTCGCGCCTGCGTTCTTGAGCCCGAAAGGCATTGTCGTGTAGCAGTACACACCGTGTGGCGTGATGAATGTTGTCTTTTCCTCGTCTTCCTGCTTCATCCGGATCTGATTATATCCCGAGTAGGCGTCCAGGAAAGAGAGGCGTTGACAGCCCGCGGTAGAATCCACGATTTGGTCGATTCGCGGGAGGGGAAAATTATCCTTGGGGCAGTGCTTATTTAATGACGTGTAGTCAATGCACACTCGAAGGATGTCACTGTTCTTCTTTGGAACCAGCACCGGGTTTGCTAACCAGGTGGATATCTTGATCTATCTGATGAATTTTGCTGCTAGCAATCTGTTTACTTCTTCTCCAAGCGCTTTCTGCTTGGGTTCTGAAAATCGTCGAGTGGTCTGCTTGATCGGTTTTGCATCCTTGAAGACTTTGAGTGAGTGCTCGGCGAACTCCCTGGGTATTCCTGGCATATCTGAGGGCTGCCAAGCGAAAATTTCCCGGTACTCACGGAGCAGTTCGACGAGCGCCCTTTCCTCTGCTGGCGAGAGGGTAGTTGAGACCATCGTTGTCTTTGCAGAATCCGTCGGGTGCACCTGATGCTTTCGGGTGTCGCTGTTTGTGCTGATCTCTAATTCTGCCGCGTTTTTCTTTGTGAGGGGCATCACGGAGTGGTCCGTGGTCTTTGCCAGCTCATGCAGTTCTTCTTGCGTCCCGAAAGATTTTGCGATCTCGATGAACTCGATGTCGCATTTGTTGGACTTCTGGAAATCTCCGTCGATGGTGATTACACCATATTCTCCGGGTAACTTGAGCTTTAGGTACGCGTAATGTAGTACTGGCATGAATCTGGCGAACGCTGTTCGACCAAGAATGGCGTGGTACTGCGAGGGCCAGTCGACTACTTCAAAGTCGAGGAATTCTCTTCTGTAGTTGCGTCGATTGCCCAACACAACCTCTAGGTTAATTGTTCCGACTGGGTGGATCGCCTTTCCTGGAACTGTCCCGTGGAAGGATGTTTCTGACTCTGCGAGTCCGTCCAGGTTCCGGTTCATCCGGCGGAGCGTATCCGCGTAGATAATGTTGATGCCGCTGCCTCCGTCCATGAATACGCGAGCCAGTTCGTGATTACCAATTTGTGCTTGGATTACCAAGGCAGCATGTCCTGGTCGATAAACTCGTGGCGGGTGGTCTTCCACCGAGAAAGTGATCGATTGGTCCGCCATCTTCAGGTACTCGGGCTTTGTTGGCGGGGTTTGCACAGCCATGCACAGTTGTCGCGTGTTTGTCTTCTGAGCTCTGCGGGATGGGCAGACTTTTTGTATCATTCCTAACTGTACAGCCGGCTTCAGGTACGTGTTAGCGCCTGCGTTTGGTGCGGGTGGCGCGTTTAGTGCTGCTAGCGCCATGTTCGGATTTCCTAGTGGTGGTGGGGGTAATGGCGGCTGGAACCCTTGATGTTCTCCTCCTGGGAGTGGCGGGTAGTTTTAACTAGCTGTTGATCTGCTTTTTTTCGAGAAGGCCTCGTGGATTTCGAAGAACTTTCGGCAATCCTTGAGGAGGTACGTTGCTTTAGTCTTGCCCGTGCGCTTATCTGTAAATAGATGTAGCGAGCAGTACGCGTTAAGATCCTCCTCGGGGCTTTTGTCTTCAGCTTTTGGTTTCCACTCGCGACTCCCGCGGCGCCCATTATCGCGGCCTCGTGTGAATTCTGCCGCTACCATCTCTTCCCGATCGTCGTGATCGTAGTATTTTCTCCTTTTCTTTCAACCATGGCGGTCTTTTTCGGGCGCGGGCGATGATGCCCTGTCGTTGCGCACCGCGTCTTCTCCGTTAGCCCATTTGTTGGCTATGATCATCAGTTCCCCAATAGTTTTGGGTGCTGCTCGGCCCAGCTCTTCTCTGAAAGCAGTTCGTCGGGCGCCTTTCGCGAAGGCCTCAACCGCTACTTCTTCTGAGATGTTTCCCGCGGTGTTCCTGAGTGTTGTCCACCGTTGAATGTACTCGCGGGTGGATTCGCCGCTCTTCTGCCTGCAGGCCCGTAGTTCCTCAATGGTTGCTGGTCTCTTGTAAGTGGCCTGGAAGTTCTTGCAGAAATCGTAGTGTAGGTCATCCCATGATGCGTAACAGGACTTTGGCCTTGCTTCCAGCCAGCTGTGTGCCGCGCCGACCAAGTGCAGGTTGAGGTATTGCATAGCCGTGTTTTTATTCCCACGTTGGCATTTACTGCCGTGAGGTAGTCGTTTAGCCACGACGAAGGCTCGAGTGAACCATCGTATTTCGTGACTTCTGTGCTGAGCTTGAATCTCTTGGGTACGGGTGCCTCGCGGATGCTGCGGGCGAAACACAGCGCGCCGCAGGTCTCGTCGTCTGAAGAACTGGAGGAGGAGCGCGCGCGGTTTCTTGCAGCTCTTGCCTTGTCCACCTTGTTTTGTGCGATATCTGACCGCGCGTTATATCCTGGCTGGTCGCGATCAGTTTCTTTCCTTGGCTCTTTGCTGCGATTCCGCGAGCGGCTGCTATGACGCCGCGAGCTTTTATTTCTCGGGCTACCTTCACTGCTGCTTCGACTATCGCCGCGTCGCCGAGCTTCTTTTCCTCGACCGCGGCGAGGTGTTTTGTCTCTCCTAGGTGAAGTGCTCCTATGCTTGCGCGATGCCTCTTTTTCTTTTTCCTTCTCTTGCTGTTCGGCGGCTTTCCTGCGGTCATAGGAGGCGAGCCTTGAGGCCGCCATACCCAATCCCTTCCGAACCTGTTTGTACTGCTCTGCTCGCGGGTCGTTCTCCGCTGGCTGGTTCATCTGCATGTAGGTTGCTGCGGCCAGGACGGTGGCAGCAGGAGTTTGCGGGTAGACGTTTCCTTCCTCGTCAACCCGCATGAGGGAAGGTGCGAGTGACTTACTGATCCCTCCCAGGGACTCGGCGTCCATGGATGTTGTTCTTGATGCGTATCCCTTCCGTGTGGGTCGAGTTCCAACCGAAGGTGTTAGGGATAGCTCAGCCCGGCGTTGACTTGATTCATCCGCCAATTTCTTCCGATGTGCTAGGTCTCTCCGAGCTTCTTTGATAGTTGTGGCCGCTCTCACTAGATGTTACTGGTAGGCGACCATATCTTCGTGTGGCGCTTCTGCCACGGGCGGCTTGCTTGTTCGCAAAGCTTCTTTAGCTCGGTCCCAGGCGTCCCGCGAGACGCCGATCTCAGCGCGCTCTGCAGCGCTTTGCTCTGTTTCTGGGGGTTGTTCCGATCCTGCCATGCAGGCTTGGGCCAATCGTGGTCCGTGCGTCCTAGGCGTTGCCCGGAAAGTTTTCTGGATCTGCGAAGGTTCCTCTGTTGAGAGGGTATGGTAGTCGTTGGTGTTGAAGCGGATGGACTCGCCACTTTTTTCCAGATGGGGGCGCGAGTTGACAGCTTCTGATTCAGATCCTGATTCTTCAGGGAAGTGGAGGATCCCGTCCTTGTTGGTGTAGAACTTCAAGCTTCCGAACGTCAAGGTGATGCTCTTCTCTAGATCGCTGAATACCGGGCGTGATTCCGGCGAGTGAGGGGTGACCACGACAGATCCGATCCGAATAGGATTGACTGGAGCCGAGGTCGAAGGTTTCCAACGTGAGTTGGATGATGAAGCCGATGACGCCGGAGATCAAGCGCCCGCTGTTCCCACGGACGGCGCCAATTGTCGAATCTGTTGCTCGGCAAATCCCTCAGGTGAACCTATAGGGTTTCGAATAGGAGAACCCATGAGCGCTGGTGGCGATCGTCGGCTAGACAGGGGGCACAATTTACCCAGGTTCGGGGCCCTCGTAGAGGTAAAAACCCTTACTCATGCCTCTGTCGATCTGTATTATCGAATAGATCGGTTACAAAGATGATTGCTCAAGTCGAGAGTACAATCTAGAGCTCAAGGCTTTGGTGGTGCGGTATTGCTTGGTCCTCTTCCGGTGGTTCTCCTGACCTTATATAGGTGGCCAGGTCTCAAACCCTACCCGGGGAGGACTCGAATTCTAACCCTACGTCGGTTACAAGTTTCCTAACTTAGCCCGCAAGGCATTGCGGGTGGGCTTCACGTAGGCCTTCTGGAACACTCCAAGGGCTTCCCTTCTTGGGCCTTAACATTGGGCCTGAGACGGGGTGTCCTTACCCGCAGGGTCTAAGATCCATCCCTTCGTCAGTACCACTACTTCCTGTCGATAAAAAATCAAGAGATGATAAACACCCGCCGAGAACTCGATGCGCGCCAACGCGCGGCTGAAGCTTCGAGTGCACGACGGGCAGCACTCTGCAGAAATTGCGACTCGACGGCAGAGAAACCTCTCAGGAAAGGAAAGCATGCCTCCAAGACCGCTCGCATGAACCAAGAGTCTCTCAGCGAGATTTCCAGAACCATGGAGACCTCGTTCATGCACGTCGACGAGGATGGAACATGCACCCGACAACACCCACGGCCGCGGTCCTAGTCGCCACTACCAACCTATGGGTAATCCAGCCGCCAGAAAATGACCCCCGCGCAGAACAGCATCGCCAAGTCCAAAGGGGGATGGGTCTGGCCGAAGCGGCAATCGCCGCCCAAGCTCACAATAAAACGACCAACCCGGAGGCTGCAGTGCCTCGAACAGACAAATCGCCTCACAGTCGCGAAGATACGTTGCCAAAAGAGGAGATAAGGGATCGCCCCGCCACCATCAGAGCAAGGAGGCACGATGCCGCGATGACAGCCCGCGAAACAGCGATGACAGCCCGCAACATCGTGACGATAGCCCGCGACACCGCGGTGGACACTCGTGACATCGCGAAGAAGAACCACGACGCGGCGGCCACGATCGAGCCTCCTACGACGCGTGGAACGACATCGCCCAAAGAAAGGTCGATAGGGCTCGCGCACGCAGAAATCACGTTCGCTCACCATCCTCCTCTGACGAAGAGGCCTGCGGCCCGCTGTGCTTCAGCAACAGTATTCACGAGGCACAGATGCCCAAGAAATTCAAGCTCACTTCAGAAGTCCCGAAGTACAACGGCTCGCAAGAAACCAGGATCTGGCTCTCGGATTACCTGACCGCAGTCAAGTGCCAACGCGGAAACAAGGTGACACCTATGCAATACCTCAACCAGCATCTCGTCGGAGCTGCCCAAAGCTGTCTCGAAGGCAGACCGCACGCGTGTCACAGATCCTAGGACGATCTCACTTACGACTTCGAGAAGAACTTTCAGGTGACGTACAAGAGGGCCGCATCTGTCGAAGATTTGCGAGGTTGTAGACAGAAGAGCGACGAATCGACTCGCGAGTACATCCAGAGATGGACTACGCTCAGAAACACGGCCGGAAACATATCGAAGGAAATAGCGGTCGAAGCTTTCACAAAAGACGCGCGGCGCGCAGCTTTTCGAGAAGAACTGGGACGATGCGCACTCCAGACTATTAGAGAACCAATGGTGATAGCCGACAAGTGGGCGAACGGTGAACAATCCTTGCACAATGAGAAGCCTTCCTCACCCGCGCACGATGATGACCGCAATTGCAACCGCCAAAGGAGGAAAAGACGACACTATGATCAGGACATTCAGTCGAAATTTGTGGCGGACGAATTCACAAGAAACCACGACGGTGGATCCCGCCGAAATGGCGATTGGTGGCCAAAGACGGACAACAAAACACCCGAGGAGGACCTCGACGAATACTGCTCCCTGCATCTGTTCATAGATAAGCACACGGGCAAATTCAAGGCTACTCATCTCATCAAGGATTGCCGAAAGTTCTTGAACATTCATGAGGCATACTAAAAAAAAGCATCGAGTCGCCACAAGCCAGGGATACCACAACTACCTGGAGGACACGCAGTCGCTCCAAACGCACCACCGCTGCCCCCACCTCCACATGTAGGGCAACACAACATGGTTGTAGTCGCAAACGCAACAGCGACCAACCAAGGAGGAAATGGGTACCTCATGACCCACAAGCATAGGGGATCGCAACAGTCTTTGAGGGAAGTAAAACCCAAATTTATTGATTCGACACAAGGGGAGCCAAAGAATATTTATAAACCTTAACAAATGAGTTGTCAGTTCAACTGCACCTATTAGTAGACTTGCTTGCAACAGTTTATCAGTGGTAACAATTTTATAGCAGGAGTAGTAATAGAATAACAGTAGGAGTAAAATAGTAACAGTAGTTGCAATTGTGGGAACCAACAGGATTAACATAATGTAGGCATAGGGATGGATGAACGGGCGTTGCATGGATAAGATAGTTCATATAATAATAAAAACATGGGAATTGTAGATAGATAATAATAAAGCATCCAAGTTCTAGGCAAACCATAGGCATGTGTTCCAATATAGTCATACGTGCTCGCAATGAGAAACTTGCACAACATCTTTTGTCCTACCAGTCCGTTTGCAGCGGGGACTCAAGGGAAAGTACTGGTAATTAAGTTGCTCCTTTTAATAAAGCACCGAAACAAGGCATTAACACTCTGTGAACACACGTGATCCTCACATCACAACCATCCCCTCCAGTTGTCCCAATTTCTGTCACTTCGGGGCCTCGGGTTCCGGACAATAATGTGTGTAAACAACTTGCATATATGATCAAGATACATAATTATACTCATGAAACAATAACATGTTCAGATCTGAGATCATGACACTCGTGCCCTAGTGACAAGTATTAAGCATAACAAGTTGCACCAATGGTAGAAAACACTAACAACGGATACTAGACACTATGCCCTAACAATCTGGCATTATTACATGAACGATATCATCCAATCCCTTCCATTCCTCTCATCCTACAGCGGGGATTACTCACACATGGATGGGGGAATCATGGATGGTTGATGGAGAAGTGGTGGCGGTGACGATGGCGATGATCTCCTTCGAATCCCCGTCCCGGCAGGGCGCCAGAACAGGAACTTCTGATCCCCAAATTGAGTTTTGAGGTGGCGGCGGCGCTTTGTTGTGTTTCTCTGGAATAGCGCGGCCTAGGGGGGCGCCTGTAAGGACCCCTAAACCACTGTTCAAGGACCTCCGATATGCATACATTCACGATCTCATATCACACCAGTCGTGAACAACATATCAAGTTGGCATTCAGATACAACATCCATTACACGTTTACACAAAGGTCTTACAAAAGACATGGTCACATGACCATGGCTAACACAACTGCCACGCAGGGCAAACACACAACGCACACGGCGTAAGACAAAACACACACAATGCAATAAAGCCCAAGTCACGCCTTAACCTACAGGCTGCTGACCGGGAGACGATCCTAGTTCGCAAGTCCATCAGCGCAGTACTCCTCCTCGTAGATCTCCTTGTGAGACTCCTCCTCAAGGTCTGGCAAGTAAATACCAGGGACAAAACCAATATAAGTACGTTTGAATGTACTCAACAAGACACCCATCATGTAGCTTACCAAATGCAAGTATGCTTATATGGTGGAATAGGTAGGCTATACATAGGGTTCACTATCCATGATATATGAAAGATATATCATAGTTGATTTTGAAAATCTCTGTATCTTTGTTGAAGAAGATAGTTTAAAAGAAAATAATATAGTTTTCTTTCTCTTGTAGATATCTCATGTACAAGAGGTTTTGCAAAACTTCTCTTTGCAAAACTTCTTGGAATCAACATCCAGTTTTTTTATTTGTTTTTGTTTAGAAAAGAAAGATTTTCTTTGCAAAACTTCTTGTAAAACAATTTCTGGCTTTTCTTCAATAGTACCTCCACGGTACAAAGTTTCTCTTTTCAGCATTCTTCAAATTCCAACTCCTTTTGAAAACTCCTTTTTGAAAACATTGACACAATGCTAGCTACATGTCCATTCAACTGTCCATATCTGAGGACGCGGCTATTTAGAATAGTTTGACTCTACAGAGGTGTACACATTCCACAAGATCCAGTACATCCTCCGTGAACAACCATGGACTGTAACAACAGTATGTGAACATCAGATAACTGATCCTAACCATTCACTATGTTCAAGCTAGTAAATGTCTATCTCTTCAATTGGGTCTGATTTACCCGGCATCATGTCCACCAGCGCCACGGCGGGAGACCCAACTGCCTCACTTGGTATGCCTCGCGTTTCATAACTTGGCGACATTCGGTTCGAGGGAACGACGAATCTTATAGCAAAATGAGATAGAACACACACTAACAAAAACAAGCTTCAAATTAAGCCCTGTGCACATGTTGGGGTAGAGTGGTAGTACAGTAAAGGTTGTCCGGTGAAGACTAGGTTATGTGTCATTTTTGTGGAACACTTTTTCCCAAAAATGACCACTTCAACAATCCTCCGGTGGATAAGGCTTCGCCTTTCTACCGGGTTTTCCATAAAGCCTTTGTTTTGCAAAAACATATTTTATGGTGTCCACTTAGGGACTTATACTTTTGGTGGTAATAAATACCATATGGTGGCTATGGGCTTGGTAACACCAAGTATCACCTACTGGCATAATAATAATATGTGTAATAGTAATAGTAGTTACTCAAAAATAGTTTTTGGAAATCAAAGTTTTGTAAAACTTTCAGAAGTAAAACATGCATGATAGATAATGATAAGTGTAGTAACAAAAAGCATCGGGATGGCTTGCCTTAAATCTCTTTGTGTCCCTGGCCTTGAAGTAGCTTGAACTTGACACACAGCTCTACGACTCCTTCTTCTTCTTCTTCTTGTTGTTGTTCTCTGTTTTCTAACGCCGTAAAAGAAATAAAGACACACACTCAGAACCCATAAGGAAATCAAGGGTACAAGCAACACATACAACAACAAACTTATACTAGCGCAAACACTCAAAAGTCATCGAGAAAACTATCTCACAACATGGTTGTAGTCGCAAACGCAACAGCGACCAACCAAGGAGGAAATGGGTACCTGATGACCCACAAGCATAGGGGATCGCAACAGTCTTTGAGGGACGTAAAACCCAAATTTATTGATTCGACACAAGGGGAGCCAAAGAATATTTATAAACCTTAACAGATGAGTTGTCAGTTCAACTGCACCTATTAGTAGACTTGCCTGCAACAGTTTATCAGTGGTAACAGTTTTATAGCAGGAGTAGTAATAGAATAACAGTAGGAGTAAAATAGTAACAGTAGTAGCAATTGTGGGAACCAACAGGATTAACATACTGTAGGCATCGGGATGGATGAACGGGCGTTGCATGGATAAGATAGTTCATATAATAATCAAAACATGGGAATTGCAGATAGATAATAATAAAGCATCCAAGTTCTAGGCAAACCATAGGCATGTGTTCCAATATAGTCATACGTGCTCGCAATGAGAAACTTGCACAACATCTTTTGTCCTACCAGTCCGTTTGCAGCGGGGACTCAAGGGAAAGTACTGGTAATTAAGTTTCTCCTTTTAATAAAGCACCGGAACAAGGCATTAACACTCTGTGAACACACGTGATCCTCACATCACAACCATCCCCTCCGGTTGTCCCAATTTCTGTCACTTTGGGGCCTCGGGTTCCGGACAATAATGTGTGTAAACAACTTGCATATATGATCAAGATACATAATTATACTCATGAAACAATAACATATTCAGATCTGAGATCATGGCACTCGTGCCCTAGTGACAAGTATTAAGCATAACAAGTTGCAACAATGGTAGAAAACACTAACAACAGATACTAGACACTATGCCCTAACAATCTGGCATTATTACATGAACGATATCATCCAATCCCTTCCATTCCTCTCATCCTACAGCGGGGATTACTCACACATGGATGGGGTATCATGATGGTTGATGGATAAGTGGTCGCGGTGACGATGGCGATGATCTCCTTCGAATTCCCGTCCCAGCAGGGCGCCAGAACAGGAACTTCTGATCCCCAAATTGAGTTTTGAGGTGGCGGCGGCGCTTTGTTGTGTTTCTCTGGAATAGCGCGGCCTAGGGGGGCGCCTGTAAGGAACCCCAAACCACTGTTCAAGGACCTCCGATATGCATACATTCATGATCCCATATCACACCAGTCGTGAACAACATATCAAGTTGGCATTCAGATACAACATCCATTACACGTTTACACAAAGGTCTTACAAAAGACATGGTCACATGACCATGGCTAACACAACTGCCACGCAGGGCAAACACACAACGCACACGGCGTAAGACAAAACGCACACAATGCAGTAAAGCCAAGTCACGCCTTAACCTACAGGCTGCTGACCGGAAGACGATCCTAGTTCGCAAGTCCATCAGCGCAGTACTCCTCCTCGTAGATCTCCTTGTGAGACTCCTCCTCAAGGTCTGGCAAGTAAATACCAGGGACGAAACCAATATGAGTACGTTTGAATGTACTCAACAAGACACCCATCATGTAGCTTACCAAATGCAAGTATGCTTATATGGTGGAATAGGTAGGCTATACATAGGGTTCACTATCCATGATATATGAAAGATATATCATAGTTGATTTTGAAAATCTCTGTATCTTTGTTGAAGAAGATAGTTTAAAAGAAAATAATATAGTTTTATTTCTCTTGTAGATATCTCATGTACAAGAGGTTTTGCAAAACTTCTCTTTGCAAAACTTCTTGGAATCAACTTCCAGTTTTTTTGTTTGTTTTTGTTTAGAAAAGAAAGATTTTCTTTGCAAAACTTCTTGTAAAACAATTTCTGGCCTTTCTTCAATAGTACCTCCACGGTACAAAGTTTCTCTTTTCAGCATTCTTCAAGTTCCAACTCCTTTTGAAAACTCCTTTTTGAAAACATTGACACAAAGCTAGCTACATGTCCATTCAACTATCCATATCTGAGGACGCGGCTATTTAGAATAGTTTGACTCTACAGAGGTGTACACATTCCACAAGATCCAGTACATCCTCCGTGAACAACCATGGACTGTAACAACAGTATGTGAACATCAGATAACTGATCCTAACCATTCACTATGTTAAAGCTAGTAAATGTCTATCTCTTCAGTTGGGTCTGATGTACCTGGCATCTTGTCCACCAGCGCCACGGCGGGAGACCAAACTGCCTCACTTGGTATGCCTCGCGTTTCATAACTTGGCGACATTCGGTTCGAGGGAACGACGAATCTTATAGCAAATTGAGATAGAACACACGCTAACAAAAACAAGCTTCAAATTAAGCCCTGTGCCCATGTTGGGGTAGAGTGGTAGTACAGTAAAGGTTGTCCGGTGAAGACTAGGTTATGTGTCATTTTTGTGGAACACTTTTTCCCCAAAAATGACCACTTCAACAATCCTCCGGTGGATAAGGCTTCGCCTTTCTACCGGGTTTTCCATAAAGCCTTTGTTTTGCAAAAACATATTTTATGGTGTCCACTTAGGGACTTATACTTTTGGTGGTAATAAATACCATATGGTGGCTATGGGCTTGGTAACACCAAGTATCACCTACTGGCATAATAATAATATGTGTAATAGTAATAGTAGTTACTCAAAAATAGTTTTTGGAAATCAAAGTTTTGTAAAACTTTCAGAAGTAAATCATGCATGATAGATAATGATAAGTGTAGTAACAAAAAGCATCGGGATGGCTTGCCTTAAATCTCTTTGTGTCCCTGGCCTTGAAGTAGCTTGAACTTGACACACAGCTCTACGACTCCTTCTTCTTATTCTTGTTCTTCTTCTTCTTCTTCTTCTTCTTCTTCGTTTTCTAACGCCGTAAAAGAAATAAAGACACACACTCAGAACCCATAAGGAAATCAAGGGTACAAGCAACACATACAACAACAAACTTATACTAGCGCAAACACTCAAAAGTCATCGAGAAAACTATCTCACAAACTCTCAGGGTACAAAACTATCACCAGAAATACATATGGTTGAGAAATCATATCCCACATCTCAAATATCATAGGTTGAGTGGGTGTACCACTCTCATACCAAGATATTTAAGAAGCTAAAAATATAGCTTGTGGTCACAAGGGTGAGACTACCAAGGTACTATCAATCACTCAAAGCAATACCAAGTTTACCACTAACCTAATGCATAGATAACAAGAAATTACTAAACACAACCATAACACTAATACAATGATGATGCTAAAACAATCAATCCGACAATCTTTCAAACAACACAGCAAACAAACCACACATGAATATTATAGTTAATGACTATGCTTATGTCTACACAATTAAATGTAACAATTCCTAAGACACACTCTGAAACAATATAACACAAGAGATATTACACCTAGCAAAATAACATACTAACAGGAGTCCACTAATAGCATACTAATGTGAAAGGTTGCTACACAAGCATGCTATAAGAAACAATTGCATTCTACAACCCATCAACAAGCATTAACTACAATATATATGTCACAATAATAGAATTTAAACATCCTAAACATGCTAGGATAATAATATACTCATAGAAATAGAAGGACAACAATAATGGAGCAAACTCAAAATCTAGTGGTGACACTAATGCAACACTAGAGAAGCAAACAATACTAAAAGGATGCTTTTTCCTAAACAAGCAATACAAGTATATAAATGCCTACTAACAACACATACACCTTACACATTCTAGTAAGAAAATACACTAAAATAATTCTATGAAGACAACTACCTAGTAAGAATCAACCAAGTCTAATAATACATGCTTTTCTAATCAATCAAATAAAAAACAATCAAAGTACAAGCTACACAACCAGTAGCTATGCACTCAATGCAAACTCAAAAAACACTTTCTAGAATCCAAACACTCAAGGAATCCTATCCACACATAATTTGCTAACACTAGGACAATAATTCGATTTGCAAACAGTACTCAAAATAATCAAAACAACAAGCAATCATTTATTAACATGATATTCCCAAGGGAACATTATGTCAACAAATGTAGCACAACTAAACATACTAGATACACAAAACATTACGAAGCACTTCAAACCAAATAAGGAAAGCAATCATCCATTTTCCCTTGGTGGAAAATACTAAACACATATATAAAACTATGTGCTACAAGCAAACAAGTGCATGGGAGGGAATTTGTATTCCCAACCAAAATGCAATGGGACCAGTGGGTTATGGGCCCACTAATATACCAAGGCATTAAGAGGTAAAAAAGCCTCTGGTCATACTTGACAAAGTAATAACCTACCCAAAACATCACAGTCCTACTCATACTGGTGAAACAATAAAGCGAAAACAAACAAACCAAATGTACCAAAATAAAGTGCAAGCTAACAGAGATCATAACCTCACAATAACAGTACCAAAATGGTATTGGACTCAACACAACCACATCAAAAACCTAGGTAACCAGCATACAAAGGTTTGCTCACACAAACTATTCAAAAATAAATACTAGAAAACAACACTAGACTACTTCTATTTCTATTTGTTTACCAAACATGCACACACTTCCTAGTGTAGTTGTATTGCAAGGAAACAACCTAATAACAAGTAGAAACACATCTAGACATGCTAAGAGACAAGTTTCAAACAAGAAAACATTTAATCACAAACAACCACACAAGTTCTAATAAAAACAGAAAAGGTGCTGTATCTAAAAATGCTCCCCAAAAATAATCTAGGGATCTAAAATTAATCCAAGCTAGGATTAGATAGATCTAGTAATACACAAACTCATCCAATTAGATTCAAATCAAATATCATTTTTAAAATCCTTCTAAAAACCTTAGAAATGCCTACTGGACTAATACCAAAATGGATGGCATTTCCAAATGGTAACTCCCCTTGAGGTGAGGTCAATTCCTGTTGATAGATCTATTCACTAGCTACTCAAAAAAATTGGTTTGACCAATTTGGAAACATACACAAAAAGTTATGCCCCAAATGGTCTCACAGATACTCTTTGGCAAAACAATTACCAAAGCAAAAATCAGCAAGAAAACACAGATCTACCACTTGGATGTGGTTAAGAAAACATTAAGCTAATGCTAGGAATTTTTGTAGGATTTAATTTGTACTCTAGATATTTTCAACAAGCCAAAATCAATCATACAAGTTTCTGTAAATTTACAAAAAGAAAAGACACGGACATCACACGGGTTGGGTTTGCTTGCGCGCGGCCCATCTAAGCAGCCGAAACAGCCCACGCACTCGCGCGCGAGCGGAAACGCGTGGGAATCGCTGAGGTTCAACGTGGTCTGTTGATCCTCAGATCAACGGCGCACGGGTCGTCACTCTCCTGTCCCGCTCCTCTCTCTCACCGAAAACACACATCGGCGCGGGAGTGCTTGGAGTCTCACCCCGGGGGCTCGTGGAGGGGTGGCGCTACGTTGGGGAGGTAGCAGAGGGTCTGGGGAGTCAAGGGGCGCGGGAGTTGGCGTCGGGCGCGGCTCCAGGCGGTGGCGCGCGACAGAGCCCCCTGCGGCGGCGGCGCTCCTACACACATACACACACAGGGAGGGGTCAGGGAGTTGTGCGGGGATACAGAGACCACAACCGAGACAAACACGAGTGAGGGGAGGGCACGGGAGGGCTGCTCCACCTCAGTTTTGAGCATGGTGGCCGGCGGCGGGTTTCAGCTCATGGAGCTCGCGGGAGCTCCCGGGCTCGCCTGGGCTGCATGAGGTGCATGTGGGGTGGCGTGGGAGTGAAATGGCGCAAGGGTTGGGGGAGAGGTATTATACTCGCGGCACTGAGATCGATGGCATGTGGACACTCTCGGATCACAGGTTTGGGCTCGGGGGCACGCTATGGGGCATGTCCACGACGTGCATCCGGCATGGGGGTGTCAGTGAGCTAGAAGGAGTTGGGGGCAAGTCAAAGGTGGCTCTAGAGGGGTGGAAGAGCCATGTCATGGCCATAGTACCCACTTCAAAGTGCAGACAGGCAGTTCCCACACCTCACTGTCCTCCCTTATCTCTCACTCGATTTCTCCCTTCCCAAGTCTTCTAGAAGCAAGGTCAAGGCATCCAAGTCCACACATCCTAGAACCCAAATGGCAAGGTGGCACTTCCTGGTTTGAAACAAAATCAAAAGAAAACAAGTGCCAAACTTTGGTAAAACTCTGTTTCTGAAAAATTCAGAAAAGTTCAGTTACAGACTTAGAGAAATTTTCTAAGTATTGAAAAACAAATAAAATGAGCAAACAGTTCAGAATGTTTTCAGAGGTCAAATGAACTCCAAATATTGTTTTCAAAGTTGGAGTTCGTTAAACATGTTTTAAAATTTCGGAAACATCTTTTGATTTTTTTTTTTTGGAAAAGTGGAAGGCTATGAAAACAAAGTGGAAAAGGAGGTACTTTCTGTTTTTCTCTGTTTTCTAAAAATGCCTTTTTCTGTCTTATTTTTCTTCCACAAAAACAACAAGCAAAAGATTGTTTTTCTTATTCCAAAATCCGAACCAAGCTTATGTATTTGTAGTCCATATAGCAAGGAACAAATACAAGTCATGAAAACACAAAATTAAATATTATAGCCTAGTGAAAACAAGTGTGGAAACAGGTACTTGGCTACATTTTCAGGAAATAGTTTCTATAGAAAACTTAGAAGAAAACTTCCATAAATCATTTTGAAATTTTCTTTTCTTGGATCCAACAAAGCTAAAATTTTATTTCCAGATGCAAGCAACCATGGTCCAAGTCTTGGAATAAAATTCACTCAAGTAACAGTATGGAAAACATTAGGGAAAACATAAAGATGTTTTCAGGAAAATTGTTTGTATTGGTTTTTCAAATGAAACAAAACTTGCAATTGCATTTATGACTATTATCATATACACATGATGGTTCAAACACTCATGTTGTTGTAAAAAAAAATTGTTGGCCCACATTTTTGTCTCCTTGAACTACAGTACAAGGTTCCAAAAATGGGGTGTGACACCACCCAAGCATGGTGTGGGCCCCTCCTTGCCCCCTCCGGCTCTTCTTCTGACTCCGAGGGTATTCGGGTAAAATAAGGACTTCGGGATCTCTTCCAGGCAATTTCCTGAAAGTTGATATTTCTGCACACAAAACGAGACACCATGGTAATTCTGCTGAAAACAGCTTTAGTCTGTGTTATTTATATCCAAAACTCACAAGTTTAGAGTCAAACAATAGAAAAAGTGTTCGGAAAAGGAGATACGTTTTGGACGTATCAACTCCCCCCAAGCTTAGCTTATTGCTTGTCCTCAAGCAATTCAGTGACAACTGAGCGCGATAAAAGAACTTTTCCGAACACATTTGTTTCATATGATGTAAATATTCACTATATGATCAAGTGCTTAGGAAATTCATAATAAGAAGTATGCAAGATAAATTCACCTAATAGTTATGCAAACCATGAGAGATACCAACACACTAATAATAAACAACATGAAATATATCAATCTGTAGGATTGCAGTGTTCATAATAGGATATGAAAGTGTACGCTCTTGCCCTTAATAATGGAGCAAAACATAAATGCCAGGGCACCTCTGAAGTTCAAGTCAAGACTAGAAGTAAAGATATCAAAGATTCAAGCATCAAAGTTGTACCCCAATCAACTGTGTTCTGGGATAAGCACATTAAACTAATAATGACAGCCATGCTCTCAAGAAAGTGCATAAAGTGAGATGATGAATACTCAACATAAAAGTAAAAGAAAGGCCCTTCGCAGAGGGAAGCAGGTCTTAATTCGTGTGCTAGAGATTTTTATTTTATAAACAGAGGTATCGAAAACAATTTTTAAGAGAGGTGTATGCTTATGTCAACGAATGGCAGACAATACAATACGTCACAAGCCAACTAGACCTTGCAATAGCGGCTCCCATTGAAGGAGGTATAGAAGGTCATCCCTCTTTTCTTTTGTTTACACAATTATGCTTTGACTGATAAATCGGTGGCAAAAATAGTGAAGAGAATTTATAGTAACCACATTTGGGGCTGGGCACCCCGCTGCCAGCTCTTCTATCATTTAGATAAGCGGATGAAGCCACTAGTCCAGGTAAGTCCAATCAACAATTGAGATACAGATTCTCTATTTACGTCCTCATCAGCTAAAACAATGGCACAAAACAGGAATAATTTTTGAAGGTTTTAAAGGTAGCACACGAGAAATTTACTTGGAGTGGCGGTGAAATACCACATGTAGGTAGGTATGGTGGACACATTTGGAAAACTTTGGTTTTGGGAGTTGGATGCACGAGTAGAGCTCATACTTAGTACATGTGAAGTCTAGCAATAGACGGGGAGAAACAATCAAGAGAGCAACAATTGTCATAATCATGCTTGCGACAAAACAAAATTAACGGGGGCATAAAAGTGATACAAATACTCTGAGGAAAAATAAATCATCTAGGCTTAATTGTTTTTTGTTTTCAGTCATATGCATGCGTGAGCATGTGCCAAGTCGATTCAAGCGAAACATTCAGAGGGAGATACCACAATTTCATACCCTTCTATGAATAAAACAATTGCAAGCAAACATTTGTATGACATGCTATCTAATATTAATAAGTTGGAACTAAATATGAGAGAGCACGAACTACTAAGCATCGATTTAATGACATAAAACTTACACGAACAAACTAAGCATGTCCACATGGATGAGTATATGTACCAAAATGAAAACAAATAGAGTTCATACCAGCCTCTCACCACAACTTGAATTGTCGTAAATCTTCATTATTGCTCTTCACTCGTGTGGATTGAATAATATAGAATGATAACCAAGCTTCAATGGAGTCACGGAGGACTACTGAACTCTGCAGCAAACTTTACAAAACCAAAGAAGAACAACAAATAATTTTGGGTTTTCGATTTTTAGAACAAGAACAAAAGGAAACAAGCAAAAAAAGCAAAATCTTTTTAGATTTTTGAATATTAAACCGAAACGAGAAAATAAAGTAAACCACCAAAAGAAACTAAAGAAGCAAATAAAGAGAAACAACCAAAATATTTTTGGTCTTTTTGTGTCTTGGAAAGCAAGAACAAAATAATAATTAAAAAACGAAAGAATCGAAAACAAGCGAAAGAAACAAAAACATGGATATACAAAGAACCGACAGAAACGTGATATGTAGATGAGCGTGACGTCGGCATACCTCCTCCCAAGATTAGGCTTTTGGCCTAAGTGGAGATCAATCACGGCGCGGGAAGTATCCCAACGCTGGTGGGTCGTCCCTAGCATGGTCGTACTCGGGCGCCCATGAAGAAGATGAAGCAGCAGGTGCATAATCATAACCGGGGTGTTGGTATGGAAACCCCGCAGTGTCAGAGAGCTGGACGAAATCATTATAGTCCACCTCTCCAACATCCTCTGCATGTTGGGGATGCTCCTCAATGTATGCATCCAACTCGCTCTCTGAGAGTGACCATCCTCCCTTGCCATTAATGTTAAGCAAAATAGGTGCAGGCAAAAGTACTACTCTGTCAGATTTAGTCACTCTCCACCTTGATTGCTTGGAGAAAGTTATTTTATAAGATAAATTGTTCAGGGTAGCATAAGTGGAAACAAACTTATGTTGTATCATGGAATTAAGGTCCATCCTCTCTACGGGGAACTGAAGGTCTAAATGATGTGGCTCCACACCATGCAAAGCTAGCAAACGAGAGGCAATGAGACCTCCACAAATTCCGCCCTTCTCACGTTTAAGTGCAAGACGAAAAGCAATTAAAGTGCCAAAATTATAAAACCTATCATGCCTCAACGCATCTAAGATAAAAGCTAGATCATACACAGATAACTTGGTGGCAGTTTTTCTAGCAATAAAATAGGAAAAATATCGAATAGATGGGAGTTGAATTTCTCGAATTTTACCACCCTCTCCTATGAAGCTTTTTCCTTGGCAAATCTCTTCATATAAATCCAGCAATGGTTTGTGCTTCCCTCTTATCTCCCACATGATCCCCATTGTGGCACTTTGATAGCTGCACAAAAATCATTGAAAGGCAAGTCGACAGCTTTATTATAAATTTTATAATGGACCATGGGGTTAGGCAAGGACCAGCTAAAGCAAAAATCCTGCACCACAGACATAGTTAGTTTAATATGTTGGGTAGGTACATCCTCAATGAAACTATCCAATCCTGCATTTGCCACAAGAGTATAGAAATCCTACATAATTCCCGTTGCGTGCATGAATTCCTGGTATGGATAAATTGATGGAAATACTCTTTCTTCATGGTGTACGGGGATGACCTCATGAAATTACAACTCATGCTGGTTAAGTTGATACATATTGTACTCCATCTCTGAAATTTTTAAACAAGCATTACGAAAATTGATTTCAAGCAACTATATGATAGGAACTACTATAGAGACTTATAGGAGGGCTAAAAATCATCAAAACTAAATTATTTCACACAAATCAAGCATGCTAGCTCACATAAGCTATCACCTACAGTACCAAAATACTCCACCAAATAAAATTCTACTTGGATAATTGGAGGAGTCACATACCGGAGAGCAAATGCACCAAATTTCAGCAACGAAGATGGGCTGAGCAAAGAGATCAAGAAATTCACGAAGAAGAACAACAAGAGCTCGGGTTCCAGGAATGTTTTCAAGTTTGGGTGAGAGAGAGGACTGTTTGGTAGGGAGGAGAGCTAGTGGAGGGCCAGGGGTCCCCACACCATGTGCATGTAAGGATGGCAATTTTAACCGTGGGTACATGTATTCGCGGGTATTCGACCCGAATGAGAAGGTATGGGTACACTTTTATACCCATGGGTAGTACCCGTACCCTACCCGTCAAGTCATGGGTAGGTCATGGGTATCGTGTTGTACACGTGGGTATACCCATACCCTACCTGTTTATACCGACATGTGGGCCACTTTGGCCATATGTAGCCCAGCAGGAAGCAGCCCACAAGGCCATGACTCCAAGGTCAAGGAAAGCAGGCGAAGGGTTGGTCAAAGCGTCCTCGGAATCCGCTCGTCACCCAAACCTCACTAAACTGCAATCACTCCTTAATCCCCTCATCTTTCAAATACTCAAATTGAGGAGGTAAATTCCTAGTGATTAGGCATACAATTGATCGAACATATATTTTTGTCAAATGTGCTATCAATGAATATAATAACTTGTGTAGTCGTTGGGTATCCAATCGGTACGGGTATCCGCGGGTATGGGTAAGGGTAGAGTTTCATACACATGGGTACATGTATGGGTAGAGTTTTGTACCCCTTGACTATACAGGTATGGGTATGGTATTGCTCTACCCGCCCCATACCCTACCCATTGCCATCCTTATGTGCAAGCGCCACCAGGGGACAGGCCACGCCCAGGCATGGTGTGCCTGCATGGTGGGTCCCTCGGGGTCTACCAGGTGCCTCTTT
The DNA here is from genome assembly GCA_028641055.1 of Alopecurus myosuroides. Lineage (NCBI taxonomy): Eukaryota > Viridiplantae > Streptophyta > Magnoliopsida > Poales > Poaceae > Alopecurus > Alopecurus myosuroides. The sequence goes on from CM054058.1 coordinate 249,433,527, forward strand.
GCCTCATTTTTTACGTAGAAATTTAATATATATTTTTTGGAATTTTTAGAGAAACTTCATTTTCGAGCAATTTCCAGAATTTAATAAATAATTAAAAACCAGAAAAAAAATGTGGAAAGGTGGAAAACAAAATCAAAACCAGAACTACATAGGTTCTAAGACACTCCAAAGTGAAAATAGCCAGTGAAAACAAAGGTGGAAGTGGTGAAAACAAAATTATGGGTGGTGAAAACATGAGTGACCATAGTAATCAAGAGGAAAACATGATTATGGATGGTGGAAAACATAATTATACTAAATTAGCATGGTGAGAGAAAGGTGAAAACATAAAGGTAAAGGTGAAAACAAAGTGAAAACATTGTCCTCTTCATTCAAAATCAGTTTGTTTACAAGGTTGATCAAGTCTTGTTACCAAAACAATTTTAGATGAAGCAAAACTTTGCTTTTCACTAAATAATTATGTTACCTCAACCTTGATAGACATTTTCCGAATCATAATAATTTCATATTCTTTTAGTGGCATTGGAATGGGATAATAGAATTCTACAATCTTGATGGTCTCAATATTTTCAATTGAATTTAGATCATATCTCATATCAATCTTCTTGGGAAAATAAACAGTGTGCTCTTTATCATTAACATTAAAAGTTACTTTTCCTTGATTGCAATCAATAACAGCCCTTGGAGTGTTAATAAAAGTTCTCCCAAGAATACTAGACATATTATCATTTTCAGGCATTTCCAACACAACAAAGTACGTTAATATCAAACAATTAGTAGTCACTTGAACATGAACATTCTCACATATACCAACAGGAATAGCAGTGGATTTATTAGCCATTTACAAAGATATATCAGTGTGTATCAAATTTTTTTAGAGAGAGAGCCTCTTATAGAGAGAAAAAGGCATAACACTAACTCCTGCTCCCAAGTCACATAAAGCAGTTCTAACATAATTATTTTTAATAGAACAAGGGATAGTAGGAATACCAAGATCTCCAAGCTTCTTTCGAACCTTTCCATTTAAAGAGTAATTAGCAAGCATAGTGGAAATGTCCTCATTAGGAATTTTCCTTTTGTTAGAGACAATATCTTTCATATATTTAGAATAAGGAGGCAGTTTAATAGCATCAGTCAAACGGATTTGCAAAAAAAAGGTTTCATCCACTCACAGAATTTATTATAATGTTCCTCTTCCTTTGATTTATGTTTCTTATTGGGAAAAGGCATTGGTTTTTGTACGCAGGGTTCTCTTTCTTTACCATGTTTATTAGCAATGAAATCCTCCTTGGTATTCTTTGTAGTTTTAGTTTGCTTTTCAGGTTCAACTTGAGTTTCTTCTTTATCAGAAGCATCACATTTATCATTACCACTTTCAGTTTCAGCATCAGAGACAGATATACTATTAGGATCTTTAACAGGTCCAGGCGATTCTACAACATTTTTATGTCTCCTATTCTTTTTCTTAGAAGAAGAACTACTGTTTTTAGGTTGTTGAGAATCTTGTTCAATTCTTTTAGGATGTCCTTAAGGATACAAGGGATCCTGAGTAGAAACACCACTTCTTGTAATTATTTCACACACATGTTTTTCTCTAGAAGCATTAGCTAGCAAATCTTTTTGCACTTTAGTGAGTTGATCAATTTGAGTTTGAACCATATGAACATGTTTAACAAGAATTTTAACATCATTAGAGGTTCTCTCAATAATACCATGCAAATTATCAATAGCTCTAGAGTTTTCCATTATATGATTCTGCATTCTCTTATTAAAGTTGTCTTTCTTAACAACATAATTATCAAATTCATCTAAACATTGATCAAGTGGTTTAGAATAGGGAATATCTCTATTATCAAAATATTGGAGAGAGTGTACCTCAACTGTTGATGGATGAGGAATTGGCTTACATAATTCTTCTATAGGTGGTAGATTCTTCACATCTTCAGATTTAATACCCCTCTCTTTAAGAGATTTCTTGGCTTACCTCATCACTTCATCATTTAATACAACCATTCCCCTCTTCTTGGGTGTTGGTATTGGTGGTGGCTCTAGTGTTGGTGTAGGCTTAGGTATAGTCCAATCATCATGATTTTTTGCTATGTTACCCAATAATTCCTCAGCCTCTTCCGGAGTTCTTTTCCTGAAAACACAACCAGCACAACTATCCAGGTATGTCCTAGATTCAACAATTAGTCCATTATAAAATATATCTAGGAGCTCATTTTTAGGTAATGGATTTCTGGGGCTCGCTCTTATTAAAGACCAAACCTTGACCAAGATTCAGGCATTTTCTCTCCTTCAGTTTTCTTGAAGTTAAAAATATTCTGCAAAGCAGCATGTTGAGCACTAGCAGGAAAATATTTTTGAAAGAAAGCATTAACCAAACCCATAGGACTATCAATATATCAAGGTGAAAAATTGTTAAACCATTTTTTCGCTTCATATTTCAATGATAAAGGGAAGATCTTGGTAACAAAGTAAGTGCGTATCTTAATGTCATCAGAAAATAAACTACTCAAAGATGAAAGATCATTCATATGTTCCATAGCACTTGTCGTGGGATAATCACGGCAGACGTTACCGGGGGTAACTGATCTTGGGGCAAGACGACACAGGCGTTTGGGAGATGGTTTAGCTCGGAGGAAAACATGATGGAGCTCGATCTGGTAGCCGGCAATCAAGTCGCCGAGTCTCCGATCTCGATATATTAACTCAACTCTCGTGTTACACTGGATGCTCGATATCAACCGATATTGCTAAAACTCTTGGATCTCTATTAACCTAACTTAGGGGCCGGTTTATAAAGCACCCGAACCCCCTGGCTTGCCCTCCAAGGCGCACCCTGAATCCTACCCGGACACTACGTACAAAACCCTAACTTTCCTTACCGTAACCCACAATCCGGGTTACGAGGCCTACAATCTTGGGCCTTCTAGAAGTTCTTTTATCCTTAGCCGGATCTTGCGCAGCGTCCTTTGGGCCGAATTACACCTTGGAGTTGGGCTACCGGGTTATCATCCCTCCATCAGTAGTCCCCAGAATAGCTTGGGCTTCACAAGATCCTCTTTGAAGCGCACGCTATTCCCTGCAAAATTATCAAACTTACAAGTTCAATGGGGGCCGGGTTACATTGCTTTGATGAACAGCTAGGCCCAACTCCACGGCGGCCATATAGTAACCCGGCTTTCTCCAAGTCTTTACTTTCCTTTCCGGGTCAACACCCCGACAAGAATGTTAAAGATCCGGCTAACTTTACTCGATAATTGACCCTAATTTTGCGAAGAAGATCTCATTCTTGTTTCCGTCCGGATATCTCGTTTAGCACTCAAAGCACACCCCACAGAATCCAGGCAAATAGTTGTTTAACCCGAAATTTCCGGCTGCCAACCGTTGAGCTAGGTTTAGCCGCCCACACCCTTATAAATAGGCACTTAGGAGCAAATCCAACCCCAACGGCTCATTCTCCCCCTTTCTCCTTCCTCCTCGCCTCCGCGCCCAAGCTCACAGAGCATCGCCACGGAGACCTCACGCGCATCACCAGAGCCAATCCTCCGCCGGTTGCGCTCCGCCACTGCTCGCCCCGTGCCGCCGCCAAGATCCGCCGCCGCACCCCCGACCCTTCCGCCGGGAATCGCAAAGGGACACCAAGCTTGTGCTATCTGCCTTCGTCGGGCTTCACTTCGATCTCCTCCAGTAAGTCTCTCGTATCTATCAACTTGCCCTTGCAATTTCTCGATCTACTTCAGATTGGATCTAAGTCAACCCGCCGGTCATTTTTCTGGTCACACCGAATTAGGTCGCTTGAATTCATTCTAACTCACCCAATGGATTGAATATAGACTTCACTTTACTCCCCTACTGCCCATAGTCACTAATTTCACCACAAATCTAGAAATGGAATCTCCAATCTAGGCTCGGGCCGCCCAAATTTTCCGCTCCTGACTCTGTTACCCGGAAAATCTTCTTTTTCCGGCTCTTTTGCTTACAGTATATACATGGGCAACCATCCAACTTCTTCAAACACCTTTCAATACATAAGCTCCCCATAATTTTCATAATGATGCTTGATACCCGGATAACTTGCAATCTTGCTCCACCAAACGATACCCGGATAATACTTAGCTTCCATGTTATCTTGATATCGCTCGTCAATACTCAGACAACTCATGGCTTCCGAGTCTTATTCCTTGTACCTTTCTACATCGTGCTTTGCAGGTCAATCCCATGGCTCCCAAGAAGCAGGGGAAAACACCGGCCAAGGCTAAGACCACCAGCTCCATATCCGCCAATTGGGCGCGATCCACGGTTACGAAGGCCAAGTTAGAAGAACTAGCCGAGTTAGGGGTTCTACCCCCTCAAAAGGAGATCCACTGGAGGGTGCCGGGTAACGAGACCCGGCCTACACCCGCGGATGATGAGGTAATATGCTTTGTGGAGCACGTGACCCGGGGGTTCCGTCCTCCGGGTCACCCTTTCTTTCGAGACATTTTGAGCCACTATGGCCTCCGAATATTTGACATAGGGCCTAACTCTGTGTTAAATATTTCCCATTTCATCGTTCTTTCCGAGTCATACTTGTGCACACCGCCAAGTTTGGCTCTTTTTATCGAACTTTTTCAGTGCAAACCGTGCCGCGAAAGCGGTGACGGGGCACTTCTCGCTTGCGGCGGGGTCTCTATCCAGCGCCGCAAGAATTCTCTGATGCCACCCCTCACTCTCAACTCCCACGTCAAACACTGGCAACTCTCATATTTCTATTGCCGAGACACCTCCCCACCCGGCCAAAAGAAACTGCCGGGTTACTCGGAGGGCCTTCTCGATATCTCCGAGACCTTCAACGCCTTTGCCCCTGACTCGGACAGGGAGGCAATCCGGCCTTTATTAGCCAAAATCTCTATTCTTTCGGCCCAAGGTCTCATTGGGCTTAACCTGGTGAAAACTTGGGTCGATTTCCGGATCCAACCCAATTCCATCCGCACTAAGTTAATGTGCGAGTATTCGGGGCACACCACGGACTCGCTCCGATACTCCACCTAGAGCTTTGCAGCCGGAGACACCAACAAGACTATCAAGATCTTCTTGACAGAGAAGTTGGAGGTAATCCGGAATATAGGCGGGTTAGAACCCTTCACGTGTGAGAACCCGGCCCCCAAGGTAAAGACTCGGCTTTCATATCTTTATCTTCACACTTTCCACTCGATATGGCTAATAACCCTTATTCTTATATCTTCATCTCAGGCCGATGATCCCTTTTGGAAAATTGAAACTCCTCCTAGCTCTGAAACTCCAGAGGAGAAAGAAGACGCCGTTAACTCGGATGAAGGTACATTCCGAATTTCACTTAGCTTTTTTGAAATCGCTGTTGCTCGTTCTTCATTTTCCGATTGTAAATCCTGATAACTTTCAGAACAAGAAGAGAAAGACGACGAAGAAGAAACTGAAGGCAAGGTGGAATCAGCGAGTGACGAGGACGACGCTGAGCCAACAGTCAAAGTCGGAGCAAAGAGAAAACCCCAAGGGGTCGTCTTCAAGGTTCCATACCTTTTCCTTGCCTCTAAACCATATTTCTTTGATAACATGCACGAGCTAAACCGGAAATTATCCACTTGGTCATATTTGAAGGAACCGCTCGTGACCAAGCGTCGGGTGACTCGGAACTTTCCGGGTGATGGCGCTCTTAATCCGGGCATTTCGTCGTCTCCGGCTCAACACGCTGGTATTTGACTAATTCCTTCTTGGTTATCAAAGCCTTTCTGAACCATCCCCTTACAGGATAATCCTATGTCTTGCTTGATGTTTTTCAGCTTCATCCGGGTCCAGCAGTGAGCTCCCCTCGGACTTCGTGGTGAATCCCGGGTAAAGTTCCCTTCCTGATGCTTTATCACCTTTTCATCACTTTTTTCCAGTTATATGCTAACTGCCTGCTTACATTGTCCACAGAGCCGCGGTCACTGTTAGCGACCAAGAAGATATGGAGACCGATGACCCGGATATGGAAAACCTGACTAATGATATGCATGCCGCAGCTGGCGGAGAAGGACAACAAGTGCCACCAATAAACCCAGCCGACCGAGAGGCCGAGTATCCCGTAGCCTCGCACGTAATCGAGGAGGAAGAAACCGCGGGCTTGGGCACGGGAGGAGGGGCACCAGACTCCGATACTCGGACGACCCGTATACCCTCTTTCAAGAAGAGAGCCCCTTCTCCAAGTCCCCAAGATCCCGGGTCTTCCCATTTGGGCAATTATACTTTTGACCAGATGATGAGAACTCTCCTTGCTATGAAGGCCTCGGAGAGAGATGTGCTAGAGTGCATGGCAGCGGAGCACCAGGTAATGTTACCTAATATCTCTTCTTACCCATCTAGTCCCCAAGTGCCGAGTATAATTTGTTGAAATTGTGCTCGGTATTCTGCGCTATAATCGGCTTTGCCATGATACCCGACTAATTCTCATACTTTGGTTTCTCACAGGCACAGGCCACCCGGTCTGATGAACTTTTGCTCAAGACCGAGCAACTGCTGCTTGCCGAGGTAAAGCGGAGGGAGGCCCTTGAGGATGAAGTGGAAACTTTAAAGAAAAATGTTTCCAAATATAAGAAAAGGTGTACCACTGCTCGAACCGCACTGAAAAAGTTGTCGGAGCAAGTTACTGATACTTATCGTATCTTGCTTAGTAAGTTTCTTGCTGCTGACTGCTTTCACGCCTCTATTTTGTTACATGATACTCGGAATTACTGATATGGCCTTTCTTTGTTTCAACTGCAGGTGCTAACCTTGCAACCCCAGAAGAGGATGCTGTTGCAAAGGCTAAAACTTTAAAGACTGTGCTCCGGACTTTCTTTGCCGGCACCAAGTATATATTAGATGCCGTGAAGTGGCCGACTGAGGTATATCCGGGTGAGGAAAATCTTATCCAAGCTTGCTCCACTGTGCCTGCATGGATCGAGATCTGGAAACGCTCGGCATGCCGGATTGGTATGACCCGGGCCTTTGCGCTGGCGAAGGCTTATTTTCCTAAGCTTGAGCCGGCAAAAGTGATATCCGGGTTTCCAGAATTCAAAGCAGACGGCTCCAAGTTTGGGCCCAAGGACTTCAAGGCCGTACAATCCGCAGTGCGTCACTCGGCAACTACTTTGGCCGATAGTATGGATCTGGGTACGCTTATGAGTTCGTACGATGCTGAAGGCAAAATCGTGAAGGAGGAAGCACCCCCACCCTTGGACATTTTGGAGAAATGGGCTGCCGATTCGGCCAGGAAGAGGGAAGAAACCGCGAAGAGGGAGGCCGAGTTAGGATCAGAGCCAACCACCTCTACACCGGTTGTCCTCCCGCCTGTCCGTCCTGATGCGAAGAATCTGGGTGATGATGCCGGGAGAGCTGCGGAGCAAGCCCAGGACCAAGACCCGGAGGGCAAGGGCAAGGGTGTGGACCCTACTCAAGAAGCCGAGTAAACAAATGCTATCACGATACCTTGGTCGTTTCGCTGCTCTTGTTGGAGACAGATATTCTTTTGTCGGTGCACCTATGCACCTTTGATACTAGTACCAAGATTTGTAACGTACTTTAATTCCTTGATATACCTCGTGCCTCTTATGGCCTCTGGATGAACTTGATATTTATCTGGTTTTTGAGCTTCTTCTCGATATCCGTCTTTCCTTATTGTTCCTTTTGTGAGACTCGGTTTCCGAGCATCGTGGGTTCTGACAGGCGGACTTTCCTCTAAGTCCCCAAGTCCCCAAGACTCGGATGTTAGGGTTTTTTGAGCTTAGTAACGACTTGTTTCTGTTTCAAAATCCCCAGTCCCCAAGGCCCGAAATCCGAGTCTGGGATGTGTGGTCTTTTCCAGAGAACAAATTGTCTCTACTAAGCCCAAGCCCTAGAGCCGTTTCACGTGAGTATTGAAGTTATGCTTGATAAACGTTGAGTTTCCAGCTATTAGCCTTATACTCTGCATAACTTGTGGTTTAGATGACCCTTTTGACAATCTTGTACTATAAGCCGGCTTTCGCGTGGATATCATGTTGTTACATCTATACGAAAACAGGGTCAGGCAAGTCCCATTGGGCTTCATGGCTGATTGTAATCGTAAGCGAGCAAATCATGCCACTTTAGTGCGAGTCACATCGAGCTTAAGTAAGAAAAGTCAAGAAAATTTGGCTCCTTTGTCCGGTTATAAGATTGCAGCCGTACTCGTTTGCGAGTAATCGGCCCTTATAACTCATAGGCATCAAGGCCGGGTCTTTGAGTTTGTAATTGTGCTTATTCAAGCAATCAGCCCTCAAGACCTATATATATGCAACATACTTGATGATACTGATGTACTGGTAGCGATAAATAATACTTATCTGTAACCGGAGCGAAGATCATAAAATAAGACTTGATAACCATCTCTTTATTGATACGAGAAAGTTTTGGGTCAGCAGGCCGCCTCATTAAAAACCTTCCAGTCCCCTTAGGTACCCTGGATAGGAAAAGAGTGCGTCTGAAACCTGCTGCCCGTTACATTGTTTAGTTCTCCTTGGGAATCTGTCCGGAACTGTCATAATCGATACACATTCTCCACTTGTTGATCTTTTTTACTATGAGTACCGGGTTTGCCAGCCAATCCGGATAAGGCGTTTCCATGACGCGGTTGGTTGTGAACGGCTGCGCAATTTCTTCTCTTGTGGTGGATTGTTTGAGGGAATCACCCTTTACGAAAGCCACCATCTTGGTATCTCGTGCTGCCTTGAGTTTTGCCCTTTCGCCTTCAGTACTCGGCTTTTTCAGGGCTGTTCTGTCATCCGAGTCTGCTTGAGCCCGGTAATATTTGAGTTCTTCTTTTCTACAAGCTTGTTCAGCCATTGCTGCATCTCCTTCATCGCACTCAGCCGCTATGTCCCGGCTTCCATGTATGGTGATGGTCTGTTTAGGACCCGGGATTTTTAGCTGTAGGTACACGTAACACGGCCTAGCCATGAATTTAGCATAAGCCGGTCTTCCGAACAGCGCGTGATAAGGACTGCGCAACTTGACCACCTCGAAAGTGAGCCACTCAACTCGATAATTGTCCTTTGATTCCCCAAAAGCTACTTCCAATGCGATTTTTCCTTCGGGGCACGCTGAATGACCCGGCACTATCCCATGAAAAATTGTTGAACTTTTTTGTAGCTGAGACTCCTTGAGATCCATGCGTAGAAAGGTTTCCCAATATAGTATATTGATGCTACTTCCACCGTCCATCAGGACCTTTTTCAACTCATAACCATTGACCTGTGGTGCCACTACTAATGCCAAGACTCACGGGTGTTCTATTCTTTCCGGGTGATCCCTTCTGCTCCATGTTACGTCCTGTTCTGACCACCTCAGGTATCTCGGAACAGCCGAAGACACCGAGTTTACCGCCTGTTTCAGTATCTTCTTGTCCTTGTTGGAACTTCCTGTAGTATGCACGTGATATTGACCCAACTGCTTTGGGTTGGCCTGGAAACCTCCAGCTCCTCCTTGGTTGTTACCTTGATTTCCGGCTGCCGGGTTACCAGCTGGGGGTGGGCCGTTGCCCGGGTTTCCACCTGGACCCGGTCCTCCTCCCCGACCTGCACCTCGCATGGCTCTGTTCACTTCCTCATTCTTCCACCTCTGTAGGTCGGCACACTGCTCCAAGGAATGGTTAGCTAACCTACCGTTCCTGCTGTGCTTCGGGCATGCCATTCTGAAGATGTCCCAATTGTTACTCGGCCTTGGTGGCCCTTGATAGTTTCCTCCATTGTGATTTCCAGTATTGAAATTTCCTTCTGCCCTGGGTCTTGAAGATCCGGCTTCAGTGTTGGCGACAAACTCGGAGCCTCCCTCGAACGGGCGCTTGTTCTGGCTGTTTCCGTTGTTACCCGGCGCTGATCCACTGCCGGTTCTTCCATTATTACTTGTGTTTACTTTTGCTTTTTTATCGTCAGTTTCCTCTTCCGTAGTGTCCGTTGCGGCGTGTTTGTTGCACGCATCCATCAGTTCTCCCATCGTAACCTCTGTAGCATTCCGACTAGATTTCATGCGAGTTAACTTTTGTACTAAAGGTGTGTATTTGCAGGTCTTTGCCATAGCTTGCAGCGCATCCTTGGGCTGAATATCTGTAGATGAATGAAGTATTTCCATAACCCGGCGCACCCAGCTGCGCGCCGATTCTCCCTTCTTCTGAACGCACCGCTCTAGGTCATCAATAGTGAATAATTTTCTGCACGTCCCGTGAAAGTGCTTGATAAACGCAGTTTTCAATTCTCCCCATGATTTGATAGATCCTTCCGGTAGATTGGTGAACCATAACTTTGCTGCTCCCTCTGACATCATCAAATACATGAATTTGGCTTGAAGATTCTCGGATGCATTGCGAATTGACATGGCCATCTCATAGCTGCTCAACCATGTTTCCGGATCCATAGTCGGCTCATAATTCACTACTTTACCCGGTTCTTTGAATTTTTCCGGGTAAGGTTCAGACCTGATGCTATCCGAAAGACACTTAGGTCCTGCAAGAATGGTCGAAGCTGCTCTTACTCGGGAAACGTGTGATCCTGCAGGGGGTACAGCTGGGCGCGGTACTGCTGGTATCCCATGTACCGCAGACCCGGCCACGGCTCTCCTGGCTCTGGAACTGTCCACGATGGCCTGTGCTGCTGATGCTGCTGGTACTGCCTGAATGTGTGGAGGAGACGGCATTTGCTGCTGCTCTTCCCTCCGCCGTGCCGAACTTGTCTGGATATTGCCGGCGTTACCTTGCTGCTGGCTGACATATGGTGTCCCATGCATTCCACTTCTGTGATCCGGGTAATTAACCTGTTGTGCCACCGCGGTGCGCAGCATATCTATCGCCCGCCGGGTCTCCTCTGCGTGTGGTGACTCTCTCACGGGGATTTGATTCAGCGCAAGAGTTGCCGCGTACACGTTGTCCATGGGATTGTTGTAATGACCCGCTGTTGTGTGAAAACGTGATGGTGGTGGTGGTGGTGGTGGTGGTACAGTATTGCCGGTAGTAACTCCAGTCTGTGGTACGGGTAACCCGGCCTGCGTGTCTACCGGTTGTACTCCTCCGGTTGTCGGCTGAGGGGCGATTCCTTGATTTGCCGCTGGGATCGGCTGATCCTCAGGCGTGATAAATAGCGCGGCCGGGTTTATGACTCCTCCCAATGCTGGCAGTCTGGTTTGGTGCCTTTGATGTATTCTAGTCGTTTCCTCTCGGAGCCGGGTTTCCAGTGCATCCAGCTCGCGTTGTCGTGTGGCCATTCCTTGTCTTTCTGCTTCTACTTGCCTTCTCTGCTGCTCCAATGCACGACGGGCTACGTCCGAATCCCTAACACGTTCCGCCGCGTTCTCTGGAGTGATAACTGTGGCAAGAACTGTCGGATCTAGGATCAGATTGTTGTCGAACAGGGCCGGATGTTGTGGATTGGAAGGACCCGCTCCTGGTGTCCGGTTTGCTAGGAATCCAAATGTGTTCGCGTGTAACTCGTTTTCTGGCGCTTGACTGGTAACCGATGCCGACTCTCCGTCAACCTGGGCCAAAACCGTGTTTCCGTTAGCCGGCCCTTGCTGCCGGGTCAATTCTTGTGCTGCCCCGGCTGCGGCCGCGGTTACGTTCTCTTGGTTGAGATTAGTCGCGGGAGCCGTGTAAACCGCAACCCGGCGCACAATGCTTGGCGCGGATCCATATTGTTCCTCTTCGCTGCTGTGTTCCTCGTACCGGTTCTCCAGTAGATGCAGGATAGATTCGGTATCATCTTCTTTCTCGACCCTGCCACGCGGGGTCCATGCCGGCTCCTCCGGTTGTTCCTACTTCGTGGTGGGCTCTTCTGTCGGGTTTGTTGTTCCAACTGATTCTTCTCCATCTGATTGGATATAGCTGGTCTTCCCTGACACAGAATCAAACCCAAAGTCGTCAGGGATCGAACCGGAAGTACGTACCATACCGATGAAGACGCTGATCTGGCCGATTGTCATGATAGATCCGGATTCGAGGTGATCCGACTCTGGCCCCCAGCCGGAATCGTCCACCATCTTCTCTCCTTCGCGGTCGATGTAGATCTCGCCGATGACTAGATTCTCCATGCTCTTCCGAGCTTCTCCCGTGATGTAAACACCTTTGGACGCAGGCCCCACGGTGGGCGCCAACTGTCGTGGGATAATCACGGCAGACGTTACCGGGGGTAACTGATCTTGGGGCAAGACGACACAGGCGTTTGGGAGATGGTTTAGCTCGGAGGAAAACATGATGGAGCTCGATCTGGTAGCCGGCAATCAAGTCGCCGAGTCTCCGATCTCGATATATTAACTCAACTCTCGTGTTACACTGGATGCTCGATATCAACCGATATTGCTAAAACTCTTGGATCTCTATTAACCTAACTTAGGGGCCGGTTTATAAAGCACCCGAACCCCCTAGCTTGCCCTCCAAGGCGCACCCTGAATCCTATCCGGACACTACGTACAAAACCCTAACTTTCCTTACCGTAACCCACAATCCGGGTTACGAGGCCTACAATCTTGGGCCTTCTAGAAGTTCTTTTATCCTTAGCCGGATCTTGCGCAGCGTCCTTTGGGCCGAATTACACCTTGGAGTTGGGCTACCGGGTTATCATCCCTCCATCAACACTTTTACTTTCAGTACCACAAAAAGGTTCTTTCTCAACAACAGATATATAAGATAAATCTAGAGAGAAATCATAATCCTTATCTTTAATATGTATGGGATATGTAGCAAACTTAGCATCAAGAGAAGATTTATATTTAACAACATGTCTTGCAAGAAGACTCTTAAGATCACTTGCACTAGTAGTAGCTTGAACTTCTTCAATAAAGTCATCATTAAGTTCAATGTAGGTTTCCTCAAGATCATCACTAGGAATTTCTCTAGACTCAGGTGAATTAATAGGTGTACCAACATTTTCAACAGGAATTTCAGTGTTCCAATTTGTTTAGCTCTAGCAATCCTAGCATCTAGGAAAGGACCAAGTGAACCAGTATCATCAAGCATAGTAGAAGCATCATCAAAAGTATCATAAGCATTTCAGACTCAACAGAAGTAGCAGTGTGTGTAGCATGTGGTGGTGTAAGAAGCTTACTCATCACAGACGGGGAATCTAGAGCAACAGAGGTGTTCAGAGTTGTACCTCTCCTTGTAGTGGATGGTAATATAGAGAATTTTCCATCACAAGTCTTGCCCATGATGAATGGCTTGCAGCGTACAATATCACATTCAAGTGAGAAAATAAATAAAGCTATGCTCCCCGGCAACGGCGCCAGCAACATTCTTCGAGGAAAGTAAAACCCAAATTTATTGATTCGACACAAGGGGAGCCAAAGAATATTTATAAACCTTAACAGATGAGTTGTCGGTTCATCTATACCTCAAAGTAGACTTGCTCGCAACAATTTATCAGTGGTAACAGTTTTATAGCAGCAATAGTAATAGAATAATAGATGGAGTAAAATAGTAACAACAATATCAATTGTGGGAAACAACAGGATTAATGTACTGTAGGCATAGGGATGGATGAACGGGAGTTACATGGATAAGATAGTTCATATAATAATCAAAACATTGGCATTGCGGATAATAATAATAAAGCATCCAAGTTCTAGGCAAACCATAGTCATGTGTACCAACATAGTCCTACGTGCTCGCAACGAGAAACTTGCACAACATCTTTTGTCCTACCAGCCCGTTTGCAGCGGGACCTCAAGGGAAACTACTGGTAATTAAGGTGCTCCTTTTAATAAAGCACCAGAGCAAGGTATTAACACTCCGTGAACACACGTGATCCTCACATCAGAGCCACCCCCTCCGGTTGTCCCAATTTCTGTAACTTTGGGGCCTCGTGTTCCAGAAAATACTGTGTGTAAACAACTTGCATATATGATCAAGAAACATAATTATACTCATGAAACAATAACATATTCATATATGAGATCATGGCACTCGGGCCCTAGTGACAAGCATTAAGCATAACAAGTTGCAACAACGGTAGAAAACACTAACAACGGATACTAGGCACTATGCCCTAACAATCTGGCATTATTACATGAACGATATCATCCAATCCCTTCCATCTATCTCATCATACAACGGGGATTACTCACACATGGATGGGGGAATCATGGATGGTTGATGGAGAAGTGGTGGCGGTGACGATGGCGATGATCTCCTTCGAATCCCCATCCCGGCAGGGCACCAGAACAGGAAACTCTGATCCCCAAATTGAGTTTCGAGGTGGCGGCGGTGCTCTGTTGTGTTTCTCTGTAATATGACGACCCCCCTAGGTTTTAGGTTTACGGGGCATTAGTAGTCGAAAGGGGAGCCCGAGGGGGTGCCTGGGGCCACCACACCCCCTGTAGGCGCGACCTAGGGGGGCGCGTCCAGGCATGGTGTGGGCCCCTCCTTGCCCCCCTTTGGCTCTTCTTCTGGCTCCGGGGGTCTTCGGGTAAAATAAGGACTTTGAGATCTTTTCCGGGCAATTTCCTGAAAGTTGATTTTTCTGCACAAAACGAGACACCGAGGTAATTCTGTTGAAAACAACGTTAGTCCGTGTTAGTTGTATCGAAAACTCACAAGTGTTCAGAAAGGGAGATATGTTTTGGACGTGTCAGTACCCAAAGCCTCAGAGAATCATAGGCATGATACAGAAGGTTTGCTCGTCCCGAAGAGTTCAGAAGACCAATAATCGCCACATCAACATGGCAGTACAAGCACCACCGTCCAAAACTGAGTACCTCAAGATGTCCGAGCACCCGATCACTTTCTCCAGGGAAGATCACCCACCACGGGTATACCAACCAGGACACGCGGCGCTTATCATCCAGGCACAAAGAGGCAATTATGACCTAGCCAGGGTATTCATGCATGGAGGCAGTGGGATAAACATCATATATGCGGACACACTCTGCAAGATTAACAAGAACTTGGACGGACTCGTAGAATGAGAAACATCATTCCATGGAATAGTACCAGGCAAAGCAGTCCGACCACTTGGGACAATGAACCTCGAGATGGTCCTCGGGGACCCGAACAATTACATACGGGAGTTTCTCGACTTCGAGGGAGTCGACTGGCCGTCACAGTACCACGCCATTCTCGGCGGAACCACGTTCGCAAGATTCATGGCAGTACCCCACTACGCATACCTCAAGTTGAAGCTACCGGAAGAATACAGCACAATCACCATAAACGGAAACTTCCAGAAATCCGATAAGTGCGACAATTACTTTCACGAGATCGCAAAATCTTTCGGGATGCAAGAGGAACTCGAAGAATTGCCAAAGACCACGGATAACTCTGTGATGCCACTATAAAAAAGAAACGCTCCAGACCTCGATTTCAGCCCGAGCAATGACACTCGAAAGCATCACATAGAAACACCGTTCTGGTGATACTACTAGTTGATCCGGACCTACAATTCGATAGTGCTTTCCGCTTCACCTTTCGGTGATTGTGCTCCAAGCTCATGACTATCATGGTTGAATGTCAACACAAACAACTGATCCTGCTACATCAAGTGATGTCATGATGACCCTTGGATACAAGTCATCAACATGGATCAGCTTGATGCACGCCTCCCAATCATAAGAACACGTTGACCCTTGGATAAAAGCGATGAACGCGAACCGCAATTGGTTTGGCAGTGCTATAGTTAGAAGAGCATGATCTACCTTGATATTTTATGAGGAATCACCCTAATAATCACGTCTACTGCACAATCAATGGGACAGAAAGAAAACATAATAAAACATGCACAAGTAAAAACTATTGATGTAGTATAGCCCTCCTTCATCTCCAAGGAATCCTGTGTTGGCGGTGCCATGTCGAGGTTCATGACAAGTGAAATCCTTCTCCTTTCCCATTACCGCCATGATCAGGTTTAGCATGGTTTTCTAGCTACAAAATAGTGTTAGGTAAAGCATCTCAAAATTCTAAACTTCGAGACTATACCACATCACGTTTTGTGCAAAACAGAGTTAGACGTCCCTAACGTTTGTTTTGCATCTTTTAGCGTCGCTGTAGGATCTACGAAATGAACCGTTAAGTAACCTACGCTTCCATAACGCATGATTATTCACATTGCTAGATTGACATTACGGGGTGGTTGAAACACAGACATTACGAAAATGTCTTGAGCCTCAATCTAAACTTATTCATAACCATGACCCCGTGTGGATCCAATCCACATGCCCCTTCCACAATGTTGTTTACGAGACCGACTACAAAGAGACCCAAACCTACTAAAGCACTTCTTCAGACTAGATGAGATATGCCAGGGGCAACTCAAACGTTCTAGGATTGGCAGAAGTTTGTTAAAATCTCGATATGTCGTCAGAAACAAAACAACAAAGCTTACTTGGAAGAAATTATAAGTAATCCGAACACTGGAGAACTTTCCAACGTACTTGCACAAACTTGTGCAATTCCCGCACTCACCGGTGCTCTAGATCAGATCTTGTGACTATGCAAAGACTGCTCTAATACCACAGCTGGGTTGCACAACGGGAATTTAAAAATTCGCCAAACTTGCTATGCAACAACCAAAACCTTGCTATGTAGATACAAGTGAATATTAATTCCAAGACGTAGTACCAGACACCATAGTATCAGAAGATGTGTCGATGATGATGTTGATGAAGCCCGTAGAAGATCCTCACACACAAGCCTGTGGGTGAGGATGTTGCCGACTCACCGTATCCAGCACCGTGATCCAGCAGAGTGAGGGTCTCACGTGTTACCCCTCTGAGAGTACGTCGGAGCAAATTCTGCAGCGCTTCACCGTCCAAGACTTGACGCCGTAGGTGTATATGAAGGTGGAGTTCTCAACACATGGGAGAGAGAGAGAGAGATTAATCAGAAGCTACGTCTAATCGGGAGAGGACCACCTCAAACCTAATTAGAAGTAACTCTAATTCAATTAGATGATCCTCTAATTCAATTAGAAGGGATCTAATTAGATGCTCTAATTAGTCTTCTAATTATTAGAGAAATCTCTAATTCAATTAGAAGTGCTCTAATTAGTCCTCTAATTCTTCTAGAGAAAGAGAGAGAGACTTGAGAGCCAATTGTGTGTTTTGGTTGGAGCCTTTGGGTGCTTTATATAGTGGGAGGAGGTGAGACAGTTGCCAAAAGGGAGGGGAGTCCTAGTTGAGGTAGGAGGGCTTGGCCGCACCACCTTCCTAGCCCAACTCGAATTGGTGAGGTGGAGTCCAACTCCACCTCCCACTCCTTCCACTTTTTATTTTATCCTTTTTCTTTCTCTTTTTCTCTCCAATAAAACCAGATAAAATACCGAGACGATGAACACCACTTTGTGGAGCCACTAGGGCCCACCTGGCAACCCCCAAAATCAGGGCATAGCCATGAAAGGAGAAATCTTCCCCCTCCCGATACTCCCCCTTATATGGAAAGTCCCCAAAACTTCTCCGAACCATTTAAACCCTATAGGTAAATTCATCAATAGTATCTCCATTCTGAAAAATAAGGCGTATTTTGCTTAGTTTGACTGAGGCTTTGACCAAGGATTACACATTTAATATGGTACATATGTGATAGAACTCATAATCATAGTGAAGTAATTTTGAACAGGAATACAATGATATTAATTATATGTCAAAAAAATAAAATATAAATAGACTAATTATTGGTCAAAGCAAACAAAATACGCCTTATTTTACGGAACGGAGGTAGAATTATCTAACAATATCTGAAAATCTCGGGACATCTCATGCCCCCTATATTTGCTTCGTAAAGCATGCAATCTTAATTTCTCTTTCATAAAAACTCCGGAATAAATTCCGGGAGTAATAGAAACTATTTCTATCACTCCGGGAAACTCATGCCCTCGTTATAAATTATCTCCCATATATAAAATATATCTATCACCCAGAAACACCGTTCTGGTGATACTGCTAGTTGATCCAGACCTATAGGTTTGATAGTGTGTGGACATGAAACAAGAAACTGTTTCCTTTTCAACAATCAATAGCGGGGCCGTGGACACCCATATTGAGTCTCACATACTAAACGAATAAAAAGTTGAACCTGTTGGTTATTATACAAATATCCCATTACCCACGATACCGAAATTACCCGAGACTATTGATTCTGGTATTGCCTGCAAAACAATCTCTGGTTCACTAATACCTTTGTCTCGTTATCCAGTAAGTTTCCTCTTTCTCGTTATTGTATTATGATATACCACATGATGTATCATCATCATGCATTGTCTGCAGAACTTATGGATATCAAGAATACCGAGTGGGCCCAGGTATGTATCTCTCTTTTTACAGGGGAGTAATTCCCATCTCAGAACATCAAGGTAATCTACTCCTTTAGAATTACCTAGTAGCTACCTTTATATTCATCTAGTTTATGGTGTGATTCTTGATAGCACCAAAGTAAAACCTCCAGAAAATATTATCCCGATAACCTCATGGTAAAATGATGCATTGTAATAAACGTGTTGTGATACGATTCTAAGGACAAAGATGTCTTCGTGGAATCTCTTAGCATATCCATCTACTTAAGTAATACCCAACCATATTGTTCCCTTCCAAAAATATGCTATTCATTGATGTTGACATAAATAATTTCCATGACCAGGAAAACATAGTCATCAAACACCCAATGAATTAGTCGTAAAAGGCAAGACGAGGGTTTGTTTCTGTGTTCATGTTACTACACGTGAGCGTGAGTTTTTCTCCGTATCTCATATTCAGGAACCACGTCAGTTATAGCATACTAATATGAATCATAATTCTGAAACAAATGTATAAATATTATTTCTTTTTGGGCATGCATACAACAGTAACGACATTGATCATTACCTATTGATGTCAGAAACATATTTCTGACATCTCGGGACATCCCGTATCCTCCATAATCTCTCTTGAATATTAATTCTATCACGTCGGAATTACCCGAATGATACTCTCTCTCCTCTAGACCAACCAATTTGAACAACTAACTTTAAAGCCTTAAGTGTGTGACCCTACAGGTTCGATAACTAGTAGACATGATTGGAAAATCATTTTCCTAATCAATAATCAACATCGGTGCATTGGACGTCCATATTGATTCCTACAAGTTATGAGAAGAAAACTGTTGAACCTGTTGGTTATTAAGTAAGTTCCCATTACTTCGCGATACCATTCAATACCTCAAAACGAGATGAATGATAAGACCGTGATTAAAATCTTTAATCACATCATCACATTATTCTTGGTGCTTGGTATGATTACTTTACTCGTTACCATGTCATAGTATCCCCATGACTAATGTCATGTCCTTGTGTGCACATATTTTTTAACCGATACTATTTCACCGAGTCGATCCAGGATGTATCTCTCTATTAACTAGAGGAGTAATTCTCAATCTTGAACTATCACAATGAATGAATACTTTCGTGACCACCAAGTGTTAGCCTATTTGATCACCCAGTTTACGGTATGATACTTGACTGTACCAAAATTATCCTTACGGTAAATATCATTGAATATTCTCATGGTCTGAGGAAGCAAACAAACGACCAATATGTGATGATACTATTTAACAAAACTAATCTCGTAGTATCTCAATTACTTAGATCTATCCAGCCACAATGTTGGAATAACTATATGCTCTCACTAATATTGACATAACAAATGTCCATGACTAGGAAAAACGTGGCCATCTAATATTAACGAGTTTGTCTATGAGACATGACAAAGAGTTATAACGGTGTGTTTATGTCTTTACACGTTCTTATGGGTTTTCCTCCTAATCTCGTATTCAGTGACCATATCAGTTATAGCATAAAAACATAATACATTAATCGTGAAACTGGCGTACTTTATTGTCTCTTGGGCATACCTCCAAAAATTTATTCCAACCTTGGTAAAAAATTTGAGGCTAACATTCAGAATACAGATAGGCCTATATTGATCTATTCTACTTGCATCCTCTTTTCTGGGTAGCAGGGTAATCACACCAAAGTCCAACTTGAACTCATCCAGTCCCGGGCCTTTATTATGCTCCATTTGAGAAATATCATTAAACGCTTGAGAAAGGCGATGTTAAAATTCTATTCTCATCAACGGAAACTTGAGGCAAATCGTCAATCATTAATTCATTAAGAGAGAATGAAGAGGGGTCCGGTGCCCCCAAACAACTTTTTTATACCACTAAGAGATGAACACTTTCAAATTTTCTTGGCCTACAATTGTTCCTTCATCTTGCTCTAACTAGAATATCCTGTTTTTACGATGCTTACCATTAGGGATGAGCTGAAAATATCTTGTATTATTAACCCTTCCTGAATATGCCTTACTTTAGCCCGTTGAACCCAGTTGGACTCCTCATCGCGTCTAAGTCTGGCTAGGTAACATCGATCTCCTTCTTAGCAGCCCTTTCGACATCAGTAAGAGGAGAACTCTCTGCCTTTAAATCTAGGTCATCAATAAGTAAGAGCAATTTTTCTCTCTGTTTTTTTATCGCCACTAAGATTTTTCGCTCGACCTCTCAGAGAACGTCTTATCTTATTTTGCCATCTCTTAATTGAGTAGCACCAGTTGAAATGGGGTGCCACTCGGCTTTAACCATCTCGTAGAAACCGGCCTGACAAATCCACGCCAACTCAATTGAAAACACCGATCTATTTCCTAAATGAGCTGAAATCCTTGAATCGAGAAGTAACGATGCATGATCTGGCCCCGTACGGGTCATCTCTTGTACCGTTGCTAAATGCACAATTCCTATATATCTAGCAGAATTGATGTATTAATATGCTGCA
This sequence comes from Alopecurus myosuroides, assembly GCA_028641055.1. Classification (NCBI taxonomy): domain Eukaryota; kingdom Viridiplantae; phylum Streptophyta; class Magnoliopsida; order Poales; family Poaceae; genus Alopecurus; species Alopecurus myosuroides. The sequence continues at coordinate 249,454,301 of CM054058.1, forward strand.
CAATTCTTGCAATCAACTAGCATATTTTGTTTCAGGTGATGCAGTGGCCAATGAGCAAAGATAGCATGCACACAATGTGGCAAACTAGTGTGCATTCTTAAGAAAAAAGAACATCGATTACAAACTTATCCAGTAAAATGTTAAAGAGAATATGGACGAGATCTTTCAACAATAAATGGAGGTATATTTTCTTTGCTGAAGGAGAACTGCCCTGTTTTATGAAGTTAGAGGTTAGAGACCAGCTCGTATCCACCTGATCTCTTCCTCTCTGAAATAAGCGAAGCGGGGCCTCCAATCCGCTGCTGCAAGAACAACAACGTGACCAGCAACGCAGCTCCACACGGTATAACGATGTCCCACGCGACACCGAAGAGGTCGCCACGAGGGCTCGCGTATAGGTCGGAGGGGCTTATGCTCTGCTCGTAGATCTGACCTCTGACTACATCATACACATGAGGCATGGCGCGGGTCATGGTAATCCCTATGTAGAACCACGGAGAGATTGCTCGAACTCCGGAGCCTGCTAAGGACGCGTTCAAGATTACCTGAGGGAGCAGAAAGCCGTCCAGTATGAGCCCCGCGTATGACACCAGGTCCGCCCATATCGTGGCTGGCTCTCCGCCGATGCGGACGACCAGTGGGTCCTGGCTTGCGGCACGGACGTTGATCACGTGAACGACCGCGGCCACGACTGCCCCGAGCATGTATAGCGGCAGGCATATCTGCAGCACAATCCTCTCAGACACGATGGGTGACGGCGTCATCTGGTCGGTTGATCTCCGGCGGCCGGACCACGCAAGCTGAAGGAGGCGAAGCTGGAGCACGAAGGCGATGAGAATAGGCGCCCTCATCATTACCTCCTTCATCTCGAGTGGCCCGGTCATGGAGTAGGCAAAGTACCGGCTCCTCCTGCTCTGGAACAGGGCCTCAAAGTTGAGCACAAGAGGGGCGAGGTACCCCAAGGTGAGGACGACGAGCATGGTTATCGACGTTGCCCGGGCCGCCTCGGGGTTCTTCTTGGTGTGGAGGATCTGCAAGACGGTGAAGACGCACGACAGCGTGGTCGAGGCCACCAGCATGATGCTCTCCAAATCCATCCTCGACACCGCATCCGACAATTGGTTGGAGTACATCCCGTACAAATGAAGGTCGATCTTCTCGAAGAAAAGGCGATCGGTCTTCTCCCTGAGGCTGCTGATTACTCCTCTGCCGTGGCCCTGGCCCCTGGCCTCAAGGGAGGCAAAATGCACCGTTACAAGTATCCGACAGTCGGTCGAGCCGTTGTGCTCTCGGCAACCGATCATGGACAGGAGGCCCCTCTTGGGATCATAAACGCCCTCTGCCGAGATTCGCCGTTGGTGAAGTTCAACTGAGTAAGACCCATTCGTAGGTCTCACCCAGTCGTCAGGTGGAGCATGATGGTGTATGTCGTAGCTCACATTCAGCAGATCCTGCTTCGTGTCAACCACCACCGCATGATGTGAGAAAGAATCCTCGGCAGCCAGCCTCTCCCCGTACACCATCACAGAACCGATTGTGACTGGGAAGGACTGTCCGCTGGTCACGTCCTGCCCGTGGTAACTAAACTCCAAGTCACGGTAGGTATGGTTAGCCGGGAATGAGTGTGACACCTTGATCTTCTCCTTGCTGATTTTCAGGTAATGCTTCCTCGCCTCCTCAAGCATCGTGCCGTTGTACTCGTACTTCACGTCGGTGAAGTTGCTTCTGTGGTCGTCGGCTGTGACGTCGATGCTCGACGCAGATATGGTCAGCGCAGCGTCGTCGTCCTTGTTGCCCGTGGTTTCTTGTGTTGAGTTCCAAAGCATCCCGGCCATGATGCTCCGCTCCCGCAACGTCCACACGGACGGGAACCAGAAGCTCATCCTCATCCCGCACTCGTGCTCCCGCACCGCCAGAACGGATGGCGCCGAGCGCACCACCCGGCACGCCCTGAGGCAGAGAAAGCCGCGAACGGAGTCCCACTGCCCGTCGGCCACGGCAGCCTCCTCATCGACCAAGAAGCGGTGGTACCGATCGTAGTACCCGCCCCTCCTCCCGGTCGACCCGGTTTCGTTGGAGAACACCATGTACGCACGCACGGCACCGTCCGCGGTGCAGTGCATCTGGTTGACGTCCATCCGGCGCGGCGGGGCGCCCCCGTGCTCCAGCCTGTACGAGGTCATGAGCTGCTCTTTCAGGTGGGCGCATGCGGAGTTGCTGCCGAGCACCTGAAGCGAGCCCCTTGCTGCCTGTGTCGGTCGGCTACAGGCCGCGCGCTCGTGGCCGTACTTGTAGTCGTCGCCCTCGGCGTACGCGAGGAGGTGGATGGTCTCGAATTCGGCGGAGCCCTTTAGACTGCCGGTCATGAAGGGGTCGAGGAGACTAGGAGGACTGGGGACGCGGAGGCGGAGGGCGACGTCCGGGTAGCGCTTGACAGAGCCGTCGGCGGCGAACTCGGTGCCCGTCCCGGCCATGCAGAGCTCGAGTGAGGCGGAGGAGTAGTAACCGTCGAGGAGGAAGGAGATGGACTCTGTGACTTTGTAACTACGGCGGCGTCTACCGCTCCCGGAGGTGCTGTTGCGCGGGCCGGTGAGAGTGAGGGTGGCGGTGAGGTGGACGATAGCCCGGTCATTTGTGCGGGAGGCACCATGGGGGAAAAGGGAAAATGAACGATGGATGCTGTAAAGGTCATCATCGGCGGAGAACAGGCTTCCCTCGCCGCCGGAGAAGTAACCAGTGGAGACCTGGAAGGAGCGGATGAGTGAAAGGGCGTCGTCGTCCTCTGTGTGCCTGTCCTGAGCAGGTGGCGGGGAAGCACACACGGAGGAGTATGAGGTTGAGAGAGCGGCGGAGAGGGTGGTGGTGGACACGAAGAGAAGGAAACAGAGGTGGTGACGGTAAAGGTTGGGATTCTTCGGTGGTCGCGGCACCATTTTTTTTGGCTGGTTCAGCTTCCCTAGCCCCTAGGAGCTCTGTAAGGCGGAAGATCAACGATGCGCCTGCGCGCGTTTATAGCAGTAGCCGAGTGGAGTGAAATCAGTGAATGCTAACTTCTGCAAGGTGGAATTGCTTGACTTCTCTTGGATCATTATTGATGGCTGTCCGATCTAGACTGGATTGAAAGGAACGATCATGGCCTGTAGCCTGTTGGTTGTATGTCCTTTTCATGGAGGAAAATGGGAGGAAATACTACTATCTTGTGGGCACTAGCGCCTAGCAGGCAGTCAGCAAACAGATACTGTAATGGCCAATGGATCCTACAGACTTACTTTAGCATGGTTTTCAAAGTAAACGTCAACGGTCAACCCTTCCCATCGTTTTCAATGACTCAACTCTTGGAGCCCTGCCCAGCATATGCAAATAGATTAGTGGAGCACCCAACAACGCGTCCCAGCCCATGCCTGGAGATAAACCGACAAAAGCTTTGTCATCCAGCAGCAGGGCTTCCGCGCAACAGCACCCGACGAAACAATCGCCATAGAGGCAGAGACCGTCCTCCCGACGGAAGACCGTTCCGTGTCCTCCACGAAAGTCCAGCTATATTAATATATCAACTATCCGATACAACCAGCAAGTTTCACGAAACGTAAGGAAATGCTGGGGTAGCGGCAAACATACGCCCAAAACAAGAAAATAAGAAAGAAGTGGAGATATATATATACGGTAATACTAAACGAAGACGACCCGCAACCGCTGCGCACACTCCTAGCGCTAAATCGCCGAGTACCAAGCAGCACCCTACAAGAAGGAAAGCAATTGCTGCTGCCCGAACCAGCGCACCGGTCTTAGGGTTTCTCCCGGCACACTAAGGAAAGTAGATAGATGGTAGCCACGACGCCCTTCAGGAAGGAAAGATCCCACCCAAAGGTGGCACCGCGTCGGTGTCGGACGAACCGACAAGGATTTCTCCTGCAAAGAACCTATCCACAACCCCCGAACGATCCATCGCACAAGAGTCCCGCAAGGACGAAGCCTCTTCATCCTAGCCTCGCCGCCAACCAACTTGCGCCACTACGGTCATGAAGTCGCCAACGTCAACTCACCAAAGATACCGCCACGAGGTCTGCTAGACGGAGCCGAGGAGCAGCACAACTCGGGGTCAAGGGACCACGGCCGCGCCAGAGGGAACCGCCTCCACCGCGGGGAACGGTAGTCGACCGGACGCGGCCGCAGGCACACCGGTCGCAATTAGGTCCAACCGCACTGCTAGTCCTAAAGGGTCCGGCCGGGCCCAAAACGAGCACGTAAAGCCCGCAGCCACGCTGCAACAAGGGTGGCCGACGTCGCCTATGCACCCCTGCGCAAGCACCACCACCTCCACCCGCAGATCAAGTCAACACCGAGCATTCCGGCCCGCCCCGACCCAGATGGGGCCCAAAGGGCCAAGAACTGGGCCGATAGGCGAGGCCCTGCAGTTGACCTCTGTCGTGGGATAATCACGGCAGACGTTACCGGGGGTAACTGATCTAGGGGCAAGTCGACACAGGTATTTGGGAGAGGGTTTAGCTCGAAGGAAGACATGGCGAAAAGCAATCTAAGAGCCGGAAAACAACTCGCCGGATCTCGATATGATTATACTGGATACTCGATAATAGGTGTTACAGTTATGACTTGAATCTCTCTCAGGCGAAGCCTAGGGGTTGGTTCATATAGTACTCATACCCCCTTTGGCTTGCCATACAAAGCGCTCCTTGAGTCCTACTCGAACTCTATATACAAACCTAACTTTCCTTACCATAACCCACAATCCGGGTTACGATCCTTACAAGCCCTGGGCCTTTCTGAAGCTTCTTTGTTCTTAGCCGGATTTGGTCCATCCGCCGTTTGGGCCGGATTACACCTGGGAGTTGGCATACCGGGTTACTATCCCCTCATCAGTAGTCCCCAGGATAGCGCGGGCTTCATGGATTCATTCTTGAGGCGCTCGCTATCCCGATAGCTCGATCCTTCCTCGAACGCCTAATGGGCCTTTCCATATTTGAACCCTTGCTCCGAACGCCCACAACGCCAAATCCGCGCGGATAATTACTGTCCCGCAATTTCCGGCTTTCTGGCCGCGGGTGAGCTCACCACCTCCCTTATAAATATCAGCAGAGGGTAACCCTAAACCATTCACCTCGTTTCGTCATTTCTTTCTCCTCGCTCCCTCACAGTTCCGGCCGCCGGGCTCACGCGCGCTTCCAGAGATAAGGCCACCTCCGGCCGCACCCGACCTCGAGCTCTCCAGCGCCGCCATCGAGCCCCGCCGCCACGCTCTTGTTTCTTTCATCAAGGACTGTGGTGAGACACTCAAGCCGCGCCGCGCACCGGCCTCAGTTCGGACCTCAACTCCTTCGGTAAGCCCCTCTCAACCATCCAACTGAAACCGGCAATTTCATCAATTTGACCAAGATTGGATCTGAGTCAACCCGCAAATCAATTTTAGGGAACCATCAAATTAGTCCGCTTCGATAGTCCTTAGCTTCTTCAAGCACCTGATACGCAATCACCACTCATTTCCGCGCCCTTATTAACCATTAAACTTCATATAAGATTACTTGCAAGTCCTTCGATTCTAGATCCGTTCCGCCTTGTTTTCTCCGCCTGCCGCATTAACACCCGGATAATCCTTCTTTTCCAGTTAATCCCTCCTCAGTAAGGTATGGGCAACCATCCATGTTCACCCAACCCACCTCAATACGTAAGTAATTAACAATTTACTCAACTTCATCCGACACCCGGAAAATCTTCAGCACTTAGCTTCGTAGCGCATTACCCGGGTCTTGTTTTAGCCTTCAGCGTCTTAATGTCTCCAGATTCAAATGAGTTGATGTTCCGAATCTTACCCCACACATTTCTTGTCCCTTGCAGGTCAGCTCCATGGCTCCTAAAAGACAGGGAAAACACCCGGCTCCTGCAAAGACCTCCCAAACCGCTTCTGCCGACTGGGGCCGGTCTTCAACAACGAAGGCCAAACTGGATGGGATGGCCGAGCTAGGAATCCTTCCTTCCCAAAAGGAAATACACTGGAGGGCTCCTGGCGATGAGACCCGTCCCACTCCTACCGGGAATGAGGTAATCTGCTTTACCGAGCACGTGATCCGGGGGTTCCGTCCTCCGGGTCACCCCTTCTTCCGAGAAATCCTAAGCCACTACGGCCTCCGGGTGTTCGACATAGGGCCTAACTCTATGCTGAACATCACCCACTTCATAGTCTTGTCCGAGTCTTACCTGTGCATTCAACCAAGCCTAGCTCTTTTTACCGAGTTATTTTACTGTGAACCGTGCCGCGAGAGCGATGACGGAGCAATCCTTACTTGCGGCGGGGTATCTATCCAACGCCGCAAGCACTCGCTGATGCCAGCCCTTAATCTGAACTCCCACGCCAAAAATTGGCAGCTATCCTTCTTCTATTGCCATGATACCTCTCCGGATGGCGAGAGGAAATTGCCGGGTTACTCGGAGACCCCCCTCGAACCCTCCGCGTCTTTCAATGCTTTTGCGCCTGATCCTGATAGGGAAGCGATTCAGCCCCTTCTGGCCAAATTAGCAGCTTTCTCAGCCCATGGCCTTCTCGGGCTCAACTTAGTAAAGACCTGGGTGGAGTTCCGGGTTCAACCCAACTCCATTCGTTCAAAACTGCTGCACGAATACTCGGGCCATATCACAGACTCCCTCCGCTACTCCACCAAAAACTTCCCTGCCGGTAACACCATCAAGACCATCAAGGGCTTCTTGGTGGAGAGATTGGACGTCATAAAGAACACCGTCGGGTTACCCCCGTTTACTCGGGAGAATCCCGCCCCAGCGGTGAGTCCTGCCCCCTTTTTCTTATTTCAGTACTTTCGTCCGCTACAGCCTTTAACCATCATTTGTATTTACCTGTTTACAGGCTGACGATCCCTTCTGGAAAGTCGAAAACTCTCCTCCTTCTCAAGACCCCGAAGAAGAGGTCGAGTCTGTGGATGATGATGAGGGTATTCCTCCATAACCTTTATACCTGCCTTTTATCTGTGCTGTTTCCCTTATCTGATACTTACTCGGCTTTCAGGGTCGGGGGATGACGAGGAGGAAGAAGAAAATGACCCGGAAGCCACCGAGTCTGACCGGGAGCCTCCAGTTGGAAACAAAAGGAAGGCTAGAGGGGTAGTTGAAAAGGTTCCCTTCTCTTCTGTGTCTCGTGCGCCTTACTCCTTTGCTGCTATGCATGAACTTAACGAGCGATTATCACATTCACCCTTCTTGAAGGATCCTCTTCCGACTAAACGTAGGGTGACCCGGAATTCTCCGGGGGATGATCCCCTTAACCCGGGTATTCCCACTTCACCTACTCATCGAGCCAGTACCCCTCCAGCTCAACCTTCCCAATCTCCTCAGCGTCACCCGTCTCCTACTCATCCACTTGCCGGGCAATTTCGCGTCCCGCAGCCAGTGCTCTTGCCAACGTCATCCGCTTCCAGTGGCGAACTTCCTCCGGACTACGCCGTAAATACCGGGTAACTACCTTTATTTGCATTTTCTCGTACTTGTTACCTTTCCTTTTTCGGTACCTTCCACCGATCCATATCCTCCTTCTTGTCTTCAGCGCCACAGTTACGCTGAGCGACCAGGATATTCCTGAACCGGAAGGACAGGAAGAGGAGAAGCCGAGTGATGACATGGACGTTGAGATTGAAGACGAGGCCGAGGACGGAAAAGAAGAAGACCCTTTCAAGGACCCAATTCCACCGAAAACTGCATCACCCCAGCCCTCTGAAGAAGTGGACGAAGACATCATCTTGGAGACCAAGCCGGGCTCTCCTAACCCGGACGTTCAAACGACCCGGGTTTCGACCCCCAGACCCGGAACAGCTCCTCCACAAGAGGGCCAATCCTCCGGCCCTTCTCAACTTCGTCCTGAAGACATGACCTTTGCTCAGATGCTAGATGCCCTTCATACCTTGAAGGGTGACGAAGAAAACTTACTAGATGCCTTAATACTCAAGCACGAGGTAATCCCGACTAACACCAATTGATTCCATATATAGTCCCCAAGTTCCGAGTAAATTACTAGGTAGCTTGCTTGGAACTTTGCATAATGTTTCTGGCTGACCCTTCTTCATGCTTCCCTACAGGACTATGTTTCACAGTTGGAGAAGAAACTGGCCAAATCCACCAAGCTTGCTGAAAAAGAAGCGGCCCTTCGTGAAGCTGCTGAGACTGAGGCTCACAGGTGCCAGAAGATGACGAAAAAGTACAAGAAGAGAGCTCGTAAGGCAAAAGGCAAACTGACAACTCTTTCTGCTCAAATTGATGGTGTTTATCGTACCGCAACTGGTAAGATTTTTGAATTTCACCTTTTGTGACTCGGATTACTTTGATTTGAACAACTGCACTTGTTTGCCTACTATCTTTGCTTCTTTTGCCTTTTTTAGCAGGGCCACATGACGCTGCCCCCGAAGGAGATGATGCTGCCAAGCTTAAAACCATCAAGAATACTCTTCGCCAACTTTGCAGCGGAGTCAGTTGGATACTTGACGAGTTACGTCTGCCGGGTATCAGGCCAGATAACATGAAGAAGTTACTAGAAAGCTGCTCTACCATCCCCGAATGGATTTGGCATTGGAAACGGTCCTCCTGCCGCTTTGGGGTAACCCGGGGACTCGCGTTAGCTAAGGCCTACGCTCCCAAGCTAGAGCTGTCCAAGCTTATGAGCGGATTCCCAGAGTTCAACTTGGATGGGTCCAAGTTTTTGCCAAAGGACTTCAAGGCTATTCAGAAAGAAGTCCGTCATCCGGCTAGTGTTATCGCTGATGCCTTAGAAATTGATGTGATTCTTCCGGCTTATGATGCTAATGACAAGGTTGTCAAGGCTGACCGCCCCCAGCCGTTCGATATGCTTGTCCGTTGGAGGGAGGAAGCGATCAAGTTAAAGGAAGAAGCCGCCAAGAAGGCCGAGGTCGACTCTGCTCCTGCAACTTCTGCTGCGCAGCCCGAGACTACTACTGATCCAAGTGGCACCAAGGGCAAGGCCAAGGTGGATCCTGCAGCTTGAAGTAACGCTTATCATTCCACATGCGTCAATCGGCGAAGCGTCGTTTACAACAGCTTTACTATTCGTTTAAGCAGAGCGCCTGTGCTCTTTTGATACTTTTATGATATTGTAATACTTTGAGTTAAACTCCCGATGCACTTTGCGCCCCTTTGGGCTTTTGATGAATGTATCTTTGCGTTTTCTTATTCTTGATATCCACTTGCTTTATTCTCGATAACTTATACTTCTTTTTTCTTAGCAAAGCCCGTCCTCCGGGTTTCGTCTGAGACCCGGATGCGTGGCTCGTTGTAATTTAATCGGCTGGATGATGTTGTTTCCTCATTAGAGCTCATAAGTCCCCAGCCCGGGTTTCCGCGTCTAGGACACATGATTGTTTCTTTTCAAGGAAACGAATCGCCCATCGCTGGATGCCCAAAACTTCAGGACAGCTTTTATGAGGTTTGAAGTTATGCTTGATAATCGTTGAGTTTCCGGCTGTAAGCCTTATACTCTGCATAACCTGTGGTTTAGATGACCCTTTCGACTATCTTGTACTATAAGCCGGCTTTCGCGTGGATACCATGTTGTTACATCAATACGAAAACTGGGTCAAACAAGTCCCTTTTGGGTCTCATGACTGATAGTAATCGTAGGCGAACAGATCATGCCACTTTGTTGCGAGTCACATCGAGCTTAAGTAAGAATAGACGAGAATTTTGGACTTCTTTGTCCGGTTATAAGATTGTAGCCGCACTCGTTTTTTCGAGTTGCCGGCCCCTATAACTCATTGGCATCAAGGCCGGGTCTTTTTTGAGTTTGCAGCTGTGCTTGTAGGAGCAACTAGCCCTCAAGACCTAAATATTTTACGCCGTATAAATGACAATTGTCTCTTTTCTCGATAATCCCCTTTTTATTTGATATGAGAAAATTAGGCCAGCAAGCCGCCTCATTAAAAACCCATCCAGTCCCCAAGGGTGCCCTGGATAGGAAAAGAGTGCGTCTGAAACCTGCTGCCTGTTACATCATTTTCTGCTAAGTATAGTATGGACGTAGCTGAGCCACGTTCCATGGTCTATCTCTTTCTTGCATAGGTGCAGTAGTATGAGCAGTGTCGTTGACTGTGGCCGATTCTTCTCTTGCATCTACCAAGTAATATGACCCATTATGTAGACTCCGGCTTATGATGAAAGGTCCTTCCCATGGCGGCGATAGCTTGTGTTTTCCCTCGTTTGTTTGAACCAAGCGCAGGACCAAGTCTCCCTCCTGGAAGACCCGGCTTTTTACCCGCCGGCTATGATATCTTCGCAAATCCTGCTGATATATGGCTGACCTTTCTAAGGCTTGCTCCCTTTGTTCTTCTAACATGTCCACGGCGTCTTGCCGGTTCTTCTCGTTCTCCACTTCGACGTAGGCTGTCACTCTTGGTGAATCATGAATGATGTCGCTTGGTAATACTGCTTCTGCGCCGTAAACCATGAAGAAAGGCGTCATCTGGGTGGACCGGTTAGGTGTAGTATTGATACCCCAGACCACGGAAGGGAGTTCTTCAACCCACGCTCCAGCGGCCCTGATACAAGGGACCCTTAGCCGCGGTTTCAATCCTCGAAGTAGCTCTTGGTTCGCCCTCTCCACTTGCCCGTTGGCTTGCGGATGTGCCACTGATGCCACATCAAGCCTGATTCCATTGTTGCCACAAAATTTTTCCATCTCTCCAAGGGACATGTTGGTTCCGTTGTCAGTGATTATACTGTGGGGATATCCAAACCGGTATATGATTCTTTTCAGGAATTTGACTGCTGTGGCCGCTTCACAATTGGTAACCGGCATAACCTCCACCCACTTGGTAAACTTATCGACAGCCACTAAAAGATGTGTCTTCTTGCATGGTGACATATGGAAAGGGCCAACCATGTCCATACCCCAAACAGCGAATGGCCAGGTTAGTGGTATTGTCCGTAACTCCATAGCCGGCACATGAGTTTGGCGAGCGTACCTTTGACATCCATCGCATCTTGCCACTATCCGCTCCGCGTCTGTTAAGGCCGTGAGCCAGAAGAACCCATGCCGATAGGCCTTAGCCACAAGGGATCTTGTGGACGCATGATGCCCACAATCACCTTCGTGGATCTCCTTAAGGATTTGTCGGCCTTCTTCCGGTGTCACGCAGCGCAGAAAGACTCCTGTCGCGCTTCTCTTGTACAGCTCCCCATTGATAATAGTATATCCTTTTGCCCGCCTCAAGATTTGTCTTGCTAATACTTCCTGCTCTGGCAACTCGCCCCGTGATAGATAGGCCAGATATGGCTCTGTCCACTCGGGAACAGTACGTATTGTAGCCACAAACTCCTCATCCGGGTCTCGATTTGCTAGTTCTTCCTCAGACTCGGATTTAACTGACGGTCGCCATAGCTCATCCAGGAAAACATTAGGTGGAACCGGCTCTCTACGCGAGCCGAGTCTGGCGAGTGCATCCGCTGCCTCATTTTTTCTTCTGTCTATGTGCTCTACTTCATACCCGGAGAAACACCCGGCAACCCTATCAACCTCTCTGCGATACGCTGCCATAGTGGCGTCCTTCCTATCCCAGGTTCCTGATACCTGCTGCACCACAAGATCCGAATCCCCAAAGCATCGTATCCTTCTGATGTTCATCTCCTTGGCTATCTTCAAGCCGTGCAGTAGGGCCTCATACTCGGCCACGTTATTTGAACAATCGAAGTGAATCTGTAGCACGTAACTTAGTTTGTCCCCCTTTGGCGACGTCAGCACCACTCCAGCTCCTGACCCTTCGTACTGCTTTGATCCATCGAAGTGCATGGTCCATGACTCGGAATTTGGGACTATAGTAGCCATTCCAGTGTGTGTCCAGTCGTTAACAAAATCGACCAAAGCCTGTGACTTGATTGCTGATCTGGGCTCGTAGCTGATATGATAATCTCCCATCTCTATTGCCCATTTGGCTATTCTTCCCGTTGCATCCGAGTTTCTGATGATATCCGACATTGGTATTGAACTAACCACTGTTATGGGATGTTCTTGGAAATATGGCTTCAACTTCCGGCTGGCCATAAAGACCCCAAACACCAACTTTTGCCAATGTGGATAACGCTGCTTTGCTTCCGATAACACCTCGCTGACATAATAAACCGGCCTTTGGACCGGGTATCCCTTCCCAACCTCCTTGCGTTCTACGACAACTACCGCGCTGACGGCCCGGGGACCGGCGGCCACGTATAATAACATAGGTTCTTTAGGACCCGGGGCTGCTAGTACTGGTGCTTCCGACAATTGCTTTTTTAGCGCTTCAAACGCCTCATCTGCCTCCTGATCCCACACGAACTTATCTGACTTCCGCAAAAGCCGATACAAGGGTATTGCCTTTTCTCCAAGCCTGGATATGAACCGGCTCAAGGCTGCTACGCAGCCCGTGAGCTTTTGAACATGCTTCAAATTTTCCGGTTTCTTCAAACTTTGGATGGCCTTGATTTTGTCCGGGTTTGCCTCGATTCCTCTCTCGGAGACTATAAAGCCGAGTAACTTCCCAGCCGGGACTCCAAATACGCACTTCGTTGGGTTAAGCTTCATCTGGTACCTTCTCAAGTTTTTAAATGTTTCCTTCAAATCATCAATGAACGTTTCTGCCTTCCGGGTCTTAATAACCACGTCATCCACATACGCGTGCACGTTGCGCCCAATTTGGTCCTCGAAGCACTTCTGAATACATCGTTGGTAAGTTGCGCCCGCATTTTTCAATCCAAACGTCATGGTTTTGTAGCAGAAGGCCCCAAAAGGGGTTATGAATGACGTTTTCTCCCAATCCTCCCTTTTGAGTTTAATCTGGTGGTACCCCGAATATGCGTCCAGGAAACACAGCAAGTCGCTTCCGGCTACCGCGTCTATGATTTGGTCTATCCTTGGTAGTGCGAACGGATCCTTTGGGCAATGCTTGTTGAGGCTCGTGAAATCGATACACATCCTCCATTCATTTGTCTTTTTCATCACAAGAACCGGGTTTGCTAACCAGTCGGGGTGAAATACTTCCATGATAAAGCCTGCGGTTAATAGTCGCGCGATTTCCTCACCTATAGCTCTTCTCCTTTCCTCATTCATCTTTCTCATACCTTGCTTCGCAGGCCTGGCCTTGGGATCCACGTGCAAACTGTGCTCTGCCAACTCAGTGGGAATACCCGGCATGTCGCTGGGTGTCCAAGCAAACACATCCGCATTTGAACGGATGAATTCCACCAGAGCCTTTTCTTGCGCATCATCTAGATTGGACCCTATAGTGAATTGCTTGGTGGGATCTCCCTCCACAAAATCTACTTTCTTGGTATCTTGAGCTGCCTTGAACTTCACTCTTTCGTCTTCAGCATCTGGCCTTCTCAACGCTGTACCATCATCCGGATCCACCTGCGACCGGTAATACTGAAGCTCTTCCTTCCTGCAGGCTTGTTCGGCCATTACTGAATCTCCCTCATCGCACTCGGCTGCTATATCCCGGTTTCCATGGATAGTGATGGTCTGCTTGGGGCCCGGAATCTTTAATTGCAGATACACGTAGCACGGCCTAGCCATGAACTTAGCATAAGCCGGCCTTCCGAACAGAGCGTGGTAGGGGCTGTGCAGCTTGACTACCTCGAACGTGAGCCACTCCACCCGATAGTTATCTACCGATTCTCCAAAGGCTACTTCCAACGCAATTTTTCCTTCGGGGCGTGCCGAATGACCCGGCACGATTCCATGGAACACCGTCGAACTTTTTTGTAGCTGGGACTCCTTGAGGTTCATGCGCAAGAAGGTTTCCCAATATAGGATGTTGATACTACTCCCTCCATCCATCAAGACTTTCTTCAGCTCGTAACCATTGACCTGGGGTGCCACCACTAATGCCAAGGTTCCGGGGTGCTTTATTCCTTCCGGGTGATCCCTTCTGCTCCAGGTTACCTCTTGCTCCGCCCATCTCAAGGATCCCGAAGTGGCCGAGGAGGCTGGATCCACTGTTTGCTTCAACGCCCCTTTGTCCCTGCTGGAAGTCCCTGTAACATGCACATGATATTGTCCTTTCAAATTGAGCGTACGTACCATGCCGATGAAGATATTGATTTGGCCGATTGACACCATGGATCCGGATTCGAAGTGATCCGGCTCCAACTCCCACCCGGAATTGTCCACTATCTGCTCTCCTTCGTCATTGGAGTAGATCTCGCCGACGACAAAGTTCTCCATACTCTTCCGAGCTTCTCCCGTGATGTAAACACCTTTGGACGCAGGCCCCACGGTGGGCGCCAACTGTCGTGGGATAATCACGGCAGACGTTACCGGGGGTAACTGATCTAGGGGCAAGTCGACACAGGTATTTGGGAGAGGGTTTAGCTCGAAGGAAGACATGGCGAAAAGCAATCTAAGAGCCGGAAAACAACTCGCCGGATCTCGATATGATTATACTGGATACTCGATAATAGGTGTTACAGTTATGACTTGAATCTCTCTCAGGCGAAGCCTAGGGGTTGGTTCATATAGTACTCATACCCCCTTTGGCTTGCCATACAAAGCGCTCCTTGAGTCCTACTCGAACTCTATATACAAACCTAACTTTCCTTACCATAACCCACAATCCGGGTTACGATCCTTACAAGCCCTGGGCCTTTCTGAAGCTTCTTTGTTCTTAGCCGGATTTGGTCCATCCGCCGTTTGGGCCGGATTACACCTGGGAGTTGGCATACCGGGTTACTATCCCCTCATCAACCTCCACCCCGCAGTGCAGTGCCATCCCATGCACCACGGGGACGCCGTCGTGTCGTCACCTCCCGGCCACGGCCGGACCACAACCACCCTGCATGCACCGCCGCCAACGGAAGCCGCCCCACGAGGCCCCCATCCGAGCGCGGGGAGAGGAGCTCCGCCGCCGCCGGCCCCGCCCGAGCAAGGCTCGGCGGCCCGCGCCGACGGCGGCGGGAGGGAAGAGGAGAGCGGGGGGAGCTAAGAGAGGGAGGCGGCCGGGGCCGCGCCGACCGCAGCGGGGGCAGCACAGAGCGGTTACGGGGGAGGGGAGGGGATGGGGACTTCTCACAGGTGCGTGCCCCCCTCCTCGGTGTCCCAAGGAGTAACGCAAGTCACTGTTCTGTGTCCTCTCTGTCCAGCTCGGGCGGTTCCGTGATGTCAGAGCATCACCACCGGCGCCCTCCAAACGGACCCAAAGGTCTAATAGGGGTTAGGAAAAAAACTCGCCGCAGCGGCACCAGGTGTTCGCCAAATTTATGTCCGAACCTTAGCCCACCCGTCAAACTTGGGGGCCTGCCTAGGGGCGCCGGACATCGTCTGCTCACCCCACTCAACAGGCGGTCCCCGCCCGTCGAAGAGAGAAATCTCTGTCGTCCTCATCGCCTCGGCTGCCGCGCGCATCGACACCTCCGGTCAATCCAGACGACACGCGGCGCGGCAATGCAGTCCAATCGCCCATGCGGCGAAGTTATGGCATTGCCGCCGCCGCTTCGTCTATCCCGCCCGCTCGCCGCTACATAACCCGGGCCCCGGAGGCAAACTTCTCGACATTCTCTTCTGCTTTCCCCTTCGCCATGGTTCACGGCTACCCTCTCGGCGGTGCGGCCGTCAATGGATTCGGCCTCCGCACCCTGCACCTCTGGGAGGCCAGGCTGCTCCACGAGGCGAACTTCCACGCACCGCCTGGCATGAGCACGCCGAGGACATGGCGGCTCACCGCAGGCGACGTCCATGTGCCTCCGCCGCCCACCGGCCCCGAGCGCACCGCCGAAATCGAGGAGATCAGGGAGTGCCTGCCGGAGGAGGAGTGGCTCCAGCCGCAATGGCATCCAACCAACCATGCCTCCTGGACGACATACTTCCAGGAGCGCCTCGAGATGGAGTTGGCCGAGATCCCCGCCGGCGGCGCTGTTTTGGGGCGTAACAACATCGGGCGCCGCTGCGTCTGGTGGAGCAAACCCGGGCGCACCCTCTCCCGGGTGCTCACCCACATCGAGCGGCAGATGAGCAGGGGTAGGAAACGCCGCTGTCGGCGGCTGCTACCGTTCTTCTTGTCGTCGTCAAGGCGGAGCCAGAGGAAGCATCGCCGCGTCGCCGGACTCGGAGTCAGACCCTCGTCATCAACGAACGGCGAGCTCCTCAGGCCGCCAGCGATGTCATCGTTCTCTCCGACAACGACGACGACGACGATGACGCCTACCCTTCCCATCGATGTTTGTCGGTGACCCAGGGAAGAGCACCAGCAGCGCTCCGAAGGCCGAGCCGCTGAGCGACTCCGATGACGACGATGGCGGCTACACCAAGGTGTACAGGGCAATCGACATGAATTTAGAATTGCGTCTACTATGTAAAAATCGCCTATATTTGGCCAATTTTAATGAAATCGTCTAGAATTTCGCCCAATATTCGCTATTTATGTAGTTTTGTGAAATTTTCGTGTTTAAGTTTTTTGTTTTTTTGTTTGGGGGTGCTGCTGCTGCACCCGTCCATCAAATTCGTGGACACAGGTTCAGTGCCCCCAAAGGGGGTCCAATTGGGGGGTGCCGGACAAAATTTAAATTGGTGTAGGTGGAGATGCTCTTAGATCCTCGGAGAGACAGATCATGCATGTTGTGGTATCCAGTGAAATTTTACATAAATAACCTTTTGGCGCAACAAATTCACGATCTAACACCCCCTATAAGGAGTTATGCTCTCTGGCTTAACGCGGGCCTCAGAGCGTTATTGCATGTGCCACCATGGATGAGGACTTCCAGGTGGTTCACACCTTAATGTCATGGCACCATAACACCCTAGACTAGGGAATTATGAGGGAGAATAAGTCAAACAATCTTTTTGTTAACGATGAATTTTGGTTAATAGATATTTGAGTGCAAACCCTAGTATGGTAAGTTAAAATCTTGTTGTTTATTTAGTTACCAATTATAATTAAATCTCTTGTTGGTTTAATTTCCAAAATAAATAGTTTGTGTGGATTGTAGATTCATTTTTTTTAAATAAATATTTGTGTGTGTGCAAGTTCTATAAAATGTATTGTTGTGTATGGTGCTTATGTAGTAGTAGTTTTAGGTTGTATTTTTTGATTTTTGCACTTTAAATTTGATGTTAGTATTAGGTTAAATTTCATTTACCATGTTGATTTTTTTATGTTTGCACTTTAAATTTGTGTGTAAAATTCATTTACCATGTTGAATTTTTCACCTATTCACAGCCATGGAGAGAGCTCCACGTGGGCACGGAGGGCGTGGACACGGTGGGCATGGACGCAGAGCCAATAACTATCACTAGTAGAAAATTGAGTATTAGAGACTGTTTCTAGAGGCGGTTTTACCCTTGAAAAAAAGAACGGCCTCGGAATCGCTATCCCTCAACCGGTTTGGGGTATATAAACCCTCTCCACAGAAAACACCCGGCTCCAGTAAGACTCAATCTCCGACGGGAAAAAATTAAATCGGCCTCCCAAAATCCCTAAGCCGGTTGCTAAATATAACCGACGCTGCTACGTACATAATCGCAGCCGGATTTTTGTATGGACGGCCTCGGAAATTTCGTGTGTCGGTCTGCAAAACCACCCGGCTCTTGTTGGCATATTTTTATAGATTGTTGTTTTAAAAAACGTTGAGTGATGGACCTGGGTTTGAATGTGATATCCCCCGCGCTACACTCTGTTGTTCGTAAGATACAAATTATCGGGCCGTTCAGCTATTTTCGGAGGTTTTGTTGGGAAGCTGAAAAACTGAAGACGGCGTGCGAATGTGACATGCACACAATCTCGAGAACTGGAATGCAGTTGTAACCACATGATTTTGAAGTCCTAAGCATGAATGCATCCCATAATTTCGGAATTCGGACTGGCCAGAATGATCCAATAAATCCAATCCACGGCTGTTTAGTTTTCTTCATCGATCTCGCCCGGCCCTCTTCTTCCTCGCGCATACACACACTCCCTACAACTTGCACTATTGTATCCATGAACAACAGTTCCGGTGGCGAGTCCAGCGGGGAAAATTCCCCGCCTCACTCCGATCATTTGATCGGGTCACTGACGCTAAACACCGCTTCGACAGTTGACCCTCTTTGGATATATTTCCATGAAGGAACACCGCCATCTGAGAGTGGCCGAAGGAGGAGGATGAGGAGCAGGCATCTGTGTCCCATGTCGCTGGCGCGGAGGCCGTGGAACCCGTCGCCGCGACCGAGGTCGTGGGAATTGCCGTCGACGCTGCCATGGGCGCCGAGCAGGGCGTGGCCCACGTCGCTGCCGTGGAGGAGGTTCTTGGCCCCGTCGACACCGCCGTGTGAAGAGAAAGTCCATCGTGTGTGCCGGCTCCTCGAGTGTGGCCTCCGCTGCCGACGGGAAGGCGACAACCCTCCACAACCATTGTCGCGAAGATGGTGGCGCAGAGGAGGCTTCGACAACAAGAGATCTGCATCATAGTAGGATCAGTAGTAGCTAGTGCTACCTACTTAGTATAGATCATATTTTCTAATGTTGATCTTAAATAATCAATGAAAATCGATCTCCGGACGTTTCTTTTCGTAAATTTTATATTTATATTGATATTGGAGTTGGGCTAAATTATCATCAATTGGCAAACAAAAAATTGTAGATATATTATCACCATGATAAGACGGAGAATGATCACCGTTAAGAAAGAAATATCTCGTTAACAAACTTATATTTAACTACCTAGTTAGAAAAGTATTCTAATAATACAGACATTATAGAACAAGTCTGGTACATATATACAACTTAAAAAAATACAACTTTCTGAAGTAATAATAAAAGACGAGTATTCCTCCTCCACCATTGATTAGTGCTTCAGAACCTAAACTGCTGGTACTTGCGACCGGCCTTATCAAAGATAAACTTGATGTACAACGGCTTCGCTTGTATCCTGATGGCGAATATATCATGACGAGAAATGTGCGCAAATGTGCATAATTCGGACTAGTTCCCAGTGAATTCGATGTTCGAATTTTGATTAGATATCTTCCGATAACTTTGATGTTCATCAAGCATAGACGGGAATAGCCCCTCCTTGGCACGTATACCCTTGCACTGCCAACATTGACACCTGATCTAATTGACATGGACAATACATAAGTAAAAATTAAGTGATATCATATTGAGAATCGTTAATAAAATGATTAACAATTTATGCAAATCTTGATCATCTTCTATCCGGTGCATGAAGAACTGAGGGATCTCAAAGAACTGGTCAACATCCAATGGCTTAAACGCCTCCTTGTATATAGCAAAATTTATCGCATTCATTTCTGAAGCAGTGATGTCATATGGGTTGTCCAACAAGGCTTTTTTGAAGGCATACTTTGCACGATCTGAAACCTCCCAACAGTCTGATTAGAGAAACAAATCAAAATCTTGAAAAATATAAACTACTCAATGTGTAGGATAGAAAATAATACATAACGAGTAGCGTACCAGGCGAATGAACAAATGGTCGGGAGACATGGTTTGCATCTGTCACTTGCAGATCAAACCAACCATCCTCTTCATCATATGTGAATGTGACATAATCATCTTGTTTGATGAGATAAGATTCAAACAATCCTTCCCAGTACGGTCCACTTATAATAGTAGAACCTAACCCCTTTTCCATGTAGAAGTAGTACTAAAATCTGCAACCACACATAGAACGCATCCACCGCTGATGAAGACCAGCCAGCATGGTCTATATACAATCACTGAAGCAACATGCCACATTCTGCATTTCATAAAACAGAAGAGCATATAAGAACACAAGTATGTCTTTATCAGAGAAAAAGAACACAAGTATGTCACATTCAACATGATTTTATAGTCAGTGCTTATAATTTCTTGGTAACTGTGGGGTTTGTTAATCTTGGCAGTGAAGGACATTGGTGTACGGTGATCGATTCTACCACATATGATGCGGTAGGCTGACAGCACATGGGGCATTTGTTTTCAGCCATTTCCTGTTTAGAACCACACATGCATGCTTTAATGGGATCCCTCAATGTACAAATTACACATTCCTTCTCTTTTAACGATGTTTACTGTTAGCGATGAGTTGAAAATATCTTGTATTATTAACAATGTACCAAACATGATACGGCACTGGCTGCCCGTTAACATGTGAACGGAAGAAGATCGCAGATGGTTTCCTCGTCCCATCTAAGTCTTATCGTTAACGCGTTATTTACGGCGCAAAAACTATGAGGTTATTGGTTATTATGTCCTAAGTAATACTTTGCCGTGCAAATGGAACCTCCACCAAACTTCTCTTACCATCATTCCATTTGCCAACCATAACAGAATATAACCACTTAGGAGATATTCAATCCGTCATATTAATATAAAAAATAGGATTCATGCTTTTTTTTGGAATAAGGTGATTGTATAATAGGTTTTTGCAAATAGTTATTAGCAATTATGAGCAAGTGATGAATTTGCCTTGTGACTGAAAGGTAGTGGAGTCTGATACTAGATGTGGCTTCTGAGTTCTACAAATACCATCATTATCTGGTAAGGACAATGTTTACAGAAGCAATTGATACTATTATGCATAATAATGACATTTATGCATTTTCTTTTAATTTATTTTAATTAATTAATAAAACGTAGGAAGTTAATTATTTTATGATTATAAATTCTACTTTATTATATTTCTCTTAAATAGAAAATTGATGTATAAAAAGAATAATCAAATGATATATTTTAATTTTGGAATAAGGAAATATTTATTTCAATGATATAGTTTTATTGTTCTTTAAGGGAATATTTTGTTTTCTTAAGTTATTTGAATTTTCTTTGTGTTAATAACTTAAATAATATTAATTTTATGCAAAAAAATAGAATACTTAGTTAAAATAACATATGGGAAAATTATTTATAATTTTCTAAGTGGTTAAGTTGTTGAAATTTAATTTTTACAAATTTTAAATATTAGTTATTGAATTCTATTTATAATTTTCTTTCTTCTTTTATTTATTGGGGTCAAAGGACCCTTTTACCCTCCCACCCGACAGGTGGACCAGCCCGAGAGTGGGTTGGGTCGAACCCACCAGCCTCGACCGGGCTAGACGCCACACACACCCGCATGTACCCTTCTCTCCTCGCTCCATCTCTCTCCTGTGAACACCAATTGCCTGCAGCGTAGCCCCTCGATCTCGGCCGACTCTAGCATCGTCCGTCGCTGCGATGGGGCACAAACGACTCGCCTTGTGATCCTCCATAACCTCCACTGTGCGGATTTGTGATTCCCCGTCGGTGGCGGCCATGCCTCACCTAACCCTGGGATGAGGGTTTCAGCATCCAGTGTCGCCGCTGTGGCTGGACGCTCGGCTACGACCCCTGTGCCGCCATGCTGGTGGTGCTTGCATCTCCCCAACTCTGTGGCAACGGCCACACGTCACGGACCCACCACTATGACGTGTCCACCAAGGTGAACGGTGCACTATTCGCCTCCTCCCCTCTTCTTCTTCCTCCCTCGGCCTTCATGGCGTGCTTTGTGATGCTCGTTAGCCCATAGTGATCTATAGGTTGCTATGATTAGGTTGTTGAGCCCCCCTTGTGGCTCATGTGATGCCCAGATGATGAACTAGGCCACGGTTGTGCTCGCGGTTAGTGTCTATGGCTTGATGTTGCCCCTATGTTCGTAGCTCTTGCGGCTAGTAGCTAGGGCTTGATGTTGTCGTATTGCTTCTGTCAATTGTTGAAAGCAGCACTCCTCTTCCCCTTGTAGTGCCATAGATGTGTTCTTGCTACTCTGAAGCATATATTAAAAGATGTGCCCCCTACTGAACCATCGCGTGGTTCTATTATCTGTGGAATGACATGGTCCTTTTTCTTGTGTTATCTTATGAGTTTCATAGAGCTATTCTATAAGGGAGTTGTGTTTCAGGTGCTATTTCCAGTAGGATTAGTGCCCAGCAACTTCTCTGGTGAAGATGCTTGTGAAATCCTTTTGTTCTATTAATCATGTTCTCCTAATTTTGTGCCCAGATGCTTGTTGGCATGGCATGAAAAATACCTGGGGTGCCCCTATTTGAATGTGCCCAGATACTTTTATTGAAATTGATAGGGACATATTACAATTTGATTTAGTGGCACTGGCCTGTGATGCAAAAGTCTAGGCTTTTTTCCTTTTGCACAAGAACAGATACTTGCTTGATTTAAATTCCCTGTGATGATCTAGCATAGCATCTCTATGCCTGGCTGGGGGAACTAATCCCCAGCCCATTCCTTTCATATATGGCATTTTCTTTGTTAAAATATGTAAAGGAATTAACCTCAAGGTGTCTTGATGTTGTGGCTAAGTGATGTGCTTGTGGATGTGGTGGTTTGTTGTTTCCTTCCACTTGTGGAGCTTCTTTTGCTCATATTGTTGTCCTACTCAAATTGCTCCAGGCTTGTACTTGCTCCTGTCTTGTCTATCCCATGTTTCTCTGGTCTTTCACAAGGATTTGGGTGGCGGATTGAGGAACTGGGAGTTGGTTGGGGCTTTGTTGTCGTGATGTGAGCCGAGAGTTTGAGCTGGTTGTGAGGAAAGTGAAATGGTGCTTTGCACCCTTGCTCTTGTGACTCCCTTATCTAGTCTGACGGTGCTGATGATAGCACAGTGAGGTGCATGTGTGTGTCACTGATGACCCATAAGTATAGGGGATCGCAACAGTCTTCGAGGAAAGTAAAACCAAATTTATTTATTCGACACAAGGGGAGCCAAAGAATATTTATAAGTCTTAACAACTGAGTTGTCAGTTAGGCTGCACCTGAAAGTAGACTTGCTCGCAATAGTTTATCATTGGTAACAATTTTATAGCAGTAGCAGTAGTAAAATAACAGCAGGAGTAAAATAGTAGCAGCGGTAGCAATTGCGGGAAACAGCAGGATTAAAGTATTGTAGGCATAGGGATGGATGAACGGGCGTTGCATGGGTAAGATAGTTCATATAATAATTAAAACATGGGCATTGCAGGTAGATAATAATAAAGCATCCAAGTACTAAGAAAACCATAGACATGTGTTCCAATATAGTCGTACGTGCTCGCAATGAGAAACTTGCACAACATATTTTGTCCTACCAGCTCATTTGCAGCGGGGCCTCAAGGGAAACTACTGGTAGTTAAGGTCCTCCTTTTAATAAAGAATCGGAGAAAAGCATTAACACTCCGTGAACACATGTGATCCTCACATCACAGCCATCCCCTCTGGTTGTTCCAATTTCTATCACTTCGTGGCCTCGGGTTTCACACAATGACATGTGTAAAAAAACTTGCAGATATGATCAAGAAACATAATTCTACTCATGAAACAATAACATGTTGAGATCTGAGACCATGGCACTCGGGCCCTAGTGACAAGCATTAAGAATAACAAGTTGCAACAACGATATAAAGCACTAACAACGGATACTAGGCACCATGCCCTAACAATCTGGCATTATTACATGAACGATCCCGTCCAATCCCTTCCATCCCTCTCAGCCTACAGCGGGGATTACTCACACATGGATGGGGGAATAATGGATGGTTGATGTAGAAGTGGTGGCGATGACGATGGCGATGATATCCTCCGAATCCCTGCCCCGGCAGGACGTCAGAACAGGAAATTCTGATCCCCGAATTGAGTTTCGAGGTGGCGGCGGCGCTCTGGTGTGTTTCTATGGAATATGACGAACCCCCGATGGTTTTAGGTTACGGGGCTTAAGTAGTCGAAAGGGCAGCCCGAGGGGGTGCCTGGGAAGCCACACCACCAGGCGGCATGGCCTAGGGGGCGTGCTAGCCCATGGGTGGGCCCCTCCTGCCCCCCAAACCCCCCCCCCCCCCGCCCCCCCGCTCTTCTTTTGGCTCGGGGGGTCTTCGTGTAAAATAAGGACTTCGAGATCTTTTCTGGGCAATAACCTGAAAGTTGATTTTTCTGCACAAAACAAGACACCAAGGTAATTCTGCTGAAAACAGCGTTAGTCCGTGTTAGTTGTATCCAAAACTCACAAGTTTAGAGGTAAACAACAGCAAAAGTGTTCGGAAAAGAAGATACGTTTTGGACGTATCAACTTCCCCCAAGCTTAGCTTATTGCTTGTCCTCAAGCAATTCAGTTAACAATTAAGTGCGATAAAAAAAAACTTACGAACACATTTGTTTCATATGATGTAAATATTCTCACTATATGATCAAGTGCTTAGGCAATTCATAATAAGAAGTATACAAATAAAGTCACCTAATAGTTATGCAAACCATGAAGAGATACCAACACACTAATAATGAACAACATGAAATATATCAGTCTGCAGGATTGCAATGTTCATAATAAGATATGGTAAAGTGGTATCTCGCTTTCCCTTAATAATGGAGCAAAACATAAATGCCAGGGCACCTCTAAGGTTCAAGTGAAGACTAGAAGTAAATACATAAAAGATAAAAGCATCAAAGTTATACCACAATCAATCGTGTTCTGGGACAAGCACATTATACTAATAATGAAAGCTGTGCTCTCAAGAAGGTGCATAAAGTGAGAAGGTGAAGACTCAACGTAAAAGTAAAAGAAAGGTCCTTCGCAGAGGGAAGAGGAGATTAACATGTGCTAGAGATTTTTATTTTATAAACAGAAGTAAATGATTTTTGGAAGGTGATTGTTCATGTCAACAAATGGTAACAGAGTTCTTGTTATCATCCATACTAAACAAGTTGAGAGCGGTTCCAAGTTATTTATATTAAGCATTTATAGCATGCTCTTTATATAGTATGACACTCCTCCCCACCTTACTTCCGCAAACCATGGCTAACCGGATCCTCGGGTGCCTGCCAATAATCTCATACCATGGAGGAGTGCCTATTTATTTATTTAGCTTTTAATGTTATAATGTTCCTACCAGCTCTTTGCAAAATTAATGACAAGCATATGAAGCATGCAAGTGAGGATACTCAATTAATATGGAAGATAACAAACCCATCTACTACTTCCTCGTGAGCTAAAACATTGTCACAAAATGAGAAGTATTTTGAAGGTTTTAAAGGTAGCACATGAAAATTTACTTGGAGTGGCAGTGAAATACCACATATAGGTAGGTTGGTGGACACATTTGGAAAACTTTGATTTTTGGAAGTTGGATGCATGAGTAGAGCTCATACTCAGTACAGATGAAGGTTAGCAATAGACTGGGAGAGACAATCAAGAGAGCAACAACTGTCACAATCATACTTGCGATGGAACAAAATTAACAGGGGCATAAAAGTGATACAAATACTCTAAGGCAAAATAAATCATCGAGGCTGAATTGAATTTTGGTTTTCAGTCTTATGCATGTGTGAGCATGTGCCAAGTAGATTCAAGCGAAACATTTAGAGGGAGATACCACAATTTCATACCCTTCTATGAATAAAACAAAGCAATCAAATATTTATACGACATGCTATCTAATATTAGTAAGCTGGAACTAATCATGAGAGAGCACGAATTACTAAGCATTGATTAAACAACATACACCTTACACGAACAAACTAAGCATGTCCACATGGATGAGTATATGTACAAAAATGAAAACAAATCCAATTTCCTTGACCGCATCCTCAAAACCATCCAACTTTAACCAGAACATCTCAAATCTTAATCTTCGCTTTGGTTTTACTGCCGCGCTCAGAGACAGATGTAGCGGAGTGTGATCCGAGATATTACTCGGCAATGCCTGCAGGATGCAATCAGGGTAAAGAATATCCCAATCCACCGAGGCCAGAGCTTTATCAGTCCTCGTCAAGGTCGGGCTAGCCCTCTTGTTGCTCCACGTGAACATCCTACCGTGCAAGTAAATCTCACGAAGCTCATGTGAGTTCACAAAGTTCCTGAAACAATTCATCATGTTTCTATTCAGGTTTGCATTATTCTTCTCTTCCGCCGAGAGGATCATATTGAAATCTTCTACAATGATCCACGGGCCAGAACAAAGCGAGCGTCTCTCTAGAAGCTCCTGAATGAAGAAGATCTTTTCAGCATCCGATTGTGAGCCATACACCACAGATAGCCACCAGCTTTTAATTTCTAGGGTTGTAACCTCCCCTGTCAGCGTGTGGGAGTCTTTGCTGACATGAGAAAAGCTAAGCACCGTCGTGTCCCAAGCCACAAGCACTCCACCTCTCGTATCAATGGCGAGCAGATACTCAAACCCATCGAATTTATGACCAAGACACTAAAGGATTGAGAAACGGTCCACTGTATTGAGTTTGGTCTCCTGGAGGCACACCATATTCACACTCAAAGACTCTACAAACTCCCTACAGCGTTCTTCTTAGCTAACTCATTCAACCCGCGAGGGTTCCAATTCAATATGTCGATGTTTAAATCCATAAAAGAACATCGACAAAACTCCACTCCTGGGCCCCAACCTTGGCACTCAATGTGAAAAAAACTACTGGGCTACTCATCTCCTGCAGCGCTCCAAGGGGTGGCATCTCCGTGCCAAAAATGGGAGCAACAATCCGTAGATGCTATTCCTTCAGCTGGGAGTCGAAGAGATCCCTGAAATGCTGCAATGCAGCCTCGTCCACCACCAAATTATTTGGGACCGCACCAAGCGCCTTGAGGAGAACGTTTTCTGCCGCAGACGCCTTCTTCAGCGGCTTTCTTGTGGAGCAAGGCACACTAGAGCTACGTGTGTGTCGGCGCGGGGTACACGGTACCATGTCCGGGCGCGAGGACTCAACCTCCAGGAGCAGTGGAGGCGCCAGCTTTTTGAGCAAGCTAGCACAGAAAATCTTTAGTTTGCTGAACTGTGGGTGCTCAGGGGGGTGGCACACGGTGTGTGACAAAAGGCTCACCCGCTCGATCAATCATCACCTCCGAGGACTCAGCCTCGTAGTCCCTCTCGTGGGAATCCCATCCAAATCACGGTCATCAGAGTCCGCATGTGACGAAAGCGACACTTCAAAATATTCCTCCTTCTCATCTGAGTTGTCTGTGTCGTTTTCCTCGACAGAAATAGACGTGGGGCCGCCGAGACAGCAGCGGAAGCGCCCAAAGACTCAATAATCTCCACACTCAGCACCGTGGGGCTCGGCAGGATAACTACAGCCTCCTCAACACCCAGCAAATCTACCTTGGGATCGGCAAAAGAATATTCCAGGGCCGCAGCAGCGCAGGTGCTGGCCTGCATGTGCCGATCGTGGGAGTCCTCCCTGCCCAATCCCGTCGCACACCCAGCATGCATGCTCCCAGCAGGGCCCACCTAGGGGGCGGCTGCACCTGTGGGCAGCATCGATGAAACTTCCTCTGACCCACGTGTCACGATAGCAGCCGGAGGTTCATATGCGCGCGAAGAAACGGTCTTCGTTTGAATCTGTCCCTCCTATGCAACCGAACCCGGCCCCACCACCTTCTTTCCCTTGTCTTTTTCAGAGCAGATCGTAGCCATGTCAGGATAAGCGCCAGCAGGTGGCACCGCAGCTTTAGGAGGCGTGGGGACAGCGAGCCCCACCGCGCGATTTGACCGAGCCCTCGGATCCGGTGAAGCTGGCATCCTCGATGCTGGGGACGCCACCTGGCGTGAGGGGATAGGCCACGAGCTGCTCCGGGCCCTGGCAGCGACAGGCGGGCCCGAGGTCATTTCCACGTGTCGCGCAGCCATAGGCGGAATACGCCAATCCGACGTTGC
The DNA here is from genome assembly GCA_028641055.1 of Alopecurus myosuroides. Classification (NCBI taxonomy): domain Eukaryota; kingdom Viridiplantae; phylum Streptophyta; class Magnoliopsida; order Poales; family Poaceae; genus Alopecurus; species Alopecurus myosuroides. The sequence goes on from CM054058.1 coordinate 249,481,923, forward strand.
GACCCTTTCCACTGCATGCGCGCTCCCGGGGATTCGGAAGGACCGGCCGCCGCACTCCGGCGATGCAGCGACCTCTGCTTGCACGGGAGTTGGTGCCACCGCCTCCCGCCAATGGAACCACCATGCTCGTCGGAGTCCATCCTAGCTCCAGGAGGGGAACCACCACCCACCGGTGCCACCCGGGCGCGATCGCGCGCCGCGGTGACCACCTCCTCCACGCCATCAAGGTGGATGAGCACTTTGTAATTCATCGTCTCCAGTACATCGGCGTTCACCCCCGGCGTCGAGCAGCGCGGACTAATAGGTTCCGGGGACCCAGGCGGCGACGGCGTACTGTCTCCAGTACTTCCCGGCTCAGGGATGACCAATGTGCGCACCGTTGGGATCGCGTCGAGGTGCAAGGTCCAAGCCGTGAGTTTGAAAGGCCAAATCTTCCCGTGAGCTCGTCTCCGGTGCAAACTCCCCCAACACACAGGAGGTTCCGAGCAAGTCCTCCACGACTTCGACCGCACACGCATGCAGAGGAATGGCTTCTAGAACGATGCTCACCTTCTTCTCCAATTCTCCTTTGACGGCTTGGTCATGCCCGCTCCATGGTCGGAAGAACAACGTGAACCCATCGCACAGCAGCGATGCCCTGGCCGCAGCCCGACTCCGTCCTTCCTCATCGGCGAACATCAGGAGGAAGTCCGTCGGGTGGAACGCGTGTACTGAGACGCGCTCGCGAGACACCCCAAGGCTCGACTCGAGCGCCGAAGCCACCTGATCGCACAAGCCTTTGGCCGGATGCCGATGATGTAGGCCACCAAGGCGAAACGTAGCCGGTGTTCAAGGTCGTTCATGCCCGGCGAGCGACACACGATGCAGAGGGGCGCTTCTGGGTCATTGACTAGCGGCGTAGGCAACTCCACCGTCCGTTGCTCCTCCATAGCCGGCGAGGCCCAAGCTCACGGGGGGGGGGGGCGATAATGGCCGCCGCGCACCCGTGGCTACAGCAGCGCCTCTGTACAGCCCCACCTCACTAGGCCGCGATGGCGCGGAAGGTAGCACAGCTCGGGAACGGCTCGCCAGCAGGGTACGCCGGAGTTCCTCTTCCTCCGATGCCGGACTTCGAGGTTTACCGCACCCACGTGCACCATGGCATTCCTCCCAACAGCGATTGCACACGGTGGCGTTGGTGCACTCCGCTTTGACGTGGTCTGGCCTGTAGCAGTTGAAGCAGAGCCCCTGCAACTCCGGCGGGACCAGCGACCTTGTTGGCCGCGCAACGAGGGCGGCGAGCGCCGCTTCTGCCGCTTGCTGGACAGCCATGCGTTTCCTCCACAACGTCTTGCAGGACGGCGCCGCCAGTGCCCACGTGAGCCTCTCCTTGACTCCTCTTGCCGCCGCGACGCCGGTTTCCACCACAGCCCGCGAGGTCACCGCGGCCTGACCGCCCGAGGCCGCCGGCGACGACATGTCGGAGGACAGACCCAAACCTAAAACGATGGGCCTCCCCATGGATGCGCTAGAAGATGAGGATCCCGTCCCGGGGTTGTGCATCCCGGCGTCTCCGCCGCGCTGGCCACACACGGCCAGCTGCCGACCCGGCCTCGCCGCGGGAGACGTGCAGAGGCGCGCTTGAGGTAGACGCCGGGGTCGGACTGGCCGCCGGCGTTGAGAAGGGGGCGAGCGCGCGTGAGGGGAGCTGGCGTTTGAATTTTGATACCTGAGATGACAAGCATCTAATCTGATGAATATTGAATGTTATGTACAATGATTATCAATCTATCATGTTCTTTCATGTGTATGTTATTTATGATCTTGCATGCTCTTCGTTACTAGTAGATGCTCTGGCCAAGTTGATGCTTGTAACTCCAAGAGGGAGTATTTATGCTTGATAGTGGGTTCATGTCTTCCTTTCACTCACGCTCGAGTGACAGAAATGTAATGGATAGGGGATGTGCTATTGCAATTAGGGACAAAACAACAATGATTTGTCTAAGGATAATTTTATTGTTTATATTACACACTTTGCTTAATGCAATTATCTGTTACTTGCAATTTAATACCCAATCTTTGCTCAGATGACACTGTGAGGGTGGATTATTAGTCATAGATGTAGTTGGATAACGGTCTATGTATCTTGTTGTAAGGCCCGCATGAATCACATAGTAATAATTATGTCATGCATATGCACTACGGTGCAGTCTTTATATCTGTCAATTGCCCAGCTGTAATTTGTTTACCCAACATGTTATTTATCTGTTTTGGAGAGACCCCTCTAGTGAACTGTGGATCCGGGTGCATTTCTTTACACTGATATACAACCACTTCAAACAGTGTTTTCCTACTGCAATTATTGTTCTCTTTCATCTACTGCAAATAAGTATTACTTTCCACACTATACGTCTAATCATTTGTTTCAGCAAATCCGGCGAGATTGACAACCTCACTGCTTTGTTGGGACAAATTAATTTGATTGTGTTGTGTAGATTCCACGTTGCTGCTGAACCTGTAGTGCGCCTTGCCAACATCAGCTGCATCAACCTTCGGAATTGATATTTTTCTCCTACTGGTCGATTCAATTTTGATTTCTTTCTGAGGGGAAAAGTTGTTGTTGCACTCTTTAAACCCTACAGTTGGGGTCTCCCAACGAGCATCAGCCTCCATCAAAGAGCATATGGACAAAATCTTTCAACAGTATATTGAGGTACAATTTCTTCGCTCAAGGAGGATTTTCCAGGATTAAGTTAGAGGCTAGAGACCAGCTCGTATCCACCTGATCTCTTCCTCTGCGAAGGAAGCGACGCGGGGCCTCCAATCCGCTGCTGCAAGAACAACAGCGTGACCAGCAACGCAGCTCCGCACGGTATAACGATGTCCCACGCGACACCGAAGAGGTCGCCACGAGGGCTCGCGTATAGGTCAGAGGGGCTTATGCTCTGCTCGTAGATCTGACCTCTGACAACATCGTACACATGAGGCATGGCGCGGGTCATGGTAATCCCTATGTAAAACCACGGGGAGATCGCTCGAACTCCGGAGCCTGCTAAGGACGCGTTCAAGATCACCTGAGGGAGCAGAAAGCCGTCCAGTATGAGCCCCGCGTATGACACCAGGTCCGCCCAAATGGTGGGTGGCTCTCCGCCGATGCGAACGACTAGTGGGTCCTCCCTTGCGGCACGGACGTTGATCACATGGACGACGGCGGCCACGACTGCCCCTAGCATGTACAGCGGTAGGCATATCTGCAGCACAATCCTCTCCGACACGACGGGTGACGGGGTCGTGGAATCGCTCTGGTCGACCGGTCTCCGGCGTCCGGACCACGCCAGCTGAAGAAGGCGCAGCTGCAGTACGAAGGCGATGAGAAGGGGCGCCCTCAACATCACCTCGTTCATCTCGATCCACCCGCCCGTCGAGTAATCAAAGTACCGGCTCCTCCTGCTCATGAACAGGGCATCAAAGTTGAGCACAAGAGGGGTGAGGTACCCCAGTGTGAGGATGGCAAGCATAGTGATCGACGTTGCCCGAGCCGCCTCGGGTTTCCTCTTGGTATGGAAGATCTGCAGGACGGTGAAGACGCACGACAGTGTCGTGGACGCCACCAGCATGATGCTCTCCAAGTCCATCCTCGATATCGCATCCGATATTTGTGTGGAGAACATCCCAAACAACATAATGTCCATATTCTCAAAGAAAAGACTGTCGGTCTTTTCTCTGAGGCTGCTGATTACTCCCCTGCCTTGCCCCTGCCCCCTAGTATCCACTGAGGAAAACTTCACGGTTACCAGTATCTGACAATCCGTCGAGCCGTTGTGCTCTCGGCAACCGACCATGCACAGGATGCCCCTCTGAGGATCATAGACACCCTCTGCTGAGATTCGTCGTTGTTCCGCAGAGGAGAATGAGTGCGTATAATACGAGCCATTCGAGGGTTCACGCACCTGTGGAGCAGAATGGTGTATATCATAGCTGACCCTCAGCAGACCATGCTCCAGCTGGTCTGCCACCACATGGTGGGAGAAAGACTGGTCGGCAGCCAGCCTATCCCCGTACACCATCACCGAACCAACTGTGACCGGGTAGGCTTGTCCGCTCGAAATGCTATGCCCGTAGAACTGAAACTCGAAGTCACGGTAAGTATAGTTACCCGGGAAGGAGCGCGACCCCTTGATCTTCTCCTTCTTGAATTTCAGATCATAATGCTTCTTCGCCTCCTCAACCATCGTGTCGTTGTAGCTGTACTTCACGTCTGAGAGGTTGCTGCTTATGTGGTCGCCGGTGACGTCGATGATCACGTGGTTGTGGCCGCTGCCGTCGATGCTCGACGCTGTTATCACACCGCTGGCCGTCAGCCCAGCGTCGTCGTTGCTGACCGTCTTTCTCGCGTCGAGTTCCAAAACATCCCGGCCACGACGCTCCGCTCCCGCATCGTCCACACGGCCGGGAACCAGAAGCTCATCCCGATCCCGCACCCGTCCTCCCGCACCGCCAGAGCAGCCGGAGCCGAGGGCGAGCGCACCACCCGGCACGCCTTGAGGCAGAGCACGCCCTGATGTGAGTCCCAGCGCCCCTCGGCCACCACAGCCTCCTCGTCGACCATGAAGCGGCCTTGACCATAGTAGCGCCCGCGCCTCTCGGACCCAGTATCATTTGAGAACACCACGTATGCGCGCACGGCGCCGTCCGCGGCGCACTGCATCTGGTTGACGTGCAGGAGCGTGGGCATGGCGCTGCCGTGCTCCTGCAGCCTGTACGAGGTCACGAGCTGCTGTTTCAGGTGGGCGCACCAGGGGGAGCTGACGCCGCCGACGCCGAGCGCTTGGAGCGAGCCTCTCGCCTGCTTCGTCGGCGTGCCGCAGGCCACGCGCTGGGAGCCGTACTTGTAGTCATCGCCCTCGGCGTACGCGAGGAGGTCGATGGTGCTGAAGTTGTATGATCCCCCTAGAGTGCCGATCACGAAAGGGTCGGCGAGTTCGGGAGGACTCGGGATGTGGAGGCGCAGGGTGACGTCCGGGTAGTGCTTCAGGGAGCCGTCGTCGGCTTGCTCGGTGCCCGCGCCGACCATGCAGAGCTGGAGCGAGGCGGAGGAGTAGTAGCCTTCGAGAAAGAAGGAGACGGACCCGGTGGTAGTGTAATTACGGCGGCGTCCACGGCGACTGTAGGTGCTTATGTGGGGGCCGGTGAGGGTGAGGGTGGCGGCGAGGTGGACGAGAGACTTTTCGCTGGTGCGGGAGGCGCTATGGGGGAAAAGCGAAAATGAGCGGTATGTGCCGTAGAGTTCATCGTCGTCGGAGGAGAAGAGGCTGTCGTCACCGCCGGAGAAGTAACCGTTGGAGATCTGGAAGGAGCGGGTGAGTGAAAGGACGTCGTCATGGTCGGTGTCGCGGTCGGGAGCTGGTTTCAGGGTGGGGCAGGCGGAGGAGTAGGATGCGGAGGAGAGAGCGGCGGAAAGGGTGGTGGTGGACACGAGGAGAAGGAGGCAGAGGTGGTAAGTGTAAAGGTTGCGATTCTTGGGTGGTGGAGGCGCCATTTTTGGCTGGTTGAGCTGTTTAGCTTCCTGGGAGCTATGGACGCGCCTGTGTGCGTTTATAGTAGTAGCTGAGTGGAGTGAAATCAGTGAATGCTGCAAGGTGGAATTGCTTGACTTCTCTTGGGCCATTGATGGCTGTCCGATCTAGACTGGATTGAAAGGAACGATCATGGCCTGTAGCCTGTTGGTTACTTTAATGTATGTCCTTTTCATGGAGGAAAATGGGAGGAAAATACTATCTCGTGGGCACTAGCGTCTGGAAGGCAGGGAATATACAGGCAGTCAGCAAACAGATACTATAGTAGTATAATGGCCAATGGATCCTACAGGCTTTTATCGTATCATGGTTTTCAAAGTAAACGTCAACGATCAACCCTTCCGGTCGGTTTCATTGACTGAACTCCGCGGACTCTTGGAGCCCTGCCCTGCTGCCCAGCATTACCTGAGCAACCAACAACGCCGTCCCAGCGTACAGAATACTCCAGTTCAGAAATACCGAGGGTGTAACCCGACAAAAGCTTTGTGCGCAGCAGGTCTTCCGCGCTAACACGACGAAACAATCGCCGTAGAGGCAGAGACCGTCTCCTCCTGACCCAAGACTGTCCAGCTCCAGCGGTTCCGTTACGTTAGATCCTGAGAGAGACAGATCACTCATGCCGTGGTATCCACGCGCACTTCCAAGCTTGTTTTGTGACATTCCTCACTAGGAGCACACGCACACTAACACCACTATTATTCAGTATACTACATTCATGCGATAAAATCTCCGGAGCTCAACTCCAGGATTGAAATAACACAAGGATGATATACTGTGAATCCGGACTACCCCGCTCTTTACTTTAACAACAGGTTCAGCGTGGGCACCTCAGGTGAGAGGTGGCACCAGCTAAACGGTGCTCTTGGATAAATAGATGCCACGTCTGCAACTTCTGTTCATCTAGTTGCAAAAAATGTATTCACGAGGGCCGCTAAGATTAGTTGCCACATGATTGCGAGCATTGTGCTCTCCTATCATACTTTCTGACGATACAACCAATTAACTACATGGCGCTATATTCCACCGAAACAAAATTTTGTCAATCTCCAACTTGGGATCTCGCCTATTTTTATGCTCATAGCCTCAGCGTGGTGTCCGCTGCAGCTACAGAGCTCGCAACCTGGGCTTGGAATTCGTGACAGCCTACTCCTAAATTGGTGAATTCATCCATGAGACCCTTGAATAGCATCTCCAGTGAGCACTTGAAACTTTGTGAGCAGCTGTTGTCACCCTCATCGACGTCCTGCACTCCATCTCCGACAAGGCATCCAACTTGGGCACCGCCCAGGTAAGCCTTGCATCCTACGAGGATGTCGCGTCCATACTTCCGGAAATGACCACCAACGAAGTGCTCAAAATGCTGCAGAACCATGCAACCACGTCAAAAGTTTGCATGTAACACAAAATATTTGTAAGAAAAAAAATAGATCATTACGTTCACCAATCATGATCTTCACAAACGGAATTTTCCTAAACGTGTGTACATTTCCAGCCATGGTGTGTGTACCCGTTGGATTCCGAATTAGTTTTTCATCCATGACAAAAAAAAATCAGTTGACCTCTTAATGGGACCAATATTTTTGGGCATTCCGTCAATTTTTTTTTATGTGCATGATTACATATCTAGCCAACCAACCTTGGGGCTGGTTGTCAGTGCTATTTTGTTTAAAAAAAAAAGGTAGCTTATACTGCCTCCTAGAACTGTAGGTGGTTACATGTTGGATATCTCTTTCAGAGCGCACCAAGAATTGTCAAGGTACAGAGCCATCCACAAAGCCTTCTAGCTTTCCTTGTTGGTAATGTGAAAAAACACATTGATACATATAAGGTAACAATAACACTGGTGACTGGTCCATAAAGATGGTGTAAAAATCTGGCTCCCGGGCGATGAGATTCAACCAAACAAATTGCACAGGACTCTGCCAATAAAGCAAGTTAACAATCTAAGCTACTTTTTGAAGAACCAAACCGCTTGTAGTGCACCATGGAATGCAGGGCACTGGGGCTAACACCATTCGAAAAAAAAAACTGAAAAGTTGTTGTCTGACGCAAAAGAACTGATGATGTGTGGACTGCAGTCCGAGCTGACGTAAACAGCGTGCGCTGATACAAATCATTACAGCTAAACTGTTTGACTGTAAGAATGGCGTGTGTGCTGACAGTTGGTCACATGTCAGCCAAATGCAGTGGGCGTAGCCATCAACAGGGACAAGATATTTCCAATATCCAGAAAACTAGCAAGGGAAAACATGACACAGGAGTATAGATCTTCATACCTTTGGTGGGTTGCGAAGAGAATACAACATAGTTCTGCAGGATAGCAGAAAAGTCTCTTCGTTATAAAGAAGGGACTGCTTCTCCCCGTCGGATGTGTTAGCATACACCATATGACCAGGTTCATTGAAATAAGGTTTAGCATTCAACACTAAGGCCTGAATGGAGACCAGGACTTGCAGCATAGTTGAACTGGATGGGTTCCACATCTCACACGCACTACCAGGCCAGGTGTTTAATAGGCTAAGACACACCTTCCCACAGGCATAGAGATTTGGATTAAGCCTCAGACCTCCAGAGCGGTAGTTCACTAGCTGAAAAGAATAGTCATAAATACATCTCGCATTCCAAATTCCATGCTTAGAATAGAGAGAGAAGAGAAAGGAAGAATGAGCTACGGTGTGTGTAGATGACATAAAAGAGTACTTACTGGAGGTTTACATGGATACTGGGAAGGGAAATAGACATCAAAAAAGAACAACCCATCATGGTAAGGAGTGCCTGCAGGCCCAACCATGACAGCTCTAAGCAGGTCCATTCTGTCTTCATAAGCTCTTACAAATATTGTATCTGTTCAATTTGGAGAAAATTAGCAGTCAATACATGAAACTACTGCAATTCTGCTAAATTGTATCCAGCAAGGAAATGTTTGCCTAGAGTGAATTCAAAGTCATGTTAAACATGCATGCGTAGTTGTAAACATCAATCACCAGTTCTGCTCACCTGCTAGCTGTTGTGGACGCACAAAGAGAAGAAAGGAAAGGGCAATATTGCGGAGAAAAAAAAAATCAAAAAGTTCTTCAGCAAATAGACCATAAAAGATATTGCCCATACCTGGTAAATCTTTCCCTAGGACTTTCCATTCATGCTGAATTCTCTTCACCCAGTCCTTTGACGGCTGTTAAAATGGCAAATCAAAACTTTATGAAAAATGCAGATATATGCTCAGTGTTAAAAGTATTGAATTAATAAGATAGAATGCAGATATACGGCTGTTAAAACAATAGCTCAGCATTGGACGTGTTTAACTAAGAAAGTAGAATGCAGATAGAGCATGCCCAAAGTACAAACTGCTACCTTCTTAACTGCATGGAACTTAAAATAAAAATGATCGCTGTGATCGCCAACAGTATCAAACTGCTTAAAAGCCTTATATTTTTCATCAACTTCACGTTCCACAATCTTAACTTGATTATGCTGCTGCGTCAAATCAGAAGGGGCCACGTGTCCCCTTGGTAAATATGACCCCCCAATAGGTGGAAAGCCCATGTAATGATCCGCGTGCAAGTTAAAGCTGCTACCGTTTTCCATTGGCGGAGTGTTGTACATATAGTTACTGAACTCATCTTCATCATCAGCATAATCTTCCTCTTCAACTGCCCCCAAATCGCCATTAAGATAGGCTGGAAGTACTGCACCTGTATGGTAAGTTCCTACGCTTTTCCATGAATAGTAAGGAGTGTAACTTGGGCCAGCAATATCCGCAGGCAAGCCAAAAATTGGAAGCTTGGCACCTCCATGGTAAGTTCCTAGGCCATCCCACGGATAAACAACTTTGGCAGGAGTAGCACTTGGGAAAACAATGTCCTCGGGAAAACCACTCTGAAGAGATGCATGTATTAATCATTGTAGATTATGCTAACCGATGGTACCAAAAGTAAGCAAGTACTCGAAGGATTCACCTTTGCAATCTTTGGCCAATTCATAGGATGACCAACAGCTTGTTTATTCTTGTGATCTGATGTCTTTGCATCAATGATTGTAACTCCATCAGGATCATCATCGTCATCAAGTTCAATTATCTCAAGAGGAACAACCTGTTGATTAAACATGTAGCATCATTATAACAAAAAAGGGTTACATTAACAGAATGAACCACGGGGAAGAACAATGAAGTTCAACTTATGTATAGTTTTATGCAAGAAATAAATGCCTCGATAGACTATAAGAAAAATGCCAACTGCACTTCCAACACATAGAATGCAATGAGGCACTTATGTTGATTTTGCAACACAAGAAAACAGTCATTTTCAGCAGATGCCGAGTTGCAGACAAGAGACTAATGCACTGGCATTTCCATGCATTCTGCAATAGGCAAAGTGAGAGAAACATGGCAGACAAGTATTCTTTTATCGATTGAGAATGCTCGCGCCTAGGATAACAGCACAATTGTTACATTGCAGCACTCTTCGGAAAAAAGGAACCACACATGATACAACAACCCTTGTTAGTATCACCATTCACATTGGATAAAACAAACACAACAAGGAAAAGAACTACAATACATGTTGGTTCCAAATGCAAAATGTAATGATTGACTTGTCAGAGGTCATTCAATTATGTGGATTGGCTTTCGTGAAAAAAAAGCGACTTACTTTTTCGAGACAATGCAGAAGATCTGCATGTGTGTTATACTCCCACGGTTCGAAGTGTGAAATCAAGCTTTTCTAATTTTTACCAAAATGGTAGATACTAAAGTAGTTAGATTCGTACGGTGAAAACAATATCATTAGATATTTTATGAAAAATAGTTTCATTAATATGATATAAAATTATCTACGAAAATGAGACCACAGAAACTAATGGTCTATGATGGATGTTGGAAACCGTATGAACGTAAAAAAATGTCACCTATTTGCGGACAGAGGGAGTATTAGAAAGAGAATTGGTTATACTCAGCTGCTGCAGACATGGTAAATTCTGTGCAGGAGGTATAATCTAAAAAACATAATAACCATGAGAAAAAATCAGATGGCACTCTATCACTTCACATTCACCCGACTGCCGAGGAGGTCATCTGATGATATGTCTCAGTATCCTACTTCACATTCAGCTGCTGCATACTTCTGACCTCCATTTAGTCATACATCTGATGATATGTCTCAGCATCCTACTACTTCACATAGAAACCACAGCTTATGCCGACCATTCATATTAAAGCCAAAATCCTACCAACCGGAGAACCGAGCAGTGGCCGGTTGGTTAGAGCACACGCCTGTGAGCGAGCCCAACCGTGTTCGAGGCGCAGCCTCCGCACGGTGCCTCATTTCTTTCTAAAAATGTATAGTTAAGGAGCGAGCCCACCCTTTACAAGGTTTTAAAATCCTACTAACCGAACAAACAATCACAACAAATTTATACACATAAACTCGACCAGACAGTCAAAAACATGGGACTGGGACCAGCCACCTGAAGTTATAATAAGAACTTGTACAGATCATGCAAACGTCATTCAGATAATTCAAATATGACCTAGATAATACGTTTAAACGTACGACAGAAACCCTAATTCTCACCAAACCATGACCGTGGTTGGGATTTCTCTATCGAGCATCCAACTGTCCGCAGCAGGGAGAAAATAAAAGAGAGTACATAAAGAGAGCTTCCGCATCACCTGAGCCCGCTTCCGCTTCTGGCGGACGGAGGTCCATCCAGAGGCCACCTCCGGCGAAACCTCGACTACCTCGGGGTCGCGCAACACCAAGCTTCCTCCGAAGGGACAACTCCTGCGACCAAAACCAAATTCCCAAACAAAGACACATCAGAATTCCGCCAAACCTTAACAGGGGAGCGCGGAGAGCGGGGGTTGAACCGAGGAGGCCGGCGCACTCGCCTGGAAGACCCCTCCGCCATGGGAGGGGGGACGCGGAAATGCTGTCACCGGTGACGGCGGCGGCGGCGGGATGCGCGCGTGTTGGGATTTTTGGGTGCGCGTGTGCGTGCAGGGTGAGAGAGATTTTTCCGATAAAAAGCTCGAGGAATAGAAGGGAAGGGGAAAGAAAGGGTCCAAATTTTTTGGCGTTTCCTTTCCGCTTTGGTTTGTGGGATTCGGAAAAAGGGGGCCCGCTCATTCGGGATAGGAGAAGTGGGCCAGGTCTGACGCGAATATGGCGTGTGGGGTTTCTAGTCGGTGTGGGCCACACCGGTCAACTCGAGGTGTGCCTGGGTGGGGTCCGAGCTGGCCCCTAGGTTTAGTTTGGTCCTTCCGGAGATAACCTGCGGCTTTTCCAAGGTTTGGGAGAGGCTTTGGCTTTGTCTCGATGGCGTCGCCTTTCCCCACTAGGCGTCTCTAAGCAAAACCCACCAGTAATTTTGTCTCGAATTTTTAATTATGCAAATACAAAAATATCTAAAAATGTTACTGTATATAATTATGTTTTTTAGGCCATAATTTAAAGTTTTTGGCGTTACAAAACCATACGAATTCGTCACGTGCTAGTGTCAATCGACATTGACGACGTTGTTGGAGCCGAGGAATCCGGGGTCGGGGGTGTAGCCGTAGAAGTCGTCGCCGGCGGGCTCGGCGCCATGGGTCTCGTCGGCGTGCTCGGCGCCCTGGGTGTCGCCCGGCGTTTCGTTGCCGCCGCCGCTCGGGTCGCTGCGTGTCGCTCCGTGGGCGTCGAGGATGTCGCCGCATTGGTCGCCGTGGGCGCCGTTGACGCCGATCCGTCCACATCGAGGCCCATCTCGGCGTAGATTTGCGCACGCATGCGCCCACACGTCGCCCTCGCCCGCGGATCAATGTTGGACGTATCCGTGGTGAGTATCATGAAGTCCCCTTGCCTCTTCTTGAACGCCGTCTTGTCGGACTCGATCTCAATCTTCTTGTCCATCTTTTTGGAGAACTCCTCCCACTTGGCCTCGATTGCGGCACGTCTCTCGGCCGAGTTCTTCGTGATGTTCTCCATGACCTTGTCAATGGCGGCGTGCACTCGCTCCGAGCTCGTCGTCCCCGCAGCCGCCGCCTTTGCTTTCTTGTTTCCCATTGGTCTTTCCGAGTTGAGCATCACCTCATCAATTTGAGCTTCGCCGGGCTTTTGTTTTAGTCGGAGTCTATGTTTCTTTCATCTCATTGTATTGCAACTTGTTGAAGCAATGTAGAAGCATAAAGTCCTTGCCCCCGTTGACCGCCTTGTACAAGGTGAGAGCATCAATAATCTAGCAACAAGTGAATTCAAGATTAGACAAAATGCATGAATGTTGTCATAGCATAGGATAAGATGAGACACACAAAGTTACTTGGTCTTTTGCACTCTTGTCACTCTCCGGCCTTGTCGTAATGTTCTCAAAGGTTCCTTGAAACTTGTTCACCGACTTTTGGATTGCGGCCCATCTATGAGCTAGCGCATTTTGATTGTTATCCATGACGAACTCCACATATGGCATTTGGTACTTGCGCTCATCAAACTTCGAGAGAATCCGCTTCCACTAGGAGTCGCTTGTTTGGTTGGCTCCCGTGATCACGTCTTGGGTAATGGCAATCAATCACTCGTCCTCTATGCCACGGCTTCCATCCTTTTTCTTCTTTTTCTTTCCATCCTTGCCAACTTTTTCCACATCGTCACCGGCGCCATCACCATCTTGGTCGTCGTCATCGTCGGCGTTGTCGACGTCCTGCTCCTCGTTGACAATCGCGTTGACGCCACTATCATGTGTCTATACCAACGGCGAACAAACATTGGGTCGGCCGGCCAATGCAAATCAACGGAACATTGGTGCCGGGCCGTCACGGGGCGTACCTTAGTGCTGAAGGACGCCTGGGAGCCGAAATCGTAACCGCTGGAGGATGTCTGGTCACTGAAAAGAGCGCGGGGACCGGTGTCAAACACGTTGCGGACGTCATCCTTGAACGACAGGGTGCACTTGGATTGGGCCTGTCTGGACGATGCGCCGTCCCGGCGCATTCCCAGGGACACCTCGTACGCCTCGTTGAGGTCGAGGCCCATCCCGGCACCGCCGGGCGCGCCGCCGCCGAACATGGCGTTTGGTTTGAAGCCGTCGTAATTGCCGTCGTAGCCGTCGCGTAGTCGGCATAGCCGTCGGGCTCGTTGAAGTTGGGAGGGAGGCCCGGGCTAGGACAGAGCCTCGACTGCGAACGCGGCGTGCTCGCAACGTCCATGCGGAACGACCACCCTAAAGCCGATGAGATCGAGCCATCTCCTCGGCTTCCTCCGACGCCGCTGACCAGCAGCTCAAGGTTCGCCGCCGCGTTTCGGGCCTCCGTCTTCTCGTGCCGGTGTTTGTCGGCCGCCCACTTCTTCTCCTAGTGCTTTTTGCTTAGGCTCTGAGAACCTTCGGGTTGTCTGCTTGATAGGCTTGGCATCTTTGAAAACTTCGAGTGAGTGCTCGGCGAACTCCCTGGGTATTCCTGGCATATCTGAAGGCTGCCAGGCGAAGATTTCCCAGTACTCACGGAGGAGTTTGGCGAGTGCGCCTTCCTATGCGGGCGAAAGGGTGGTGGAAACCATCGCCTTCTTCGCGGGCTCCGTCGGGTGTACTTGATTCTTTCGAGTGTCGTTGTTTGTACTGAACTCGAGTTCTGGAGCGTTCTTTTTGGTGAGAGGCATCACAGAGTGGTCCGTGGTCTTTGCCAATTCTTCCAGTTCCTCCTGCATCCCGAAGGATTTCGCGATCTCGTTGAACTTGATGTCGCACTTGTCAGAGGAAGTCTCCATCTATGGTGATGGTGCCGTATTCCCCTGAAAGTTTGAGCTTCAGGTAGGCGTAGTGAGGTACTGCCATGAATCTCGCGAACGCGGTTCGGCCGAGAATGACGTGGTACTGTGAGGGCCAGTCGACCACTTCGAAGTCGAGGACCTCTCGTCTGTAATTTCTTCGGTTCCCGAGCACCACTTCCAAGTTGATTGTTCCAAGCGGCTTGATTGCTTTCCCTGGTACTATCCCGTGAAAAGATGTCTCTGACTCCGCGAGTCCGTCCAGTTTTTTGTTCATCCTGCGGAGTGTGTCCGCGTAAATGATGTTGATCCCACTGCCTCCGTCCATGAATACTCGGGAAAGTTCATAGTTGCCTATCTGCACATGGATGACGAGCGCGGCGTGTCCTGGTCGATAAACTCGCGAGGGATGGTCCTCTTTGGAGAAAGTTATCGGCTGGTTGGCCATCTTCAAATACTCGGGTTTGGATGGTGGAGCCTGAACAGCCATGACTACTTGTCATGTGTTTGTTTTCTGGACCCTGCGGGACGAATATAATCCAACGCTATCACTTCACAGTTTCTTAAATGTCTGACATTGTCGAAGAGTCGTGTCGACAAATCCCTCGGATGAGCCGGTAGGGTTTCGAGTAGAGGAACGATGTACGCGCTGGTGACCTCGACGGCTAACAAGGAGAAAGATTTACCCAGGTTCGGGGCCCTCGAAGAGGTAAAACCCTTACTCCTGCTTGTCTGATCTGTATTATGGCGAATAGATCGGTTACAATGGTGATGCCATGGTGAGGCGTACGGGGTATCCCGTGTATTGCCTAGTACCTTCGTACTCGAGAGAATACGGCATCCGGATGTGTCTAGTCGGCCGAACGATCCAGGATAAGGATGTGTAAATACATCGCGTGGTAGAGTTGCGGGAGCCGCACACTCGCGATTTTGCCTTAATCATGTTTTGCAATTCTTCGGGTGAAGAGATCTTCCTTCTTGATCTTGTGCGGAACAGATTTCACGTTATGAAGTTTTCGCGAGAGAAATTTTGGCTTGATGTGCCCATACGAAATAGATTTCGTGTCAAGGTGACTATGCGAAAGAAATTTCGCGTCTTGATGTGCCCATACGAAAGAGATTTCGTGTCAGGGTGACTATGCGAAAGAAATTTCGCGTCTTGATGTGCCCATACGAAAGAGATTTCGTGTTATGAGGTGCGCAATGACGTAATTATGCGGTGGAGATGTACTCGACACGGAGGAGGGAGTCGACGCGGTGGAGATGTACTCGACACGGCGGACAGAGTCGACGCGGTGGAGGTGTACTCGACACGGCGGATGGCGTCGACGCGGTGGAGGTGTACTCGACACGGCGGACGGAGTCGACGAGGAAGTCGTGCAGTTGACGAGGCGGATGGCGTCGACGCGGTAGAGGTGTACTCGACACGGCGGACGGAGTCGACGAGGCGGATGGCGTCAACACGGTGGAGGTGTACTCGACACGGCGGACGGAGTCGACGAGGCGGTCGGTGTTGACGTGGTGGAGGTCGTGTAGTTGACGCGGACGTGGCGCAGTCGCACGGCGACGTGGAAGTCTTGTAGTTGACGCGGACGCTCAGCCACCGAGTCCACGCATGAAGATGGACCCGAAAAGTCTTCAATATGTTCTGATTTTGCGAATTGGCCCGCGTTGTCATATGCGCCTCGTCGAGACGAACAAGTTTGATGTTTTGTGTTTCTTCATCCGAGTTAATATGCGATCTGTACGACCACAATAAGGATCTGGACGAAGAAATCTGACAGAGCTCTTCAGGTACGCGGCCAGCGTGTCATATGCTTCCGACGCGGTAGTACTTCGAGGGCGCCCATAGCACTCGTCGGTTGCGCGACCAGCGCTCATTGGGTGCGCGGCCAGCGCTCCCGATGGGAGTAGCCCCCCGAGTCTATGTGCGATTATTTGTAATCGGGCATAGACTCAAAGATCTTGTAACGTCGCTTCTTCAATCTATCGGGTGCACGGCAGTGCTCCCGATGGGAGTAGCCCCCGAGGCTATGTTCGACTCGCAGAGTCGGGCATAGGCTCAAGTTGTTCTGAAGCTAACCCCGTGTGCTTGTCTTCTGTTGACTCGCGGAGGAGGACATGTGTCGACTCCCGGAAGAGGGTATGTGTCGACTCCCGGAGGAGGGTATGTGTCGACTCCGAGCGGAGGACCTGTGTGGACTGTCGACTCCGAGCGGAGGATATGTGTCGACTCCGAGCCAGCATTGTGTCGACTGTCGATTCCGAGCGGAGGATATGTGTCGACTGTTGACTCCGAGGATTGCGTCGACTCCGAGCGGAAGATATGTGTCGACTCCGAGCGGAGGATGTGTCGATGTTGTGGTTTCTGCGTTGCAGTTGCAACCATATAATTGGATGTGGTTAAATAATGCAGCAGTAGTGCTATGTATAGCAAAATGTACGGAACAAATTGTTGCTCGGGTTAATCTTGGTTGTGAAACAACAATTTATCGACTCGCAGAGTCGAGTATGGCCTGTTGGTAGGCAATGATTTGATCCTACGCGACATTTTTGCATCGTACGCTGTGCCCTTTCGTTAGCCTGACATCCATTGTCTATGCTCCTTGCCGACCTGTCAGTTGCTGCTGCAAACCGGGTCGGAGTTAAGGGTCGACGTCAGGCAGTATCAGCTACTCGGGTTGTAGCGTGTAAATGTGCTAGTGTTAAGCGCAAAATGACGAGTGTCGAGTATACATGTAGTTTACGGGGCGCAGCCCCCGAGTGTCAGGTGTAGCTTCACAGCAGATTAGAAACACATAAAAAAGGTAAATATGTCGACTCGTATGATAGGAACTTATCTTTGTATGACACTGTCGTAGTCGACGAGGTGGTCCCGAGTGATATTGCCGGAATCGATGAACCGGACTCGTGTGTCGAGTGCGGCTGTTTCGCGCCTCAGCCCCCGAGTGTCGAGTGCGGCTGCGGCGAATTCTCGAGTGCGTCTACTTTGCAGCATATCCCTCGAGCAACAAGTGTGGCTGCGGCGAAGGACAGCCCCCGAGACGGTTAGTCGAGACGATTCGATGTAGCGGACTTGTGCGGCAGAGTCGCGATGTTTCCGGAAGGACCCGACGAGGCGGACCAAGTCGACGCGGCGGAGTCGCGATGCTTCCCGAAGGACTTGGCGCAGCGGACCGAGTCGACACGGCGGAGTCGCGATGTTTGCTCGAAGGACTCTACGCGAGGACCGAGTCAACGCGGCGGAGTCGTGATGTTTGCTCGAAGGACTCGACGCGACGGACCGAGTCGACGCGGCGGAGTCGTGATGTTTGTTGTGTGTACACGGAAAGTAATGTTGATGTCGAGCCCCCGGACACTAGTATGGCGATTCGCCATGTTTTATTGACGTTTCGTGGTCTTTGTGTCGACTCGCAAATTGCCGAAATAGGATCCGGATCCGCGAACTCGTAGAGATCCAAAAACGTGTCTCGGTGCGCGATCCACTGACGGAGATCTAACCGTTGTAATTGGCTCAAAAAAGACGGAGTGGTGCGGGATTGTATTCCGCAGCTGTTCAACAGTGTGATCTTAGAATTGATGTCCGAGTCGACTGTGAGAAGTGTTTTCCCAAAGTCGCGCGGAGTTCCGTCAGATTCTGACAGGGCTTCAGTGTTCTGGTCATCCACGGAGATCTAACCGTCGGAATTCCCCGATTCTTTTTGGACCTGGTAGATAATTTGATTTAGCATCTTTCCACCGAAGGAATTTTCCAGATGAGTTTTGAGCCGCCATTGATGGCGTCCGCAATATGTACGTTGCTGCTGTCCTGCAGCCTGCGCGTAAAGAACGGTGTTGATTTTCGATTGTAGATGATGAAGGCCGTGCGCGAGGCCGGCGAGTGCTCGATGAAGTTGAAGGAGACCAAAATAGATCGAATCCATGGGGTCGAGGACCCGAAGCTTGATGTAGATGAGGCCAGCGAGACCGTAGATCCAGCGCGTGTCGTTCCCACAGACGGCGCCAATTGTCGAAGAGTCGTGTCGACAAATCCCTCGGATGATGTCGGGGGGTTACCCCCGAGTAGGGTAAAGACGGGTGGTAAAGGCCGCTTACAGAAGAGAGGTTTGGTCGAGTAGCCGACTACCGGGTACTTTCTACCCGGTCGACTGCTACTCGGTCTCACCTCAAGATGACCAGAAGGAGATATCAATCAAGTTCTGCCCTGACGAGTAGAAGGTTTGGCCCGAGTACAATTGGCGGGAACCTTTGGAGGGAAACTACTCGGGCAGGAAGTCAAAGGAGCCGTTCTGACACAGGATCCCGCGTATCCTGGGTCCGTACTTGGCAGCATTCGAACTACTGTTCACGGTGGGACGGCCTGCCTGACAGTGACAGCATGGAAGCAGTCGGTGGCAGGATAAGGGGGGCCTACTCTGTGCCTAGGTACAGTGATACCAGTCTGTCCCCTAGTTTTGCCCAACGACTTTACAGAAGCAGCCAAGATCGACGACCAAAGCTGTCAGCGGGTACTCGGAGAAAGGACAGTGTGCACACTATGTCGACACTTGTCTAGATTTGGACGTATCCGGCTGGGCACCGCGTATATAAGGTGCCCCGCCGCCTCCTGCGCGAGGCATGCTCCCACACAGGCTCATAGTGAACCCTAGAAACCCTAAGTTCTTGACCTAGCTCTACTCGGAGAGGGGCAAGGGGCTACTCGGTAGCGATATCATTTGTATTGTACCTACTCGGAGGGACATCGTAATACATAGAGAAAGGCAGGAGTAGGGGTTTTACCTCCTCACGAGGGCCCTGAACCTGGGTACATCGTGTTGTTTGTGTTGTGTGGATCTCACCTCACGCGTCTACTCGTCGCGTGATCCCTCCCCGGACACCTCCAGCGTCCATCGTCCCCACATCTTTAGCCATCCCATGGCATCTGCCGTGACACCACCACGACAGTTGGCGCCCACCGTGGGGCAACCAGCGGCGCTGGCTGGAGTTTCTGTCCGGACGGGATCTTCATCGGTGGAGCGCGTAGTTTGTGGCCTTGTCCACAGATTCGGCTCCTTCGACTTCGTCACCGACAACGCCGGTTGTTTCGGCGGCATGGCCATGCCGGAGGGCGGCTCGGTGATCTCCTTCGGCTCGCATCTCGTCTACGTCGCCACCGTCGCCAACAGCGCCTACCCCGAGCTGGTGCAGGACGCGGAGGATCCTCCCGCGGTGGTTGCAGCTCGCGGAAGGCCTGCATGCAGCTCCGCATGCTGCGCTGAGGTGATGGTGACGGGCTTGGCGGCAAACACTGGCGCAGCTGCTACTGGCGCTGCGGCCGTCGTCGAGGAGGTTGACGACCCGCCCGCGGGTGGCAGGACCCACCGGCCTTACGAGAAGGAAAGCAACTTGCCGCCTTCCACGTCTACGGTCATTCCCGCGTCTGCCGCGCGAGCCGGCATGCCCACGCCCACCGACATCGAGCTCCTTGCAGCGAGGGAGCAGCTCGAGCGGCAGCGCCAGGAGCTGCTTGCCGAGCAGGCGGAGTTGGAGAAAATTAGGCTTGAGCTGAGTCTAGACCAGCTCGAGTACAACAAGGCGCACGGCTTCACACCGGTCGCCAGGAGGCCCAGCAGAGTGGGTGCTACGCGGCGCAACCTGGGCGCCGAGATGGCGACTGTTGCGGAGGAGCCCGCGCAGTCCGCCACTGCAAACACCTTCACAAGGCCAAGGTACAGCACGCCCGCCAAGACGCTCAGGGCAGCGCAGGCCGTGGCTGCCGAGTTGCCGCGCCTAGATGGAGAGGCGCGTCTCAGGCAGCAGGAGAGGCTCAACGAGTTGGTGCTGGAGGCCGCCAGGCAGAACGAGGAGTTCCGCAAGGCCAACCCGGGAGCTGGAGCCTCGCAGGTAGTTCATTCGCACGCGGCTAGATCTAACGATCAGGCCTCGTCACCACATCCGAGCCGCGAGAAGAGCCGCAGCGGGCGTTCGGGTAGAGACAGGCAGATGCAGGTGTATGCCCCGGCTGCTGCCGCGAAACAGGTTGCTGTGCCGCAGCAGCCCGGGCAGGAACACAACGCTGCAAGAGCAGGCTCTCAAGCTCATCAAGCTCAAAGCCGTGTCCGAGAAGCCGCGCGTCCGGGTACTTCTCGGCAACCCGCAGTTCCGCCTACTCGGCAGAGGCAGCAGCCGCGCCCGATGGCACCAGTCGCCCACCCGGTAGAGCAGCCCGCAGCTATGCAGGCGGATAGGTATGATGATGGCTACTCGGCTATGGAGATGGCTGGTTATGACATCCACGACCGTGTTGGTGAGCGCATGTTGGCGCCTGGAGATGCAAGGCATCAGCTGGACCGTATCAGCTTGTCGGCGCGGCTTGAGAGCACGGGTCCTCCTGGCCCCGAGTGCTTTGGCCCGCGCATCATGAACGAGCCTTCCGTGAAGGGCTTCCAGCTCGCAAGAGGCACCAAGAGCTACAATGGTAGCACCAAGCCTGAAGATTGGCTCAACGACTACGTCACCGCAGTCCACATTGCGGGTGGCAACAGGAGATGGGCGGTGCGCTATGTGCCGCAGATGCTAGAGGGTCCAGCCCGCACTTGGCTCAACAACTTGCCCAAGCACAGCATAAACTGCTGGCTGGACTTCTCGGACGCATTCGTCAGCAACTTCACCAGCACCTACAAGAGGCCGAATAGGCCACAGCAGTTGTCGGCTTGCCGGCAGCGAGAAGACGAGACGGACCGCGAGTACCTTACTCGGTGGAGTACCCTGAGGAACACCTGTGAGGGTGTGAATGAGGCACAGGCCATCACTTGGTTTGCGCAGGGTTGCCGACATGGCAGCATGCTTTGGCAGAGATTGCAGAGGGAGATGCCGAACACCCTGGCCGAGACCATCAAGATTGCGGATCAGTACGCACTCGGAGATCCTACTCAGCCACTGATGGATTCCTCCGAGCCGAGAAGAAACTTCAACAGCAGCAAGCGCAACGAGTTCCGCAACAAGCGCCGAGTAGATACTCGGTACGATCCCGAAGAGGTGAATGCAGTGAATGTCGGAGGCGGTGGTGGCCAAAGGCAGAAACCTGCTGGAGCCTACGGGCAGAACCAGAACCAGGGCCAAGGCAACAAGAAACCGTTCCGCACTGCGCAGCCGGGTAGCGGGAACTCCGAGCAGCCGAAGAAGTTTGTCTTCGATGACATGAAGGATGGCCCATGCAGCTTTCACACTCACCACCCCTCAAGGCCTGCGAACCACACTACTCGGCAATGTGAGTGGTGGGATGTGATCAAGAGTGATGGCTTGCCTCCTCCTCCTCCTCTGCCAGCTGCCAATGCTACTGTTCAGCCTACTCGCGCTCCCGCAACTCGGCCGCCAGTTTATCCGAGAAGAGAGAATGTCAACCAGGTGGCTTTAGGAGCCAACCGGAACTTCAACAACGAGAGATACCGCAACAACAACAACAACTACAACCGCAACAACAACAACAGAGGCAACAACAACTATCAGGGCAACAACAATGGCAACAATGGCAACAATGGGGGCAATGGCTCCAACCAGTACCAAGAGCACCATGAGAGCTATATGATCTTCACCTCTGAGGCAGTCGACAAGCAGTCGCAGCACAGGCGAGCCATGGAGGTCAATGCAGTGATCCCGGCTGTTCCTCACTACATGTACTGGTGCGACCAGGAGATCAGGTGGACTCGGGCAGATCACCCCAAGGTGATGCCCAATCCGGGTACCTATGCCTTGGTGCTGGATCCCACCTTCCTGGGCCCCGAGAAGAATGTGAGATTCAGCAAGGTGCTGATCGACAACGGCAGCAGCATCAACATTGTGTACAAGGACACACTCGAGAAGCTTGGCCTGGCCGAGAACATGATGCTGCCTAGCAAGACCACTTTCCATGGCATTGTGCCCGGGATCTCTTGCAACCCGATTGGCCGAGTGTGGATTGATGTGCTATTCGGTACTCGGGAGAACTGCCGCACTGAGCGCCTGCAGTTTGAGGTGGTGGATCATCAGAGCCCCTATCATGCTCTACTCGGCAGGCCTGCTCTGAGCAAGTTCATGGCCTCTACACATGTGGCTTATCTGAAGATGAAGATCCCTGGTCCCAATGGCATCATCACCATCTCGGGAGATTACAAGAAGTCCATGGAGTGTGCCTCTGCTAGCTCTCAGCTGGCGGAATCGATGGTGATTGCTGCCGAGAAGAAGAAGATGTACGAGGTGGTGGCCATGGCTCAGTCCGCACAAGCTGGCGCACAAGGTGTGCCGAGTACTCAGCATGGTACTGCCTTCCAAGCTGCCAAGGAGACCAAGACAGTCCAGGTTGACCCCGAGTTCCCGGAGCGCGTGGCCATCATTGGTGCCGGGTTGGCGGAGAAATAGGAAAGCGCGCTCATCCACTTCCTCCGTGAGAATCGGGACGTGTTCGCCTGGACCAATGAAGATCTACCAGGAGTCCCGAGGGAGTTGGTTGAGCACTCTTTGCATGTGCGTCCTGACGCCAAGCCCGTGAAGCAGGCTTTGCGCCGTTTCGGGGATGAGAGAAGGAAGGCCATCGGTGATCAAATCACCAAGCTGCTGATCAGTAACTTCATCATGGAGGTGCTGCACCCGGACTGGTTGGCCAACCCGGTCATGGTCGAGAAGAAAAAGGAAGATCCCAAGGCTGCCACCGCATGGCGCATGTGCGTCGACTACACCGACTTGAACAAGGCATGCCCCAAGGATCCCTTCCCGCTACCTCGCATCGATCAGGTGATCGATTCCACTGCCGGCTGTGAGCTGTTGTCTTTCATAGATGCCTACTCTGGTTTCCACCAGATTGCACTCAACCCTGCTGATCAAATAAAGACTGCTTTCATTACCCCGTACGGGGCTTATTGCTATCGTGTCATGTGTTTTGGCCTGAGGAATGCGGGTGCAACCTATCAGAGATGCATGCAGAAATGCTTGCACGACCAGCTCGGCAAGAATGTGCAGGTGTACGTAGATGACATTGTCATCAAAACGAATAAAACACATACTCTGCTTGCCGACCTGGAGGAAACCTTTGCTAACCTACGCAGGTACAAAATGAAACTGAATCCGAGTAAGTGCACCTTTGGTGTACCAGCTGGAAAGCTACTCGGTTTTCTGGTTTCTAGTCGGGGCATTGAAGCCAATCCGTCTAAGATAAAAGCTATTGAAAGCATGTCTTTGCCGAGATCATTGAAGGATGTGCAGAAATTCACGGGTTGTCTGGCATCTCTGAGCCGCTTTCTGGGCCGAATGGGCGAGAAGGCTCTGCCTCTGTACCAGCTGATGAAGAAAAGCGACAAGTTTGTCTGGACTCCGCAGGCGGACGTGGCATTCAATGAGCTGAAAGCAATGTTGGCTAGCGCTCCCGTCTTGGCTAGTCCGCTACCCAAGGAGCCTATGCTGCTGTACATTGCCGCGACTAACCGAGTAGTCAGCGTGGTGATAGTGGTGGAGCGAGAAGAAGAAGGCAAGAGTGTGCAGCGCCCAGTCTATTATCTCAGTGAAGTGCTGTCCAGTTCCAAGCAAAACTATCCACATTACCAGAAGATGACATATGGTGTGTACCTGGGCGCCAGGAAGCTGAAACATTACTTCCAGGAGCACCCCATCACTGTTGTGAGCTCTGCTCCCATCTCGGACATCATGGGAAACAAGGAGGCGAGTGGCAGAGTAGCCAAGTGGGCGATTGAGCTAGCCGCGTACGCTCCCGCGTATACGAGAAGAGAAGCAATCAAGTCTCAGGTACTGGCGGAATTTCTTGTGGACTGGGCCGAGATGCAATATGAACCTCTTGCTTCAGTTTCCAACTATTGGAAGATGCACTTTGATGGCTCAAAGGTGAAAGAAGGCCTTGGTGCTGGCGTTGTGCTTACATCACCCAAGCGGGATCAGCTCAAGTATGTGTTGCAGATTCATTTCAAGGCATCCAACAATGTAGCCGAGTACGAGGCAGTGGTGCATGGTTTGCGAGTAGCAAAGGAGGTTGGTGTGCAGCGCATTATCTGCTATGGCGATTCAGATCTGGTGGTGCAACAAGTCTCAGGTACCTGGGATGCTTTGGATGCCAACATGGCGTCGTATCGCTTCTTGGTGCAGTCAATGACTGGGTTTTTCGAAGGCTGTGAGTTCCAGCACATTCACCGAGCAGAGAACGAGGCAGCAGACGAGCTATCCAAGTTGGGATCTTCTCGGCAGTCCATCCCGGCGGGGATTGCCTTGGAGCATTTGAGGAAGCCATCCATCAAGCCTTCCCCCAACTCGGAATCCATCTTTGTTCCTTCTCTGCCAAGTGAAGAATCTGACCCAATGGAGATTGACTGGGAGAGTGCTGCAGGGAACCCGGGGACTGCCGTCCTCTACTCGGGGACTGCCATTCCCTACTCGGGGACTGCCACTCCCTACTCGGGGACTGCCACTCCCTACTCGGGGACTGCCACTCCCTACTCGGGGACTGCCATTCCTTACTCGGGGACTGCCATTCCTTACTCGGGGACTGCCACTCCTTACTCGGGGACTGCCGCCCTCAACCCAGAAGCTGTTGCATTCATTGAGGAAGTTCTCGCCAATCGGTCTGGGCTGCAGAGAAGCGCTCCTACTCCTCCTGTGCAACCACCAGAGCCTGTCCCAATGGAACTGGACGAACCAGTGTTTCCCATACGGGAGACACCGAGTTGGGCAATGCCCATATTATCCTTTCTAAGGGACGGCACTTTACCTGAAGATGAGGTGACTGCGAGGCAGATTCAGAGAAGATCCAAGGGCTACACCATAGTCCGAGATGTGCTGCACAAGAGAAGTGCCACTGGTGTGCTGCAACGCTGTGTGAGCCCAGAGGAAGGAGAAGAAATCCTGGTGGAAATACATCAAGGGGAATGTGGGCATCACGCCTCTTCTCGGGCTTTAGTCAAGAAAGCTTTTCGGCATGGCTTCTACTGGCTCACTGCATTGCAGCAAGCTGAGGATATTGTGAGGAAATGCGCCGGCTGCCAGATGTTCGCAAGTAAGATTCACATGCCAGCTTCCGAGTTGAAAACAATTCCTATCACATGGCCGTTTGCTGTTTGGTGCTTGGATATGGTTGGTCCTTTCAAGCCGGCTAAGGGCAATATGACACATATCTTGGTCATGGTGGACAAGTTCACCAAGTGGATCGAGGTGAAACCTATTCGGAAGTGCGATGGGGTCACAGCTGTGAAATTTGTGAAGGATGTGATCATGAGATATGGCTACCCGCACAGTATCATCACCGACAATGGCACCAACTTTGCAGAGGGGGCAATGGTGCGATTCTGCAGAGATAAGCATATCCGACTAGACGTTGCGTCAGTCGCGCACCCTGCCTCCAATGGGCAAGTTGAGAGAGCGAATGGGATGGTACTGGCAGGGATCAAGCCGAGGCTGATTGAGCCACTGCTGAAAACACCTGGGTGTTGGCTAGAAGAGTTGCCAGCGGTGTTGTGGAGTCTAAGGACTACCCCTAACCGGTCAACCGGCTACACGCCATTCTTCTTGGTATACGGGGCTGAGGCCGTGTTGCCAATAGACTTAGAGCATGACTCCCCCCGAGTAGCCCTCTACACTGAGGTGGAGGCGAGAGAAGCTCGAGAAGACGACGTTGACCTGCTTGAAGAAGCAAGAGAGCTGACTCTGTCACGTTCGGCTATCTACCAGTAAAACCTGCGGCGTTATCATAGCCGAAAGGTGAACCCAAGGGTTTTCCGAGAAGGAGACATGGTCCTTAGGCTGGTGCAACGCACAGCCGGGATGCACAAGTTGTCTCCTCCATGGGAAGGGCCTTTCATTGTCAGCAAAGCGCTGCACAATGACGCGTACTATCTTGTAGATGTGCGCCCATCGCAGGCGAACAGGGCAGATAAAGCTGGAGAGGAAACCAAGCGTCCCTGGAATGTAGCTCTACTTCGTCGTTTTCATTCGTAAGCAAAGATGTGTATGTACCCTTTCATCCGAGTTGAAATTCTACTCTGCAATCTAAAAATGTTCTCGGGGACTGCCCTCGTCCAGAATTGCTCTAAGTGTTTTTACTCGGCTTGTTCCTTTGTCTATTCGGTTGCTCCACTTCAGAACTCAAAAGTGCATTGAGTACTGTGTTTAAACCTATATGCCAACTCTTCGACTCTGCTGCTGTCCGAAACCCGGCTTCATGGCAAGCAAGAGAACAAGCAAAAGGTCAATAAGCACACGAAAATCACTAAGGAAGAAAAAGTGCAGGAACCGAGTAGATTGTCGGTTACTTTTTGTTCTTTGTTTTCGTCTTCTCGGCTAAGTGGTGGGCTGCGTTATCATGATTGTTTCTAGCGGCTAAGTATTTGCAGCCTTGTTCTTTGATTCTTGTGACTCGAATACCAAACAAGCGACAAGTCGCAGGTAGAGCAGAGATGAAAAGACAGGGTGAATAAGAAATGCTACTCGGGGACTCGCATGGAAACACAACTCGGCATTAAGCCAGTGTCGTTCAAATTGATTAATGTCAACATAAACCGAGTGGGCATAAAAACTGAGTAGCAAGCAAGATAAAGATAGTCTATTACATCTGCTCCCGGCATTCCGGGGATCTGATAAAGTGTTCAAGTGAAAGAAAAGATTGCAGGTTGCTTCAAGATGAGGAGGCGTTGTTCTCGGCGCTGGCCTTGGCTGATGTTTCCTCGGCGGCGGTCCTTGCAGCAGCCTCTTCGGTGGCAGTCGTGGCGGCTGTTCCTTCGGTGCTGGCGTGGGCGGCATCCGCCTCCGTCTGCACGACGGCGGATTCCTCCAGCTCGGCATCCTCCTGGGTGGCCGCCTGCTCGGAAGTGGCCGTAGCCACCGAGACGGGTCCTGGAGCCGAGGAGGAGCATGAAGCGTGGCCAGGAGGGGGCACCGTGTCGTCGAGAGCAGCACCTGAGGAGGTGCCGAAGTCGAGTGGCTCGCTGTCGATGTGCGCCCCTTCGTCTTCATCGCTACTCGCGACAACGGCAGATTTTCCCTTCCCGGCCTTGCCCTTGGGAGATTCGAAGAAGTCACCAAGCTCTTCCTCCTCGTCATCATCTTCTTCGTCCTCGTACTCGGTGTCGGGTTCGGGGACGCCATCGATGTAGACCTCCGTCTCGGCGCATTCTGCGACATCATATGCAATCTGCTTGCGCAAGGCCACGCTATCGGCATCAGTCTCCCACTTGGAGTTATTGCGCTTCCCGCGGATGAGCTGCATATCCAGGTTTTCATACCAGGACGCAATGCAGAGAAGCATCACGTCCGCACCAGCACGGGCTCCGGAGGCTCGCCATTTTTTCAACTCGGCCTTCACACCCTCCAGCTTGAGGGCGAGCTCCCGCATATTTCTTGGCTGGGTGTCATGAGGCCAGAACAACCGGTGGAGCTCAAAGCCCACATGAATCAAGTCAGTTCCGACGCCGGCCAGCATTTCGAAGTAATCTTTGAGCACCAGCAAGCTGTCCTCGATTTCAGCCCTGGTGTCAATTGGCTCACCCAGCGAGAGGCGAACTGCTCGGGCCTTGGCTACCGTAGGCGCAGAGGTAGAATCAAGACGAGGCCAGATATCTGAAATATCAAGTGGCAAGATCAAAAACCGAGAAGGAAGAAGAAGCCGAGAAGGAACAAGACCGAGAAGAAAAGACGCAATGCAGAAAAAACTTACCGATCAGTTGGCGGCGCAGCTGCTGCAGCTTGGTTCTCCAGGATTCCTCGTTGCTAATGTGCTTTGATTGGATCTGGCGCAGGGTGTCCATCTGAGCGAAAAGATCAGCATTGGTCTTCTTCAGAGTCTCACATTCAGCCTCGAGGGCCCTCTCCTTGGCCTTGAAAGTGGTCTCGGCCTTGGCCTTCTCGGCGATGGCCTGGTCCCTCTCGGCGCCAATCTTCACGGCATCTTGGAGTGCCTTCTGGAGCTGGAGCTGCAGCTTCTCCATCTCGGTGGTATGGTCCTTCACCAGAGTAATGGCCTGGTCGGATAGCTGTTTCTCCACCTCTGCTGGCTTGACGCAATCTTGGTGCGCCTCAGCAAATGACTTATAATCTTCTGCGAAAAGATAAGATGAGGTCAGTAAACGGGCAGAGAAGAACCAAACTCAAGGTCACACCGAGTAAACAGCAAACTCACCTTCAAGTTTCTTTATGGTGGCCTCGGCGTTCTCCACGAAGCTACGGCATTTCTCATGCTCATCGGCCAAGGCCCTCAGTTTGTCTGTAGAAAAGGAAGGGTTAGCGCATAAGAAAGCAAAAGCGGGCGTACACATAAAACGCAGAAACCGCGGAGCTAAAGGCGTACCTTGCACTTCAGCCAGCTGTTGGGTGCTGGTGGTAGCATCTTTGCTCGCGGCCTCGGCCATTGCCTTCTCCTTTTCCAGTACGGCGATACGCCTCCTGGCGATGGAGTGGTTCCAGAGAAGGATGCGGTATAAGTTGGTCCGCTTAAGAACGCTATCCTGAAAACCGAGAAGAAAATGAGTTAGGCAAAGCAGAGAAGATTCGGCCCGAGTAGGAGGCTACTCGGAAAGTATCCGTCTACTCGACCCAAATCTCGGGGACTGGGGGTGATGGTAAGAAAGAAGAAAAGCGAGTAGAAGAGAAGAAAATTCAACTCGGAAAAGGCAAAAAAGACTTACTGCGTAGCTCTGTTCGATATCTTCGGCGTTCTTGCGGTGCAAGAACATCTTGGCAGCGAGGGTTGCGGTATCAGTGGAGACGGACATGGGCTGGTGTCCCAGGTCGATCTTGTTCCACTCCACGCGGTAGTGGTCGACGGAGCCAAGGGTCAGGCCGGGCCACTTCTCCTCTCCGAGAACCCTGCTGTCCCACTTGGCGCTGATGTGGCCAACAGTGTCCAGTACCTGCTCAAGACCCTTGGAGGTTATTGGCTTGTCTTGGGCTCCCCGAGAAGCAATATTGACGGGTTTGTTTTGAGCTGGATCGAAGGGAGGAGTGTTCCTGGCTACAGCTTTCCTTCCCTTCTGAATAGCTACAGCTTTATCTTGGGGAGGGAAGCCGATGGTGTGTTGTTGGCTAACCTCAATCATATACTCCGGGTAGCAGGGCTGACCAGCAGCGCGAGCATCAGCCGAGAGCGCAGCAGGAATCGGGCCGGAGTCGCGGATCACGAGTGCTCCGCCTGCGGATGCACCTTGGTCTCTGGCCCTTTTCTTTGTTTGCTCCTTCTCGATTCCCTGCTTCTCGAGATCCTCGGGTTTCTTCCCGTCAGTCTTGGCCTTTGCCTTCTCGGCGACTGCTTCCTCGGCAGCTTGCTTCTCGGCCTTCTTCTGCTCAGCCCTGGCCTTCTTCTGCTCGGCCTTGGCTCTCTCAGCAGCTTCTTTCTCAGCTTTGACCTTCTCGGCGGCTTCCTCCTTGGCCTTGGCCTCCTCAGCAGCCACCTTATCGGCAGTCTCCTTCTCAGAAAGGCCTTTCTTGGAACAGTAATCCCTCAGAGCATCAAGGGCCTGTTGCTTGGCTGCTCGCCCAGGAGGGCTGGATGTGTCCTTGCTCTGTGGAGACGAGGAGGAAGTTGGTGGTGTAGGGCCTTGCGCAGTTGGTGGCGTAGGGCCTTGCGCAGTTGGTGGCACCGCAGATCCATCGCCCGCTGCAGCTCCTGGCAGAACACCACTCGGTGCGCTGCCTGGCAGTGGGTAGACATCTGCTATGGTAGCATCCGCGGCGGTGTCGTCTGTCACCAGCTGCTCAGCAGTGATGTTCTCTTGTGCAGCAGCCTCGGTGGTGGGCTGCTCCCGTTCTACTTCTGGCCGCTCAAGGGCGGCGGCGTCTTGCATTTCGTGTTCTTGGTTCTCCTCGGCGTTGCTAGCCGGAGGAGAAGGGGGTCTCTCTTCGTGAACGGCGCCATCTTGCGCTGCTGGCTCTGGTTCTGCTCCTCGAGCATCACCAGCCTGTGCGTTGGTGGCAGCAGCATTGGCAGCGTCGTTCTCGTCGTCAACGAGATCGATCAGGGGTACGGCTGTCTCCCTGTCTTGGCCGGACGCAACGGCTGCGTTCGCATCCATGGCAGGACTGCAGAGAAGAAAGAAATCAGGGATTGGAAGAAGATTTGAGAGAAAACAGTATTACGCGAGAAGGAGGGCAAACAAGAAGAGAACTCACGCAGTGGTGGATTTAAGCTGTCGTCGGGGTTTCTTTACAGTAACCTTCTTCTTCTTCTCGGCGGCCTCCTCCTTCTCGGCGAGCTTCTTCTTCTTGGCTGGAGGTGCCTGTACTTCGCTGCCGGTCCGCTTGCGGGTTTCGGGAGGGGCAGTAGACAGAGGTTGGACGACAAGGGGCGCATCGCCCTCGTTCTCGCCCTCATCCTCGTCGTCCTTCTCCGCAGCGGCCTCATCTGAGAAATTCAAAAGAGAAGAAGGAAGAATCAGGAACAGCAATGCAAGGGGTTGGTGTTTCTCAGAAGCAAACAAGATGAAGATAACAATACCGTGAGAGC
The DNA here is from genome assembly GCA_028641055.1 of Alopecurus myosuroides. Taxonomy (NCBI): domain Eukaryota; kingdom Viridiplantae; phylum Streptophyta; class Magnoliopsida; order Poales; family Poaceae; genus Alopecurus; species Alopecurus myosuroides. Next base: position 249,512,651 of record CM054058.1, read on the forward strand.
CTTCATCCGACCAAGTGCGGAGAGCATCGCGCTTGTCAGGAACGGGGCTGCTCTGTTCCGCGTCATCAGAGGGCAGCATGTCATCCTCCTCGCGATCGGCGAACCAGTTGTCCTCGAAAACTTCGCGACTCTCAATCAACTGTCGAGTAAGAGTCTGAAAGACAGAGAAGGATCATAAGTCAACCGAGTATCAGGATGGAACTCTACTCGGATAGGCGTGCAAACACAAAGCACACTAAGCCTATGCAGTTTTCTAAGTATTCTACTCGGATAGGCGTGCAAACACGAAGCACACTAAGCCTATGCAGTTTTCTATGTGTTCTACCCGGATAGGCGTGCAAACACAAAGCATACTAAGCCTAAGCGTGAGTCGACTAAGTGCCCTACTCGGTGCACCAGGTGATTGCTAGTCGGGGCGGAAAGAGAAGTTATCTACTCGGGAAGCAGAGGCGAAAGCAGAGTAGGAACAGCGTACCCGGGCAATCGGTTGCGTGCGGCTGTACGGGACGAAACCATACCGCCACTTCTCGGTAAGGCTTGTCTTCAGCATGTTCCTGGCATGATAGGCAACATCGGCGTCGTCGATTTCGATGGTGGTGGTCCTGGTGCAGTCGCGGGGGCCTCCCATGTAACACATGAGATGGCAGCGCTCCTGCAGAGGGAGCACTCGGCGCTTGATCCAGCACACCACCGGGTCGTCGTTCTTGAGGCCCAGCTTCTTCAGCTCGCCGAGTCTGTCTTCTATCTCGATGGCGATTTCGTCGATGGTGGGCTTCTCCTTCCAGTTCGACCCGAGTGGAGCACGATTCCTCCAAGCGGGCAGGTTGATTCGATCATCAACCACACCACCTTCCGTGGCGGGGACGTTCTTGACATAGAAGAACGTCTGCTGCCACATTCGGCAGGAATCCAGCCCCTGGATGCGGGGATGATTCGTCCCGGTCCGCTGCACCATCATGGCACAGCCCGTGTCGGTGGCGCGGCCGATGCCTGCACCGTCTTTCTTCCCGACTGACTGTTGGCGGAGATTAAAGTACCTGAGCCACGTATCAGTCGTGGGCCTGATGCCGAGGAAAGCCTCGCAGACCACGGCATGGTAGGCGAGGAAGACGACCGCGTTGGGCGGCAGATGATGCATCTGCAGCCCGAAGTGGTCGAGGAACTTGCGCAGAAAGTCGGAGGCGGGCAGTCCAAAGCCGCGCTCGAAGTGCGACATGAAGACCACCCGCTCCCCGTCTCGTGGAGTTGGCACGACCTCGTCGTCGGGTGCCCGGCACTCCACGCCGGGGGGAACCCTTCTGCTGGTCACGAGCCAGGCGAGATTGGCCTTGGTGACGGAGGAACCCGCCCAGCTAGCCTTGGCCATCGTTGCGAGTGGGAGGAGTGGATGATTTTCGAGTGGAGTTGCTCGGTGGAGTGAGTCCGCGGCGGCGCGGAAGCTTGCGCGGCGGCGGAGGGCTCGGTGAAGAAGAAGGACAAGAGGCAGAAGGGGAAAAGTGCAGGGAAGGGGAAAAGGAAGTTACCGCGGGGGTATTTATATCTCCCTCGCGAGATTACCGTTACCACCGCGGAGGTGGGATCGACTGTGGCGTGTGGTGGGTCCTGTGGCCGGCTAGAAACGCACACAAGCGCGGGCTGCGCGCGTAACGGCCGCATTTGATCCCACCACCAGATCGTGGCCAGTAATTGCGCGTGATGGGACATGACGGCCGGTGGGCCCACAGCGTGAAAACTGGACATGTGGCGTCGTGTCCTGGGCAACCAAACGACGAGGTTGTGGATGCTTGACACGTGGGCAGTGCCTGCGTGAAGGGCTGGATGTTGCTCTGCGCTGCAGAGGCTCAGTTTGCGAAATTTCGCTAAGTCTTTTTACTCGGTTACAGAGTAGAAAGCAAGTGCTACTCGGAAGAGAGGAAACTCAAGGAACTTTCCGGATAGCTACTCGGAGGACCTACTCGGCATCTTGAGGTTCGATGGCTGAGATGCAAAGGCTGGTTTTAAGCTGGCAGAGCCTAGTGAACAAGTTCGCAAGACTCAACCAGCTTCGGGGACTGCTGTCGGGGGGTTACCCCCGAGTAGGGTAAAGACGGGTGGTAAAGGCCGCTTACAGAAGAGAGGTTTGGTCGAGTAGCCGACTACCGGGTACTTTCTACCCGGTCGACTGCTACTCGGTCTCACCTCAAGATGACCAGAAGGAGATATCAATCAAGTTCTGCCCTGACGAGTAGAAGGTTTGGCCCGAGTACAATTGGCGGGAACCTTTGGCGGGAAACTACTCGGGCAGGAAGTCAAAGGAGCCGTTCTGACACAGGATCCCGCGTATCCTGGGTCCGTACTTGGCAGCATTCGAACTACTGTTCACGTGGGGACGGCCTGCCTGACAGTGACAGCATGGAAGCAGTCGGTGGCAGGATAAGGGGGGCCTACTCTGTGCCTAGGTACAGTGATACCAGTCTGTCCCCTAGTTTTGCCCAACGACTTTACAGAAGCAGCCAAGATCGACGACCAAAGCTGTCAGCGGGTACTCGGAGAAAGGACAGTGTGCACACTATGTCGACACTTGTCTAGATTTGGACGTATCCGGCTGGGCACCGCGTATATAAGGTGCCCCGCCGCCTCCTGCGCGAGGCATGCTCCCACACAGGCTCATAGTGAACCCTAGAAACCCTAAGTTCTTGACCTAGCTCTACTCGGAGAGGGGCAAGGGGCTACTCGGTAGCGATATCATTTGTATTGTACCTACTCGGAGGGACATCGTAATACATAGAGAAAGGCAGGAGTAGGGGTTTTACCTCCTCACGAGGGCCCTGAACCTGGGTACATCGTGTTGTTTGTGTTGTGTGGATCTCACCTCACGCGTCTACTCGTCGCGTGATCCCTCCCCGGACACCTCCAGCGTCCATCGTCCCCACATCTTTAGCCATCCCATGGCATCTGCCGTGACACCACCACGACAGATGAGCCGGTAGGGTTTCGAGTAGAGGAACGATGTACGCGCTGGTGACCTCGACGGCTAACAAAGAGAAAGATTTACCCAGGTTCGGGGCCCTCGAAGAGGTAAAACCCTTACTCCTGCTTGTCTAATCTATATTATGGCGAATAGATCGGTTACAATGGTGATGCCATGGTGAGGCGTACGGGGTATCCCGTGTATTGCCTAGTCTAGTTGTGTCTTGTATCTTCCTCTCTCTAGATTGGTTCCCTAGATTCGTTGTCCCTTTTTCTCTCCTCCCTCCTCGCTTTATATATGCAGCCAGGAGGGGGTTACATGAGTTCTAGTGGATTACGTATAGGAGTTCTTGTCTTGACCCGCAAGTCTTGCGGGTGGGCTTCTGTTGGGCCTTCTAGAACCGCAGGATATCACCTGTTTTTGGGCCTAGGTCTTGGGCCTTGGACCGGGTAGGCTCACCCGATAGGTCCAGGAATCATTTCCACGACAGACATATTTTAATCCCATCCTTATGTGTTTACTGGACTGCGTGTCGTCCTTTGAACTCTTTACCTTGATAATAAATGTTTGATTTTCACAGTTCATAAGCATAGCTGACACTGTCTTTTGAACCACTGAGAAGTCCATCAAAAGATCTCAAAACCATTCTTCTTCGACACCAGATTTGTCTAATGCTGTTAATTATGCTTCCATTGTCGATCTCGGTAGTATCGCCACATTCAAGGGTAAACACATATCCCGTTGTGGATTTAATAATTTGAGGTAAACACAATAAGTCGAGGTGAATGGGTTTACCTTCTATTCTTCCTTGAATAATTCCAAAACTTGAAAAACCTATAGATATTGATGGAATTAGTAAGATAAATATGCACATTTACAAAGCAAAATACATTTACATATGTAGAAAATAATAGAATGTACCATGTCTTTGGGGCCAATGCCACTCATGGGCCGGCCCTTGATGTACCACAAAACTTGTTGCATTTTGGTCGGATAAATGTCCACCTCTTTTGAAGGGAATTTTCATTGCAATCACTTTTGAATTAGTAGAGCTCAAAGTGTTTCCGCTCGTGGAAGTAGTCAAATACCCTCTTCCAATATGAGGTGTGTTTTTGCTCGACACCACAAATTGGTTCTTGTCCAATTTCCACTCATGCCCCAAAAGAAACTTATTCTCATCCTACGTGTATGTTTTTGGTCCTCTTACTTTGTCGTCTTGGTTGTGCTCGCTCTTATTGGTTTTTTGTTGACATCGGATACGCGGCGGAGGTGGTGGAGCAGACGACGGCCCTCGATACGCTAGCTTCTTCGTCTTCTTAGGGATGAAAGTTGCTGCTTGTGGGCTCTCTTAAGACGGAACCGACATGGCAGCAATGGTCCCAACACCAACGCCATGGGAGGGAGCCTTGAGGAAGCAGCTTCCGACTCCCTACATGATTCGGGCGCCTAGCCTTTTTTTGTTTTAGTGCGACAACGTACGGTGTGGTTGACACAACGGGAAGCAAGGAGATGCGGGAGCAACGAGAGGCAGCAATTCGGTCGCACAACCTCAAAAGCGACGAGGGGGAGCTCCATGGCAATGTTGGGCAGAGGGGCGAGGAAGGATTTTGCGAGGGCGAGGAGATCGGCGGCAGCAGGGGAGCGGGGAAAGGCGGGGTTGAAATGTCCCTCCCGCAAAGCTACTCGCGCGTATACAGAAACGAAAAATCCAGACGCCAATTTCAGGTATATGAGCATTTCGCGGCCCTTTTTTGTCTCCCCATAAAAAATTTGAGAAACGGACTGTTATACTGAATCTGGACGTGTGATTTTTTTTTTCTTTTTTTTTGACCAAAACCGTAAACTTGGTCAGGCCATTTTGAAGGCTCTTAGATGGACCTTTTCCGACAAAAAACAAAAACGCAATATCCTCGCTCCTGTTTCGCATCGGTAAGGAACTCTGAATCACAGCCCCTGAGGGCATCTCCAGTCGTTGCGCCCCCCCAGAACGCAAAAACCCTCGCTATTTTTGCGCCGCGGCGCGAAACGACGCTATTCTCGGAACTGGGGGGGCGCGTTTCCCAGCCGTGAACCCAGGCCGCCCCCCCAGCGGCGACTCGGCCAAATTTGGGCAATCAAAAAAAATTCCACCAAATAAATAGAGTTTTGCCAGACAAATAAATAGAGTTTGGCCACACAAAAAAATAGTTCAACAATTTAAAAAAAAAGAACACTAGTCATCGTCCTCAACATTGCCATTCCCCTTTCGCGCCCACAAATGTTGCACCAGGTCATCCTGCAGAGCATAATGTGTTGCAGCGTGTCGAATCTCCTGTCGCTTGGTGAGGAAGTCTGTCCATGATGCCGGCACCTGGTGATCAACATCTGCAAGAGGGCCCTGCCGGTAGTATGGTGTGCTTGCATCCCGCTCACTCTCAATGATCATGTTGTGCAAGATCACACAACACTGCATCACCTCCCACATGTTCTCTGCGAGGAGACGAGCAGTGTCTTGCGCATTGGGTGATCACAGGTATATTGGGCCAAAAACTGCAACCACTGCCCGGCAGAACTTGTTCAAGCACTCGAGGGCCGTGGACTCGCTCATGCGCAGGTAGTCATCTTGTGCATCTGCGGGAGCACCGTATGCAAGCAACCTCATGGCCATCGTGCACTTCTGGATAGAGGTAAGCCCTCGTCGCTGTTTGTACGATGGTGGCCGACGGTGGCGGCGTGGGTGCGGGGGTGGGGCGGCGACGGCGAGGCGAGCGAGTGGAAAAGACGGTCCGGGGGTGGAGAAAGGGGGAAAAGAGCTCTCCCTCGCCGACAGCGCTGGCCCACGCGCGCTTTTCCTCTCGCCGCCCCCCCCCCCCCAGGCCGAACCCAACGGGCTGGGTTCCGCCTGGGGGCGGCGGCGCTAATTTCCGCCGAAACGGCGCTTTTTCATGTCCTGGGGGGTCGACTGGTGAAAAAACGGCGCTTTTCGCCCAAAACGGCGCTAATTTGCGTCCTGGGGGGGCTCTGGGGGGACGACTGGAGATGCCCTGATAGAATTGCTGCTTATTCATTTTTGAATCGTGTCCTTCTCATATGAAAAATCTTCCTGTACTTTAAATGAGAAAAAAGAAACCCAAGGAGCAAAAAGTGTGTAACTGAGACATGCATGTTCGTCATTCTACAGAAAACCGCACTTTTTCCTAGTGCTAACAAGTTGCCAAAGTCGGGTGAAGCACTGAGCTACTGCACCGAGACATCCAATAATTTCTGTTGCAACTCAACTGTTTCTGCGGCCGGTTTCCGGAACAGGCAGTTGGTCGACCGACGTCATCATGTGCGTCTCCCGGTCTCAGAAATGAAAACCTCGTTTGTCCTTTGTTCAACTTAAACCTGATGAAGTGCTGCGGCGGCACGGGAAACCTTTGGGCTAGGATTCTGAACTAGCACCAGCAGCGGTTGCGAAGAACAGCACGAGTCGGCATGAGAAGTCCTCTGCAGTATGGCGAGGTGTTAGATTTGAATGGTAGAAATAAATGAGTGACTGGATTTGGGAGTTGTGTTGTGCCTACCACTCCGACATGCCATTGATCGGAGACGAGGCCTCTGAAATCGGCTGCATCCATTTCCTGTGTTGGCACGGTATCAGTTATGGCACATCAGTCTTAACTCTTCAGACCATATGAATACAAGATGCTAATGATGAAGTGCAAGGAGCCAAGTTGCTTGGGCGATGCAAGTTACAGAACATACCACGCTGTAAATGGGAGGCATAGCGATCTCCCAGTTTGATTTCATCAGGGGCATGACCGGCAGATGGAGTGATGCTTCAGGGATCCTGAAGTTCCACCTGTACATTGAGAAAACATTCAACTCAAGATGATGGTGTTTCGCTTGCTTTTAGCGACTTAATTCTTGTGGCAATAACTTTAACTCACCCAATGTACATAAAAATGCAGAACTGCACCCATTCACGCACCAACACGCGGAACCAGTAGTTATCTGGGGTATCATCAGCTCTCATGTACACCTGAAAGCCACAAACGGCACTCTAAATGAGTAAGCATCGCAGTACCAAAGTGATGGCAGCATAAGAAAACTTTGCAATCCATACCATGATGAATGCCACTGCTGCCACCTGCATTGCACCCTGAAATCTCCTGAACGAGTAGAAGAGAATAAAGCTGAGCAACATGAATGAACCAATGCTTTATTAGGAGTAAACACTGTTAAGAGTTCGTCAGAAAAAAAAAGGACTGCATACTTGAACATTGTGTACTTCGTGTTCAGTGTCCCATGCAGTGAATGGATGTCTTCCTCCTCCACGAAATTCAGCTGCTCACGCAGAACCAACAGGCATTGCGACGTGCGGCGGAATATGATGTAAAACGACGCGAAGTAGTTGATCAGAAGAAAACCCTGTTCCAAAACCAGAACATTTCCTTAGATTGCGAATTCTAGAAAATAGTGAATTGCTACACAATGAGGCTGCTATGCAAAAGAAGAAGAAAAAAGGCGAGTACTTACTGTGAAATAAGGGACCGCTGCTTTGTACCCGATGAGGCTGAGGTAGAGGAGGCATCCCAGACCGGCAGTTGTGCGCCTCTCCCTGATGGAGAGGCGCTCGTACATGATGCAGTAGCCGTGCGAGATGAGCATGAAGGAGACGAAGGAGGCCGTCTGGAAGAGGATCCCCGTCACGTACACGCCGAACGACATCCACAGCGAGCACGTCTGAAGGTGTACGCACGAGTACCTGCATGAACGGCTCCTAAATTCAGTCTTTGCTTCCAATACAAATTCAGGCGACTGAACTTTCTGAAAGACGGCACGGTACCGGTGTTTGTTTGTTAAACAAGAAGAAAAATAAAGGCTGCTCACCAGAAGAGAAATGAGAGTGCCATTTGCAGAGCCTTGATCAAGGGGACCAAAGCCAGGATCCACTGGAGGTTATTCGCCTGTGGCAATGAGAAACAGATTTACAGACTTAAAATTAACGATGGAAGCAATACTTTTCAATTCTAATTGGGCGCTCGAAACACGTTTTATTACACTAAAAAAAGTAAAGAATTCTTCTTAAGGTATGGTATCCACAGGTTCAGAATGAAAAAACAGTCTAACACGGTAGGATTTAACAGACCTGGAAGTGGCGATTCCTCCAGGAGCTGAAGGCCCAGGAGAGCCCCGACGCCGCCCATATCGCGAGGAACCCGAGGTAGAGCGACGGGAGAGGCTGGTAGGCGGTGCTCAGCGCCGGAAGAGAAGACGACGACGACGACGCCGCCTCTTGCATCTTCGTATCCGGTAACCGACCAACTTTTCCCTTGTAATGCACAGAACAAAGAAGAAATGATCTCTGTGATGAATGAAGGGAAAGGGTCGATCACGGGAGGCTTGAACGGATTAGTGATGGAGCAGCAGTGTGCGTACATAAGTAGACAGGGCTCTGATTTGATTTTATCATGGCGACCGTGCGGTATTGGGTTTGGCGTCTGGGGGGGAGTACGTGCGCCCCCTTTTTTTCTCACCAGAAGCGGTATGGGAGTGTAGGAGTAGTTAGGGTTGGTTGCTTATTGGAGGGAAAAAATACTCAAGGCAACGGCTCTATTCGTGGCACGAATTAGACAACGGTCTATTCTCTTTTTTTTTCGGGAATTATTATTCTCTGTTGACTTGTGCCTGAGACAATAACATATCAGGCACCCTTAATTCTCACTTGTTTCGTACTACTACACGCAGCAATTAAGTATGTAGTGCACACAGCTTAGGATATGATATGAGATAGTAATAGTTGGTGGAAATAACATACATACAGTAACCGATACCACGATCCACGATGTAATAACCCAGTTAAAACGCAGGCCGGGAGACGAAGAAGAAAGATCATGTCACGAACTTGTAGGGCTGGAAATGCTAAAGAAGCTGTATTGTCGAGGAACAAATTGATAAAGAACTCGCCGAGCACGCACCGCGCGCGCCAGCTATATTCTAGGACATGGCGGTATGATCGGCGAATCGTGGCCGCATATCATGCAAGTTTCGCATAGGTTATAGCCTGGGTCAACACATAATAATTAATTAACGGACAAAATTAACTTTGTACTGTACTACGTAGTAGAAATTCCTTTTCCGGTTCCTAGAAGGATTCGAAACAATCTAAATAGGGATATGTGGCGCCCGTGAAGCGGATTTGAGAGCAGTTGGTGCAGTGGTCGCCTACTGATTCCACGTCTCAAGATGGCCGCTTTGACCGGAACAGGTGCGGGAGGGGATCAAGCGTTTGAGATTTAGGTGCGAAGCTGAGAGTATTAGGTAAACCGACCCTCCCTCCCTGCAGCGATGAGGATCAATACTGTGCGCGTGGCAATCGACGACGAGTAAACGTGGCAACTCCATGACTGATATCGGAGATTATCCTCTATATATGCACCTGGTAAACAACCGAGTCTGAATGGATTTGACTGCTTTCGATGCGGGTCGTGTTTGAGCGTGCCCTCCGCTCGTTTTTTTTCCCATGGCGTGAAAGTACACGTGGATCAGTGTATGGGTCGGATCAACTGCTTCTGTTGAGCCGTCCTCCTGCAGTCCTGCTGCCACCTCTGTTTTGTGCTAAACAACACCATCCATCGAACCTAGAACGACGGGACGGAATTAAAATCAGATCAACACCCAAAAGAGAACGCCGTCTCCAATGCAATGGCTACCAATCTCGATCCCGTGCGGCGGCTCCGGGGTGCCGCCACTTTTTCGCCGGCCTTCCCCCTCGGCTACCTATCGCCGCTGCCGGCCGGGCTTTGGACTTGGAGTTCGTGGCCGACGATGAGGACTCTTGAGGGTGGTCGATCTGATGCACATGCTTCGGATGGAGGTTGTTGGGTAGACACCTTTTATGTGTCCCCTTTCCGAAGGCATCATCGAGGTGAAACTCCCACCTCCTTTTTTCTATCTTTAGAGGAAACTTTAGATCCATGGATCAGATGATGGCGGCGCTCGTAGGTCGTCCCCCTTTGGGGTATCATTCTTGGAGGTGTGCATCAGGGTGAATGGTTATGGTTGTGGATGTAGGGTTTCACGGGTTGGCTAGTGCGGCAACGGCGACGGTGTTGAGCGACGATTTGGCTGCGACATGAACTTGCTAGTCGTCTTCTTGCTCCATCATGTTGGAGCTGCTGACCGTCGACGGTGATCTACATGGGGCAGTCTAGTCGTTGCTCGCGTGAGAACGAACTGCATTGTTATTTTATAATTAGGCGATCAATAATTTTGATTGAATAATAAAATATTTATGCAGTGAATAAATTTATTTTCATATGCATTTAGTCTTGGCGTAAAGATATTTATTATTCGTTGGATATATTTCAATCGTGCCTACTTTTTTTTTTGATAAAAGTCTTTTAGCATTACACCCGGACTCTGCATTGTAAAATGCACACAGCCGAAATCCAGATAAAATAAAAACAAATGGATGACAAGCCTAAACAAATCATCAAACGACGTAGACTGTCAACCCTATGGAGCTGCTATCCGATGACCAAACGGCCATCCATGTGGGATAAAAATATCCCTCGCCATCTGCTCCAGACGTGCACATGCCTCCATAAAAAGGCCTCGAGACTCCCCCCGCTGTAATATGGACCACGAACGGAGTATACCTGTACATCGGAATAGAACCTGCGTACGAGAAAAGTTTTTATCATTGAAAATCTTGTCATTTCTACATAGCCAGAGCGACCAAATAACGGCAAGCGCTCCTACCCTAATAATAGTATTAAATCTTTTGTCTACCGCATTTAGCCAGTTGCCGAATATATTCGCAACGGATGTGGCTTATAAAGAATAAGTGCTTAATCGTCTCCTCATTGGAACAAGAAACACACTTTAAACTTCCATGCCAGTTACGTTTGACAAGATTATCCTTTGTAAGTATGACTCCTTTCCGAAGATATCAAGCAAAAAATTTCGTTTTCAACGGTACCTTCATAAGCCACATGTTTTTAAATATAGCGACTGGCAAATCTGATTGGATCATAGCTTCATACATGGAATCGACGGAGAACGTTCTGTTCTTCGTAAGATTCCACCAAAACTCATATTTTCCTGGTGTTAAATTGACTGTAGTCAATATTTGAACCAGCCTATTCCATGACAACAGACTTGGAGCGATGAGATCTCGCCTGAACGTCACATTAGGAGGTGATGTCTGCATAACAGTAGCCAGTGTATCATCCTTATGACGTGCAATATTGCATAATGCGGGATATTGTTCTCGGAGAGTTGTATTTCCCTACCATTTGTCCTCTGAGAAGCTAAAAAGTGTTTCTTAGTCGCCATTAGGTCAGCCCAAAAGTGTGAATCACCTGGTTTCCATATAACCCGTGAGACTGCTATCAAACCTATGTATTTTATTTTAAGAAGAGATTGCCAGACACACCCTTCGGTCAGTAGTTTGAAAACCCATTTACCGAGAAGAGCGGAGTTTTTGACTTGTAAGTCATGTATACCTAGCCCCCCCCCGATGTTTTGGTCGACAAACTACATCCCATCTGGTGAGCCGATATTTTTTTCTCGCTGCCCCCTTGCCAAAAGAATATTGATCGGAAATAATCTAACTTTTTTAAGACTCCTTTAGGTAACTGGAAGAAAGATATCATATACAGTACCATATTAGATAGTACTGAATAAATGAGTACCAATCTTCCACCAAGGGACATCAATTTACTGTAACGACCGGGAATTTTTCCCAACTGGAATTTGTTGCTCGTTTTTCTTTGTTTTGCATCGCATTGCATAAGGCATCACCATGCACTTTAAAACTCGCAAACTAAATAAAATTAATTAAATTTTGTTTGCTAAAATTTACAGAAATTTATTTGGTGTTTAAAGCTATTTTTCTTGGCCTAAACATTTGCTGGAAAAAAAAAACAAAAAAAAGAGTTTGGGCAAGCCAGCCAGGCCAGCCAGCCCACCCAGCGGCCCAACAAGGCCCAGCCGGCCAAAACTCCCCCCCCAAACCCTAAATTTCCTCTCTCCCTCGCGAAAACCCCCCCGCCGTTTCTGTTATTTACTCCTAGGTCCCTCCACCAACGAAAAAAAAGGGGAACCTCACGGGAGAGAGAGCGCATCGCTGCGTCTCCCCCGATCGATCCCCTCGAGCCCCTCCTCTTCCTCCCGAGCGCCTCCCCTTCTCCCATCGCTCGTCGCCACCCTCTCCTTCCCCTTCCTCTCGACGCCGCCCCGCCGCCGGACGTCGCCGTCCCCGCCACCTGCGCCGTCTCCCTCTCCCCGAGCTCGCCTCCGCCCCCTGCTCTCATCCCCGGCGCCTCCTCCCTGCCTCCACGCGCGGGCGCCTCCTCCGCCCCCGGTTCCCTCACCTCCGGCCTCCCTCGACCTGCGCCTCCTCCTCTACCAAGTCCCCGCCTCCGGCCCGTCCTCTGCCCCTCCGGCCGCCGCGCCCCCCGCCTCCTGCGCCCCTCCTCCCGTGGCCGCCACTCCGGCCGAGCCAGCCTCCCGTCGTCGGCCATCCCCGCCCCGCCGCCGGACGTCGCCGAGCCACGGCCGGCTGCCACCGGAGCTACTCCCAAGCCGCCTCCTCCTGCCGCCGTACGTCCTCGCGCCCGAGCCCCTCGCCATGGCCTTCTCCTACTGGTTCCCGCAGCGGGCTGCCGCGGCTCCCTGTCTCTCCGCGTGGACGGCCAGGTCCTCGGGCACCTCTGTCCCGCCATGGTCGTCCCTGCTGCGCCCCGACATGGTGTTGTCGCCCTGCGACCGAGCGCCCCACCGCCGTCCTCGACGAATCAAGCCCGTCCCCGTGCGTGTGGATGCGTTGTTCGTGCTGCCTTCGTCCGTGGGTGCTCGTGCACGTCTACCCGGTGACACACTCGTGTCCGGTGCCCACGCCAAGACCTACGACGACGGAAGACGGTGTTGTCCACGAGTACCTCGGTTGTGAACATCGACCGTCAACATGATCTTCCACCGACCCCGTCATCTATGGTCCGCACACCGCCGAGTCGAGCACACCGAGATCTCCGCCGACAAGTACCGCAATGACATGTCGATATCTACACCGCCGAGTTCTATCCATGTCCATTTTTGTTTGTGTTGGCCGCCTTCGTGCGTGTCCGGGAGATGATGTCGTGAACCCCGAAGACCGGAGAATCGCCCAGTTCGCCATCGACCACAAAGATCGGAACCACCAAGATCTTCTATACGGACGCGGCGAGTACCTCGCCCACGACTACTACGACTACACCGGCTCCGCACGTTGAACGACTACGTCGACGACGATGATCGTGTGGTTTGAGAACGAACGTCTACTTCCTCTTCGGACCTCGATGAAAAGATCGACAGCGACCACCGATGACGTGAGCGACTACCTCGGCTACGGAACGAGAACGACTACTTCGACTACTTCCTCGACGTCGACTACTTCCACGACATCGACGACTTTGTCTACTTCCCATTCTTCGTCTACTTCCTCCACATCCTGAAGACACCTGCGCCGAACCCGAATATCTTCTTTCCACACGTGTGCACCCTAACCCTATACCCTATACGCCCTATTTTCTATAACATATCAACTATAATTAAAATGTCATCTCATTCATGTGTTGCATTGCATTTTGTGGGTAAATAAATAACGTGAACCTCCTAAATTAAATGTTGGGCTTCCGGCTCAATTTAAATTGATTTAATTGCATAAATCATAACTAATTCATTTTAACTCCAAATTTGAAAAGTAAAATATATTTTCCAATCAAAATCCTCTGAACTTTGCAAATAACAACTTGGTGTTCTGTTTTAAATAAGTTAAATTGCTGAAAACAACTATTTCTTAATTAATGCATTTAAAATTGTTAATTTAATAACTTGCTCATCTAAAATCCAAATCCAACAAATAAAATATGTTTTCATACCAGAAAAATGCACTTAACCTGTTCATGCCATCCATGTTCATGTTTGCACCTTGCATGTTGCATTTGTAGTAGTGTTATGTATGTTCACCTAATAAATAAATATGGAATGTGTTGGGGTATTAAATTCAAATCATGCCCTATTCCATTTAATATTGGATAGATCACCTCTACCTTGTTTAAACCTGTTAATCAACATTTAATATTGATGGTTAGCTAAACAACTTGAACCAATTCCTATTTCTCCGAACTCCGGTTCCGATTAAATTGCTTAAGTTGTTTTCCCTGTTGCATCTTGCCATGCCATGCATATAAAATAGGATCATGCTGGATCTTTTGCCGTAGTAGTAATTGTTGCATCCGGTGTTTCTTTTAGTTCGTTGCTTCTTCGAGGATAGGACGTTGAGATGATGTGAGCAACGACAAGTTCTGCTACCTTGCGGGATCTCAGGCAAGTATACTCACTTGCTGCCATATGGCTACCTTTCATCACTTGTTACCGATTCTTTCCGTTGTTCTTATTCTAGCCTGTTGTTTCGATGCTTGTGTCTCGATCCTATCGTATGTTTACCTTGCAGCCATGATATAGCCTTTCCTTCCACTTCCTATTAACTGTTGATTGTTTACCTCGTTGGCCTTCGTGTCGTAGCTGCATGCTTAGGGCTGCTTTTGCTTGAGTCTGTTGTCGGTTACTTCTTTTACTATTATCGTTCTGGGGGCTCGATGTTAATCAATCAATCCTGTTAATGCTAATGGTAATAATAATAATTTGATGATAAGGCACCGGCAGGAGGCCCTAAGTGGTTTTGAGGCCTGCTAGTGTCGACCCTAATAGGAAAAGGGTCTTGTCTACTGATCCATGATGAGCGCACTACCCGCATGTGGGAAGCGAGTATGGGCGCCCCCCTCAATTTGACTCGATTCGCATCTCGTCCAAATCGCCTCATTTAGTTCGGGTTTTCCATTTGCTGCATGCATGATCTTGCGAGCCCTTGGTACCCGGGTGGAACTTTCGTAGTCGGCATATAGGGGGACACGGTCTTAGAGTGCTATGAGGGTCCCTTTTCTTCGGGGCTCGATTAGCCGTGCGCCCAAGGTTCTTTGGGCTTGATGCGAAGAAGAGTTGAGTTGTGTAGAGTACCTCGCTTGGTGGGTTTGATTCCCGTCTGGCGGGATATTCTTGCGTGTACGGCCAAATTGGTGCAACCCTGCAGGGATAATCTTCTCGAGAAGCCGTGTTTTCCGCGGTTATGGATTACTTGGTGAAAGTACTGGCTAACAAGTACTCAGGACAACTTAAACCTAATGATTAACAATCTTACACCCAATGATTAACAACTTGACTAGTAATAGGCTTATTGACACAATAATCTGAACCATCATTAATCCAACTGTGTGAGTTATCCTCGGATTGCTTCTTCGGATAAGGGGCGAGATCCAGGATGGGTTTGTTTGAAGTTATCTTTCAGTTGGTTACAATACTCGATCTTATCTTCTTTCTGTTAGCCGGAAGTTGTAGTATCTCTCTGTAGTTGGTTAGTGCAGCCCGCTGCCGCTTCTTTGCAATAATCCCTTCTTTTCCGTTGTACCCAAAGTATTTGTATCTTGTGATGACTGGTTATGCCGGTATCTTGTGAGTATGGGTTTTATCCCCTTGCCAGTACTTAACCGTACTGACCCACGAATTCATTTTCGTGGCTGCATATTCAACATTGCAGTCAACAGGTTTGAAGTCTGACGACGTTAGCTTGGGAATCCCTCTGGCTTGGCCTGGGCAGGGAATGGACGCTCTCGGTTATCTTCAGGACTCTTAGTCCAGTTTGGATCTTGTCCGTAGTCGGACACTACGTTGTTTCTTCCGCTGTTATTTGGATCTTTGTATTTGTATCAGTTGTATCCTTGACCCGTTTGAGTCATCTTGTATCTATCTGTTTCTGTTGTAATTGTGGAATATTCGTGAACTGTTGTAATGTTATCATAAGTGGCAACCTGGAATCGGTTATTATGCGGATTTGGCGGGAATGCTGAAATCTGCATAGTGCCCGATCTCGGGGCGTCACATTTACCTTTTCAGTTAGCTAGCCTTTTCTGCAGACGTTCTTCGACATGGGTCCATTCTGCATTAGTCAATCTCTATAATGTATTTGTATACCCAAATACTTAATAGAAAATTGGTCTTGCTCGCATCCGAATAACTCGGTATACTGAGCAACAACATCCTGACCCTCGTCAAAACAGATAAATTCACTTTTATGGAAGTTGAATTTTAATCCAGATAACTGCTTAAATGCCGAAAGGATTAGTTTCATATTCGCAGCTTTATCTAGATAATGCTCCATAAAAAGAACCGTATCATCCGCATATTGAAGAATGGATAATCTGCCATCAACAAGGTGTGGAATTACCCCTTCAATTTGGCAATTTTCTTTAGCTCTATCGATCATGATCGCTAACATATTAGCCACCATATTAAATAATAGTTGAATGCCCGTGCGTTGCCACGAGACATAAATTTATTTCATCGCCGCATAATGTATCTTAACTCCCTCAAAACATTCATCAACATTTACTTGAGTAAGCTAAATCCCTTTTTTACCACAAAGAATATGATTTCCCACACATAATGAAGAGATAAATAAGGGTTTTCTTTTCACAATAAAAGACGAGGCCGAACATAAGTAGCAAAGATACTTGTACGTGAAACTTTAAAGTTGGAGAGACAAAATTGATCTCAGACAAACATTCTTCCATTGTTCGTCGATATATTCTTTCACTAATATTTATGCATTTATATTTGTATGAACAGTTTGTGCAATATATAAAATCTGAACATTCAATCATGCATGCAGCAAACGTGAAAAGTAGCATCATATGAGGTGTTTTCATGGAAATTATAATCAAGAAACCATGTGCCAATTCTAATTGAGACGGTTGTTAGAAATTTCCACGAGAAAAAAGTCAACACATCAAACAAATTTTAACAGAACACCATTCCACACTACAAGAGAACCGGTCTCTTGCAACGAAATCTGTAGCTACGGTTTTTTTTTCGTTGCGATATAATCACAAATTACCACGACCTCTCAGGTTGTGGTGATAGGTCACTCGTATTTCCACGACTCATTTTGGTGGCGATAAATTGTCGTTCTGTTGCGGTAGAGGCCTCCTATTGCCACGATTTGTACTGCTGTTGGAATACAAGCGCGTTGTTGCGACAGAGTATTTTCGTTGCGCGAGGCACTCCTTTTGTTGCCTTAGAGACATGGTATTCCAACGAAATAAGCATTCGTGGTGATATTCAGTCATATATTGCAACATCTGTATTTGTGTTGCGGTAGTTACAAATATTGTTGCAAAAAAAAAGCTAACTATTGCAACCAAATTTTTCATGCGGCAATACCATATGTTTTTCGCCTCAAATTTATCCTGCGGCAATACCTATTGTTTACTGCGACAATTTGGATGGTATGGTAATAGGTTAAACGTAAAGCAACAATCACCGTACTGTTGCGAAAATGAACAAGTTATTTTGCAACGACCATTCATAGACTAGCTTAACGGGCCTCATGGGCCGTGCCCTTGATCACTGTTGCAATTTTCTTAGGACCACAATTCATTTTTGGTCCAGTATCTCAGTTTGGTGAGCACATTATTATTTTTAAATATTGTTTGCAACTGAATTTCTGCAGCACTTAGCATTTTACTAATGTTGCAACAAGTGACAGTACTTAACAATCAATCAAGAACTCATATAAGACGCAATTTCACTAGTACATTTATTATGGAAATTCAAAATTTCTAAACACTGGAACTTTGGAATCTTTAAACAAAAATTATGTTATTACACGATCTTTCATCCATGCATGTTCATGGCAAAACATTTAAGCCAAACAGTGCAGAGACAGCCTACACAAAGAATCCATGGTCATCATCCAATTCATCTTGTACCAAAGGAGCAACATGACCATCATTTATGTAAGCCTCATCATCATCAGTATCAGCATCATATTCGACTTGGTCTTCGTCAAAATCAGCAGGTCTTAAATTATTTATGACTGAAACATCAACGCTGGTTCTTTCATCATCATTTCTGCACCAACTAGTAATATCGTCAGGTAAAGTAAATTCTGGAACTGTAATTCCTGCATCGATGACATCCTGTACATCTGCATCACCACGTTCATCTCCTTCTGCAAGATCATCTAGGTCTGCACCATTTAAAACCGAAGGAGCAAACAAATTGCGTGGATTCATTTCTATAGCACTTGCCCAATTAGGGCTCTTCACATCTCTCACATAGAAAACCTGTGCAGCTTGGATGCCTAGAATGTAAGGGTCTTCCGTGAATCGGTGTACACTAGTGTCAAGGTCAATAATTCCATATTTGTCCCTCCTATACCCCTTACTATGATTTCTATTGGCAGGAGGCACGTCGAACCAGTCGCACTGCAATAGAACAACCTCCTTATCAGGAGGAAAGTCAAGAAATATGATTTTCTTTATCACCCCATAATAATCAGTATTGCCGGTGCTTCCTTGCGCGTTGACTACGACGCCACTATTTTGGGTACTCAAGTCAAGCTCTATTTCAGTATTACGAAAGTAATATCCATTCAGTACTGTACGGTTGAACACACGAGCAATTTGATCAGGCCCTTTAGCTAGTGTATACAACAGACTGTTGACCTTCCCATCTTTATGGAGTTGTGTGATCTGTTTCATGGAATAGAATATGTGTGAGTGTACTATACACCATTGTTTTTTTATTACGAGAAACATTTATGAAAATGCTAAAGTAACTTACCCGTCTTTCGAACCAGCCAACAAAATCTTCCTTGTGTTTCTTTTTAGGATTAGGACAATTGTTCTTTTTGAGCTCGTCAATATGTTCCCTTCAAAAAGAAATGATATATGGTTACTTCATAACCAAAGTGTTAATGCATATCATGATATGAAACAAATACATAAGTTTCCTTACTGAATCCATGGCTCGGTTTCCTCGCAGTTTGTTATTATGTAGTGCCTCATTTGATTAAGAGCTTCCAAAGACAGTGATTCACGGGCAAAACCTTTCTTGGAGTAATCAACTGCACTCATTATGCTAATCCCTGTTGGTGCCTCATCTGTAGCTCCATCTGCATGGCGTTCGGACTGACTTATTTTTGTAGGCGAGCCTTTAACGAATCGACTGCAGAACGTCATGCACTCTTCAAGTATGTACCCCTCTGCAATTGAACCTTCTGGATGAGCCTTGTTACGTACATATCCCTTCAACGTACGCAGGTATCTCTCAATCGGATACATCCATCTATAGGCCCTGCAAACCATGCTTCTCGAGCTAGATGAATTGGGAGATGCATCATAATATCAAAGAAAGCTGGTGGATATATCATCTCTAGCTGACATAGAATTACTGCAATTTGTTGGTCCAAATTCAACAAATCCTCATCCCTTAACTCCTTGGAGCACAAATCGGAAAAGAATTTACTGAGCTGAAGCAATGGGGTAAGGACATTCTCCGGCAGAAGCTTGCGCAACGCAATAGGAAGAAGTTTCTGTAATATAACATGGCAGTCATGAGTTTTGAGTCCACTAAACTTGCACTGCTCGAGGACCACACATCGCTTAATGTGTGAAGCATAGCCATCAGGCATCCGTATGCTCTGCAGAAACCTGAGCAGCATTATCTTCTCTTCCTTTTTTAAAGCATACACGCCTTTCTTAAGTTTGTACTTATCCTTACCGGCGGGCTTTGCGTGCTGATCCTCCCTAATTTTCAAAAACTCCAAATCTAGGCGAGCCTTCGTACCATACTTTGTTTTCCCATCCATCTCAAGCAAAGTACTCAGAATGCTGTCACAAATGTTCTTCTCGATGTGCATAACATCCAAATTGTGCCTCACGAGCAAGTGCTGCCAATACGGGAGCTGGAAGAACACACTTTTCTTCCGCCAATTGTGCCAGGGATTAGTTTCCGGTCGCTTTCTCTTATTTGACCGCCCAAATGGTTCATGCTGAATGCTATCAAGCTCCTTTAGAACTTCAATGCATGTAAGTGGCACCGGGGCGTCTCTATGGTCTGGCTTGTTGTTGAACATAACCTTGTTTCGACGCCATTTGTGTTGTTTCCGTAGAAAACGTCGGTGTCCCATGTAGCAATGCTTTCTACCATACCGGAGCCATAAAAAGTCTGTATGCTTGTGGCAGTAAGGGCATGCTAGCTTGCCTTTTGTGCTCCAACCACTCAGCATTGCGTAAGCCGGGTAGTCATTGATGGTCCACAACACGCATGCATACAACGTGAAATTTTGTTTAGTTGCAGCATCATATGCTTCAACACCATCCTCCCATAGAACTAACAGTTCATCAATCAAAGGCTGTAAGTACACATCAATGTTATTTCCTGCTGACTTTGGTCCTGGAATAATCATTGACATTATCCAGTTCTCTTGTTTCATACACATCCATGGTGGCAAGTTATATGGGATCAGAATGACAGGCCATGTAGTGTGTGATATACTCATGAGCCCAAAGGGGTTGAATCCATCTGAAGCAAGGCCAAGCCGAACACTGCGAGCATCTTTTGCGAATTCTTTCTGACTATATCTTTCATCAAGGCTTTTCCAGGCCTTCGAATCTGCAGGATGCCTCATTATGCCATCATCTTTACGTTTCTCCTTATGCCATTTCATATCAGTTGACATATCTTCTGTCATGTACAGCCTTTGCAGTCTTTGAATGAGTGGGAAATACCATAGAACTTTCTGTGGCACTTGCTTCTTTGATTTACGGATCGATGAATCAGCTTTGTCTACGGTTGGACTTGATTTCCATCGAGACGTATGACAGACAGGGCATTCTTGGGCATCAGCATGCTCATTACGGAATATCACACAATCATTATAGCACGCGTGTATCTTCTTGTAATCCAGTCCAAACTCTCGAATGACCTTCCTTACTTGTGCGAGATTAGTAGGAATGCAGTGACCCTTTGGCAGCACCTCCGTGAACATCCGCAACATTAATTCACATGCTCTGTTGGTCATCCCAGACACGCACTTGATTTGGTAAAGCTTCACAATGAAAGATATCTTTGTGACCTCCTCACAACCTGGGTACAACGATGTTTTTCCCTCTTCCAATAGTTTGTAGAACGCCTTTGCAGATGCATTTGGCTCCTGTTTCATTCCATCACCGCTCGTGTCTCCTGCATTACTTCCCACTTTTGTGGCCCTTATCAGAGTATCGAGCATGTCACATATCCCTTCACCACCACATGCATCGTCTTCATCATCAGAATCTTCAGACATGTTGTCCTTCTCGGGTTCACCATGGAATACCCATTTTTTGTAGGACGGATCCATCCCATTCTTAAGCAAGTGCATATGGATCTTCTTTTTAGTTTTCTGAGCATTATTCAGACATTTCGTACACGGGCAAAAGTTTCTTGCGTCTGGTTCAGCACCATCAAAACTAAGTTCCAAGAAACTCTCGATGCCACTTTGACACTCCACAGAATCTCTATCCTTCTCCATCCAGCTCTTGTCTTGTGACATTTTGCGTTATCTCCGTTTAGCCGGTCTTATAAAAAAAAAGGAGCAGCATTAGTTCACACAAAAGTATTTTGAAACAACAAATACATCAGAGAGACAGGCATACTGGTCTTTCAAGTCAGTAAGAATTGCAGGGGATTACATTAGACATTACTTCACAACATAGCGTTCGATTGAAACTAACACGTACACCTGAAACTGACATGGCTATGAAAATATAAAACCTAGTTCGTACCTGAATTCCTGACATTGCTATGAATATTAAACTAACACTTACAACTGAAACTGATAAAACAGACACGCATATGTGAACACAAGCAGCTAGTCTATCTGACAGCAATTGCAATCGCCATTAACTTCATCGAACCGGCAGGATGGAAACCAAGGATTTCATCAGTATTGGTACAAACCTTGTAATTGCGTCTGACGAGCGGCGGAAGCAGCGGTTGAGTACAAGTCGGCGGGGCAGCGTTGGCGGCAGTTCAATAGTTTACGCTAATCGAGTTCGGATGGCGGCGAGGTAATAGTGGCGGATTGATCGGTCGCGCAGGGCCGATACGGCGGCGAAGTCGCCTGAGAACGGATAGAGCGGCGTTGTCGTGTGGGGGCAGGGCAGTTTGGAGGAGACCGGGCGGACAAACGTAGCCCTTTCGCTCGCCCAATGGCCCAACCGGAGTATGGGCCTATTAATTGTACAATTTGTCTTCACAGCCCATTTGCCTTGTGAACAATATGTTTTTCCCTTGGCAATAACGTTCAAGTATTATAAATGCTCTATTAAGTTTTACTAGTTTCATTTTATGATTAAATTAATTCATTTTGAAATGCATTGTTGTGTTAATATTCAACACTAGTCGGAAAAGCCCTGTTATTGGTGTGGTTTTTCTTCAGTTCTGGCATGAAACTCGTACGCCCCTGCTATCTAGGTGTCCACTGGCGTGTTTCTGGAATCGACACAGGTTATACTACATGATCATTGGCGTTGATGTCATAGTCCACATCACTATCCTATAGAAATCGGTAAATAAAAAGTGTATGTAATATTGACTAGAAGCGCACAAATGGTATTCAATTATGAGATAACATAACAAGCATTAAAAAAAACCGCATAAACATTCAAAGATTCAACCAGATAGTACTCAACATTAACATGTAATCTAAAAGTTCGCATAAAGCTAGAACTCTCAGCTACAACCACGATACCTACTCATCATCTGACTGAATAATGACAACATGTGTATCCTCAGTAGGGAGCTATGGGAACATCATCTTCGGTGTCTTCAGCATCGTCAGGTCGATCGTAGAGGAAGTAGGTGGACACATCACCTTCATCGAGATAGAATGTCAATCTCCCTGTTGGATCCATCTCGTAGCGTTCCACAAGCTGGCCCCATTGCTGACCACTGAAGTATGTTTTTCCATCCTCATGTGTGACTACAACTTTGTGCTGGTGGTCTGGCACTCTCAAGCTCACCAAGTTCACCTCGAGAGTTCTAGGGTGGTCCCAAATTGCAACTTGAATATGCTCCAAAAAGTCACGCCTGAATCTGCAAGGTATGATCTGTAAAAAAAAAAGTACACATTTTTAGTACAAATTTATTGTCAGTTTTCAAAAAGTAGATTGACCGAAAGTATATACCAATCTGTTTTCAAACCCCTCTGGTAGAACAATGGTAAATTTCTTGTTCATGCACTCCTTGTAGCCACACTGTTCACATACATCCATTGCCTGCGGTGGTGCGTTCCATACACTGAATTCAGATACACATCTAACCATTTACCATTCAAAAACCAACTTAAATCTAACAATATACATCTAATTTTGGTGGCTGAATAAACTTAAATCTAACAATGAAAATCTAATTTCTAAGTCGATCTACATCTAAAATCACAATAATCATCTAACATATAACTCAATCTACATCTAAACCTAACAATGAAAGGTACGGCGGCCGGGGAAACTTACCTGCGGCGCGACGGCTGGACGACGCGAGGACGACGGTGGCGGTTGCGGCGGCGTTTGTCGCGGCGTCGTTCCGCCGGGTGTCGGTGGGGGATCTGGGGGCGGAGAGGGCTAGCAGTGGCGGCGGTGGGGAATCGGGGGGTGGAGAGGGAGAGGACTCGAGTTCGTGTGTGTAGCAGTTGGTGTGCGTGTAGCAATCGATTAAATTAGAGTATAAACGGTTTTCCTCAAAATTTTCATCATGTGAACGTGGCTCCACATTTGATCTTTCGTAAATTGGTCCTTAATGATGAAGCCAATGATAAACCGTGCCCACCACATTTGATTCCCTCATCCTGGTTAAATGTTGTTGCACCGTGGTGTCGCATGCTGTCAGTTCGTCCGGTGGTTGCGAGGCACCTAGGCGACGGATCGTCAAGGATGGTGGTGAGGGTGTGTTTGGGAGAAATCCTTGTCGGAGTACCGATATTAGAGCGGTGTCGCCATCGGGTGGCATCCTTCCTTCATGAAGGGCATCGCGTCTACCCTGCATCCGCCGCCCCGATGTGCCGGGGGAAACCCTAGAAGCGCGACTATCCATGTTGAAGGTGTTGATTGGTATTTTACGTCCCGGTGCTAGCAGCTTGGTTGTAGTTTGTAGGTGGGCGCAGTGGTCGTTTCGTCGATCCACTTGCGTCTCCTTTTCTTTTCTTCTTTTGCGTTTATTGGTTGTCGCCTCAGCCGGCGTTGTATCAAAACTGTTGCACCGGGTGGTTGCTATATTAATATAGCGGTGATTCAGCCTATTTCGCCAGAGCATGGCGATAATATCCTGTGATACTAGCCCTCTTGCATGCTACCATGGTACCGTTTCGAATAAATGAAGTTTTGGTGATTCAAAAAAATCTAGGAAAAATCACGAGTAGAGTTACTACAATGTGTAATAATTTTATGTCCAGATACGAAAGTAATATTGACTAACCAAAAAGACAAATCCAAATGTGAATATATAGTGCATATTTGCTGATTTGTACTTTTTGTTTCTCAATGTGTAGGTCGAATTTGGACCTGGTTTTTTTTTACATTATGTACACAAATTCTTTGGGAACATTAATAATTTTTTCCGGAATTTTATGAAACATCTATAGTTGATTTTTTAAAATGGTAGCATGGGAGAACAAGGGGCTAGTATCACTGGATATTTTTTCCATTGAGCATGTGTGGTTTGCACCCTTGTTTACATTTTTATGAGTCATAAAATCTAATATGGTAAAGCAAAAATGGTAAAGCTCAGCATAAAAAACAAAATGACATCATAAAAGTAGTAAAACTAAAAGAACATAACATTTAAATTGTGTGAGAATTCAACAATCTAATATAGAGTCTTAACACGGTTTTTATATTGTAGCAACGGGGCTGCATGCATATAGTTGCACACAGAAACCATCAATATCACTGCATTCCTATTACAGACCAACTTCAGGGACATGGGTAGCAAACAAGTAGAGCCCTTCAGCGCACTGGTATAGCAATAACAGCATCTTGTCACCCTGTTTGAGATGACTTTCCTTCGCCATGAACTCTTTCCACCCGCTGACGCACAAGCGACCATCAAGATCAGAAATTGAATATGTCGATGTCACCTCAGTTCTCGGGTAGCAAACAATAGTGATTGTACCATTTCTTGCCATATGTGCAGGAATCAGACGGCTTGGGATTTTCTGTTGCATGCAAAGACTTATAGTCAAGAAAAAAGCTATCGGGAAATAATCATGTTAAAAGAAAGGAAATTAAATAGAACAAGTGTACACGTATTACTTTGCGCATAAGAGAAGATGTGTTCTTAAAGATTTACCACGTGTTTATTGAAGTTCTCGCTGTTTGTCCAATTCAGAGTATGCAGCACCCCGACAACCAATTCCTGCTTCCTCATACTCTCCAGCTCTGTGGAATAGAACAGTGTAATCCAAGTTTTCAACAGCGTCGATCACCGTCTCCATCATCCTCCAGTTAATCATGGTCCCATCAGTGCTAGAGAGTGAGTCAACAATGTGACGCCTCTCAGGGGACATGTGGTAGTATGCTGTAAAAATGTAATACGCCTGAAATTAGTGGATTACACATGCCGCAACCAAGTAATATATTAATGTTTATGTGCACAACATAATTTTTTTGTATTAAGTAAGAACTTACACGGATGGATGATTGGGTCATTTCCGGTTATGACCTCAGTTTGGCCTCTTTGTGTGTCGGTCTTGAAAACAAGCTCCATACCAACTTCAAGTTTGTAAACCCTACTAAATTCTTTCCAGTAATTTCCCTTCAGAAAGGTTATCCCGTCGATGTTGCTAAGCTCAACTATAAACGAGAATCCTTCCTTGGTAATCAGTGTGGCTTGAAAATTTCTGTCCTCCATAGGGAAAACAGCATGCATTCTTAAGAAATATTGTATGATGTAGCAGGGGATCACCTAAATAAGAGCATGTATTTTATTAAATTATGAGCCAGTAGTAAATTGGACTTACTAAAAGTAGATATATCCTACAAGAGTAGCTATTTGTACTTTTTCCTATAATTGGACATTGAAGCAATAGTCATGTACTGCAAATAACTGAGCATGCACTCATAGTTTCAGAATGGTACCCTTCAAGTATTGAAATTGCATGTAGGTAGTTCATAAAAAAACACGTCCATAACTACTAGAGATCACAGTCCCAAAAAATTTGCTAGCTAGATCAGCTACGTATATTACATCAATGATTAACACATGACACAATGAGTACTAGCTAGGACCGGTAGATATGCTACTGTATATTACATGTGAATAATCACGAAAAATCCAAATCCAACTTGTACATGAGTAGATTAGAATCCTTACCGTCTTCTCCTCAAATCCCTCTACAAGGGTTATGACGAAATAATCAGTCGTCATGTCATCACTGCCACACATCCCTAGTTTGTCAAAACAAACTGGACACTGCGAGAAAAAACGAACAAGAACGATTAGATCTGGTGTGATAATCACGATCAAAGATGCAAAATGATGCGTGAGATCAAGTTGGCACGTCTTTGGTTGGCTTCATGATCGAAGTGGAGGGTGCGCCGACCGGTAGAATAAAAATTCTAGGTCAAACTTGTGCGGAAGGGCAGGCGGCGGCGAACACGTGGCGAGGGAGGCGTGTGAAGTCGGCGGTTTTCTGTGGGAGAATGATTACACGCACGCTGCCTTAGGTCAGGCCGTAGACTAGCTGTTTTGATGGGACAAATCGTGGGCCGCGCTGGCCATTGTGTAGGTTTAGTAGATTAAAAATAGGCTTATTAGTTTAGGCCCACAAACAAGTGAGTACTATGGGACAAATCGTGGGCCGCGCTGGCCATCGTGTAGGTTTAGTAGGTCTATGTACACACACGGCACAGGTGCTTCCCAATTTTTTTCTATCGATTTCACACGGAAACCACTTCGAGTCTGCTCTGTACAGAATTAATATTAATACTCCCCTGTACTTCCATTCGTATTCACCACTGTATCTCTTCCAACCGCTGCACTCCAGTCTCTTCTACTTCCATCCGCTCCCCTCTCTTCTTCTTCCAAGAATGGACGAACAGAAGTATTTCTGCCGCACGATTAAGGTCCCCATCCATGGCGAGGAAAGCATCGACGTCACGTACACCAACGACCCTGCCGAGGTGCAGCGTGTCGTAGACATGTACGAGCAGTGGATTGATAGCGGAGAAGAAAGGTTCATGGGGCTCGATTTCGAGTACACATCCCACAAGGTTGATATCGAGAAGAAGGTCGCCGTCCTTCAGCTTGCATTACGCCGCCACGTCCTGGTGTACCATCACTCCAGGTTAAAGTCATTTTTCCTCTTGTTTTCTGCAACTAGTACTCATCTGCTCCGCCGCCATGTTCTTGTGATTGCTATTTGGTTATTCCTGGTTCTTGTGATTGGTGTTACTACTACTTTTTTCCTCTTTTTTTCGGCAACTAGTACTCATCTAGATTTTCTGCAACTAGTACTCATCCAGACATGCATGCGTAACAGTTTTCTCACGCACTTTTTTTCGGATCGGAGGGAGTAGTACTTTTCTAAACTCTTGTTACTTGTGTACTTCAGTGGTGACTGGTGGCAATCTGCGACGCTGGCTGATCTTTTTCGTTTTGGCGGCGTCAAATTTGCAAGTGTTGACACCACAACGACAAGAAAATGTTTGCGAGAACCTGGAATTTTTCTATTCCAAAAGAAAATTATGAGGATATCCAAGATTTATACTTTCATGTGTTCAAAGAAAAGAAAGTTGGAATGGCTACCATGGCAGCAAAATTTATTGATCCCGTCTACAAAAACATGAAGAAGAAGGATTACCGGTGGCACAGCTACTGGGACAACCAAATGCTAGACATGGAACACATCACCTATGCTGCAATTGATGGGTTCCTCTCCCTAGAGTTGTACCGTAAGCTCAAACCCATGAGTGACGCCAAGAAGGCCGAAGAGGGAGGCAGATCAAGGAGGGCGAGGGCGACCCACACTTGGCACTAGATCACCTGCTGCGGCGTAGTATATATGCTACTTTTGTTCTTTGTAATTAGAGTATATGTAAAATTATTCAAGTAGTATATATGCTACTTTTGAGCTATGGATTAATCTTGGTACTTTTGTTCATATTGCAAGTGCTATATCTAACTAGTAGTGCAAATTATGCTACGTGAAGTCTGGTTTGAACTCAATGACAACTCTCCCTCGCTGGCGGTGTTCGAGTAGTTCCCTCCTCGAGGCAGAACTAGTCCTGCCGCCATTCTCCTTTGGGTGGTTCGACGACTAGGGATGTCAAGATGGAGTTTGTTATTCCTAAGAGGCACCAGCATCTGTGGCGACGCGGCTCTGATCTTTGTTTAGGAAAGGTCTTCTCTTGTGTTTGGTTTTTGAGTCTGTGGGACAGTTCTCGGACTAGCCGGTGTGGAGTGGTGTAAGTGATAGTGTTGCTCGCAACGAACTGTCAAGTTCATGTACTCAAACCACTATCTCCTATAAAAATCAGGTGCCAATTGCGTGCCCTCCAAAAAAGAAACAACTCTTTAACAATATTAATAAGCTCTGCTAAACGATAACATAAAAAGGACATAATGTTTCACATAGTGCATCATGCAGGAGTACTGGAAGCAACACATAGTTTAAACAAAAGAAACATTGTCTTCACAGGCACAACTTAGAAGATCTTGTGAACTGGGCCAGCTTCCATGGGATCAGGTATGAGTGGAATGAGTCTATTCACCTTACGGAAGGTGACTTGTTCTCCCTCCCACTCGTACCTCTTCCCGTGACACCTTAGCACATCCTGTCTACGCATCTTGATGTAAAGATACGCGGAGTCTCCCTCTTCGTGAGACTGGACAATGCGCCAGTTGGTAGTACCCAACTTGCTAAGGAGTACACGCGAAACCATGAAAGACGATGGTCGCTGGTTCGGCTTTACCACAGCTTGAAGAACAAAGTCGGTGTGCACCCCCTTTTGCTCCTTTAGCTGAAGTATCACCAGATTGGAGACATGGACGTTGCAAGCTGATTTTTCATCAACATTTGGTGATGTTGGAGGTACTTCTTCAACATCTTCATCATCTTCTCCAGAGCCTCCATCCCCAGAACCATGACCATCTGACAAGGCCAGTCCGCCATCAGATGACTCTTCTTCAACTCTCGGCTCCTAAAATGCAATAAGCCAATATGTTAACTGAAAACTGAAGTTGCTCATTCGTTTTTAACTTTTATATCATTTATTGCCGAAGAATTCAAATGGATATGAAATGTACAACCTATACTAAACCTAGTATATCATAACCAAATCTGATAATTAG